>CM062806.1:709623418-710823418 GCA_031772625.1 Pinus tabuliformis | reverse complement strand
CCAAATAGTTTGATTTGATTCTCTTTTGGATTATCTGCTATCTCATTTTCTTCCTCGGCATAATTTTCTTAAAATGGAGGTCTAATTTGTTGTTGATCTGATGGATTTCTTGGCTCTCTTTTTTGGGGTTGTTGCCTTCTAAAATTTGGATTCCTGATCTAAGGACCCCCTTGTGGTTCTTTTGGTGCAACTTTATCTATCAAAGTGCTTATTTTCATCATTCTCTCCATAGTTTTAACCAAACTATCTATTTTCACATTTGATGACGAAGAAGGCCCTTCTTTAATAGTCACTCTCTTTTCAGCCCTTAATTTTGCTTTCTTGGCCAACATATTGGCCTCTACGCTAACAACATTCTTTTGCGTCTCTTTTAAAGTGGCTAGATTTCTTTCTCTCAACTGATAGGCCATGTCAGCATCAAAACCATCTAGATATCGAAGTAAATCCAATCCTGGAGGGGGCTTTATTTTTATTGGAATTGAATTATAAATGTTGTTAAATCTATCTGAATAGTCTTGAACTCACTTTTGTGGAGCTCTTCTTAAACTTTCATATTCTACAAGAATATGAAGTGGGTTCTTTTTAACCTCCCAATGAGAAAGAAAAACTTGATGAAATTGTTGCAAGTTGGATACACTGCCTGTTGCTAATCCCCTATACCATTTTCTTGCTTCACTAGTCAAACTTTCAGCAAGCAACCTTATTCGAACATCATCATCATCAACCTCTTCTAGGTCTGCAAAATCATTCATCTTATCGATGTGTTGTTGAGCTGTAGTGGGCCCAATGCCATCGAATTGTGGTATACGTTGTGAATAATTCAGTGGCATAACATTTAATGGTTGTTGCAAAACCAAAGGGGCATAACAAGCTGCCATGATTGGAATATGAGAGGAAGATGAAACTGTAGTTGTGCTTGATGTTAGGGGTGGTAAAGGAGGTGGGATTGTAACCTGTTGAGTTGCTATAAAAGGAGTATGAATGAGAGATGAAATGGGGATAGTAGAAAAATGGAAAATCAAAGGGGAAGTCAATGATGAACTAGAAGAAGAAATAACAGTTTGTTGAACTATGAATGGTTTTTGAGCAGCCTGATTCAATTGAGTTACCATATCTTCAATATTTTCAAATTTTTGTTCAACGTCTTTATTAGAATCTGAAATAACGAGCTTTTGTGCTGAGATATATGGTTTCAAAATGGATTCATCAAAGACTGTTTCTGGGACAAAAGTTTCTAATTTGGTTCTAAAAAGACTAAATTCAAAGGACATATCATAATCAATATCCTCAAGTGTTGGAAAGCTTTTAGGGAGTGAGTGATACCTAAGCAGTGGATTATTTCTTGCTTGACTTCTCAAAAGTTATTTTTCTTAATCAATTTCTTAGGATCATTCAGAACTTTAGGAGGATCAGGATCTGGATGTGATCTAGTATAAATATTTTTAGGAGCCAGATTTCCAAGGGAACTTGTCACAGCTGGGTAAAAACACAAATTTTGGGTGAAGAATTCAGCCTTAAATATTTCCTAACTCACTGTCACCCACAAGAAATAAGTTTGAACTTTTGAAATCAAAGTTTACTAGGGAAGATTCCCCAGTATGGTCACCAGAATGTTAGCACTCCGTAGTTTTCCTAGGTTGAAGAGGAAACTGCAAAGGTAACCACAAACCACTTTTAAAGCTGGGATCTATCCCTTCCAGCTTCAAAGAGGGCTCTCTCTGTATGATTTTTAATATTAGTGTTTAGATCTTAGGTTAGGTATGAAAGGTCAATGATAGACTTTTAAAGTTTTGGTTGTAAAATGAAAGAAAAGTCCATTGGGAATGGAGTCATAAAATCTTCAGTGATCAATTAAAATAAACAGAGGAGATGAAACAGGGTGAGGTAGGAAAACTCTTGGATCTCGTAGAGTTGTTGTGGTGTGGATGAGATGAATAATAATTAGGATCAATCAAATATAGAGCATACACAGATGAATTCTATACTTAATATCAGAAAGAAAACATTTAAGATTGTTTAAACAAGCTAGAGTAGAGTACCATAAGTAAATTCAACTCTTAATATTCTTGCAACAATCAAGAAGGAAAATCCATGTGAAACTTGAAAGAAAAATAGATTTACAAAGAGGGAAACATCACCATTTTCTTGACACAAGAATCCTGAAACCAAATTTCCTCTGTATTACTGAATTGATTACTTCAAAATATATTTCACTGCTTACAATCACAAAAAATATTATTTTTCTTACATAATCCAACCCTTTCTAAATCTTTTTACAAAATATTTATAGAGTTTGTCTCGAATTAATTCGGACTTCAAAATAAAATTTATTACAAAATAATATCTACTGAAATAATGTAGATATTTCAAAAATAGAACTAAGTAACAGGAAATTTGGACTATTTCTGATGTTCTGTTCACACTTTGAGGAGAATCGTTGCTGACTGTAGCTAATTTTGTGCTTCTTTTGTTTGTCTGCTCCCCAATTTGTAGGATTCTTGTTTACCCTTATTCAATGAGCTCCAACAATTTATCCCACCGCTCTTCACTAGGAATGGAGAAATTTACCATGCTCTGAAATCTCTCATCTACTTTTGTATATGTCTGAAAAGTTGGCTTATTGAGAAATAGATGGTGGACTTCATACTAAATGTAGAGGTTGTGTTGTAGTCCTTCCAAGAAAGCTTCTCTGGTTATTGTTCCTTTGACCTTGGTGAATTTGGAAGTATCTGCAGTTATGTTACATAATTGGTCTTGATAGTTCTCTAATGGAATCAATTTTCCATTAGAGGCTTTCAGAGCTGGAAGTCCTTTTTCCTGCAATACATTAAATTTTATGTTAAATATTTTCACCTGTAACTCCAACTCTTTGCATTTATTATCCAGTTGTATCATGAGGTTCTTCTTCATCAGAACTCTCTTTACTTTTGTAACTGTGCATGTTTTGTCTTGAATCTGGACTTCTTCTAGCTCATCTCTAGTCTTGGAGTTCAACATCTTAATAATTTTGTGTGCTTCCACTGGTTTGTGCTCAATCTCAACTTTTGTTTGCTCAATTGCTGCTTTGACCCTTTGTATTAGCTCCTCCTGCTCAAAAATAATTTGAAATCATGTCAATGATTCTGTAATATTGGCATTGATGTTATGCCATATACTTTGCTTGGCCTCTGCCAACATTTGGGTTGTTAAAGGCTAATTCTCATATTTTTCAATTTGTTGAGTCAATTTGAAATTCATTTGTACCTCTGCTAGATATGCATTATCACCTTCGATTTTGTTTTCCTTCATCTTTGTCAGTGTTGTCATTACCTCTCTTTTTCCTTGTTTTTTATTAATAGTTCTCCCAAAGTTTTGTTTAGCTTTTTTGAAGAATTTGCAGTGGATATTTCTATTGTTTGTTGTACTTCTTGTTGTGTTGATGTACCTCTAGCTGCTAATTGTTCCTTCTCTTTTAACAGTGCCTCCATTTTCTAAATCTGAATGTTCTATTCAACCATTAATTTGAACAACTTTTCCTTTTCTATCTCCAAATTAGTTTCTTCTTTGGCCTAAGGGTGCTCTATGGTTGGAAGCTTGAGTTGTTTCCTCAGAGCTTGAATATCTACATCTTTATTTTTAATTATCTCCTCAGCTGCTTTGATGTTACTAGGATCGTATCCTAGCTTAATCACTAAATCTT
This sequence comes from Pinus tabuliformis, assembly GCA_031772625.1. NCBI lineage: Eukaryota > Viridiplantae > Streptophyta > Pinopsida > Pinales > Pinaceae > Pinus > Pinus tabuliformis. The sequence goes on along the minus strand of CM062806.1, from coordinate 710,819,739 downwards.
CCAAAGATTTGGTTCTAGTGCCTTTGGCCAAAGATGACACTCGCTCTATCTTTAGCTGCAAATGCATATTATTCAAGGAGGCCTGCAGTTTTGAGGCAGCCATGGTTGAACTTGTCAGTGTTGAATGGATCATTTCACCTGCCTGTTTATGCAAATCAATTTGATCAATTGCATGGACATTCTGGTATCAAAAGAAAATACACAAGTTTGTAGTCTTCTACACTTTTAGGGATAGGAACTGGGGGTTCCAATAAGGCCAATTGGAATTGCCCTTTCTCAATGTCAAGTGCAAACAACAACCTGTGTTGAGTAGTAGCAATTTTCTTCCAAAACTTTGAATATGTTGTAGCCTTTAATGCTTCATTCTTTCTCTTGATCTCCTTGTATCTGGCAAAAATATTCTATTGTGATGCAATCTGAGATGTAGAAGACATAGGTGACTTAGTTGTCTCCTCAACCTATGGGAATGAAGTAGTGGGAATACCTGTCAAAACCAATGTGGTTTTCTCCTATGAGCCCTTTTCTTCTGAGGATTCCTCTTGAATGTTTATTATCTAAGCATCACTTTAAGTATCAGTTTTGGTATTGGTTTGTGGATCTTTCTTTCTTCTCTTGAAAACATGAAAGTCTGCAGCTTAAGCTTCTGAATCTATACGGTACATACTTTCCTTGGTCTCTTGATTTCTTTTTCCTTTTCGAATAGGAGTTTGTAGAGATGATTGACTGGAAAATTTTTCTTCGACTCTTGTAGTGTGTTCTCTGTCCATTGTTCCTAATTGGCATACTGCTCTATCTCTAGCCTAAGTGTATGTGCATATGGTATGGTCTTCTTCTCCACTCTTAGTCTTGAAGTTATCACTAAAGGATCATAAGACCATGTGAAGCTTATCTTAAATTTCATTTGCTTTAGTATTTCATCCACTTCATTTACTGTTTCTCTGGTATTCACAATATAAGGTCCAACATGTGGCTTCAATTTAAATTGTGCTTTTTTTTTACTTAATACAAAATGTAGGTCAACATTGTCTAATGTATTCCAAGGAAAAAATCCTTACTGGTACTGGTAATATATAGGGAGGAAGTTCACACCCATAGATTCAAATCTCTGTATAGTTCTGGTAGAGATACTAGTCTCCAACTTTGGCTTGTTCTGTAAGACGCAAAACCTTCTTCATCTCTGGTGAAATCCTTGGTATAATATCGCTGCTAAGAAGACACAAGGATGTATCTAAAAATTGATCTACAAAATTGGTGAATGAATAACCTTTTGAATTCCTTCTAACTAAAGAAGTCTAGTGAATGACTAACAGTGGAATTTCTAACTAAAGAAGCAGAGTATGGGGGATTTATTCTAAGCAATTCGGAATTTTCAAGCAGAAAACATTAAAAAATATGGCCTCTCTAGGGGAAGGTAAGATTTTTTTATATTTCCATGAGTGCATTAGTGAAAAATGGGTGTAAAGAAGTTTGAGAATTAATCTAGAGGGCTTCACAAATAGGTTTTGGGGTAATTGAGAACAGGATTTCATTGTTTTGAGAAATTACCACTTTTTGGTGGGGGGGGTACTTGAGATGACACCAAGTAGCGAAATCTGGGAAAATATGAGTATAGGGAAAGGTAAATTGAGGTAGAAATGGTTCCCATATGCTTAAATCATCATCATTATCTAAATACTTCTGTTTCGCCCAATTATGAAGCTCATACGAATCAAATTCACAATGAGTTTCAGTTATCTTATACTGTGTGTTAACTAAAGGCATCTCATTTAAATTGGGAATAGAGGGTAGGACTGGACTCTCAACCACCATTTTCGCTTTTCCCTTATGTGACGACATTTCAGATTGTAGAGAGGCCCAAAGGAAATTACCCGATCTGTGCTTAATTGGTACTGAAAGAGGATGGTGATTGCAAAAGGCACTGGTGCACTGAACGATCTTTAAGCGTGAACCTGCACTGATACAATGAAATGGAAAAGGGAGAAATGTTGGGCAATGCAGGGTTTTTAAAGTGAAAAGGGAAAGAAGATCAACGACGAAATTACCGTTTTTGGAGCGTCGCAATTAATAAATTTAAACGTTGGCAGGAGTTTAATGACCAACGTCTACATGACTGTTGGCGGGATATTTGGCCAATAGTCATGTGATGTAAGGGGGTGAGGTGACGTGGATGGATGCAGTGGAGTGGTAGATGTGGTGGCATGTTATGAGTGGAGCGGTAGCCAGTGGGGGAAAATAGAAATAGGAGATGGTTTTTGGGGGGGTCAAGTGGTAAGTGGTAAGGGAGGAGAGGCCCCCGAAATTCCTGTGGGGCCGCCACGTAGTCAATGGTAGTTTCAAGAAAACCATTTTTTGGACACCCCCCTCCTTATTAACCTTCGGGAGGTCGAGGGGGCCTGAATGTCGTTCCCTGTCGTTGATTTTGGCGAGGACGATCTCATTCGTCCAAAAGTGCCAAAGCTTTATTGCAAGACGACAAAACATCTCGTCGACATTCATTCACCATCTAAACCATACTTTCATTAATTTAATCAAGATTTAAATAAACTAAAAAACTTAGGTGACATTTTGATTGGCGGGCGATTTGGGGATTTTTTATTTATTATTGTTTATGTATTTCTCTTTTTCCCCTTTATTTTTATTTCTTTTTCTTTCTATTTCTATTTTTTCTTCTTATTTTTATTTTTAATAACTAAACAACTTAAAATTAAAAATAAATTACAACATCCCACTAGGATAAATGGCTAGACAATGATATCTTGATCACTATATTTATAGGACCCTAACAGTATGTAAGAAAATTATTGTGCCATATCTTAGGTGAATGCTTCAAACCATAAAAAGGACTTCTTCAACTTCAAAACCAACTCCTTTTCCTTTATTGCAAATCCTTTAGGCTATTTCATGTAGATTTGTTCTTCAAAATCCCTATTTAGGAACACTAACTTCACATCCATTTGTTCTATATCAAGATTAAAATTTATAGCCATAGACACTAGTAATTTAATGGAATTTAATTTTTCAACAAGAGAGAAAATCTCACACCTTCGACTTGGGATTATCCTTTCACTACTAGTTGAGTCTTTTACTTCTTGACTTGACCTAAACTTCTTATTGAACATCCATTTGCTACTGAAGATTTTCTTTCCATTAGCTACCTCAACTAAGTACCATGATTCACTCTTATTCAAAATTCCATTTCCTTTTCCATGGCCTTCTTCTAAAGTCCACCCTCTATTGAGCCAACTACCTTATTAATCGATTTGGGTCCATCATCAATGGTAGATAATACAAAAGTAGAATGGAAAACATGTGGATTATACCTTTCAAATTATTTCCCTACTTGACCAAACCTCCATAAGAGTGGATCCTATTGTTCCACCTCTTCATCTAATTCTATCAACTCATCCAAATTGTTTTCCTTGTTCTTCAATGCAAGCTCTAGTTTTTGTGATTCTTCCTTCTCTAGAGAATTTGCATGCCTATAATTATTCTCAACTTCCTTGAATACCACATCTTGACTATGAATTGTTTTCCTCATCGAAAGACCCTCTAGCTTATATCTTTTCATTCCATCCTTATAATCGATGTGTTGACGATGTTGGAAATCCATCAACCAAGGGGGTCTCCTCGATGTGAAGTCCCAATTAGACCTCACAGCATTTGGAATAGGATCCCCATTCATAGTATTGGCACGGTTGCCATATATTATTATATATTTTCCTTGGATTTAGCTGTCAGTAAGAGAGAGGATCGCATATGTTCGTTCGAGAAGAAAGTGAGTGTGCTTGGTGAGTGTTCGGTTGTAGGTGTGTCAAGGTTCTTCTATTGCGGAAGGAAAAAGAGGTGAGCCCCTTGTTATCAGCCCATTTTAACCCTTTGGGTCAATGACCCTCAGTACTTGAGTCTGATTGACTTTTTTCCAGACCTAGGACTCCTTTTTCTCCAATTTGATCCCCGAACGTTGGCACAGCAGCCTATGGGAGCATCCAAAGCCTCCCAGATGCTCTCAGGCCTTCTCTATGAGAGCGTCCAGGGACATTTTTCCCTCTTTTAGTGCCAGCGTCTAGGGATGACTTCTAGAGTGCCTTAGTCCCTAGGATATCAGATCGATTTTTCATCTATTCGTGTTCGCCGAGGCTTATCAGTTAGAAGTTTCTATGACTTCTCTTTGTCCTGAGAATCCAAATACATCCTCCCTGGACCTCTCTTATGCCTACTTATACTGGATCATTCGAGAGGGTCAACTAGTTTTTGGAGAGTTAGTATTGAGAGCTTGATCGTGAGCCTATGCTGCTATTTTGCTGCCAAAGTGAGCTTGTGAGGTCTTTTTCCATTGGTTTACTACTCTTCATACTCATTTCTTGGACATAGTGGGGAAACTTTGCCAGATTATGGAGAGGAAGCTTGGAGGTGAAGGTATAACATTGTATTGATCTTTCATAATTAATGGAAACATATGTTCCCTTCCTTACATGAATTTGTGTTCAACATGTTATATGGTTGTATCTATTGCTTTTGATCTAATGATCTTCCAAGGAAGATCACCTGTCATCTTTGTTTGGTTGTGATTGTGTGCAGGGATAGAGATCTGGTGCGGAAGTGTTGGATCGTTCGAGTGGAGCGCAAGATCTGCATCGAACTCAAAACCCTTCCCCGACATGTGAGGATTCCAAGTGTGATCTCTTTTCTTTATAGCATAGATCTGACTGCTTGTTGCACGATTGAGCATTTGGGATTGGGACCGCTCTATTGTTTCATTGGTCTTGTCTTTCTTTGTTTGGTGATATGATTTGGAAACAAGATCATAGAGTAATAGAACCTTGCATATTTAGCTTTGCCTCCGACTTTGATCAATTTCTCTCCAAATTGATTTGTTGAGGTTTTCCTTTATTTCCGACTTTTTTGAGTTATTTTCAGGTTTATTGCTTATGTGTTTAGCTTATTTCTCGACCTGAGTGCAATTTTTTAGGGATTTTTTAATTTTTTCCCCGGACGCTCTCACAGATAGTCGTCTGAGAATCTAGGAGTCCTTGGATGATGTCTTGTTGATATCCTGAGAGCATACCTGGATGCCCTAATCCCATTCTATGCCAGCGTCCAATATTTTAGCCCTAGAAAAAGCCATGATCTGTCTTGAGTTTATTCACCTATGTTCCTTCTCAGTCTTGGCCCCCTGTTCATCTGTTGGGTTTGGTCCAGATATATTGTTGTTTATCAGATTCCCTTAGATCAGTCACTTATCATTAAGGCGGATTTTTCATCTTTGATTGGGCTTACACCCTCTCATATTTCGCTGATATGTTATAGGCTTGTTAGATTTACGCTTTACTATTATTGATTAGCTGTTGCATGTGTCTAGTCTGATCTTTTCTATCCAAAGTCTTCCATTGCTCTTAGCCCTTCAATTTGTTTTTGAATTTTTTTTGGATTCTTTGGGTTGAGGCTCAATTTTCACCTCTAGATCACACTTCCAGATCTAATTGATTATTTCCAGTGACTATTTAGGCCTGATCCACGCCTTATTATCATACTTTTGTCACTTTCACTCATTATTGTTGTCTCTTGTTGAGCGATTTTTCTCCTCTTTGGGTCATTTTCGTCACAATTGGTGGTGTTGTGTTTGGTTGTGCATTTTTCATCTAGAAAATTTCTCTTGAGTGTGTTTTAATTGTTTTGTATCACCCTCATTTGATCTTGTTTAGGCCTTTCTGCCTCTAGGGTTAGGTTGTGACCTTTGTAGACCATTGGCCTTGGTTGAGCCATTGTGCTACAACCCTAGCTTGATGCCATTGCCCTCCCTTTTCCCTTTTGGCTTTCGATTTGATCACTTTGAGTGTGTTTCTTTGATTGGGCTTTGTTTTCGTAGTTGTGATGCTTTTGGAGTGCTTTGCGTTCTTGCTTGTGAATTTTTTCTTTAGTTCCTTTTCGTTTGCTTTGTTTTGCCTTTCATGGTCCTTGCCAACTTGTTGGTTGTCGAAATAATGATTGTATAAGAGGAGGCGAGTTCGACTCGTGGCATGAGAAGTGCATTAATATAGGCATTGGTGTGTTAGAAGGCTCTTACCCTCCTGTAGTTAGCATTCATCAAAGTGAAAATCAAAAATTGCATATAGCTGCATTAGGGTGACTAACTAAGAGTCATTCACACCATCTCAGTTTCACGTTGCATCCCACTTGTGTAAACAACAACCACTAAAATCAACGTGATAATAAAATTAACTAGATTCATCTTTTATTTTCATTGGTAGTACACCAACACTAGCTTAGGCTAGGGTCTTGGAGATAGGAGTGTGAGTTAACTGCTCCAAGACTACAAAATAAACTTAGTAGCTTGTGGTAGGGAGTTAAATCCATTTGCAGTAGTGCGTTTTGGGAAGCCCTTCTCACAAGAGGGTCAAGCACAAGGTCACACTTGGGCTAGGCGAGGTGACATGACCCATTTCGCTTAGTTTCAGGTGGCGCAATATAGTGGAATCTCCACGCATACAAATGGTGTCATTATCACTTGGGGACCACTTGGGAGGAAACTCTCAAGGGGCTTTCGGTCTTAGCTCCTTTTTTGGGTTAAGTGTCCTGCCCTTGTGTGTGGATTTTTCCTACAACTGTCCCCCCATGTCATGTTATTGTAGGTGGTGACCATAGTGGCCTATCTTCTTAGGGCTCATACACAGGTGCAGAGTCTGGGACATGTTCTTTGTACCTAGGACAAATATTAGGCATACTCTCTTAGTCCTCTCGGGGGGTGTTCCACATCTTGTGAGGGAACTTGGTCTGAGTTCGCAACTAAAAGGGCTAGGAAGCAGGTCGCTAGTATAATTGTTCCACCACCAGCTTCTTTGTATTTTGGTTTGCATGTGCTATCTTTTAGGACGTTTCTAGTGTGTTTTGTTTGGTCTGAGTCAGTAGTTTTGGCCTTTAGGGTGTTTTCACTAACATTATTGTATTTAAATTGTAAGTTGGCACCCTAGCTGAATTTGTTTATCGATGATCTCGTCGTCTTCATGGTTTACCTCCTGAATGAGGTGGACTTGTTACTCCTACATGAAGAGTGCTTGTCGATGCTCAAGACCTAGACCAACACATAGTCATGGACTCTATACCTGATCCTTCTGGTACTGATCTGGTTTCTATCGAGACTTTGGCGGATGATTCTACTGCTCCTGCCAACCCACCTTTGACCGATCCATTGGGACCTGAGTTATTGTGGCTAAACCTTGACAGTTCCACACCAGCCTACACTTATGTGCCTTTGTCTGTAATTTACCCTATGGTGGAGTCTGAGACTTCCTTACCTTCTACATCGGTAGTATCAGCTGCCATGACATCATTTCCACCTCTTAGTGTGGCTATACCCACTCCTCTGTCCACACCTCTCACTTCTTCTTGGGGCATTCCACCAGTTTCTTCTATGACTCCTACAAATTTCTCGAATGTTTCCATGCCCACACCATCTCCTATGTTGACCATGGCGCCTCAACCTAGTCAGCTGGTAGGTTCAGGAATCTTTGCACTACATTTTTCCCAACCAACTATTCATGTCCCTTAGTTAGGCATGGTTACTTCTAGTAATATGTGGGGGGGTCACTAGTTGTTCCTGGTCAGCCTGGGGGCAACGCTACTTCTAGTATGTCACAAGCCTGGTACAATTCATTCTTTGGAAGGGTGCCACCTAGCAGTACTCTTACTGAAGGGCTAGTTTACCTAGGGAAACCCTGCTGCTAGTACCGTTTCTCACATAGGTTACCCTCCTTATGTCGATCCTATTGCGCCTAGTGGTCCTTCTTCTATCCCTGGGTACAACCCAATCAACAACCATGCTTTTGGGGGTCCTTTGCTATTTAGCGATACTTACCCTGGGGGGAAACATCCATTTACCAGTCATGTTGGCTCGCAACAATCCTATGTTGGGGCAAACCCTTTTCTTCACCAGCAGGTGCATCATTTGACTTCTTATATGGGGCGAACTCATGGTTGGTCAAGGGATTCTTGTGCCTATGACCCATTTAGTCAACTTTAAAATCCACTTTTATCTTCTCTCGATTTACCGTATTTGGCGAAATTGACTAATGACCCCATCCATCATGATCCCTGGTGGCCACCCATGCCCTCCAAATTACCATATCATATTCCCAAGTTTGAAGGAAAGCCTGGGGAGAATCCATCCATGCATATTACGACTTATGATTTGTGGTGCCCATCCCATTCTTTGGTGGATGATTCTGTTAAAATTTGTTTATTCCAACATACATTGACTGAGGATGTTGTAAAGTGGTACATCAAGTTAGATACTGCATCCTACAGTGACTTTTCCTCCCTAGCTCAAACATTTTTGACACACTTTCAGTTACCCACTCGGTATGACATTGATTTTGACCTCTTCTCTAATTTTAAGCAAGATGATTCCATGTTAACATCTGATCATATTCATGAGTGGCGTCGTCACAAGAGGTTAGTGAGAACTAAGTTACCTGATGAGATATTACGTAAATGGTTCATCCGATCTCTCTGACTCAGATTGTTAAGGATTTGTCAATGTTCAGAGCTATTACCGAGGAGCAAGCCATTCTAGTTGCCCAACAGTTGGATCTTATCTATTCACAATCGGGTACACTCTACAAAGTGTTGCCTAATGCCCCTAGGCCTTTTGTTGACCCTCCCAAACATTTTCCTGGCCCACATGTCGATGGCGTGATCGGGTCTATTTCTGATTCCATGAGCCAACTTGCTACCCAACTTGGGCAATTGATTATTACATCTCAAGCCCCAGCAAAGTGCGTCTGACTCTGCTAAATCACCCCCTCATGACCAGTCCACTGATGTTCTCACGATGAAGTCCACTCAACCGAAGAACAAATAACAATCGGTTGGTAAAAATAACAATAAGGGAAATAAACAAAAGAATCAAAATGCCCAACAGTCCCAACCCAACCCTCAGAGTCAGGGAGGGGTAACTGGTGAACATTGTCATAAAGTCAAATTCCCCTGTAAAATTTGTCAAGGTGACCACCTTACTCATGAATGCCCTTGAATAGATGAAGTCCATAGGCTTCTTTCACCACCGTCTACTCAACAACCTTCCATTTTGACTCATTCATTCCCTACACAACCCCAACAATAGATGGTTGCTCAACCTCTTCTACCTCTGCAAGGTGGCAATGAGGGGTCATCTTCTCATAGTTCATCCATATTTATGTTCAAGGAAGATGTAAACTTGACTACACAAGCCAAATATTACCATGTTCGTGAGTCAAGTTCTTCCTCTAAGGAATCATCAGCTTCAATACCTTCCACTAGGCCTCTCACCTTGGATAAGACCGTGGAACTTGTTTATCGCCATCCCAAGGGTGTAATCCAGAAGTTGACACACAATCCTTCTTCCATGGTTGCTCAGCGTTACAGTATTGTTGAAGATCTCGCCCAAACTCCTTGTGCCATGTCTGCCTTGGATGTCTTGCAAACATGTCCTCAGCAGCGCAAAGCCTTGTTGTCTACTATTAGTGGAGTTGACCTGTCTAACTCTAATCTCATCGCTTTTAACACCGATAAAGTCACTCCTCACCTTTCCCATCAGATTTATTTCTAGATCATTGTGCGTATTTTCCATCAGAATATTCATCGCACTTTGGTGGATGAGGGCTCTTCCACATGTGTTATGTTTGTATCTTGTTGGAAGGCTCTTGGCTCTCTAGTGCTCACCATGTCTAACATGAATCTCCAAGCTTTTGATAGACACAACTTTGTACCCAAGGGGGTTCTTCCAAATTTTTCCATTGAGTTAGGAGGGAAAATTGTCCATGTTGATGTCGAAGTTGTTGATGCCACGTTAGATTACAACCTACTCCTTGGTCGTAGTTGGTTTTATACGATGACTGCAGTCATCTCATCTGTCTTCCATTTACTTTTCTTTCCTCATGAAGGAAAAATTTTCACTATCTATCAGGTAGAATATTGTGTGCCATTGGCCCAACTTACCACTATGGTGACCTCAGTCCCACTTGTGGGATATCACCCTGGTCAGCATGACAGTGTTGGCGTAAGCTTCTTTAAAAGCTCATCTCTTATTGGGGTATTTCCTCAATTACCCTTGCCTAACACTCCTTCTACATATTCCAAAGCTCCTATGCATATGATCTATTATGGAACCTGTGGACCCCATAGACCTCCTGATCCTTGGGTGGTGCCTCCTGCTCCTATGGAATTTGATCAAACTAGTGAGCACACTTCAACAATTGTTTTGGATGATATTACCTCTTCGACAGTCCCATTAATACCTCTTGACATTGGTTAAACACTCCATCACAATATGGAAAATGACTAGGTTCCTTTTCCCACACAGATCGTCACTTCGCTTATTCCATGTGACTCCCTTGATGACGAGACTTATTTTCAATAAGTAATCTTGGAGGTCATGGATTCACATATTGATCATCTTATAGAGGTTACACCTCTTTATGCCTCTAATCTCCCCGATGTGGAAAGAGTAGAGTCTGAAAACTTAAATCTTGAACTGGCCAAGGGGGAATCTCCTCGGCCTTCCTTGGAAATACCACCCATGGACCACGTCAAGTCTTGGGATTCTACTACCGAACTTGCCAATGACTTGTCGAACTCCTTACCACCTATCAACGAGCTTCTTGTACCTCCTTTATCTCTTGATCCTCCCTTATGTCCTCAGGTTAATTTCGAGAGTGTGACTATGTTAGAATGTCCCTGGCATGGTCAACCTTTCTAGATTGGGAAATTTGACTTCCTTTGGCATGGCCCCACATTGGTAAGCCATATGGTCCCCTCACCCTCCATAAGTTCGTGTATAGAAACCCTTGGCCTATGCCTAGTTGTGGGCACACTTTAGCATGACCTAGTGGAATGTGTTGTGCTTGTACATATTGTACATAGGAGTGTGATATCCCTTTTTTGGTTTGTTATGTGATGCGAGTATTTTCCATTCCTTATTTATGCCAAAAATCCAAAAAAAAACTACAAAATTAAAAAAAATAATAATAATAATAAATTGTCTTGTTTTTACCTAATCCATGTTTTATTTCTTTCATTATGTGATTTAACCATGGGTCCAACCTTTCTAGATCGTTTTTATAGGGTAGGACGACGCTTTTTACTATGACATCTAATGGGGCTAACGAATGTTTGCTCTTACTTGTTTATAGGGGTAGGTCATATATCACCATCACCGATGCATTATTGATTGTCGACATCATTTTTATGCCTTAGGTCCGACCTCGTCAAGTTGCGGCTTTAGCCGCTCTCTTTTATGCATATAGTCGCTTAGCGGTAGAGCTTACCCGCTCATGGATACCATAGCTAGAACCTCTTTGTCGTCTTGGTGTCCATGTAGTCATTTTTATTCTCTTCTTGGAATTCCTCCTTATGACCCACCATGACCTAGAATCTAAGCCACATGTCCTCTTCTTCGTCTCATTTCTGGCTTTACCCCAGGAGGATTCCACCATTTTTATCCCTTGTGATTGCCACTCTTTATCAACCTACTTCTGCACGATGAGCCTTGGTTTCTCTTTTCCATCATCATCATCTGCATGGATTACCATCCGCTTTCACTTGGTGTTTACCCTTTCTTGGAGGAATCACTGTAGTGAGTGGTCCTATTAGCCAACCTCTTGTCCTCTTTATGTCATGAGCAGTTCCAACACTACCGGAACTAGTTTCTACCCTCTATACCACTCATTCTTCCAAGAGGGGTTTTCTTTCAACTCTTTTGAGACTCCTTAATTTAAAAAATATTATCAAGTGAACTTATCTCCTTCACGCTCGTAAAAGTACTTGAAGGATCGTCTACCTAGTATAAGTTTAACCCTTTTACGAACTGAGATAGACTTGTTGAGGCAAATTAATTACCTATCATTTAATTGTCAACCCGGGAGTTTCGTAAAACTTATGAAGCATGCGTGCACTGTATATGCTAAAAATTAACTTCCAATTTAGATCAATCTAACTACGAAACCAGATAACGAAAAACAAAATATACCTATTCTAATTTAACAATCAATTCAAAAGGAATTATAATACAGCGCGTGGAATTGAAATCTTAATCTTTCACACTTGCAGGAATTGAAATATTAATCTACCACACTTGCAGGAATTGAAATCTTGATCTACCACACTTGCAGGAATTGAAATTGCATGAAATGAAATTTACTCTAAGGGATCATGTGTGCATTATCAAATCAGGATCCTATGAAATGAATAATCAAAACCACATGAGACAAAATGAAAGCAAAAACAATTATTCTTAACCTCTAGATATGAAGGCAAATAAAAAAACAATCACTCTTAACCTCTCACACAGGAAAAGACGTGAAAGAAATAAATCTTAATCTATGAAAGCAATAAACCTTAATCTATGAAAAACAATAAATCTTAATCTATGAGAAAAAATAAATCTTAATCTATGAAAAACAATAAATCTCACACATTATAAGTGGCCAATCCAAAAGCATGAGGGATGGAAAGTTGAGAGGCTCCAAATACAAGCATAACCAAATCAAAGTGAACATCACTCATGAGCATGGTGCCAAATCCAATTTCTATATTCAAAACATGAGAATTTCCCCAACATTTCACATGCCTATGAAAGGAGGAGGCTCTCCTATTTATGCAAAAACATAAGAAGCTACCTCATTAATGGAGGTCCATTATTCTCTCCCTAGATCCCTAGAAACTCTCATAGAGTTACAACTCGAATAGGTAATGATGAGACACATATCCTCTTTGACCTTTATCCAAATCTTCTTCCATATCTTGAAGATAATTCGAATTTGAGTATTGGAGGCCACATAAGGGTGCCTTGGAAGCTTCCAAATGACCTACACATGTCATGAAACTCAAGCCACTTTTAAGTATTAGCAAGTATATGTCATTTTTCTACGTTTTAACCATTTAATTCACTTATAATACTAGAAATCATTATCTTTTGGAAAACATAAATGGAACCCATATAATTATGAAAATGGAGGTTAATGAACAGTTATATGGTCATGGAGTTGTGGTGAGCACTAGTATTGCAGAAATAATGCTGCAACTCCTGGGCTTCCTACTTTACTTTTATCAACCTGGTAGTTCGTAACAAACTTGGAAGCGACGGTGCTGTATGCACAAGTACTAGTTCTTACTGCAGGCTGTCACTTGGTCAGCTGGCACAAGATCACTAGGAGCTCAAGCCAACTTCTATGAATTCCAGAAGAAGCTTTATATGTGATGAAAGAAAGGAAATTTTACTCTACAGAGGCTACTCTACTTGCAGAAAGAGAAAGAAGACTGAAATGTGAAGTAAACCTAGCAAACCCTAATTAACCAACTAATCTTACTTTTGCAGAAAGAGAGATGAAAAACCATAAAATGAATGTCATTACCTACTTAGGAAGTAAACAACATCTACTCAAGCTATTTCTAGAAGGAAATGAGAAAAAAACATCTTTTTGGATTTTTATGTGTTTTTAGGTGAAATTGTCATGCATGTAATTTATTTGTTTGTGAATGTGGCAGCGATTAGGTGGAAATGGAGGGAAAATTTGGAGTTTTCAAAGGTGTAGGGAGGTGTGGATGGGTCCTAGGAGGTCCCAGGTGGCCTTCTGGAGGCTTTTCCTGCAATCGGACTTCAAAAAGACACCTACAGGAAAATCTACAAGAGGCTGCAGGGGATCTATAGGAGGTCTACAGGAGGATGCCGAGAGCATTTTTGGAGGTTTTGAAGGTGGGAAAGTAGGTGGAAAGGGTAGCTGAAGGCTAGGGTGATGTGTTAAGGTGTCTAGGGTTCATCAAGAAGGATCAGGAAAGAGAAATATGGTTGGACTTGTTCAAGGAAAGAGAGGAAAGTTTATGAGAAAAGTGCAGAAAACTAAGGCAGATTTGTGAGGGACTTTGGGTGACCTGTGGAACATAGATCAAAGAGAAATGGTGATGGCTGATTGGCTGACTTATTGTGAGAAGAGGATTGCTGCAAGAGAACTGAAACTCACATCATGAGATTAAGCAAGCAAGGAAACTAGCTACATAAAAAAATACAGAACTTTGCATCAAGCTAGTCTAAATTCTGATCTAGGAAAGTAAATGCTGAAAAATGCTACATGGAAAGAAAGCATGGAAGGAAATTTATTGCAAAGACAGAAATGAGCATGGTGAAATAGATCTACAGCAAAGCATTAACCTTCTAACAAACTGCAACACTAGAAATCCTATGGAAAAGGAAAATCTGTGTTTTTTGTGGCAACAAGAGGGTCTTGGCCTCAGTTCATGGTCCCAAAGGGAGGAAAGGAGGCCAAGGCTCTGTTGATGGACTTTTTGTATCTTTTTCCTATCACTGTTCAACCTGCTACAACAAACTGAAATGGAAACAACCTTTTAAATCACCAAAAGCAACCTATTCTTAACTAAGAAAGAAATCTATCTAACAACAACTAATTCATAAACTGAAACAAAGCATATAAATACAAAACAAGAGGAGCTTGGCTGCTTGGATTGGGCCCTAACCCAAGAGCTTCAGCCCTCTGAGGTAACTCAGTGCTAGCTCAAACAAGATCTCATCTTCATTATCAAAATAATAATAGGATTACATGAAATTGTCAACAAAAGTAAGCTCGAAGTTGAGCAGAGCAAAGCTGCAACAAAAATTCGAAAATTTGACTAACTTCCAACAACCTAATGAGGCCCTAGGCCTCTCTACTTATACAACTGAAGCTCCCAACAGCTTCCTTAAAATCAGGGAGGCTTGGCTCCCAAAACTTGAGATAAACAGAAGTTATCCTCCACTTGCTCGGTCGCCTCTTTGGTGGATTGATGTGGCTGCTTGTGCTCTGAGTTGCATGATGGAAAATTCGAAGTGGGGAGTCATAAATGAGGGGGATACCCTCCTATAAATCCTCTCCCTTGTCTTCTTCGAATATTTGCTGCCAAATGTCCATTAAATCTTTGACTTTGTCTCCAAAATTGACCAAAATCTGCATTAAACACACATTAGACTCCATGGCATAATGACCATCCCAACTCACTCTATTAGCATAAATATAATCGAAAAACATGCAATAAACTAATGAGAATGGTGGATTAAGCTAAGTTAAGAGGAAAAATGAACCCATATAATTACCCATTTATGGGGCTCATCATCACCCCCTTACTGAAGGTGTTGCTCATCCTCTGAGCAACTCAATCCATCTCCTCATCTTTGATGGCCCTAATGGCCTCCCTGACATCCCATGCTTCTGATGTGAGATCCTCTTCTTTGTCATGGAATCTTGCCTTTTTGTCCACCTCTTCCCACTGTTGTTGTTCTTCTTCCTCTTTTCTACCTTCCAGCAGGCCTAGCAGCAGTGGGGGACTCAATTTGAGGCCAATCCAATTGACCTTCAAATTCTGCATAGAGCGCTTGTATAGTGGCACTCTCCTTAATGCTTCTTTCATCCTTGTTGGGGAGTGATACTCCCTAATTTGCAGACTATGTGGTAGAGTGTTCCACCTCCTCATACAAGCATGAATACAGTCTTCCCCAAGTAATCTTTCCATATCCTCAAAATGTGCAATGGCTTGAGCCTGATCATTGATATACTTAGGGGCACTTTGAGGATCATCTGCAAGCAGCTAGTGTGTGCTGATGAGAGCCATGGGGTCTGATGGCTCAGCTCTGATCATTAAGGGTTCATTTTTCTCTTTTGCCATCAACTTTTTGATTTCTGTTGCCCTTTTCTCCTCATGATTCATCCATGAGGCCATGGCCATTAGCTGTAAGTCCCCTAGCCTAGCATTGGGGTCCCATATGTTCATATCGGTGAGGGCCATGTTATGCAAATAGAACTCTGCTATCTTTGCCTTGTCTTCTGCTGAAATTTGGTCACATAGGTCCATAAACTGTCTATAATCTTGGAAAGGCATTATGCCTCTCTGTGCCAAAGTCTTGATCTGAAACTGCAGCCATTGGTCTTTGAGGTATACTCCATATGATTTTGCTGGTGTTCTACACTGTAGTGCCTCCATAGACCAGTTGGCCATGCATGCCAATTGTGTCTCCTTTTCTTGCAGTTGTCTTCTTAGCAACTCATTTTCTATTTCTAAGTGAGTTCTTGTGATTGCCTCTCTATGTCTTACAACACTTAACTCCCTACCCATTTCTCTAAGCTTGTTCTCCATGTGGCCAATATCCTCTACCCCCTTGGATTTGGCGATTTGCATCCATCTATGGCTCCTTATCCTTTCTTTCTCTAACTCAAAGAAAAGTGGGACTGCAAATTTCTGTGGAATGATTTTCCCCCCTCAAGAAGATTGTAGTAAGAGCCCAAACTAGGCTGGGGTCAGGTTCTTGAGTCTCTGTTGTTTCCTCCTTCCCCTTTGGCTGTTCTTCTACCCTTTTCTCAAGTTTTTCGGTCTCCTGTAGCTTAGTTAGGGTCTCCTGTAGAACAGTCTGTGCCTCCTATAGAGCTGTTTTTGAGTCCTGTAGTTGCACTCTTTCCTTCCAGGTGGAAGATCTGGGACTTCCTCTTTCATATGTGATGGGGGTTTTAGAGGGAGATTCTTCCCCTTTGACAGTGGGTGAATCTTCAATTATAATAGGCACTGTTGAAGATGGCTGTGGTTTTCCTGTTTTTATCCTTGTGCTTTTCCGAGCCCTGAAATACATTGATGTCCACCTCTTCCTCTTTTGTTTGGGTTTAACTGGGGTGTTGAGGGCAGCAAGAGCAGCTGTTACCTCCCTTTCTAGGGTCTTAGGAGACACTTCTATCTTTTCTGCCCCTTTTTCCTCTCCTTTTGTCTTCTCTGTCTCTGTTGGTTTTGTTTCCTCTTGCTCTGTTTTGGTTTCTTCCTCCTCTGGTTTAGTTTCCTCCTTCTCTGTTTTGGTGTCTTCCTCCTCTGTTTGTTCCTCAGTTTCCTCCCCTTCTTCCCCTTGCTGCTCTTCCCCCTCACTTTCAGAAGGACTGTGGTCATATGTGAGGGCCTTTATATCATCTTCTCCTATCATATTTCTGAAGATTTCCCATGCTATGGGGATTGTGAAGGTATGGAGGCCTTCTTCCACTAATAGTTTAATCAACCCATGGTGAGCCAACTGATCTGGACCTCCTGCCTTCAACTTAATGTTGGAGTCTATAAGGGACTACAGGAGAAAATAGGGAATGCTGAGTTTCTGGGGTGTTGGAGTGTCCATGCCATATCTCAGCTCATGGAGGAGTCTGAAATGGTAGCCATAAACTATGCTATACCTTCCTTCACAGGAAATATACTTGATAATTTGGTAACTGACCTCATCCCAAGGGTAAGGTATGCTTGTTCTTCTAATGCCATTTTTGTCTTCTACAGGATGTTCATTTGGTTGGAAGAAGTTTTTCTTGGCAGATTTCCCAATTGGCTTTTCATCTTTGCTCCAAGGTAATCCAAGGGGAAGGCTGGTAACCCTACTGATAAATTCTGGGGTGATTTCCATGGAGAGACCCCTCAAAGTAACAATGGCATGGGTCCTTGAGTGAGGGACTAAAGAAAGGGCAAACTCCTGAGCCACTTCTTCATCAAACCCTCAGAATTTTTCAAAGAATGGCATCCAATTTGCTCTGGTAAAAATGGCTACTACTTCGGGATGTTCATGGATCCTAGCTGAATTTTTGGGCTCCTTCCTCATGAATCCCCCTATCATTTTTCTTATACCCCCTTTGAACACCCAAAATAGAGATGGAGACAAGAATTTTGAAGGAAACAGGAAAACAGAGAAAAACTGTGTTTTTTTTTTAAGAAAACAGGCAGATTTTTTTTTTGAATTCCTCTACTTCTACAGGCTCAATTCCTCCTTAAAACTGTATCATTCCTTGCACATATTAATAATCGAGGTGGATATGTATAGAACCTACCTCTTAAAGCCAGAATTCGAGCAGAAATCCCATGTTTTCTCCTTAAAAACTGCTTACTGCCCCTCCTGTAGAACTGGTTGTAGGTGCTCCTATAGAACCTGTTACTGCTCCTATAGAACGCCGATAGTAGAAGGATAGTTGAAAACGATAGAGAATGATGATTTCAAGGCTATGGAGGTGGTATAGAGCTTGTTGTAGTTAAGTGGATGAGGATGAAATGAAAGAAAAGGTGGTGAAGGAGTTTCGAGGAGGAGTACTTATGTTTTCTTTGAGATATTTCCACTGATGGGGTGAGATGGCAAAAAAGTACGTTGCCAGATTTGGACTATTGGTCCCCACTGCCTTGTCATCATGACTCCTCATGACTCTTTCCCGCAATCACTTCCCATCATTGCATCGAAGTTTGTATACCCTCCACTACCTGTCCTTTGGATTTTCTGTGAGTTGACTAGGCACACGTGTGGTGGCATCTCCGGATGAGCGCAGTCAACTGGATGAGGGTGGCCAGTTAACTAGCCACCTTTTCTCGTTCAACCCTAACCATCTCATTCGCTTATGTATATTTTTGAATTACACAGATGCAACAGAGGAGAGGGTTAGACACTTACCTGCAAGTTGAATGTTCGTGTTGTGGTGCATTTTGGTTCCTTTGCTGTTGCATGCTCGTATTTTAGTTGCTACATGCTTGTATCTCCTCTGCTATATGCTTTCTGCTCCCTGATGTGTGGCTTGTTTTCTTTGTGCAGGTACCCTCTGGCTGGATCTAGCTTCAGACATCCTCTTCAATCCCCTGGTTGTACTTCTTTTGCTGTTGTGGCTTGATTTTAAGGGGATCAACTGCTACAGGAAATCCTACAAGAGCTCCTGTAGCTGCTTCTCCCTTTAAAATTTTAGCTGATTTTTGTGCTGGGAGCTATGAGGATGATACCAGAGATGCTGATGGAGGTGGAGAGGTATTTGGTAAGCTACAAGTGAGATTTGGAGGTGTTGTTCCTTTTATTTTTTGTTTTTTTTTTTCTCAAAAAACTAGTTTCTGTGTTTTTTTACAGGAAGGAAAGAAATTAATGATGATGAGGTGGTGTAGGTGTGGGATGGATGGCTAGGAGGGTGGATAGCTGTAGGAAGGCCTACATGCTCTTCATGAAACTTCCCAGCCCCTCAAACTATTTTTAAAATCCATTTCTGGCTCTCTGTGATTTCTACAGGAGCCTCCTGTAGAACACACAGGGCCTCCTGTAGGATACACAGTCTTCGGAAAAAAACACAGTGAGGTGGAAGAAAGGTTAGAAATGATGGAGAAGAGTGTGGAGGAGATGAAGTAGGTTTTGTGGCATCTTCTCTTGCTCCCTGTGGTCCACCTATAACCTGCAATGCATATTAAAAGTCAATTTTCTCTTCCTTCTTTTCTCTGTTTTTTTTTTTTTTTTGAAAGACAACTAGGGTGCCTCAAGGAGGTTTTCACCCTAATTGCCTGCCCTGGGCACCTCCAAGGGAGGTTTTCACCCAGGGATCTTATTCTCTCTCTTTTCTTTTTTTTGGTCATCACTGGGCTGCCTCAAAAGAGGTTTTCAACCCAATGATGGGACTCAAGCGCCTCATGGAGGTTTTCACTTGAGTCCTTATTATTTTTTCTTTTTTCTGCTTCTTCAGTGAGTGGGTGGAGTGGAGGCTAAGACCTGCTCCACTACCAACACTGTCTTATTCATATCTTCAATGAACTCTCGCTTGGAGAGGGGCTTCTTGTAAATTTTCAACCTATGTCCATTGACAAGCATGGGGATGGCTTCCTCATCAATGGTTCTGATCAGAACTAAACCATTGTCATTGCATTTTTCCACAGTGTAGGGTCCCAGCCATCTTTTCCTTAGCTTGCCTTTGAAGTCTTTATACCTTGATTCATAGAGTAGTGCCCAATCTCCCTCTTGGAATTGCTTCTCCTTGATATTTTTGTCATGCCATATTTTCCTTTGAAGCTGAACTACCTTTGTGTGGAGAAGGGCCTGCAATCTTTGTTCATCCAATCCATTGAGCTAGAGTAGTCTTTCCCTCTGTGCATGGCTGAGGTCTAGGTCCAGCTGAGCTGCCATCCTTAGTGTATTGTATTCAAATTCTATTGACAGCAAAGCCTTCTTCCCATAGACCAGTTCATAGGGTGTGAACCCTGTGGTGGTCTTCCATGTTGTGTTGTAGGCCCAGGTGGCCTCAACTAGTCTATCTGCCCAATCTTTTCTACTACTGCTCACTACCTTGGTCAAAATTCCTTCCAAAGCTCTGTTAGTGACTTCCACCTACCCATTGGCTTGTGGATGGTAAGGGGTGGAAGTCCTGTGCTTGATTTTATGATGTGTGAGCAGGTCTTCAATCAAATTGGAAGTGAATAGGGATGAGCTGATTTTCAAGGTTCTTTCTGGGCCGAACTCTATATTCTTAACACAGAGAGAGGTTGGGTCGGCCACACAGAGATCAGTTAAGGGATTGTCTTAGGTTTCTTTCACTAGATCTTCTAATGGAAAAATACTGGGGGGTGGATTCTGAATTAAATTTTCAATGATATCATCCTCATTTTGCGGTTTCCCCCCATGATAGTTTCTACTACACACAGTGGTGTAGAATAGACTTCATCCTCATCCTCCTCCTCCAACCAGAGAGGTAGATCATGTTCTAGCAAGGGTTGGGCAGGAGGGTATAGGATTAGCTGCTTGGACATATGCTCATTCTTGATGGTCATGTTCCCAACCCGACAACTGATGTAAGCATCAGCAGTGGCCAACCAGGGTCTTCCTAGGATGAGAGGATACCCAGTGAGCTTTGCCTTCAGATGGAGAATTAGGAAATCAACAGGGTACTACCAAGAATCAATGGAGACCATCACATCCTCCACAATCCCTTCAGGGGTCACGGTGGAGCAGTCTGCTAGCTGCAGTATTGTCGTGGTCTTCCTCAAGGAGCCCTAGAGGTTGAGTTTGAGCATGGTGTCCTTTGTCATCACATTAATGGCAGCTCCCAGATCAATCAAGGTATGTGGGATCATGGTGCCATTGGTGTGGACATCAATTATTGGTCTTCCAGGTCTAGATATTTTGAACAGATTACCTGCCCCAACATCAGGTCGGACAGTTGTCCTATGACATTGATGGTTGGGGCATCTCTCTTGCACCTGCCTGGATGCCTAAAGCACTTCTCTTTGATCATCTTATTGTATATAGGCACATCCTTTATGGCTTGGAGAAGTGGTATCTTTACACATAACTGTTTCAATTCTCCCAGAAGTTCAGTTTCTTCTGGGGTGGGTTGTGTTGTCCTAGATAATCTCTCAGGAAAGGGTGGAATTTCTTTCAGTTCACTTTCCTCTTTATCTTCCTCAACCTCCTGAGGGGGAGGTTGGCTATCTGGGAGAACCTTCCCAGATCGTAGGTTAATCTCCTGAATCTCCACAGCATAAGTTGGGCATGATGGTTCCCCACTATATACTTGTTGGGCCTGTCTGTTGTTCGGGTTCAGGTTTGGCTAGGTAGGCATTTGGGGTTGCCTTGGTGGAGCAGGAGGCAATGGTTGCGGTTGAGCAGGTGGTGGAGGCAAAAGAGCGGGAGGAGAGTTGTACTGGGGCCTCCACCCCTGATGAGATGCATTCCACTGAGGTTGTGGCTGAGCATAGGATTGAAATGCATGAGCAGCTGGTTGGGCATGATATTGAGATGGATAGGACCAAGGAGGAGGTGTGGACCAGGAAGGATGAGTAGGAGGGCCCCAAGAAGGTATGGAAGTGGCTTGGTTGGGGTTGTAGTATGCCTAAGATGTCCCTTGCATCCCCTGCTGGTATGGTCTAGGTCCATACGGTCTCCTTTGGTTCATAAAATAGAGTGGTTCAGTGGCTCCTTTGGCCCCCTGGTATACAGCTTTAAGTCCGGGCAAGGAAGGGAACTTATCTGTAGAATGATCTTCTTCACAGACTGAACAAACCTCTATAGAGTTCAATGGACATTCATTCCTAGGATGCCTTCTGGTGCACCTAGGACAGAAAATGGCCAAAGCCCTCTCTGCTTCCTCTTGTTTCCTTTTGATATGCAAGGTATCCATTTGCATGGCAAGAGTCTGCAGCATCTCACTCTTGAAGTCTTCTAGCATGTTTCCAAGTTCACCTTTAAGGGATGAACTGGATGAGGAGGTACTGGCTATGGGTTGACTCCCCCTACCTCTCTTTCTGGCTGCCCTAGAATGGTTTCTAAAAACAGTCTTTATGTCTTCATAAGGTAGTTGGTAGATGTCTCCCCCAGCCAGTAGATGGAGGGTGTCTAGAAGGTCTTCCGGAATTCCCCTAAGCAAGACCAACTTCAGAGATTCGGGGTCAAGTGTGCACCTGGCCCTTTTATAACTGAGCTGGAACCTCTCTTCATAATCTTCCAAAGATTCATCACTTCCCATGGTCATTCGGAAGATTTCTTCCTTGGTGTCTTTTGACCTACAGTAGTCTCGATATTTTTTATTAAAGGCCTACTGCATTTGAGCCCAAGTTGTGATGTTATTGCTAGGTAACCCCATGAACCAGCGCAATGTTGCATCCTTGAGAGTAGAAGGAAATAGTTTCAACTTTTTCTCATCTTCTACATAGTCATAGGTTCGACAGATAACAACAAACTCAAACAAAAAGGTGTCAGGATCTTCTGTAGTCAATCCATGGAAGTGAGGTAGGGTTGAAGGGCTTATGTTCTTCATTTTAGTGTCCCCATTGGTCTCTCGGATGGGAAAGGTACCCTCTACTCTTTCTCCATTCCCCCTAGCATTTCTGTTTTCAACCATTATCTCAGGAGGGATGTTTTCTTCTTCTTCTTCCCCTACAGGTTTTTCAAATATCTTTGGTTGTTCACCTAAAGGTTCTTCCTAATCACTGCCACCGAAGAAGAGAGAAGGGTGGCTATGTGATGTGGTGGGGGTGTTGGGCAAGAATTTTCCTGAATTATCTCTATTCCTATAAGGCATGAAAAGAAATCTTTTGGTTGATTTTTTCTTTTTCTGCTTGTACCTGCAAAACTGAAATTGATTGAACAAACAAATTGCAACTAACTGAAATGAAATTGCAGAACTGAAAAGGAAAGCAAATGAGATGCAAAAAGGAAAGCAAGGAAATGACTAATCTACTTTTGCTGAAATGGAAATTGCATAATTGAAAGGAAAGCAGGGAAATGACTAATCTACTTTTGCTGAAATGGAAATTGCAGAAATTGAAAGGAAAGCAGGGAAATGACTAATCTACTTTTGTTGAAATAAACTACTTAGCAGAATGTTGCAGTAGAAAATAGAAGAAAAGCAGTAATCACAAAATACTCTAACGCTTCCCTGGCAACGGTGCCAAAAAGTGGTGAGCACCAGTATTGCAGCAATAATGTTGCAACTCCTGGGCTTCCTACTTTACTTTTATCAACCCGGTAGTTCGTAACAAACTTGGAAGCGACGGTGTTGTATGCACAAGTACTAGTTCTTACTGTAGGCTGTCACTTGGTCAGCTGGCGCAAGATCACTAGGAGCTCAAGCCAACTTCTATGAATTCCAGAAGAAGCTTTATATGTGATGAAAGAAATGAAAGTTTACTCTACAGAGGCTACTCTACTTGCAGAAAGAGAAAGAAGACTGAAATGTGAAGTAAACCTAGCAAACCCTAATTAACCAACTAATCTTACTTTTGCAGAAAGAGAGATGAAAAACCATAAAATGAATGCCATTACCTACTTAGGAAGTAAACAACATCTACTCAAGCTATTTCTAGAAGGAAATGAGAAAAAAAACATCTTTTTGGATTTTTATGTATTTTTAGGTGAAATTGTCATGCATGTAATTTATTTGTTTGTGAATGTGGCAGCGATTAGGTGGCGATGGAGGGCGACTTTGGAGTTTACAGAGGTGTAGGGAGGTGTCGATGGGCTCTAGGAGGTCCCAGGTGGCCTTCTGGAGGCTTTTCCTGCAATCGGACTTCAAAAAGACACCTATAGTAAAATCTACAGGACGTTGCAAGGGATCTACGGGAGGTCTACAGGAGGATGCCAAGAGCATTTTTGGAGGTTTTGAAGGTGGGAAAGCGGGTGGAAAGGGTAGCTGAAGGCTAAGTTGATGTGTTAAGGTGTCTAGGATTCATCAAGAAGGATCATGAAAGAGAAAGATGGTTGGACTTGTTCAAGGAAAGAGAGGAAAGTCTATGAGAAAAGTGCAGAAAACTAAGGCAGATTTGTGAGGGACTTTCGGTGACCTGTGGAACATAGATCAAAGAGAAATGGTGATGGCTGATTGGCTGACTTATTGTGAGAAGATGATTGCTGCAAGAGAACTGAAACTCACATCATGAGATTAAGCAAGCAAGGAAACTAGCTACATAAAAAAAAAAACAAAACTTTGCATCAAGCTAGTCTAAATTCTGATCTAGGAAAGTAAATGCTGAAAAATGCTACATGGAAAGAAAGCATGGAAGGAAATTTATTGCAAAGACAGAAATGAGCATGGTGAAATAGATCTACAGCAAAGCATTAACCTTCTAACAAAACTACAACACTAGAAATTTTATGGAAAAAGCAAATTTGTGTTTTTTGTGGCAGCAAGAGGGTCTTGGCCTCAGTTCATGGTCCCAGAGGGAGGAAAGGAGGCCAAGGCTCTGTTGATGGCCTTTTTGTATCTTTTTCCTATCACTGTTCAACCTGCTACAAAAAACTGAAATGGAAACAACCTTTTAAATCACCAAAAGCAACCTATTCTTAACTAAGAAAGAAATCTATCTAACAGCAACTAATTCATAAACTAAAACAAAGCATATAAATACAAAACAAGAGGAGCTTGGCTGCTTGGATTGGGCCCTAACCCAAGAGCTTTAGCCCTCTGAGGTAACTCAGTGCTAGCTCAAACAAGATCTCATCTTCATTATCAAAATAATAATAGGATTACATGAAACTGTCAACAAAAGTAAGCTCGAAGTTGAGCAGAGAAAAGCTGCAACAAAAATTCGAAAATTTGACTAACTTCCAACAACCTAATGAGGCCCTAGGCCTCTCTACTTATACAACTGAAGCTCCCAACAGCTTCCTTAAAATCAGGGAGGCTTGGCTCCCAAAACTTGAGATAAACAGAAGTTATCCTCCACTTGCTCGACTGCCTCTTTGGTGCATTGATGTGGCTACTTGTGCTCCGAGCTGCATGATGGAGAATTCGAAGTGGGGAGTCATAAATGAGGGGGATACCCTCCTATAAATCCTCTCCCTTGTCTTCTTCAAATATTTGCTGCCAAATGTCCATTAAATCTTTGACTTTGTCTCCAAAATTGACCAAAAATCTGCATTAAACACACATTAGACTCCATGGCATAATGACCAACCCAACTCACTCTATTAGCATAAATATAATCGAAAAACATGCAATAAACTAATGAGAATGGTGGATTAAGCTAAGTTAGGAGGCAAAATGAGCCCATATAATTACCCATTTATGGGGCTCATCAAGTTGCGACATGTGAGTGAAATGGTGGCGATAAAGGTGAAGTTGGATGATATTTTGAATACATTTTGGAGACTCTACATACCCTCCAACTGACATTATTGCATGTCCTCATGCAATCTACTGCATTGTTTAATCATGATTTTCTTTTGAATAAGCTTGACTTATATCATATGTCCTTAAACTTTGCATTTGACAATTTCATTTCTTTTCGAAAAGTATTCCTTGTCATACATTGAATTGCAACATGTTTGGTTGGTTCTTGTGTGACAACCAAATTTTAATTGGTATTGGTTCTTGTGTTTCAATACCTTGTTTCTTTTTGTTGCAGCAAGATTCATTGAACATATTTAAGAATGCATCTTTAAATCAGCCATATAATATGCTCATCATTTTAGCATTTATTTTCAAATCACATAACTTTTGAATCATAATGCAATCATGATGATTAGGACAAGTATGTTAGGATGAAATAAAGTGAAATGGAATGAAGTGATATGAATGTGATAATAAATGGAGGTCCCTTCCCCCCAACTAATGGTGTTTACATTTTTTTTTTTCAAATGAAAAAGGAAATATGGTGAAGTATATTCCAAAAATTATAATTTCAGTATTTAAGGAATTCTATGATTAAAAGATAGAAAAGAGCATACCTTTACTTACCTAGGAAGTGGAAAAACTGTGCATATGTAGAGAAGTTGTAACTGTTGTTGGATCATGGAATAGAATGTAGAATTTCATCTGCTTCTTGGTTGCATAAATAGTGGATGAGGTGGTGAAAGTGGATTCTTTATTTCTTCTACTAAATTTGTTGTATCTGCTGCAAAATGTTGAAATGATATAGTCTTCACCTGCTACAAAACCCGATGGTACAATTCTAGTCATGCGAATAAATGTGTTGTTGTCGAGCATGAAGAGAAGTCATTGGATTACCGGCCATTGATGAATGTCGTTAACCAATGCGAGGCAAACTCACCATTAATGTCAACGAGTGCCAAGGTACCTAAGTACATCTTGCAAAGTGTGAATAGATGAGTTGATGTCAAGCCACTTGCAAGATCCAACGATCAAGGGACATTGATGTATTCCCATGATTGTCAGCGAGAGAACTTGTCATTGATGCATACAAGCCTCAAGGTACTAATAAGGACTCTAGCCCTGAACCTAGATAATGTGCTAATGTCGATAGGCCAAGACTTGTTAGAAGGGAGGCCTTAATGAATCCTCCATCATCTAACACGAGTATGAAATGATGATTTTGGAAGGACTATGAATGAAAATTTTTGCAGTGGATCAAGGTTTATTTAATGGAAAGGAAAATGACAAGAGGGTAAACAAGCGAATGGAAAGCAAAAGGACAAATCAGCATGTAAGCGAGCTGAATGTCTCTATGAATGGAAAATGTGAATGGAAAATGTAAATGGAAAATGTGAAGGAAACATGCAACTCTTTGCAAGGAAAATGGTGATGACGATGCTTAGCAAAAATGCTTGGATAGCTTGTGAGTTTGGAGAGGAAAAATGATGGCATTTATGGATGATAGAAATGGATTCAATTGGTTCATGTTTCTTGAAATTGGTCGTAGAAAACCAATCATGCATAATTGGCTTCCTTCAATTATTTGATTTCCCGAAAACCTGAAAATAAACATGGCACTAACATTGCAATAAAACGTAAGTGTGTTCAAAGAGAAATGATCAATTTCTCTATGTATATACGAAAAATTTGCATAATTAACAGGTTCATGACGCGTTTTCGTTTCAAATGGTTAGTCCAATTTCACAATTGCAATAATAAATCCAATTTCTAAAACAAAATAGTTTCCTCAATTTATGTTTGAATCATATCATTTCATAAAGATAAAGAAATATTATTTGTGAATGCTTAATGATTCCTACAAAAGAATCCTCAATAAAAAATTCAGCAATTGATCCTGCGAATAAAGTGCCTTCATAGTTCTTCTTCTTTCCTACATCATTCTTGAAAACATCATCATTAGACAAAACCAATAAACTTTGATCATGATTTTCTGATTAGAATGCATTGTTGACAAATAGATCATTGAGTTAAATACATAGCTGCAGAATTGTGGTTCAGCTGCAGAATTGTTCAGTTTCTGTAGCTAAATCCTGAACAAACATTTAAGTACACACAACTAAGCATGTTTGTTATGAACAAATAACCAGTCCAATCTTCAAATTGATCAATACCTCTTCCAGAAAAAATAGTAAATAAAACAATTTTTTTATTTTTTTATTATTTTATTTATTTATTTATTTATATATATTTATTTCTTGCTCCAACAGGTGTGTTTGAGTGGACCATCACAACAACTTTTTCTCAATTTTCTCCAATCACTAAATGAATTTCACATCAATTTTTTTATGACAATTTTCCATGGCAATTTTCTAAAAAAAATAATAAAACACACAATCTAAAAATTAATGAAATATTTACAAAACTAAAAAGTAAAATAAATATACATAAAAGAAAAACATATATACAAACTAAAATACACATATAGACTGATTAACTGATTTGTTGTCTATGCTTGAAGTTAGAAGATGCCTATCATCATCTTGCTCATTCGACTTATGCCTACCAGTGGCGAACTTTTTGTACAAGTTAGAAAACACTCCAGCGAGTAGAGTGGATATTGCAGTAATAATGAGAGTTGTAACAACTACCTTAGATTTGTCATTTTTCTTGCCTTATTGTTCAAGAGGAGGTGAATCGGAAATATGTGAAATGATGGATGAACATTGGTCTGAAGGAAAAATTGTTGTCAATGATGATGATGGGCTGGAAGCCTGAAATGTTCATTCACCATAAATAAATCGAATTATTAGGAGATTCAATAAAAGGTTCTGCACCAAATCTAGAACCGAAACTCTTTGTTGGCAAAACACCCCTTTCTTAGCAGACCTCGCCAGAATCCAACAAACGACAAGAAATGTGAGAAAACGGTGATCCACATCTCACCATCTACGTGCTTTAATCATGCATCTAGAAAAACAGAAAACCAAAAAAATGAACTCTAGACTAAAAGCTAGTTCCTATGCACACTTCCCCAGCAACGGCACCAAAATGTTGAGGCAAATTAATTACCTATCATTTAATTGTCAACTCGGGGGTTTCGTAAAACTTGTGAAGCATGCATGCACTGTATATGCTAGAAATTAACTTCCAATTTAGATCAATCTAACTACGAAACCAGATAATGACAAACCAAATTCACCTATTCTAATTCAACAATCAATTCAAAAGGAATTATAGTACAGTGCACAGAATTGAAATCTTAATCTTTCACACTTGCAGGAATTGAAATTGCATGAAATGAAATCTACTCTAAGGGATCATGTGTGCATTATCAAATTAGGATCCTATGAAATGAATAATCAAAACCACATGAGATAAAATGAAAGCAAAAACAATCATTCTTAACCTCTAGATATGAAAGCAAATAAAAAAACAATTACTCTTAACCTCTCACACAGGAAAAGACATGAAAGAAATAAATCTTAATCTATGAAAGCAATAAATCTTAATCTATGAGAAACAATAAATCTTAATCTATGAAAAATAATAAATCTCACACATTATAGGTGGCCAATCCAAAAGCATGAGGGATGGAAAGTTGAGAGGCTCCAAATAGAAGCATAACCAAATCAAAGTGAACATCACTCATGAGCATGGTGTCAAATCCAATTTCTATATTCAAAACATGAGAATTTCCCCAACTTTTCACATGCCTTTGAAAGGAGGAGGCTCTCCTATTTATACAAAAACATAAGAAGCTACCTCATTAATGGAGGTCCATTATTCTCTCCCTAGATCCCTATAAAATCTCATAGAATTACAACTCAAATAGGTAATGATGAGACACATATCCTCTTTGACCTTTATCCAAATCTTCTTCCATATCTTGAAGATAATTCGAATTTTAGTATTGGAAGCCACATAAGGGTGCCTTGGAAGCTTCCAAATGACCTACACATGTCATGAAACTCAAGCCACTTTTAAGTATTATCAAGTATATGTCATTTTTCTAATTTTTAACCATTTAATTCACTTAAAATACTAGAAATCATTATCTTTTGGAAAACACAAATGGAACCCATATAATTATGAAAATGGAGGCTAATGAACGGTTATATGGTCATGGAGTTGCGACATGTGAGTGAAATGGTGGTGATAAAGGTGAAAGTAAATGATATTTTGAATACATTTTGGAGACTCTACAAGACTAGTTCCGAAAAAGGAATACCCTAGTCTATTGTGGCTAGGAGGTTCCCCCTTGTATACTTTTATCTCTTTTTCGGGTTTGGGGGACAAATTTACGAAAAAGGAACTTATAAAAAGAGAAGGGAGGGAACATATTTTTCCATTAGTCATCGAAATGGCAGTGTCAATTGTGTCACCCTTGAACATGGCACATGTATATTTCATTATCTCACAGTTGGGTTTTAGCTTGCCTAGGAGTCATACCATCCATATGAGTCTCTTTACTCCTCTAGCTAGTTACTCTTCCAGTCATATGGAGTGTGCTTCAATGCCTCTTACGTCATTGCATGATATCACATGGTGCTCATTAGTCATGCTTCCAATTCACTCTTATGTCTTGCCACTACGTGTTCAAGGGAAGTCTCTACCTGTGTCGACCATCTGCAGTAGCATGTTGACCTTTTTTAGTCGGCTATCCTTGTGTCAATTGTACTTCACCGCTTTATGACTTCATCCATTCATCACATCATCTTGGTTTGTTCTGTGTTGATTGATGGGGGATAAATTAAGTCCCTCCTTCAATAAATCTTCTCCTGCCGACTTCAGCTCATTATCCAGGAGCTTGATCTAGGAATCAGTAGTACCTTGGAGCTTGTAGACCTCAGTGGCAAGCTTCCTCATGATCGACAGTGGGTTTACATCATTGGATCCTGATTGATCGAGTTCACTGGTGTTTGACATCAGCTCATCTATTCACACTTAGTGGATTGTATTAGGTATATTAGGGTCCATTTTCCTCATTGGTGGATTCCCTTGTGTCTGTTACTGGTTTACCTCATTGGCTGGTAATCAAGCGGTTTCTACCATGCTCGACATCAGCTCATCTATTTACATGGTGTAGATTCGTACCATTGGGGTTATGTCGAAGACCCTAGGTTAGGGACATCTCACTCTTATATGGCATCCTTCCTAGGTTGCGTTGGAGTTATGTATCATTCATGTACTTTGAGGACTATCTTAAGACACTTCTCTGTCTTTCATGTGTCCATAGTCCTACTGATGTATATTGTGACATAGATCCACGATTGTATTTGTTAGTGGCTATGATTTATTTATTGTGTCACATGGATCCACTATGTTTGTCTTCGTGGCCATGTTCTAGCATTTCATGTCATGGATCCGCAGTGTATTTTATGGAGGCCATGTTCTATATCTTTTTATGATCGAGCATGGGTATGCCCACCTCGGGGATGTTATTAGCACAGATGAGACTTCAGCTCCCAATTTTTATGATCCACAACCCTGGATTTGTTTCCTCACTCCCATTTTGACCTCTGAGTTTTATCATAATGTATTTGGCCATCAGCTTCTCTTCTGACCTCATACATTAGGGGGCATATGTTATCAGCCTATTTTAACCCTATAGGTTAGTGACCCTCAGTATTTGAGTCTAATTGACTTATTTTCCAAATTCAAGACTCCTTTTCCAACATTTTGACCCGTAGACACTCGCACAGCAGCCTATGCGGGCATCCAAAGCCTCCCAAACACTGTTATGCCTTCTCTCTGAGAGCGTCTAAGAACTTTTTTCCCTCTTTCAGTGTCAGCGTCCAGGGATGACTTCTAGAGTGCCTTAGTCCCTAGGAGATCAGTTTGATTTGTCATCTATTCAAGTTGGCCAGGGCTTATCAGTTAGAAGTTTTTATGACTTCTCTTTGTCCTGAGCATCTAGATACATCCTCCCGGGACCTCTCTTCTGCCTACTTATACTGGATCATTTGAGAGGGTCAACTAGTTTTTGGAGAGTTAGTATTGAGAGATTGATCGTGAGCCTATGCTGCTATTTTGCTGCCAAAGTGAGCTTGTGAGGTCTTTTTCCATTAGTTTACTACTCTTCATACTCATCTCTTGGACATAGTGGGGAAACTCTGCCGGATTGTGGAGAGGAAGCTTGGAGGTGAAGGTATAGCATTGTATTGATCTTTCATAATTAATAGAAACATATGTTCCCTTCCTTACATGAAGTTGTGTTTAGCATGTTATATGGTTATATCTATTTCTTTTTATCTGACGATCTTCCGAGGAAGATCACTTGTCGTCTTTTTTTGGTTATGATTGTGTGTAGGGATAGAGATCTAGTGCAGATGTGTTGGATCATTCAAGTGGAGTGCAAGATCTGCATCGAACTCAAAACCCTTCCCCGACATGTGAGGATTTCAGGTGTGATCTCTTTTCTTTATAACATAGATCGTTGCTTGCTGCACGATTGAGCATGTGGGATTGGGACCGCTCTATTGTTTCATTGGTCTTGTCTTTCCTTGTCTCATGATATGATTTGGACACAAGATCACATAGCAATAACTTCTTGCAGATTAAGGACGCAACGCCCCTAAGAGCAAGGTAATAGTACCACCCTAGTAGAGACACACACAAACAAGAAAGGTTTGTCTAACATCCTGTGGAATAGTCCACAAAGATACAACTGTCATGAAACCAATACAAGCAGAAAGATCTGTCTAGCATCCAACAAAATAGTCCACAAAGATGTGACGGTCATCACAACTAGTACAACACATCCTCAATACAATGAGCACTAAAATAACCGAAATAGTTCAACTACTTGAGTACAGGTAAAAAAAAAACATGAATCATAAACATTCACATAACAATCTTATAAACATTCATAATTCATGCATGAAGAACATGTTGGCCATTAGGCTTCATATATTAAGTAAAAGTTTTAGGATACATGTATATAATGGACACCACTATCTCCAATAGTGGAGCGTTGGAGCCACAACTTGCTCCCCAAAAGTACTAACTTTATCTCTTTGATGCCTTATGGGAGAAGCCAAGGTGAAAAATTCCTTTGCTCATACAATGCGGGTGTATATATAACCAATGGGGTGATGCTTCACCTCCTTGTCACTCTTTGACTACCCTCATGAATGTTTGACTTCCTATGACTTTTCAACTTTACATGACTCTTCATATTATGTATAGGTCCTTTGGACTTCCACTTTACAATACATTTTGAATAAATAATTACATAATCCACCATAATGAAGTGGCATATGGCAACTTGTGACAAGACATGACATGACACTGCTGACATGGACTGCACGATGACATGGAAATGTCAAGCCATTCTTGCTACTCATTGTTATGTGTCTTCTTGCATATGCTCTTATGTCCACCTCCATATGGATTAGACATGAGGAGTCTTCAATGATATTAAGTCTTGAGTTGTGATTGCAAACTGGTGTCCCTTTGTTTTGTGTTGATTGATCATCTTGCATAACCAGCTACAAAGATGTCTTTCAGCATATTTCCCTTCTCCATCTCCTTATTCATCATCCTGTCATGGACTAATAGAGTACCTACATCTGCAATTCACTCATGACAAGATGACATTAGTCTGATAAACCCCTAGTATAAGATGATGCATGTTGATCCACTTTCTAAGCCGAAGCTGGGTTGCAGGTTGAGGAAGAGAATCGGTGACAGCACAATTGTGCAGCTCAGGCAGTCAGGGGTGAAGCTTGAGCCTTGAGACTACGCAATGCGTAGTTCAGACTAGACTGGGCAGGAATATTGTGCAATTTTGGGACTCAGTGAGTCGGGCTGAGGGGTTTTGCACTGTTTCAGCCAATTGCGCAATTTTGGAAGGCAGAGCAGACCTGGTGATTGCGGAATTACGTAGCTTAAGATATTATTAAAGAGTTGGGCTTGAGATAAGACACTGCACAATGCGTAGTTGGGGTCAGGATGGAGAGTTGAATTGCGTAATTCTAGAGGTCAAGTTTGGGGCTTGGGCACTAAGACTGTGTAGTGTGCAGTCCTAGGAGGCAGGAACTGCACATTGTGCAGTGTCAAGAGGATAGGTTGCAGCTTGAGGGTTGTAACTACGCAATGCATAGTTCAGGAGGATCAAATGAGGCTAACTTACTGGAAAGTTTCCAGAATTTAGCTAAGTGTTGGACCAAAAAACCTATTGTGAACAATGATATGACTTGACTGTAATCACACACTTAGAACACTTGATGACACAACAACATAGATAATACAGGACACGTGAACAACACATCTCCCTCAATGTGATAACTTTTGTGATGACATACGACAAGTGCGACACTAATGATACACTTTGCAACGATTGTGATGACACTTGTGCGACAGTGCTTACAACTTTGGGAATGAGTGCGATGGATGTTTACATGGTAAGATCAACTCATTTACACAAATGAAACCCCTTGAAACCACCAAAACAAGCTCGTATGCATCGTGCGACACTTAACATGTGAAAAAATGACATTTTTCTTTTCTCTCAAACAATACCAAAACACTTAGAGACGACACATGCAATGGATTTCAATGTGTGTGAAGAAAATATGCAAGACCAATGAAGGGTCTTAAATTTGGTGCAGGCCAAAATTTTGGAGGGTGTTGTAGCAGCGACAACACTTTGTATCACATTGGTAGAATTCTAGGTTCTTTGTCTTGGTTAACCCCTCTATGTAGGGTCTCATCTCTTCAAAGAGTATTGATTCATCATGTGGATTACTTTGGCTTCCTCACTTACCCTGTGAGTAAGCATGGCCCCCATTTGTGCCTTCTCGGTTTAACACAATCATAAGATTCAGTATTATCGCAATGTTTTGAATCGGAAAGGGTAATGTCGTTCGCGAGCTCTAGATTTTCATATTATAGTTGTTCATCTCTGGTGTTGCTTCACATCTAGTAGGCCTAGACAGTACCCTAGTGGAGTCACTACAAGAACACAAAAACATTGCTCCACTTCCAGCGAGCTTGGACAGTACCCCGACAGAGTTTCTCGCTTCACCTCTCTACACATGAAGCCTTTCTCTTCTTTCGCCTTTATTTATATATTTAAAGAGGATTGTGCATAATCACTTATTCATTTTATGGGTGGAAGAGGGATCTTGATTCACTGAGAGCAAGAGAGGTTGTTCCTTCAAAGAAGCATATAGAGACCTCTGATTCAAGTTTTCCTGTTTAAATTTTCCCCTTTTCCTCTTCTACTGATTGGATAAGTGTGAAAGCAATGAAACATAAGAACTGAGTGTGGACACAAGGTTTCCAGAATAGACAAAAGTATCATGGTTTGACCAAAACTCTCTTTATGGATGGATCGTATTTTCCGTCAAAACTTCATTGACCAAAAGATGTAACCAACACAAGGAAGGAGGACCAAAGGTTAGCCAAATGTTGTAGTGTCACAAAGTCCTTTTCTATTTTTCCACATTACCTTTTGAGCCGAAATGGGACACCCTTCATGCAAATTCTTACATAAAAAGAGAGAAGACACAATAAGAAAACTGAAATCAAAAGAACAAAGAAAAAGGAGGCTAAACCAAAAAGAGGATGCAAGACGGAAGTATAGAAAGCAAACGAAAGACTACAGAAAGGGAATGCAAGATGCATGTGCAAGGAAAACTAACATGCGGCTATACCTACTCCTAACCTATCTAGCTAGAAGGTCAGGGTCACGTGTAATGGAATTTCCAATGTAGCCATCATAATTGTTCCCAACCTACATACACAAAGATGCAAGAAATTAAAACAAATACAAAATATTGTGCAACATAAAAGATAAGAGCTTGAATAACTTGCACAACAAATAGAAGGTCTTTCCTATCAATAGAAAGATAGGACATAGCCACTACTTTTAACCAGTTCATATTCTTACCTTTTCGATGACCATTATAAGCAGACAAACCATGAGAGCTTCTTATGAATGCACCTTCATTTGTGTCATCCTTCTTAGCAAGCATGAGAAAAGACCAAAACTTTCTATTAGCCAAAGGGCTTGCTAAGAAAGATGCTTCCATGCAATCATAGATTGGATCGTGAAATTCAAAACAATCCTCTTGAACATTCTGAAATCTCTGAAAAGATGAATTTTCAATTAAGAGCATGATATCAAGATGAGAATCTTGTGATAGACAATTGATCTGATCATATTCAGTTGGCTTGTCAAGATAGTGAAGGCCCAATATGAACATCAGTGAAGGTTGAAGTGCCTAAACTGTTTGACAAGTACTTAAAGGATGAGATGTGAAACCATGAATATCAAATGATGTAAAACAATTGTCATTGGATGTGATTATGTGAAAATGGTGAGTTGAATGACATACATTAGAGACATAATCATGTTCAAATGGATTGATTAAAACATCAGATTCCTGATTTGTAGTTAACAAAGATAAATCAAAATGAACAACTATGCCAATGCTCTGAATAATAGAATCAACTTCCTCACATGCCAAATGTGATAAAATGTTTTCCTGTAACTAGTGACAAACTTTACAAGCATCGCAATCATCGAAATAATTGAAAAGGAATGCTAGTATAACAAACATATGAAACCAGTCAGGATGCAATGGATGAAAAAGAGGAACTCGATTCAACAAATAGCTCAAGTGCTTGCCAGCACTCAAGAGGATTTCTAGTGTTGTGAAGACATTCACAAGAAAAACTAGGAGTTGATTATTTGCCATAGCACTCAACAGATATGGAATTTTCGGCCAAAGGTGATCTCCAAATTGATCATCTTTGTGATTCTACACATTTATGAAAGGTATACACCCCAAACTCGAATTTAATACAATATATTTTCATGAGAATGAATTTAATACAACAATATGATCAGAAACCCAATCTCGAGAAATAGGAAAATTGTAACAAGGAATTCCAAAATCCATCAAGAACGAGTTTGCATCCAGTGAAACAATATGAATGAAATAATTATGCGAGAAAATCCAGATCTGACATGGTTAAGGAATTTTACTAGGATTACACAACCATCAATGAGAGTCGAAGTGCCTCGACTTCCTGACAAGTTCTGGAACTCTGGAAATACAGATAATAAAATTTTATAAATTAAGTCAAATCGCAAATTGCATGTGGACAATTGTTATCGATTACGTTAACATGATCACCATTATCTAGATCATAGTGATCTACATCATTGGTTTGATCAGATTTTTCAACTTCAATAAACATATTACTCAAGTCATAATATTCTTCTAATCACAAATATAAATATGTATGAATCAGGGAAATCTCATGATCACATTGATTCATAGAGATTCCCCCAAAAATATATGATAAGGGATGGAAAGGATATTCTATAATTTCATTGCTTCCTTCTTCATCATGGATATTCTCACTATCTTGTGTCATTTCAAGATTCAACTCATGGGATAACAAATTTGAAGAGCATTGAAAGTCTCCATCGCAAGTTGAAGCATTGTAAAGAGTAGAGCACAAAGGATAGGGAGGTGAAGAGGAAGAATTGTTCATAAGTGAATCTTATTTGACCGAAACAGATTTAAGATCTAGATCTTCCGAAACAAAAGCTTCTTAAGAAACTAAAATATCAATTGGTTCACTTGGGCATTCGTGATCACAATATACATCGACAAAGTCATCATCATCGGAATTATTGTTACCCAAGGCTACAGATTGATCGGAGGAATTGGTTTCATTTAATTCACTATTGAGATTAGCATATTGAAAATCATCCAAGAATGGAAGTGCATAATCTTGACATGGGGTACTTCGAACAAGGGAAGAGAGATCAAAAGTCTCTTCACTTTCCTCCTCCTCTACCAACGTAATGTGATGGCCTTGTATCTGGTCACAATTTGAACCAACAACTTGAAAATCAGAAGGGCGGAGTAGATTGATCACTCAGATAATGATACACATAGTCATGACATGTAGATGATAGAGGATGACATATGTGTTGGAAATAATACTGAGAGGGGGGGTGAATCAGTATTATCTAGCAATTTAACAAATCTTCCTTATTTGATCTTTTGAATTATTCTTGCATATCAGTACCATAAAATAATGAGCATGAACAAAGAAAATAGACAGTCACACCAAAGAACACAAGATGTAAGGTGGAAACCCAATGTGGGAGAAAACCACCTGTTGCAATATGTCTCTATCTTCTTTCAATTTAGAAATTCTTTTACAATGATTTTGTATTGGTGCAGTCCTTTACCAGTACGCAGGCTGCAACCTGCAGAGAGCTACAACTCTCTCTCGTTCTCCAGTCTCTCCTGGAAGGGAGCTACAACCCCCTACTTCTTTTCATGAAGAATCAAATGATCAACAAGTATACAACAGTTACAGTCCACTACAGTTATCAGATCAGTAATCACAGAACTAACCCAGAACACCTTATGAACAGAAAAATACAGTCAACAGATCATCTTAAGACAGGGACGCAATTTTTCTTTCTGTGGCCTGCGACTGGACGCAGTTTTACCTTCTGCTGCTCTGCGTACCGACGCACTGTTCCTTTAAACTGCTCTGCGTACCGGCGCACCCAACAATACTATCGCGCCGCGTCTTTTGCTTCAGAGACGCACCCAATAATACTATCGCGCTGCGTCTTTCGCTTCAGAGACGCACCTGAGCCCTTACTGTACTGCGTCTCGGCGCACTTGCACTTCACTGAACCTGCGTCCCTTCAGATATAAAAGATATGAAGACTTCAGAACTAGCCCAAACAGTCAGATCTGCAGATATGATCATGCGCCATAGAGATCACAGTCCATTAGAAGATTCACCCTCATAGATCTGGACTAGATCACACCAAAAGATATTCAACCAAAGATGATGATTAATCCAAATGAACTCCTTTGCTTTATATAGGCAAGCTCCTCCCCAAAACATGGAACAATACCACGAGCCGACACCATAGAAACACAAAACCGTCGACTAGATACCACACAAGAAACCCCCTCGTGCTTTTCTCTGTCTTGAAATGTGTGCACTGGGTGGACGCACCCCCTGAACGGCTGGCCTGCGTCCCTGGACGCGGGTTCTGCATGGTATACTTGCGGGGACGCACTTTCTGAACAGATTGCCTGCGTCCTTCTTAAAAATAGAGAGCTGATCATCAAGAATAGTGATCTACCACCTGAATGGGTTTCCATCAAGGACAACACCTGAATCATAATGCCAACAATCTCCCCCTTTGGACTTGATGGCAACCTCATGATCTTCAGCTTCATTCTCCCCCTTTGACATCAAGGGCAAAGGGTATGCTCCCCCTACGCTCATGCTCCTCCAGATCTGCAAATAACCAGAAATCCACCATGAAAGAGATAGAGACATATTGCAGCTATTTCCAAGATCTCCTTCTTCATAATGCCAACAATGCATTATGTGCTCCCCCTGAGCCTGTACCACCAATAAGAAGAGGTTCAACAAGATGATGCATCAACAACCCCCAGTTTTTGCCTGAGGTATTCAAAAGTGTCCCTGGGCAACGGTTTGGTGAAAATATCAGCAACTTTTTCCTTAGAAGGAACATACTCCAATTTGACCTTCTGTTCAAGTACTTGTTCCCGGAGAAAATGGTACTTGATTGGTATGTGCTTGGTTTTTGAATGCATAACCGGATTCTTTGAGATGTTGATTGCACTTGTGTTGTCACATAAGATAGGGATTGGAGGTGTACAAGTGATTTGATAATCCTGCAAGGTCTGCATCATCCAAAGGAGTTGGGTGCAACAAGATGCAGCAGCAACATATTCCGCTTCAGCTGTAGACAAGGCAATTGAACTCTGTTTCTTGCTGAACCAAGATACCAGTCTGGAACCCATAAAGAACGCACCACCACTTGTGCTTTTCCTGTCATCCACGCTTCCGGCCCAATCTGCATCTGTATAAGCATGAAGAGTGAGATCTGTATCTCTAGGATACCATAAGCCATAATTTTGAGTCCCTTGAAGATATTTGAAAATTCTCTTCACTGCCTGAAGATGAGTCTCCTTCGGATTTGCCTGAAATCTTCCAACTATTCCAACTGAATGCATGATGTCTGGTCGGGTACCTGTCAAATATAGTAAACTTCCAATCATAGATCTGTAGGTTGGTTGATGTACTGCTGCAGATTCATCATTTGCACTGAGACTACATCCTGTGACCATGGGTGTACATACTAGTTTTGCATCTTCCATGCCATATTTCTTCAAAATCTGCTTGAGATACTTGGTTTGAGATAAAAGGATTCCTCCTTCCTTTTGTTGGATTTGCAAACCAAGGAAGTATGTCAGTTCTCCTAGTAAGGACATTTCAAATTCTTTCTGCATGACCGAGGCAAAGCTTTGACTCATAGCTTCTTCATTGCTGCCAAAAATAATGTCATCTACATACACAACAAGTATTAGCAATTTGTCATTTTCAACTTTTATATACAGATTGCTATCTGCTGAACCTTTTGAAAAACCTTGTTGATGAAGATATTTGTCCAACCGGTAGTACCAAGCCCTTGGGGCTTGTTTGAGACCATAGAGAGCCTTTTTCAATCGGCATACAAGATTTGGATCATTTCCAAGAATGAACCCATCTGGCTGTTCAATGTACACTTCTTCTTCCAAGTCTCCATTCAAAAAGGCTGATTTTACGTCCATTTGAAATACTTTGAAGTTCTGAAAACTTGAGAGAGCAAGGAACATTCGGATGGCCTCAAGTCTTGCAACAGGAGCAAAAGTTTCTTCAAAGTCTATTCCTTCTTGCTGCGCATACCCTTTACAAACAAGTCTGGCTTTGTTTCTAATTACTTCTCCATTTTCATTCAATTTAATTTTGAAGACCCATTTAGTTCCGATAACATTCTTATCCTTTGGTCTAGGAACCAGCTCCCAAGTGTTGTTCTTTTCGATTTGCTCAAGTTCTTCATCCATTGCTTTCACCCAACATTCATCTTTGCATGCCTCTTTCACATTTTGTGGTTCAGTAGAGGAGAGTAATGCCAAATAGCTTGAAGCTTCTGCAACTGTTCTTCTAGTTTGTATACCTGCTTCTTTCTGTCCCATGATCTGAGATTCTGGATGGTTCTTCTGAACATATCTGGATGGAGTCTTTTCTTCTATTCTTGTTCGTTCTTCTGCGTCTTCATGAGGTTCTTCTTGAGATTCTTCTTGAGGTTCTTCTTCTTCATCATTCTGTTTTTGAGGGTAGCTTTCATCTTCTTCGATGTCTTCACGATGTATTTGCCTAGGAATGTATCCCTTCTCATCAACCACTACATCAATGCTGTCAACAATTCTGCCAAGTCTTTTATTGTAGCATTTGTATGCTTTGCTATGTGGAGAATAGCCAAGAAGAATGCCTTCATCTGCTCTAGGATCAAGTTTGCCAAGCTGCTCTTCAGTATTCTTGATATAGCATTTGCTCCCAAAGATTTTGAAGTGCTTTACCGAAGGAGTTTTACCACTCCAGAGCTCATGAGGAGTTTGAGTGTTGTTCACCCGGACATTTGTCTTGTTGAGAATAATAACCGCAGCATGTGCAGCTTCACCCCAGAAAGTTGCGGGAGTTCCTGATTCATCAAGCATAGCACGAGCCATTTGTTGGATTGTTCTGTTCATTCTTTCAACAACTCCATTTTGCTGAGGAGTTCTAGCCGTAGAGAATTCTCTCCTTATCCCATGTTCATCACAAAAATCGAAAAATTCATTTGAAGTAAATTCCCCACCTCTGTCGGATCTGAGGCACTTAATTTTGTGACCTGATTCATTTTCAACCAAGGCTTTGAAGGATTTGAATTTTTCGAATGCTTCATAAGTCCTAACCAAACAAACCTGGAGAAATCGTCAATAAATAATATCAAGTATTCCTCTCCTCTAGGTGTTCTTTTCCTGAATGGTCCACATACATCTGTATGTACTAGCTCAAGAGGCATGCTAGCTGATCCTTCTTTCTCTGGAAAGTTAGTCCTGGTTTGTTTTCCAAACTGACATGATCTGCATATGGTGTTGTCAGGAATTTTGATATCTGGAAGATCGCGAACTGCCTGATATTTGCATGCTTTCCTTATTTGTGAGAAGCTTAGATGTCCCAATCTTCGATGCCATAACCAGTGCTCTTCATCCTTGCTTAGATAGCATTGTTGTTGTCCTTCTTCAAATATGTATAGATTATTTGGAGTTCTTTTCCCTTTGAGAACTGTTTTTCCTGTATCAAGATCACGAACAAGACATCCATTTGATCTGAATATAACCTCGGTTCTTTGATCACACATCTGGCTGACACTTAGTAGATTATGCTTCAATCCATCAACAAACAAAACATTTCCAGCCTTAACATCTTCTTTTAAAGGAGCAATACCTTTTCCTTTTATAGTTGCAGGAGTATCATTTCCAAAAGAGACTTTCTTTCCCTTTTCTAAAATAGAATAAGACTCAAGTTTTTCTTTATCACCTGTCATATGCTTCGAACATCCACTGTCAATGTACCATAGATTTTCCTGTCCTTCTGCATAAAACGCTATCCCACATCTTTCTGTTTGAGGTTCCTTTATTCTCCATGTTTTGGTTCCTGAGGCTTGTTCCTTTTTCCGCTCTTGTTCCTTTCTTTCCTGAAACCTGCTTCTGCATTCAAAGTCTTCATGACCAAAATTATTGCAAATAGAACATTCAACTTCATTTTCAAGAGCCGAAAAGCTGTTATAGGTCTTTTTTGTAATCCATGTCATACTTCTTTGTTTTTGAGCTTCCCTAGTCATGATTGTTTTATACGCAACACATTGAGCTGCTTTGTGACCAAAGTTATGGCAAGAAAAGCATTGTCCATTGAAGAAGCTTCTGCGGTTATTGAATCTACCAGCCAACTGATTGTAATTTCTATTTTCATCTATTCTTGAACCAAACTGGGAAGATTTTACTTGTGGCTGGTTGTGGCTTTTGTTCACCCTTAAGCTGGATTGCCCCTGATAGTTTCTGTTTGAAGTTTGTCCCTGCTTTACCTGATGATCTTCATTGTGCTTTTGCTCATTTCTTCTTGCTGCATCAAGATAACTTTTTGAAGTGGATGCTTGAGAAGTTTCTCCATTATAGCCCAGACCTGTCTTATTTAGTGGAGACCGCTGCACACTGATAATCTCATCCAAAGTTTCAGATCCTTTGACAAACTTGAGATTAATAGCTTTTGTTTTCTCAATTTCTTTTCTAAGACCAACAATTTCACCTTCTAATTTTTCAAGATGTTTTTCCTTTTCATCAATTTGAAATTGTAGAGTATCAATGATCATGTTCTTTTCTTCTATACATCTCTTGAGTCTAGTAATTTCATCATAAAGGTTATCCACATCTATAGCATCCTCATAATCATCATCTTCAAATGCCATTAACAACCTATATTTATTACCTTGTTCATCTTCATCACTGTTTGATAAGCCATCACTATCTTCATGGGTGTAATAGCTTTTCTTATTTGCACTTTGTTTCTTGTTCCATCTAGCTGGTTCCTTTCCTTTATCCTTATAAGGACATTTTGCAGCATAATGACCTACTCTCCCACAAGCAAAGCATTTGAAGGGTAGCTTACCTCTGAACCTTCCAGAACCCCTTTGAAGATTTCTGACAAAATTTGATTCTTCTTCCTCTTCTTCTGGAACATGGCTTGCTTCATAGTGATCTTCTTTCCTGATGCCTTAAAAGCAGCCTCCCTTCTGTCTGATGGACCTCCCTTTCTCATTTCATAAGCAGTTAGAATTCCATGTAGCTGAGACATAGTGAGAACACGGAGATTTTCTTTTTCTTCTATTGCAGATACTTTAGATTCAAACTTGGGGGATAATGATCTTAGAATCTTTTGAACTACTATAGACTCTTTTACTTCTTCACCCAAATTTTTCATACAATTAACAATCTCATCTACCCGAAGAAAATAATTAGCCACACTTTCATCATTATACATCTTGAGAGTCTCATATTGAATCCTGAGAGTTTGAAGTTTAGCTTGTTTTACCTGTTCATCTCCTTCATAGCTCGTGATCATTTTGTCTCATATTTCTTTTGCTGATTTGAAGTGCATTACCTTCATGAATTCTGTTTGGGATATACTTCCTAATAGAGTACTGAATGCTTTTGCATTTGTTTCATACTTCTTTTTCTCAGCTGGATCTGTAGGAGTGGCTGAAGGAAAAGCATAGCCTGTTTCTACAATGTCCCAAACTTCTGTACCAAGAGATTGAAGATATGCAGTAACTCTTACCT
This sequence comes from Pinus tabuliformis, assembly GCA_031772625.1. NCBI lineage: Eukaryota > Viridiplantae > Streptophyta > Pinopsida > Pinales > Pinaceae > Pinus > Pinus tabuliformis. Next base: position 710,776,142 of record CM062806.1, on the reverse strand, counting down.
TCCAATAATTGAAGTTTGTCCCATCAAAAACCGGTGGCCTGATTGATGCTTCTCTCTCGTAGTTTCTCATGATGAACGATCTACCTTCAAGCGATCAAGCTTTTCTGAAGGACCTGCTCTGATACCAATTGTTGGAAATAATACTGAGAGGGGGGGTGAATCAGTATTATCTAGCAATTTAACAAATCTTCCTTATTTGATCTTTTGAATTATTCTTGCATATCAGTACCATAAAATAATGAGCATGAACAAAGAAAATAGACAGTCACACCAAAGAACACAAGATGTAAGGTGGAAACCCAATGTGGGAGAAAACCACCTACTGCAATATGTCTCTATCTTCTTTCAATTTAGAAATTCTTTTACAATGATTTTGTACTGGTGCAGTCCTTTACCAGTACGCAGGCTGCAACCTGCAGAGAGCTACAACTCTCTCTCGTTCTCCAGTCTCTCCTGGAAGGGAGCTACAACCCCCTACTTCTTTTCATGAAGAATCAAATGATCAACAAGTATACAACAGTTACAGTCCACTACAGTTATCAGATCAGTAATCACAGAACTAACCCAGAACACCTTATGAACAGAAAAATACAGTCAACAGATCATCTTAAGACAGGGACGCAATTTTTCTTTCTGTGGCCTGCGACTGGACGCAGTTTTACCTTCTGCTGCTCTGCGTACCGACGCACTGTTCCTTTAAACTGCTCTGCGTACCGGCGCACCCAACAATACTATCGCGCCGCGTCTTTTGCTTCAGAGACGCACCCAATAATACTATCGCGCCCCGTCTTTCGCTTCAGAGACGCACCTGAGCCCTTACTGTACTGCGTCTCGGCGCACTTGCACTTCACTGAACCTGCGTCCCTTCAGATATAAAAGATATGAAGACTTCAGAACTAGCCCAAACAGTCAGATCTGCAGATCTGATCATGCGCCATAGAGATCACAGTCCATTAGAAGATTCGCCCTCATAGATCTGGACTAGATCACACCAAAAGATATTCAACCAAAGATGATGATTAATCCAAATGAACTCCTTTGCTTTATATAGGCAAGCTCCTCCCCAAAACATGGAACAATACCACGAGCCGACACCATAGAAACATAAAACCGTCGGCTAGATACCACACAAGAAACCCCCTCGTGCTTTTCTCTGTCTTGAAATGTGTGCACTGGGTGGACGCACCCCCTGAACGGCTGGCCTGCGTCCCTGGACGCGGGTTCTGCATGGTATACTTGCGGGGACACACTTTCTGAACAAATTGCCTGCGTCCTTCTTAAAAATAGAGAGTTGATCATCAAGAATAGTGATCTACCACCTGAATGGGTTGCCATCAAGGACAACACCTGAATCATAATGCCAACAATATGCCCCTTGAAGAAGTAACACTTTCAATGGAACCAAATTCAAGATTAATGTCAAGAGTGTCAATGTCATATTGAGGAACGAAAGTATTAGCCTTCACCCTAGGCTCCATGAGCCACTCTGGGGTTTCTTTAATTAGATATGAATCACGAGAAGCTAAAGGAGGATGAAGATATAGATTAGGAACTTAATTTACAGATTTCCCAACTTTATGATCACCGCAAGGAGGAACCCACATCAAAACTAGAAAAGGAGGAGGACAAGGAATCAAAGGAGTAGGAGGATCCTCCACTAAAATTAGAGGTGCTTCATGATTTATAAAAGTTGGGGAAGCATAAAAATCAGGGGGTTTTGATTCACCATGCAAAGAGATGTGAACCAAATGCTTAAACTTTCGTTTAAATAAATCCCAATTTGTGTCTTCTCTCAAAAATTCATAACAAAGGTGAAGGAATCGATCGAAAAAATCCTCAACTTATTCATTAGGATTCATTCTTAGTTAATTAATTATTTTAATAACATCCCGGTAATCATACCTATCAAATGACTTATGAATCTCCTTCACAAGTTGGCCGAATGAATGGACAAAAGTAGTGGGTAATATATGACACCATCGATTAACGTGACCTTCAAACGTGAGGGTGAGTAGTCTAGCCATGAAATCCTTACAATGTATTATGTTATAAAGGCAAAAACTGACAACTTGAAATAGATATTCACGAATAGTTAATGCACCCTCATCATCAAACTTGAATTGGGACAGGTTATGAATAACTTCTGTAGGGATGGTAAGATTGAGCTCTTTAGAAAAACATTTCGGGATTATGATTTGGGGAAGAGCCGTTTTGAATAAGAGATTCAAAGTAGATTCAACGGGCAAAACCTATTGTATGGCCCTCCTTCTAGTGCCATTTTGTTAATGGTGTTGGAAATCCATCAACCAAATGGGTCTCCCCAATGTGAAGTCCCAATTACACCTCACAATGTTTGGAATAGGAGCCCCATCTGGAGTTTCGGCCCGATTGCCATATATTCTTATAGATTTTCTTTGGCTTTAGCTGTTAACAAGAGAGACGATTGCCTATGTGCCTTCAAGAAGTGATTATTCAGTTGTAGGTGTGTCAAGTTTCTTCTACTATGGAGGGAAAAAGAGGTGAGCCCCTAAGAATGAGGTAATAGTACCACCCTAGTAGAGACACACACAAACAAGAAAGATTTGTCTAACCTCCAGTAGAATAGTGCACAAAGACGCAACGATCATGCAACCAATACAAGCAGAAATATCCATCTAACATCCAGCGGAATAGTCCACAAATATGCGACGGCCATCGCAACTAATGTGTCACATCCTCAATACGATGAGCACTAAAATAACTGAAATAGTTCAACTACTTTAGTACAGGTGAAAAAAAAACATGAATCATAAACATTCACATAACAGTCTTATAAACATTCATAATTCATGCATGAAGAACGTGTTGGCCATCAGGCTTCATATATTAAGTAAAAGTTCCAGGACACATGTATACAACAAACACCACTAGCTCCAATAGTGGAGCGTTGGAGCCACGAATTGCTCCCCAAAAGTACTAACTTTGTCTCTCTAATGCCTTATGGGAGAATCCAAGGTGAAAAATTCCTTTGCTCATATAATGAGGGTGTATATATAACCAATGGGGTGATGCTTCACCTCCTTGTGACTCTTTGACTACCCTCATGATTGTTTGACTTCCTATGAATTTTCGACTTTACATGACTCTTCATATTTTGTATGTGTCCTTTGGACTTCCACTTTACAATACATTTTGAATAGATAATTACATAATCCACCATAATGATGTGGCATATGATGACTCATGACAAGACATGACATGACACTGCTGACATGGACTACATGATGACATGGCAATGTCAATCCATTCTTGTTGCTCCTTGCTATGTGTCTTCTTGAGTATGCTCTTCTGTCCACCTCCATATGGCTTAGAGGTGAGGAGTCTTCAATGATATCAAGTCTTGAGTTGTGATCGCAAACTGGTGTCCCTTTGCTTTGTGTTGATTGATCAGCTTGCATAACCAACTACAAATATGTCTTTCAACATGTTTCCCTTCTCTATCTCCTTCTTCATCATCATGTCACAGACTGGTAGACTACCTGCATCTGCAATTCACTCGTCACAAGATGACATTAGCCTGATAAACCCCTAGTCTAAGATGATGCATGTTGATGCACTGACTGAGCCGGAACTAGGTTGTAGGCTGAGGAAGAGATTCATTGGTTGCGCAATTGCGTAGCTCAGGTAGTCAGAGGTGAAGCTTGAGCCTTGAGACTACGCAATGCACAATTTAGGCTGGATTGGGCAGGAAGATTGCGTAGTTTCGGGACTCAGTGAGTCGGGCTTGGGGGTTTTGCATTATTTCTGATCCAAACTTAAACAAGAATGCAACAAATTAAAGATATATCCATAAATACATAGGTGCAACAGAAATAACACTTCATTTCATTAGTATCAAATACTAAAATATGCTTACAAACATAATGGAAATAAGACTAGCTCGGGCGATGATATCTTATCTCTGAGAAGAGATGTGGCGGCCACATGCCTCTGAACTGTGTTACAATGAGGCTTAGAGGCCTATTTATTATTAAGAAACAACAGAAAACCCTAAACATCCAAAAACCTAACCCTAGGAGATGAAGCGCAAAAACTATGGGCCCCCTTTGGGTAAATTGGTACATCAACTCCCCGGGGTCGTAACTTTGGCATATGATCTTTGTTTGACGTGCACAATACCTCATTATAAATATATATCTAAGGATTACAACATTTGATTGGTCAACATCAATATATCCATCATGTTGGCCCCTGTTTTCCCCAAAAAACGTCATTTAGGGCCTCAAAACAGCTCCGGAAGTTCATGACCCGAAAAACTGCCAAAAATGGTAAATTGTGCTACAATTAAGGAAACTGAAAAACTGAAAGAGGCAATGGTGGGGGACCAAGTAGAATAGGCAGGTGGCCACCAACATCCACTTGGATCAGTTTCAACGAACTGCGCAGTTCTGGAAGGCAGAGAAGACCTGGTGATTATGTAATTATGTAGCTGAGAAGCTTAATAACTGGGCTTGAGCTTAGATATTGTGTAATGCGCGGTTGGGACCAGGCTAGAGGGTTGAATTGCATAATTTTGGAGGTCAAGGTTTGGGCTTGGGAACTGATACTGTGCAGTACCCATTCCTGGGAGGTAGGAACGGAGCATTGCGCAATATCAAGAGTCAAGGTTGCAGCTTGAGGGCTAGAACTACACAATGTCGAGTTCAGGAGGGTCGGATGAGGCTAAGTTGCTGGAAAGTTTCTGGAATTTGGCTAAGTTTTGGACCAATAAAGCTACTATGAATAGTGATACGATTTGACTATAATCACACACTTAGTACACTTGACAAAACAACAACATAGATCATCGAGAACACATGAACAAGACTTTTCCTTGAGTGCGACAACTTTTGCGGTGACTTACGACAAGTGCGACACTAAAGATACACTTTGTGACAATTGTGATGACACTTGTGCGACAATGCTTACAACTTTGGGAATGATTGCAACGAATGTTTACATGGTAATATCAACTCATTTACGCAAACACAACCCCTTGAAACCACCAAAACAAGCTTGTATGCATCGTGCCACACTTAACATGCAAATAGATGACATTTTGCTTTTCTCACAAATGAGACCAAAACACTTAGAGAAAACACATGCAATGGATTTCAATGTTTGCAATGACAATATGCAAGACCAAGGAAGGCTTTAAAATTTGGTGCAAGCCAAAATTTTGGAGGGTGTTGTAGCAGTGACAACACAATGAAAATACTTTTAACTACCTTATTACCAATTTTATTCATATTTCCCCCACGAACATGAACAAATGCATCAAAAAAAATAAAAAAATTCCTAGTTGTGAAAGAGATATATTTGACCAAACTACACCTTGTTTGGAATCTTGTCAACCAACATTGATGAAGCACGTCTATTCACTCATCAGCTAAATGTCTCCACCCATGATTCTTGTGCTAGTTCTTGTTGAATTGTGTAGCCTAGGAGGTACTCCACAACCATATGAGTTGGGTTTGTGTCAGTTTACACCACAAAAGGGTTTGTGGGTGAAGAACCCAAGCAGAGGGGTTTTATACCCAAGAATGGGGTTTAAAATCTAAAAAGAAATTATTATTTCCTAAGGTCTAAGAGGACTAAAACCCTAATATATAGAGGGTTCCTAAGAGGCCAAAGGAAGAGTTATTTAAAGAGGCCTAAGGAAATGCTAGAGTAAGTTAAGTGAGAGGGATTTCATTTGATAAAAGAGTTTGGTCATGATTTATTTAAGGAGATGTCGATCTAGTAGGTCGAGTAGGGTTTTTAGAGAAGGTTGAAATCTGATCTATCTCAAGAGAATTCATCAAGAGGAGGAGGGCAAGTCTCAGGTGTCGCAGACCTAAGGTGGCAATAAAAACGTGGAACAAGTACAAGGATGGTTTCGTCTACCTAGATGTAGTATGGACGTGATGGAGGAACTGTAGGGTGAGCTTGCAAGAGAAGGTATGTGCATAATATGTTGTGAAATCATCGTAAGATCTAGCCACAGGTATGGAGACCCTTAGAATAGGGATGAGACCCTGCAACCCATCAATAGGAGAGGCCTAAGATCTATCTTAGAAGGTTGAGATCTTTTATCTATTGTAGAAGTCGAGTCGCAAAAGTCAAAGGTCCAGCACAGAGGGTTTGTGAGATGGGTTTTGCACAGGTACAAGGAGTATTGGAGATTGAGTTTAGGGCACACCTGTAGATGGAACATGTACCCTAAAATAGGTTGAAAAACTCAAGATCTATGCACAAGAACAATGACCATAAAACATACAACAAGACATTAGAAATAAGGTGTGCCTAATCTGGTTCCTCACGTTGATTGAATGTAAGGAGATGAAGGAGTTGATCCTAAAGGTTTAGGACAGAGTTTGTGTGCACTAAATGAGGGTGGCATCCATGCATGATCAGTTCATGAAAGTGTGTCATAAGGTCTATGATCATATCGCTCTATATATTAGTAGAAGAAGAAGGGTTGAGTCTCTTAGATGGTAAAGTTCTCTGCAAACAAGGTCGCAAACCCTGAGGTGGAGTGTGTGGATATTTCTGGGATAGCAGATCCAAAAGGAGGCCATATACTGAGCAAAAATATGAGGCAGAAGTAGGGTGCTACTGAGGGTTGGAATTGTAATGAAGAGGAGCATATTGTTGAAGGATTTTGGAGGGTTGTTCATAGGTTTGAATAACAGATCTGAAGAGCCCTAGATCTGGAAAATTTGAAGGACAAGTTATAGAAAACAAGGCAGTATTCCAAGCCCTAGATCAGCTAAGGAAATTATTCTTTGTAGGAATTTTTTGTGGCCATAAAGACAATGACAGGAGAAGTTGATTGCCACAGAGTTAGAGCAGATTTGGAGGCCTTAGGATCAACAATCTAAAGTGAAAAGATTATTGATAAGTGTGACAGATCTGAAGGCTAAGCATTTTTCATAAATGAAGTTGTGAACAATGAATTTCATATTTAGTATGTAGTGGCATGAATTCCTCAAGTACAGTCATCATTGAAGGACTAATGAGCTGCTAGAAGGTAGATTATGGAGCCTAGTTTACAAGTTGCAAAGGGGCAAACTTCAGTGAAAAAGTGGGCAGTTCTAGAAGACCCAATGAGCAGTCATCCTAATGGAGTAGGAGGGCTACTAGTGGTCAGATCCATGAGCTAAAGACTAGTGACACAAAAGGAGCTATGATCATTCATAGTGGTTAGCTAGAGTGATCAATAGTTGGGAGGCAAGAGGACATGTCAGATGTGTTCAAGGCACGTGGACTGAAAGGGTTGTGGAGTGCCACATCATCAAGTAGGTCAAGTGTGTCTTATTCTAGAAGTTTTGTGTTCAAAGTGACTAACACCAACCCCTAGTTGTATCCTTGTATCAGGGTTATATTTAAGGGCCATGATCGATGTCACGGGAACCCTAATACTATTGTATTGTAGTTTGTAATATAACATGTAGTGGGTTTGAAAAAGTTAAAAATTGTCATGTGCACTAGTTGATTCACGCTATGAAAAGTACTATTTTTGTGGCATTGAGACTCTAAGACCCAAACCAAATTCTTGAGTGCCATGGAAATTAAACATGGTATCAGAGCTACTTTGAAGAGCCAGTGGATCAAAGTGTGCACACTGGAAGTAGTATGAGCCAATGGAGATCATGTAGACTCAAATGGAGTCTAAATTAAGAGGGATCATCCCTAGGTAAGTTTTAGATATTCATGTTCTGATGAGGTAGAGACACTACTGAAACAATGTGATCCATTCTATATGGTATGCTACAGTGGTGGATGTCAGATGGGCTAGTGTCGCCAGTGATGATGTTTGATACTTCAGTGTAATTACCTCCCTTGCTAAGAGGGACAGTTGAATTGTGTAGCTTGGGAGGTACTCCATGGCCCTAAGAATTAGGCTTGTGTGAGTTCGCGACACAAAAGGGTTTGTGGGCAAAGAACCCAATCAGAGGAGTTTTAGACCCAAGAAAGGGGTTTGAAATCTAAAAATAAATTATTATTTCCTAAGGTATAAGAGGACTAAAACCCTAAGATATAGAGGGTTCCTAAGAGGCCTAAGGAAGAGATATTTAAATAGGCCTAAGGAAAGGCTAGAGAAAGTTAAGTGAAAGGGGGCTCATTGGATAAAAGAGGCTAGTATAGATGTAGTCAAGGAGAGGTCAAGCTAGTAGACCGAGTAGGGCTTACAGAGAAGGCCTAGATTTGATCTATCTCAAGAGAATTCATAAAGAGGAGGAGGGAAAGTCTCAGGTGTCACAAACATGAGGTGTAAAGCCAAGCATGGAAGAAGCACAAGGATGCTTCTGTCTCCCTAGATCTTGTTTGGACATGTAGGAGGAATTGTAGATCAAACTTGCAAGAGAAGATCTGTGCATAAGATGGTGAAAAACCCTCACAATATTTGGTTATAGGTATGGATATGCTCAGAATAGGGCCAACACCCTATAACCTATCATTAGGAGAGGCCTAAGCTTTGTCTTAGAAGGCTGAGAACCCTAATATATTGCAAAAGTAGAACTGCACAAGTTAAAGGTCCAACACAAAGGGTTTGTGAGATTGGTTTTGCATATGTGTAAGGAGTATTGGAGGATGGATTTAGGGCACACCTGTAGATGGAATAGGTACCCTAAAATAGGTTGAAAAACTCAACATCTATGCATAAGAACATTTACCATAAAATGTATAGCAAGACGTTAGAAATAAGGTGTGCTTAATATGCTTCCTCACGTCGATTGAATGCAAGGAGATTAAGGAGTTGATCCTAAAGGTTTATGACAAATTTTATGTGCCCTAGATGAGGGCGACGTCCATGCATGATCCGTTCATGAAAGTATGCCCTAAATTTTGTGCTAATATCACTTGAGATCTAAGCATAATAGGAAGGGTTGAGTCCCTTAAATGGTAAAGTTATCTCTGTAAACAAGGTCGCAGACCTGGAGGTGGATTTCATGGGTATGTAACAACCCCGGTTAAAAATTCATGTAAAAAAATATAATACCAAGGTCATGAGACATGTATTCCAAGCTAAATGGTGGGAAAAACATCCTAATGGTGTCTATTTTAGTTATTATGGCTAAGGAAATTGGCAAAGGCAAAGGCTTTGAAAAGACATGAGGCATTAATTGGAATTTTATTTATGAAAATAATAGAAAATAGGAGAAAAGGAAAGTGAAAGGTCACAGGTTGCATGTGAGGAGGAAAATGAAGGAAAATAATGGAAAATTGAAGAAAATAGAGACCTCATTAATAAAAAGGCTTTTGAGGATCAGTTGGTAGACTTTTGTCAGTTCAATGTTGGATTTCTCTCTCTATTCTCTCTCTCTCATACTATTGGACACTTGAGTTTTCTTGGAGCACTCTTTGAGGAGTGTGGCATACTTGGATTTGGAGAAAGAAGGCAAAGGAAAGCAGGAAAGCGTAAGGGGACAACGGGATCAGTAGATACAACTGGCTTTCTTTGCAGGTATTGAGTTGCATGTATGGTTTCCTTGCTTTTGGCATGCATGGCACATGCATGTGGTTTCTTGGTTATGATTTGTCATTGGCATGGAGGATTGCCTGGATTGGCAGTGATTTTTCCTAGCCTTGCCATTTCCTAGATAGCCATGGTGTTGTGGGTTTTATGTTTGTTTTTTGGTTGGTGCTCATGTTCCTTTGGTTGTGGGTTGAGTTACTAGTCATGGAGCCTTGGTTGGACAAATGCTCTGGAGCCCGACAACAACTGTGGATTGAGTTACTAGTCCTGGAAGTCGAGTTGTAACAAATGCTATTGAAGCACTGTAACATCTTGGGTTGAGTTACGAGTCCTGGAAGCCTTGGTTGGACAAACACTCTGGAGCCTTGGAGGGCTGAGACTAGTCCTGGAGCCTTGGTTGGAAAAATGCTCTGAAGCCCGGAAGTAGTTGTGGGTTGAGTTACTAGTCCTAAAGCCTTGGTTGGACAAATGATTTGGAGCCCGACAACAGTCGTGGGTTGAGTTACTAGTCCTTGAAGCCGAGTTTGAACAAACGCTCTAGAGCCCTCGACAACTTGGGTAGAGACTGATCTGGGGATGGTTAGTGATGTCTGACCATGAGGTGGAATCACTGGTTGAGGGTTGAGGTGGTTTGGCATTTGGAAGCCCTGGTTCGGTTTTGTTTGGTTTATTCTATGAGGTCCCACATTCATGCTTGGAATATGGCATGGGGGTGACTCGCTGAAAGAGAGATTTGGTTCAGCCTAGTCTATGGTCAGGTGGTACATGGAAATCCCAGAGCTGGTTACATTTTGCATAAGTTAATAAGAGTTTCTTTCCTCTTGTATGTGATGGGTAAATATAATTGTCTATATGTGGTTTTTATGGTTGTTATATCCTTGTTATTTATGTTGGTTATATGCTGGTTATGAACATGTTTTATGACAGTGATGATGTATGGCTCTCATCATGTTTTGATTTGTAAATGAATGAACAATGAATATGTGACCTAGTAGATGATCATGCAGCTAATGTGATAAGGCATCAATGCTTCTTACCAATTCTCAGATAAGTATGAGACCCCTATGCTCAGATTTGTTGTTGAAACATGTAGATTTTGTATTTGTGATATGTTTGATGAAATGAATGTCATGGTTAGGGTTAGTTAGGTCAAGTCCTTGATCAAGTTTTGTGTTAGAGGATTTGTCTTGGTGTCATTTATTGTCTCGAAAAGCCTCATCAAGTTTCGGGCAGTGGTTTGTAGATTAGGCCTGAAAAATTAGCTTAAATCTCGCAGTCTCTGGCACAGAACTGGCTAAAAAATATTGTAGTCTCTCCCTTGCAGTGATTGTGGGAGCAACTAGATGGTCCTAGTCGCATGCATGCCCATGTCATGGGAGATATTGGGGGTTTAATTCATTGAAATGTTAGGTTAACTCATGGGTTGGGCACCTAGAGTGGTGGATTAGCTCCAGGGGGTCTTGTAGCACCTCAGGGAGGTATGTGAAGTGTTGGTTCATCAGTTCCACTTCCTTAACTGCACTCAAGGAGCCGAATCATATCATAGTAACTCTTCATCACATGTTTACCCCGGTGGACCGGTTAGCTTCAGTAAATGTGGGAGGAGGGTGTTACAGAGTGGTATTAGAGCATGGTTCACCCCTTGGACTGAATGGGCGTTGTGTTGGTCATGCATACACGTCAGTTGCATATGTGTTCTGTATGCTTGTGGTTTACGTGCTTGTCATGTATGCATGGTGGTGGTCACTCTAATCGTTGTTTCGCCTGGTGGAAGTTGATGATGTTGTTGTTGGGATATGTTTGTCATGAATGCATGTTGGTTGTATATGCATTTGTTATGCATGTCAGTGTTTATATGTTGTTATGCATGCATTGTCATGGTTAAGGTTGTTATCCATGAGGTAATTGTATGCATTTTGGGTCGTCGTGATGGTGTTGGTATGTTATAATGTTGATGTGTTGGTTGAGATAAAGTAGAATACGCAGTTCATTAAAGCGAGGTTGTAGCACTGAACGTTGAGGTAAGAGAAGATCGTCATACATGTTTGTATGGTCGGCATGCAGGTATGTTGGTTAATGGTTGTTATAAGCATTAGGGTTATGTACATGCTTTCCATTTTATTGTTGTTGTGGTTACATGCATGATAGATGCTAGTTGGTCAATGCAGTCATATGCACATGTGTCAGATAGTCATGCATGGTAGTAACTTGTTGTTATATGCATTGTTGTTGTTGTTTTATGTTAGTTAACTTGATGATTATGTTATAAGTTATTGATGAGTATGTTATATGTTAACTTGTTGATGTTGTATGATAGTTAACTTGATGATTATGTTATATGTTGTTGATGAGTATGTTATATGTTAACTTCTTGTTGTTATATGCTAGTTAACCTGATGATTAGGGTTATTGCATTAAGATATTAATGTTATATGTATTGTGTTGATTTGGATTGGCCTATGCAGATGGGTAGGGTTATGAAATTCAGGTATGAGTCGACCTAATTATGATAGTGTGTTGTACTAATCTAGACTAACTGTGCATATGTGATTGTTATGCATGAATGACAATTGTTTATGAGTTTTTGACGTGAAAATGTTAGCTAATTACTGTTATGGATATCATGACCTTATTTATGTTTGAGTTGATATGTTGTGAAGTTATATTGTGTTAATCTAGATTGATTGTGCAGAAAAAATAGCCTCCCCTAAGATATATTAAGGTATGAGTTTTCTTATGTCGTCTACTTGGTGCTTGAATGTTTGATTATGTCATCTATCTGTTGATTGAATGTCTATTAATTGCATGATATGAGTATGTGTCTGAAATATTTCACAAATGAATGGTCCTAATTTAAGATGGTTGTACTAACGCATTATGCGCTGAGACAACTGATATGTACTTGAGTGTAAGAAGGTGATAGTTGTAGCATTATGTATTATGACTGATGAATGTGAGTTGATTGTGGATTATGACATGGTTGTTAGACTTGGTAAAGGTTGATTTCAAATTAATAGATATGTTGTCTTGATCTTTGGAACATGTGATCGACATATGTGAACAATTGCAAGAAACATGCTTGGTATTAGCATGACAAGGTAATAGTTGATTTGTTTATATAACTAATAGCTGGGTGATGTGATAACATGTAGTAAGACTCAATTGTAGCAAGGTAAAAGGTAAAGGAAAGGAATTGGGTGAGAATTCCTTTGGCTATGTTTAGATACCGCAGTTCCGAACAAATGAGTGCTTTGCATGAATACAGGAGGTCTTCTTAACCCTAATCTTGTCTGAAATTATGTGGGTATGTGTTATATTCATGGACATGTATTTGACAGGTATAACATCTGGTGTCTAGTTATAGATAAATCTTTCAAGGGAATTTGAGTCCCTTGAGAGATGGTGTGAATGTGTTTAGTCGCAAGGAAGCGTGCTTGGCACAACAAGGTAAGATAACTGGTATATTGTTATATTTTTTTATACACAAACAGTTATGAGTTTATGGTAGTATGATGTAGGGATTGCATGGCAAAAGAGACTGCCATGAAATCTTGAAGAAGGCTCAGATTGAGCTTTCCCTTGGAAGCATTGGGAACCATGGGGTTGAGTCATGGTGTTTGTTGCTAGTCTTGTGCTTTCAGTGTTTTGTGATTTGCTTGCACTTTATGTGCAATTTTGTTTGTGTCTTGTGCATGGCCATGCCACTTTGTTTGTGATGTCATATTGCTATTAGTTTTCATGGTTTTCTTCTTGTTGGCTTTCTTGTTCTTGCCTTTTATGTTTTGAGTGCCTTGGGAATTGGTTGGGGAAAGAGGAAAGTTAGTGGAGCTCAGGGAGAGCTGAATGAAATCCCACAGGCAATGTAAGACTCAGATGAAGTCAATGCATGTATAAGGGCAGCTGAAGGCAAGAGTATGATAGTGGGTTGGATTGGATGGGTCCACTGGGATAAATGGATGATGGTAGAACAATCTTGAGAAAGGTAGTAGGAAAGGTAAAGTAAATAGACTTAAGGCATCAAACAACTTGGCTATTTTGGGAACTATTGTTCTCAATGTCGTGCATGTTGTGCACCGATAAAGGGAGTTATCTTAACCTTAACCTTATGATATCTAGTAATTATGTTGTGATCATGATTATGATAATGTTTATGTGTATACATGTATATGTATGTATGTATGTTTTTCTCTAGCAGGGTCGTCAGGGATCATGATTGTTTTATGCCAATGTTTATATGTATATAATATGTATGTTATTGTCTGACAAGGTCATTAGGAATCATTCTTGTGGAGGAATGATTGCTTATGCAGGTGAATGACATGAAGAGGTTCCTGGTTTATGAGAAATCAAGTGGGAAGAGTAGTCTAGACAAATCTACGAGGTCAGTATCATGTGGTTATGACTTGATATTATGTGATTATATTATGTCTGTGTTATGGATAGGCTATGCTGAGGGATACATCAGCGGAATGAAAGCAGTGTGCTTTGCAACATGCATGAATAGTGGAAAGACACTAGAAGCAAGGTCATTTAGTAAGGACATTGTGGTCTTAGGATGTGCAGTATTGGTGTTGTCTACATGTAGCATATGTAGTATTGTGTACATATGATGTTGTGTGCCTTTTGTAGATATGGCGTTGTGTGTATATTGCATATGCAATACTGGGTATACTGGTATTATGTACATGTTGGATATGTGGTGTTGTGTACATATTGTATTGTGCGCGTGATGATGTGCCATGTTGTGTCCATATGGTGTTGTGTGCATGTTGGATATGCAGTGTTGTGTACATATGGTGATATGTACATGTTGTATATGCAGTGTTATGTACATATGGTGTTGTGTGCATGTTGTACATGTGGTGTTATGTACATATGGTGTTGTGTGCATGATTGTACATGTGGTGTTGTGTACATGTTGTACAACTGGTGATGTGTGAAGGTGGTGATGTGTACATGCCGTGCATGTGGAAATGTGTACATGTGGTGTCATGTACATGTTGTGCATGTCGTGTTGTGTACATGTTGTGTTGTGTACATGTCATGTTGTGTACATGTGGTATTGTGTACACGTTGTACAGGTGGTGCGGTGCACAGGTGGTGTTCTGTACATGTTGTGCAGGTGATGATGAGTACATGTGATGCTATGCACACATTATGTAGGTGGTGTTGTGTACAGGTGGTATTGTGTACATGTTGTACATATGGTACTGGTGTACATATGGTATTTTGTGCATGTCGTACATGTTGTGTTGCAGGCATGCGATACTATGTGTGTGCATGTCATACATGTTGTGTTGCAGGCATGCAATACTATGTGTGTGCATTGTGTAGTTGTGGTATCATGGCATGTGTATTTGTTGTGTTGTACTCTGTGTAGTACATGTATTGTATTGTGTTGTACACTGGATGTAGGAGTATATATTGTGTTGTGTTGTACACCGGGTGTAGGTATATGTGTCATGATGTATATCAGGTGTAGGTGTATGCATTGTGTGGTGTTGTACATTATGTGTGGATGTATGTGTTGTGATGTACATTGTGTATGTGTACATGATTGAAGAAAAGAAAAAGGCATTGGGTGTTTGTTGGGTGTGGCAACCAATCTAGTGTGTGTACGAAAAGGACAAAGGATAAAGGTAGAAGTGAAGGACCGATTAAAGGATAAGTATTAGTATTTTATTTCAATTTTATTATGCATGTGATCTATGATTTTAACTTATGATGGTTACATGTGATTTATGATTATGGTTTATGATGATTGCATGTGATTCATGATTTTGATCTATGATGGTTGTGTTTTGAGCTAACCAGATGTGATGTGTTTATACATGATGATTTGATCAAATAATTAGTTTGACTTGTTGTGACAGGAAGTAAACATAATTGCAAGTGTACCTGATGGGCCACCAATGAAGTATGATTTGAATTTATTTCAATTCATTTTGAGTCTAATGGAAATTATGTGCTTGCTACTGGAAACCGTGAAAATGCCTAGTTGGATGATTGAAATCGGTTGCAAGAATTAGCAACATCAGTGAAAGGAATTGAAACAGGAAATGTTGATAAAGCACTTCAGGAGCAAGGCCATTGTGGGACACTGGTATCCAATAGTGTCCATTGATTTCCATGAGCATGATATGACTAGTATAATGGTTTTGAGGCAGGTATATGATTTGGTTTTTGGACCTTCTGATGTGAGGAAACCTTGCCAAGGGAAGGACTATCCAGGATGGGAGTGCCAGTAGAACTTGGAAGGTGTGTGACTGCACAGAAGGGGGTGACCAGATTGCCCGAGGGACTGCGTAGCATAGAAGGGAAGGTCGAGGATTGGTTTTTTTTGTCATTAGCATTGCTAGATGGAATCAGATGCACATTGGGAGTGTGCCTTGGAAAAATGAGTCGATAACTGTTCACTGAGAGGACAAGTGGCGTAGGATTGTAGCGTTGGACATTGGATGTAGCTTTGACTTTGGCAGTGGATTCTAGACTTCCTAGGAAGGAGGTGAATCCTGGTATTACTTTGAGGGTGGAGGTGTGAGCCTTTGGATTCCCTTGTTGCAGATGCAGACATTGTATCCTTTTATTTGTTGGTTGATAAAATGTGCATATGTGTATATTATTGTAAATATTGTATCGAGCTAGATTTATAAAGCTCCATAGATAATATGATTATTTGTTGGTTGAAGCAAATGTGTATGAGAGTATATGTGGTTGTTATTGTAAATACCGTAATGAGCTATGTTATAAAGCTCCAGTAAACAGTATGGTTGTCATGTTTTCAGTAGGATGTCATTGTAAATACTACAACAAGTTGTGTTATAAAGCTCCATGGGCAGTATGTTTTGGTTGTCAGCAGTCTTGCTAGTTGTAGGTGTCATTGAACACCGAGGACGGTGTTCCCCCAAGGGGAGGGTTTTGTAACAACCCCGGTGTTGTAGCAGCTACAACCACCCTCCAAAATTTTGCCTTAGCTTCGTTTTGGAGCCTCCCTACCAACCTTTCACAGCAGCATGTCTTGCTTCGTCATGTACACAAGCTTCAGTGTTTTTCCTGCAGAATGATAGCCTGTCCATCAGAACTTGTTGCATTCCCTTCACAGGTTGTTCTTCTAGACTTTGTCCAGCTGCAGGCTGAGCAACTCCCTTAAGAAATTGTGCAATTCTGGAGGGCAGCCAACCTTCCCTACAAAAATTTCGCAATTTAGTCTGGCAGCCTGCTCGGCTCCATAATTGCTTAATTCTTCCCAACATGGATGCTTAGCCCAGGAATTGCACAATCCTGGGCAACAGTCAGCTACTCTACCCAGAAATTGCACAAATCTCTTGGGAAGCCAACCCAGCTCCCTTCCAGAAATGCACATTTTCTCCTAGCAGTTGAGTAGCCTCTTGCATGTGCAATTGAGTTGATCGGTTCCCTCCAAGACCGAGCAAAATTGATTTGCATGCATGACCTGCTCCTCCTAAGGAAGCATGCAAAGGCATCCCTTAATTCGGGGATCTACTTTTAGCAGCTAGAGTTTGCATGCAAGGATCATTTCAGAAACCTCCCACCAAGTGTCACTCTTCCTAGATTTGTGGCATGTGCATCACATCTTATATTTTATCAAAACTCATGAGCCAGACGTTGCAGAGCTCATTCTTCACATCAACCTTACAACTCTGACATCCCACATCGCATCTAGGACTCGTCGGCACATTCATCTCAGTCGTTTTGGGGTAAGCCCGCCTTCCATGACTTGTGTTGCATTTCTGGTGCTTTTTGTGTTTCACTTCATATGAATGATGTCTGCTTGATTTCAATGAGTGCTTGTTGTCGTTTTGATACATACTAGCTTGTACTAGCACCATTTCAGTTTTCGTTAACATCTCACTATTGTCGCATGCATGAAACTGTTTTTCACGAATGGTCGTTGATTTGGCGATTCGCCTCACCCACATGCATGTTATTATGTTTTCTAAATCTTTCATTCAGCATTTGCATGCACGATCATTCACCTATGCTTACAATCAGTATCGCCATGCATTCACATTCGCGTTCGCTTTTAGTTTCCTATCAGCAGGTCTGGGTAGCCTTGTCCTAGACTCTGCCTCACCAAGACAACATTGCACAATCCTGAAAGGGAAGGCTCTGTCTTCCTCTGAGGAAATGCGCATTTCTGCCCAGTGACTATCCTCCAATCTTGCATTGTGCAATTATGAGGGACAATGACTGTTGGCCCAAAAAATTACGCAATGCAGACACTGGGCCTACAACCATTGCTAGATGAGATTGCACAATTCCAGCAGTTAGCCTCTAGTTAGCCTCCTAACAGCCCGGAATGTGCCTTACGCAGTCTTGGCAGTCAGTCTCCCAAATTCCTAACAGAAATTGCACAACCTTCATGATCAATCATACAGGTATGTTGCAAGCCAGTTTTCAAGTTCATTTTGGTTTTCGACTGTCATATTGCTTGCCATAAGTGTTTCCATGTCTCCAGGTATCACAGGTGTTCATCTACCTCTCAGCAACACAGGTACAATGGTTTCCAGGAGAGCAAAGTCAAAGACACCATTCAAAGCACACTTGGGGATGCAGTCGATCAAGTGTCTATGAACTTGCCTACCCACGAAGACATCAAGTTGTTCATAGACAAGGACATCAAGATATGACAACAACAACATCACAGCAAGCAGCACCATGAATAGTAGTTGAAGGTAGCATACCGGATGCAACAAACGCAAGAGGAAGGTTGTTGACAACACAGAGGCAGAACAAAGTTGCAAGCTCAAGCAGATCTACTTGTGGTGAAAGCAACTTTGGAGACTTGGGCTACGAGGTGACGGCGCGACATGAAGATCACATGAAGGCAGAGAATGGAACAGAGAAGGAGTTGCATGTGCTCAAGCAACTCAAGGAAGAACAAGAGCTACACCGATGAGAGAATGAGTTGTAGTAGGAACAGGTATAGTTGGGAGTGCAACATGCACATATGGATGAAATTACGCCCGTACAAGTTATAGATTCATCCCAACAACTGGCACAGAGCAAACATGGTGAGTGGTGTTGTTGATCGCATGCAAGGGAATTCAGCAGCATGCATGTCATTGTGCACACGCATGTGATCTAACCCATTTGGCACACTCACCGAGGAAAAGACAAGAAGAAAGTCCAACTGGAGCTAAACATGTAGTTGATAGTTGATGTGCATGACCACCAACACACACTGGAATATCAACACAGACACTATGCATCAGTGTGTTGCCGGTTCGGCCACACCCAAGAAGACCATGCGCATGCTAGCAGATGAGTTGGATGGAGGAGCCATACCAATGCACCCGAATGCAACAGAGGCAAGATTTTGCTTTAGCAAGATGTCACCATGGAGTGCATGCACACCATCACAAACGACCAAGCTTGGCATCAGTTCACCACCTTCACCATCACAAGCATGTCAAAGAGTTGGTCTCACCACAACGGGCTAAGTGTCAGTGATGTCTTGCATGGCTTGCTCAAGCCATTTTCTCTCACGTGGGCACATGTGCATTGTAATGTAACGTCTTGTCAAGTGGAATTTCAAGTGTCGATAGTTGGATGTAACAATCATAGAGTAGATGAAGAGTCATGAGGGTAGATGAACTGTCACAAAGGGGAATGTCAAGGGTCACCCCACCCTTTGCTATAAATAGAACCTCATAACTCATTGTAAAGGCTTTTTGTCAGCCAAGATTCCGATAAGACTATCTTGGAGAGAGCTTGGACAATATTGTAACAAGCCTTGGCTTCTCCACTATGCATAGCTAGTACATCTCTTTGGAGGAGCAGGCGGTTGTGGCTGTAACGTTCCGCTATCGAAACTAGTGGTTGGACATGGATGTATTGTATGACTGGAACTTACACTTCTTAATATAACAAGAGCCAACACATTTCATGCATATGTTGTATTGTATTCTATGCTATCTAGTTTACTCTAAATGATATATGTATCTGTTTACTTACGCATGCATGTATAACTATCTGTGTATGTATGTATGAATCTTTCTGAAATGTGTTGTTGGTTTAACCATCACTTTGGATTGCTAGCTAACTTGCCTTCCATGTTGTGATGCATCTTTTCTCGTGTGTTCCCTTCTTAACTGCGTGCTATCACAGGTTTCCAAGGGGTGCACTCATCTCAACCCCCATGTGTTAGAACCTCTCATGCACCTTCCTTACCTCACTACAGCTATCACACCCTTGCTACCAACAGATTTATCTTACTTGCCTCTATGCAAAATCGCAGTCAAAGCATTACCATATGACCCACTATTGGGACTCCTACACCAAACAGTTTGAGGTCTAATTGGGACTTCTTACCAGGGAGATCCCCTGACATGTTGGCGGGTCCAGCACCGTCAACATTTTGGCACTAGAAGGAGGTCCAGATGACAAGCTGAGCCCTCATCATCTGTTTTAAATCTTCACACATCTATCATGGAGTTTATTATAGTTCACCCTCTAAAATGTTGGTCCAACGAACATATCTTTCACGTTGAGAGGGAGTTATGGGATCACTAATCACAACTCACATATGATGTTGAAGGTGAAGTGGCCTAGCCTGAGCACTTAGATGACTTCCATGCACTCATGCAGGGCATGGAAGATTTTAATGAAATAGAGGTTTGTTCGCTTCTCACACACACACTTCACAACCACCCATCACAATGGTGTGGCACACTACCTCATAACTTCGTGCACTCATTCAAGCAGTTCAACGATCTAATCGAATCTGTTTTCCACCATTTTGATCCTGAAGTGTTTGATAAAAAAATGTTAAAACAACGGAAGGCCCCGCACGAATCACCTATGGAGTTTTCGGAGCGCTTCTGTCTATTCATGTTTGAAGCCCCGAAAAGTCAGATGAAATTTCAGTATCTCATGGACAGATTCAAATACTGCTTTGTCCAATCTATCAATCCCAAGAAGAAGTTCAAGATTAAACCATGCTCAACATAATTTGGTGATGAAGCTACGTAATCACAGATGGACATAGTCACTGTCACAAGTGACTGTCCGTCGTCCCCTCATCAAACAACTCCACCATCGCAGAGTGATGTGGGAGAGCATGCACACACATTTGTTCAACCATCACATCCTCCCAACATCGCTCCTTCTGATTTTTGCGCAGACTTGGTTGTGAGTCCCATACCTTGTCACATGTATTTTGTACCTCAACCTCTGTCTTCGAATTGGGATAATCCTCTGGATGACATTGTCTTGTGTTCTTCCGTTCCGGACTCTACACCTGTTTTGAACAAGGATTGATCTATCGACGGAGTTGGTGTTGCACAACCAACATGCGCTGACATTCATGAAGAGCATGACTGGGAGCTTGAACATCCACCGGCAGTAGAGGACCATCCCTTGTTTGTCCGTACCTCCTCCATTTTTTCCTGACCTCCTTGGTGATCCTGCCATCCCTGATTTTTCATGTGTATCTCTATCCACAGAAGCACCCATTGTTGATCATTCGCAGGACACACCAGATGTCAGTCCATCATCTGACAATGGAGAGGACCGATCATTCTTTGAACATCCACTTGATTTTTCATCTATCTTTTCTAGAAACGCAGAGGATGAACATTCTTGCTTCTCATATACCCCTCTGTGCAATTCACCGAATCATGAGGATGCCAACCAACATTCTACATTTTCTGATCTTAGTTGTCGTGATATCTTCACCTCATCATCCGATCACGATGTTGATTCACTCTTTGTTAATCCATCTAAGCCATTGGTCTACGATGATCCATTTGTCAACGAAGACGAAACCCCCCAGATTGTCGAGGCACTTCAGCCCGAGCTGATGGTTATGTCAGGCCCTCACTGTCCTGAGGTTGGTTTCACTTCTAATCAGGAAATTGTTCAAACATGCAAGGCTCCTCATCACTCATTTGTATGCATTGAAGATCAATCTAACACTCAGATTTCACTTCCTCCACTCGAACTACACGATCCCATTGCTCATGCATTGGAGGAATCTTACTCAACAAGCACACTTGCACAACGTAAGTGGTCTACCTTCCTCACATATGCTTGCATATCACAGTCAATATTGTGCATACGCTTAACATCTGCACGTAGTGTCACATAGAATCATGGTATCTCCACGGACTGCATGTCATGCACTTTAACTCATTTTTGTTTTGTGGATGTTTATAAGCTCGGAGTGTGTTTGTCTTCACTGTTACATATTTCTTGTTTGTTGGTTCGCACAACTATCTTGTTCGTGAACCATGCCATCACCAACATGGGTCAACCAATGCGTCAGTGGCTGCATTGGAAGTATCACTTCACATGATCAGGCCCATGCACCGTTAGCTTAGGCGTAGGAGTAGCGTTTTCTTTCAGTTTGCTTGTTGCATACTTGTTTGCTTTCTTGCTTTGCATGTTTGTTTGTCTGCTTTCTTGTTTGCTTAATCGCTTCGCTTTTTCATTTACTTCTGCTTCTGCTTTGCTTTTCTTTTTTTCTTGTTTGCTTGTTTATGTTCGTAGGTTAGTTTCACATGAAACCATGTATGACTCTTGAAACAAGTCGGTTAAAATACGAGAGGACTTGTACAACTATGAACATTTGGTTATCCGTTGTTCACTCTCTTATGTAAGAACTTGTTGTCTTCAGTCCACAATACTGGAAAATACATATTGTTCGAAGTGAACCTTGGTGAAAACACAATGCTTGCGCACTAACTAGTGTCACCTACTCTAGTTCGGTTTTTTTTGGGTTAACCCTTGTCAGCTCAGTCAAGTAGAGTAAGGTGAGGGGGAAAACCTTAACAGGCACGTCAGAGGTATAATAAACTACTTCTCTGCAAGAACAACCTCTTCTTCTCTCAATAAGTCGAGATCCCTCCTCCGCCTCCGAAATGAATAAGTGTTATGCATGGTTATGAAAAAATAAAAAATGAAAATTTTCAAAAAATGAAAAATGAATAAGGCGAAAGAAGAGAAAGGATTCCTGTGCAGAGAGGTGATGCAAGTAACTCTGCTGGGGTACTGACCAGGCTCCCTGGCAGCGGAGCCATGCTTGTGTTCCTACGTGACTTCGTCGGGGTACTGTACAGGCCTGCTAGCAACGAAGCAACACTAGAGATGAAACTAAGACTTTGACGACTATACTGCTTGTGCATCAATATACCCCTCAACCCCAATCGAAACAACTATGTTGCCTTGGCTTGGAATGTGTGTCAATCGATCAAGAGCTTGGCAGATGCTACATATTAAAATCAAGCTAGTGTGTAAACCAAGATGAACTGAGAACTAAACAATACTTCTGGAGGTGTTAGACTTGCTTTTCACGAACAAGGTCCATTCAGAGAGCTGGAGTTCTACCAGTGTGTCGCCAAGTGTTTTAGCGGCTACAACCAACCTCCAAAATTTTTCCTTAACTTCGTTTTGGAGCCTCCCTACCAACCTTTCACAACAGCATGTCTTGCTTCGTCAAGTACACAAGATTCAGTGTTTTTCTTGCAGAATGACAGCCTGTCCATCAGAGCTTGTTGCATTCCCCTCATAGGCTATTCTTCCAAACTTGGTCCTGCTTCAGGTTGAGCATCTCCCTCAAGAAATTGCACAATTATGGAGGGAAACCAACCTTCCCTCCAGAAATTGCGCAATTTAGTCTAACAGCCTGTTGGGCTCCAGAATTGTGCAATTCTGCCAGTCAGGCTTCATCCAGAAAATTACGCAATTCTTCCCAGCAGGGCTGCTCAACCCAGGAATTGCGCAATCCTGGGCAACAGTCAGCTGCTCTACCCAAAAATTGTGCAAATCTCTTGGGCAGCCAACCCAGCTCCCTTCCAGAAATGTGCATTTTCTCCCAGCAGTTGAGCAACCTCTTGCATGTGCGGTTGAGTTGAATGGTTCCCTCTGGGACCGAGCAAAACTGATTTTCATGCATGGCCTGCTCCTCCCAACGCATCATTCAAAGGCATCCCTTAATTCAGGGATCTACTTTTATCAACTGGAGGTTGCATGCAAGGATCATTTTAGAAACCTCCCACCAAGTGTCGCTCTACCTAGATTTGTGGCATGCGCGTCACATCTTCGATTTTATCAAAACTCATAAATTGGACATTGCAGAGCTCATTATTCACATCAACCTTGTAGCTCTAACATCCCACATCACATCTAGGAGTCGTCGGCACATTCATCTCAATAGTTTTGGGGTAATCCCGCCTTCCATGACTTGTGTTGCATTTCTGGCGCTTTTTGTGTTTCACTTTGTATGAATGTTGTTTGCTTGATTTCAGTGAGCGCTTGCTGTTGCTTAGATACATACTAGCTTGTACTAGCACCATTTCAGTTTTTCGTTAACATCTCATTGTTGTCACATGCATGAAACTATTTTTCACGAACGGTCGCTGATTCGGCAATTCTCCTCACCCACATGCATGTTATTCCATTTTCTGAATCTTTCATTCACCATTTGCATGCATGATCATTCACCTATGCTTACACTCAATATCGCCATGCATTCACAATCGCACTCGCTTTCAGTTGCCTGTCGGCGGGTCTGGGCAGCCTTGGCCCAGACTCTACCTCACTAAGACAACATTGCGTAATTCTAAAAGGGAAGGCTCTATCTTCCTCTCAGGAAATGCACATTTCTGCCCAGTGACTTTCCTCCAGTCTTGCATTGTGCATTTCTGAGGGACAATGACTGTTGGCCCAAAAAATTGCGCAATGCAGTCACTCGGCCTGTAACCATTGCTAGATGAGATTGCATATTGTACAATTCCAGCAATCAACAGTCAGGTTGGACTGGGTTGGACTCTGCATTGCACAGTTCCAGTAGCCAGTTAGCCTCCTGATATCCTGATCAACTGTGCCTTGCACAGTCTTGGCAGTTAGTCTCCCGACCTCCCTGTGGAAATTGCGCAACCTTCATGATTAGTCACACATGTACGTTGCAAGCCAGTTCTCAAGTTCATTTTGGTTTTCGACTGATAGATTGCTTGCCATGAGTGTTTCCATGTCTCCAGGTATCACAGGTGTTCATCTGCCTCTCAGTAGCATAGGTACAATGGTTTCCAGGAGAGCAGAGTCGAAGACACCATTCAGAGCACACTTGGGGATGCAGTCGATCAAGTGTCTATGAACTTGCCTACCCACGAAGACATCAAGTTGTTCGTAGACAAGGACATCAAGATATGATGGTAGTAGCATCACAGCAAGCAGCACCATGAACAACAGCTGAAGGCAGCATACCAGATGCAACGAACATAAGAGGAAGGTTGTTGACAACACAGAGGTGGAACAAAGTTGCAAGCTCAAGCAGATCTACTTGTGGTGAAAGCAACTTTGGAGACTCAGGCTACGAGGTGATGGTGTGACATGAAGATCATGCAAAGGCAAAGAACGGAACACAAAAGGAGTTTCATGTTCTCAAGCAACAACTCAAGGAAGAACAAGAGCTGCACAGACAAGAGAATGAGTTGTAGCAGGAACAGGTACAACAGGGGGCGCAACATGCACAAATAGATGAAATTGTGCCCGTACAAGTTATAGATTCATCCCAGCAGCTGGCATGGAGCAGACATGGTGAGTGTTGTTGTTGATCGCATGCAAGGGAATTCAACAGCATGCATGTCATTGTGCACACGCATGCAATCTAACCCATTTGTCACACTTGACGAGGCAAAGACAAGAAGCAAGTCAAACTAGAGCTGAACATGTAGTTGACAGTTGATGCGAATAACCACCAACACACACTGGAACATCAGAATAGACACTATGCATTAGTGTGTGGTCGGTTCGGTCGCACCCAAGAAGACCATGCACATGCTAGCAGATGAGTTGGATGGAGGAGCCATACCAATGCACCTGGATGCAACAAAGGCAAGAGTTTGCTTCAGCAAGATGTCACCATGGAGTACATGCATACCATCATGGACGACCAAGCTTGGCATCAGTTCACCACCTTCACCATCACAAGCATGTTAAAGAGTTGGTCTCACCACAACGGACCAAGTTTCAGTGATGTCTTGCATGGCTTGCTCAAGCCATTTTGTCTCACATGGGCACATGTGCATTGTAATGTAACGTCTTGTCAAGTGGAAGTTCAAGTGTCGATAGTTGGATGTAATAGTCATAGAGTAGATGAAGAGTCATGAGGGTAGATGAACTGTCACAAAGGGGAATGTCAAGGGTCACCCCACCCTTTGCTATAAATAGAACCTTATAACTCATTGTAAAGGCTTTTGGTCAGCCAAGCTTCCGATAAGACTATCTTGGAGAGAGCTTGGACAATATTGTAACGAGCCTTGGCTTCTCCATTGCACAGAGCTAGTACATCTCTTTGGAGGAGTAGGCAGTTGTGGTTGTAATGTTCCGCTATCGGAACTAGTGGTTGGACATGGATATATTGTATGAATAGAACTTACACTTCTTAATATAACAAGAGCCAACATGTTTCATGCATATGTTGTATTGCATTCTATGCTATCTGATTTACTCTAAATGATATATATATCTGTTTACTTACGCATGCATGTATAGCTATCTGTGTATATATGTATGTATGAATCTTTCTGAAATGTGTTGTTGGTTTAACCATCACTTTGGATTGCTAGCTAACTTGACTTCCATGTTGTGATGCATATTTGCTCGTGTGTTCCCTTGTTAACTGCGTGTTATCACAAGTTTCCAAGGGGCGCACTCATCCCAACCCCCGTGTGTTAGAACCTCTCATGCACCTTCCTTGCCTCACTACAGCTGTCACACCCTTGCTACCAACATAGTTATCTTACTTGCCTCTGTGTGAAACCACGGTCAAGGCATTACCATACGACCCACTACTGAGACTCCTACACCAAACGATCTGAGGTCTAATTAGGACTTCTTACCGAGGAGATCCCCTGACATGTTGGTGGGTCCAGCACCATCAACACCTGGTTAAAAATTCATGTAAAAAAATATAAGACCAAGGTCATGGGACACATATTCCGAGCTGAATGGTGGGAAAAATATCCTAATGGGTGTTCATTTCGGTTATTATGACTAAGGAAATTGGAAAAGGTAAAGGCTTTGAAAAGGCATGAGGCATCAATTGGTATTTTATTTATGAAAATAATGAAAAATTGAAGAAAATAGAGCCCTCATTAATAAAAAGGCTTATGAGGACTAGTTGGTAGAATTTTGCCAGCTCAGTGTTGCAGCTCTCTCTCTATTCTCTCTCTCTCTCATACTCTTGGACATAGAGTTTTTTTGGAGCACTCTTGGAGGAGTGTCGCATACTTGGATTTGGAGAAAGAAGGCAAAGGAAAGTAAGAAAGTGTAAGGGGATAGTGGGATCAACAACTACAACTAGATTTATTTGCAGGTATCGAGTTGCATGTATGGTTTCCTTACTAGTTTTTGCATGCATGACACATGCATGTGGTTTCTTGGTTATGATTTTTCATTGGCATGGAGGATTGTCTGGATTGACAGTGGTTTTACCTAGCCTTGTCATTTCCTGGATAGCCATGGTGTTGTAGGTTTTATCTTTGTTTTCTGGTTAGTGCTCATGTTCCTTTGGCTATGGGTTGAGTTACTAGTACTAAAGCCTTGGTTGGACAATCACTCTGGAGCCCGACAGGAGCTGTGGGTTGAGTTACCAGTGTTGGAAGTCGAGTTGGAACAAACACTTTGGAAGCCATGTAACAACTTGGGTTGAGTTTCTAGTCCTGGAAGCCTTGGTTGGACAAACGCTTTGTAGCCCTTTGTGGGTTGAGTTAATAGTCCTGGACCTTGGTTGGACAAACGCTCTAGAGCCCAGCAGTAGCTATGAGTTAAGTTACTAGTCCTGGAGCCTTGGTTAGACAAATGCTCTAGAGCCTAGCAGCAGTCATGGGTTGAGTTACTAGTCTTGGAAGTCGGGTTGGAACAAACGATCTGGAGCCATTGACAGCTTGGTTAGTGGCTGATTTGGGGATGGTTAGTGATGTCTGACCGTGAGGTGGAATCAACAGTTGAGGGTTGAGGTGGTTTGGCCTCTCGAAGCCCTGGTTCGGTTTTGTTTGGTTTGTTCCATGAGATGCCACATTCATGCTTGGAATATGCCCCAGGAGTGACTAACTGAAAGAGAGATTTGGTTTAGCCTAGTCTATGGTTGGGTGGTACGTGGAAGTCACAGAACTGGTTGCATTTTGCATAAGTTAATAAGATATTCTTTCCTCTTGTATATGATGGGTAAATATACTTGTTTATATGTGGTTTTTATGGTTGTTATATCCTTGTTATTTCTATTGGTTATATGTTTGTTAAGAGCATGTTTTATGAGGGTGGTGATGTATGGCTCTCCTCATGTTTTGATTTGTAAATGAATGAGCAATCAATATGTAACCTAATAGATGATAATGAAGCTAATGTGATAAGTCACCAATGCTTCTTAGCGATTCTTAGATAAGTATGAGACCCCTATGCTCAGATATGTTGTTGTAACCTCTAGATTTTGTATTTGTGATACGTTTGACGAAATGATTGTCATGGTTGGAGTTGGTTAGGTCAATCCCTTGATCAAGTTTTGTGTTAGAGGCTTTTTCTTGGTGTCATTTATTGTCTCGGAAATTCTAATCAAGTTCCAAGCAATGGTTTGGAGACTAACCCTGAAAAAGTGGCTTAAATCTCGTAGTCTCTCACACAAAATTGATTGAAAAAGACTACAATATCTCCCTTGCAGACATTGTGGGAGTGAATGGGGGTTTAATTCATTGACAGGCTAGGTTAACTCAGGGGTTGGGCACCTAGAGTGGTGGATTAGCTCCTGGGGGTCGTGTAGCACCTAAGGGAGGTATGAGAAGTGTTGGTGATCCAAAAATGGATCCTGGATAAACCTCTAAGTCTAAAAGACTTCATATAAGAGGTAAAAGGTGCCAAATGGCACAAATCCTTTGTAAATCAGAGGAAAATGAAAATCATAGGCTACTCCTGGAAATAGTCTCATTGCAGATATCTCCTCATTCTGAATCCAACGCAACTTGAATGGGCGAAAACGGACTCCGGATGAAGGAGTTATTGTAAAATGAAAATTACCCAATGTCCTTAGAAAAGGAGGCAATTTCATTAAATTTTGAACTATATTGAAAATTTTGATTTTAGTATAGGCTCACGGGCCAATCCACAGCTAACACATGGCAGGTCGGGATTGGGCCACGTGGCCTTGTTTGATTGGTCAAGAGGAAATATCGCATCGCAATTATTTCAAAGGGAAGGACCTTGGGCCATCAGCGATTGTCGCTTTATCGCATCGCACAGATCCATGGGAGGACTTAACAAAGGCTGAGGCCAATGCGACATGCGATCACCGATTATCAGCGTCAATGGATCAGGCATCAGCGATATGTATCGGATCAACGTATGTCATAAGGGAAGACCCCTGGGCCGTAGCACCGCGATATTGTGATATGCGATAATGCGATCGCATCTGGACCGTTGGATCGCGAGTCTGATTGGACGGTGGAGATCTAACGGGGAATATCGCATCGCTATTTGCGTTAAGACCATGGACCGGGGCTCCTGCCTATTGCGATTGCGATATGCGATCGAAGGCAGACCCGATAAGTTTATAGATGCGATTGTATGTGTTTTGAAGTCCGGAAAGCGCCAATTTCCTTTGTAATTGCGTATTTCGTTTATTAAACGAAATACAAAGGGAGTTAAGCCCGATGCGATATTACGGACCTGAAAGGGTTCCGAAATGCCTCTGTATAATGTTTCAAGTCCGGAATTGTGTTTTATGCGGATTTTCCCGTGTTTTTACAGTGTTCTCTGTGTAAACAGAGAACGACTGTTTCAGAAGAATTTAAAGTGCCGATTGCCCTTCCGCGCAAAACAAATGGCCACCATACCTTGGGACGTTATCAATGATTGTTAAACGCTCCAAAAGGAAGGTGAAGGGACCGAAGCCGGAAGTTGCAGAGCCCGAAAGGGAAAACCAACAGGCAGCCTGATTTGGTTTTTAAGCCATGAATGTCAAAGACTGTTGGGTTGGCTGAGTCTGAAGAGCACGATTAAGAGGCATAAGCAGGCAGCGCGGAGACAGAGGAAGTGCCAGAAGCATAGAGAGGTTTGGAAATTGAGAATTTTCCAAGAGGGCAGTCCATAGCATGAAGTGAAGCCACCAGAGGTTGGGGGCAGCACACAAATGCTTCAGTGAAGTATCAGACAACAAAGAGACTGAGTGATCGAACTGTTGCTAGTGTTGTTTGAGTTGAAGACAGAAGAAGGAATCCAGAGACAGAAAACGATTCTAAGGGAGTCAAAGAAGCCAGAAGCTCAAAGGAGCTCAGAGCACTGACTGAAAGAATTAGTCCAAAGAAACCTAGACCTGTTTGCAACTAAAGGACAGCCAGGGGTAAGATGGTATTCTCAGCCCACTGGTTCATTTGTAAACCATATGGAGTTGAGTCACAGACTTGTAAAAGAATTCAGCCATAATCCCAAAGAGCCTAATCAAGTTGATTAGAGCTCAAGGAGACGTAGCCCAAGATATCAGGGTGAACTCCAAATTAAATCGTTGTTTTTGTGTGTGTTTTATTACTGCATTATCTCTGTTGCTTTATTTACTGTTATATGCATTTATATATCAGTTTCAACACATTAATTTATAACACATAATCAGTTTAAAACAAATACAAGCATACACCTATATTTTCAAGCTTTTCTTCATTCCGCATTGGTTAATCATTAAAGACTTGGGAATATTCAAGCTTTGGAAGTGGGAGAGGTTCTGTAAGCTAGACAAGAAGCCTAAGAGCCCATTTTCAGATCAAGTGGTATCAGAGCTTAAGATTGATTAACCACACCTTTAGGAAGGTTATATCAGAATGCTTGATTGACAAAGCAAAGACTGCTTGTCTGAAAGGTGTTTGAACAACAAGAGGCTGATTGTATGCTTGTTTGTAGACTGACTATTTTCTAAGTTTGCAGAGGTGAAGGGAAAGCTATTGATAGCTCAGTCCAGGAAAGGACAAGAAGGAGAAGGGCTAAAGGCATTCTTCTATCCCAAAGGACCTCAAGGCAATCTTTGGAGCACAAGAGGTTTGTTGCAAGAGGTTGCTTAAATAAGCTCTTTATTTATCTTGTTGAAGTTTTTTTGTTCATTGGCATAATGACAACTTCTACAAGTGGGTCCTCAAATTCTGCTCTCTTCACGAGACTCTTTGATGAAGACATGAAGCAATAATTATCCACCATGATGGATATGGTGAGAGAAATGTATGAGGATGGAAGGAAGAGCAGCATACTTAGAAAGCAGTTGAATTCCATGAAGGAAGAGAAGCAATTGCTTGCTGACAGACTGCAGGAAATGGAGAGGCAACTTCATATTGCAAATATGAACCTGAAAAGGATGCATGAGTTGGAGTCACAACTCTTTGTTGCCAAAGAAGCCTTAGTCAAGTATCAGCTTGAAGAAGAGGTAAGCCATTCCAGTTTGTCTTCAAATTCTTCTAAGAATGCTCATATTGGTTCTTTTGAAAAGCATACTAAAGGCATAGGTTCCAAGCTAATGTCCAAGATGGGCTATGAAGGCAAGGGCTTGGGAAAGCATGCACAAGGTATTATTGAACCAATAATGGTTGAGGAAAGGCCTAAATATTTGGGTCTTGGCTATGGACAGTCTTATGGAGAGAGTTCCAAAGCTGCCATGAAAGCCATTGAAACCATTCCAAGAAGGAGTTTCATTGCAAGTCCTCTATCTCAAGAGTGTGAAGATTGTGTTCAGGAGGAATGCAATGGCTTGAAACATCATTTGCAGGGTGTAGGTGTTCAGAAGCACACCCTTGAACCAGAGAGTTGTGGAAACTCTGACAGCCTTGAAGAGATTGATGGGATTCCAAAGGGAGCCACTTCTTCATTTGCTTCACCTCCTCATGAAGGCAATAAAGGTGAAAGAGGCAGGTATAAATCTGGTGCTAACCATAGTCCTTTTGATTTTGCAAAGCATGATAAATTTCCACATAGATATGGGAAAATAATTGCATGTTCCTTTTGTGGTTTGGATAACCATCATGTTTCTAGATGTTGGAAGAGAATGGCCACATACAGGAAACTTTTGAAGGAAAGAAAGCAAGCAGCCAAAGGCCCATTGGACAAGGCAAATCATGCTGTCAAGAGGATGCACATGCAGTGCACTTACTGCCATAAGCAAGGGCATCTTGCTGAAAGGTGTTGGACTCTGAATCCAGCAATGCTTCCACAAAAGCTGAAGGAGAAGGTGGAAAGAGAAGATGGCAGAAATGGAAAGGAAGATTCCATGAATGATGTGTCTCAAGATGATTCACATATTGATGTTGATGTACAGACAAAGGAGGGACCTTTGAAATGGATTGGTAAGAAATGGTTAGAATTCTTATCCAATTAAAAGTTGCATGCCTATGGATATGATGCATCTATTTGCATTTCTGTGGTAATTGAATGCAAGTTGCAGGTTTCCACCAAGAAGGTGAATGGAGAAGTTGAGTAGGAGACTCACTTTGTGCTGCAACATTATGTGCATTTCAGCTTCGAAAGTACAATGTACTTAAGCGAAAGTTGAAGGATGAAATGCATGCATGAGCATGATGTGCATGAACACAGGGATGTTGATGTTTTCCTTGTTTTCGAAACATGTGTGTGTAATTGACTTGAAAGGTTGATTGCTTTGTTGTAAACATGCATGTAAAGTTGGTTTGGTGGAGATAGTGATGAAATTGTTTCATCTTTTGAAAAGAATCTTAATGGTCTTTTTCCACATGCTTGACTTGAAGGGTCATTTGCTTTAAAGGCATGTTTTGTGGGCTTGTTAGCTAGTCCATCATTTGTATGCAGATGTAAGACATGGAGGTGTTCACAAGATGTGAAAATCTGTTTCTTTTGTTGAAGTAGGAGTTTAGTCCATCCAGTTGTTGTCTGTATGCCTGTTGTTGTTAACAGTGTTGTTGGCAGCTTGTCAAACAGGTACAAATGAAAGTTTTGTGGAGCAGATGTACTTCACATTTGTTTGAGCCACCTTGGATCAATGATCAAGGCAAAGAAGCTCAAACTACCTTCTATGACCATTTCAGTAGAAGTTCTGCAAGAAGGCAAGGAGGAAGACAGTTCTTCCCAGGAAGACCAGCCCATCTAAGAAGGGAAGTGGTCAGAAACTTTGGTTCAGAGGCACTATGCAAAGGCAAGTGTAGGGAGGCTGAAAGAAGAGGGTGAGTCACTCTCATTTACTGTTTAGATCAGTATGTCAGTCTTTTGGAGACCAAAATTTCTTTTAGTGGGAAGGCATGATCCAAAAATGGATCCTAGATAAACCTCTAAGTCTAAAAGACTTCATATAAGAGGTAAAAGGTGCCAAATGGCACAAATCCTTTGTAAATCAGAGGAAAATGAAAATTGCATGTTGCTCCTGGAAATAGTCTCATTGCAGAGATCTCTTCATTCTGAATCCAATGCAACTTGAATGGGCGAAAACGGACTCCGGATGAAGGAGTTATTGTAAAATGAAAATTGCCCAATGTCCTTAGAAAAGGAGGCAATTTCATTAAATTTTGAACTATATTGAAAATTTTGATTTTAGTATAGGCTCATGGGCCAATCCACAGTTGACACATGGCAGGCCGGGATTGGGCCACGTGGCCTTGTTTGATTGGTCAAGAGGAAATATCGCATCGCAATTATTTCAAAGGGAAGGACCTTGGGCCATCAGCGATTGCGATAAGTGATTGCCGCTTTATCGCATCACACAGATCCATGGGAGGACTTAACAAAGGCCGAGGCCAATGCGACATGCGATCGCCGATTATCGGCGTTGGCGGATCAGGCATCAGCGATATGTATCAGATCAACGTATGTCATAAGGGAAGACCCCCGGGCCATAGCACCGCGATATTGCGATATGCGATAATGTGATCGCATCTGGACCGTTGGATCGCGAGTCTGATCGGACGGTGGAGATCTAACAGGGAATATCGCATCGCTATTTGCGTTAAGACCATGGATCAGGGCTCCTGCCTGTTACAATTGTGATATGAGATCGAAGGCAGACCCGATAAGTTTATAGATGCAATTGTATGTGTTTTGAAGTCCGGAAAGCACCAATTTCCTTTGTAATTGCGTATTTCATTTATTAAACGAAATACAAAGGGAGTTAAGCTCGATGCGATATTACAGACCCGAAAGGGTTCCGAAATGCCTCTGTATAATGTTTCAAGTCCGGAATTGTGTTTTATGCGGATTTTCCTTTGTTTTTACAGCATTCTCTGTGTAAACAAAGAACGACTGTTTCAGAAGAATTTAAAGCGCCGATTACCCTTCTGCGCAAAACAAATGGCCACCATACCTTGGGACGTTATCAATGACTGTTAAACACTCCAAAAGGAAGGTGAAGGGATCAAAGCCGGAAGTTGTAGAGCTTGAAAGGGAAAACCAACAGGCAACCCGATTTGGTTTTTAAGCCATGAATGTCAAAGACTGTTGGGTTGGCTAAGTCTGAAGAGCACGATTAAGAGGCATAAGCAGGCAGTACAGAGATAGAGGAAGCTCTATAAGCACAGAGAGGCTTGGACGTTGATAATTTGCCAAGAGAGCAGTCCATAGCATGAATTGAAGCCACCAGAGGTTGGGGGCAGCGCATAAATGCTTCAATGAAGTATCAAATAGCAAAGAGACCGAGTGATCGAGCTGTTGCTGGTGTTGTTTGAGTTGAAGATAGAAGAAGGAGTCCAGAGACAAAATGATTCTGAGGGAGTCAAAGAAGCCAGAAGCTCAAAGGAGCTTAGAGCACTAACTGAAAGAATTAGTCCAGAGAAGCCTAGACCTAATTGCAGCTAAAGGACAGCCAGGGGTAAGATGGTATTCTGAACCCATTGGTTCATTTGTAAACCATATGGAGTTGAGTCACAGACTTGTAAAAGAATTCAGCCATAATCCCAAAGAGCCTAATCGAGTTGATTAGAGCTCAAGGAGACGTAGCCCAAGATATCAGGGTGAACTCCAAATTAAATCATTGTTTTTGTGTGTGTTTTATTACTGCATTATCTCTGCTGCTTTATTTACTGTTATATGCATTTATATATCAGTTTCAACACATTAATTTACAACGCATAATCAGTTTAAAACAAAAACAAGACAAATTCCGCATTGGTTAATCATTAAAGACTTGGGAATATTCAAGCTTTGGAAGTGGGAGAGGTTCTGTAAGCTAGACAAGAAGCCTAAGAGCCCCATTTTTAGATCAGTTGGTTCTTTAGTTATACTTCCTTAACTTCACTTAGGGAGCTGAATCATATCATAGTAACTCCTCATCACATGTTTACCTTGATGGAACGACTAGCTTGGGTAAATGTGGGAGGAGGGTGTTACAGGGTATTTTTGGGATATAAAATCCAAAAGGAGGCCATATCCTGAGCAGAAATATTAGGCAGAAGTAAGATGTTACTGAGGGTTGGAATTGTCATGAAGAGGAGTAGAGTGTTGAATGATTTTTGAGGGATAAGGAGCAGAGTGTTGAAGGATTTTGGAAGGTTGTTCATAGGTTTGAAAAGCAGATCTGAAGAGTCGTAGATCTGGGAAATTTGAGGAACAAATTGCATAAAACAGGGAAGTCTTCCAAGCCATAGATAAGCCAAGAAATTGAATATATGTGGGAATATTTGGTGGCCCTAAAGACAATGAAAGGAGCAACTAATTTTCATGGAGTTAGGGAAAATTTGGAGGTCCTAGGATCAATAGTCGGAAGATTGTTGACAAGTGAGGTAGATCTGAAGACTAAGAATTGTTCACAAACAAAGTTGTGAATAATGACATTTGTATTCAGTATGAAGTGGTATGAAGTCCTCAAGTACAGTCATCATTGAAGGACTAATGAGCTATTAGAAGGTAGGTTGTGGAGCCCTAGTTCAGAAATTGTAGATGGGCAAACTTTGGTTGGAAAGTGGGTAGTTTTAGAAGACCTAATGAAAAGTCATCATAATTTAGTAGGAGGGATACTAGCTGGTAGATCCCTGAGCCAAAGTTCAGTGACACAAATGGATTTGTGATCATTGATAGTGGCTAGCTGGAGTGATCAGCTGTTGGGAGGAAAGAGGACCCACCATATTTGTTTAGGGCATGTGGACTGAAAGGGCTGCGGGGTGCCACATCAGAAAGTAGGTTTCATAGTAGATTGGTGGTCAAAGTGATTAACATCAAGGCCTAGTTGTGTCCTCGTATTAGGGTTGTATGTATGGGCCATGATCCCTAGTACAAGATCCCTAAGATTGTTGTATTCTAGTTTGTAATATTATATGTAGATGGTTTGAAAAAAAAAATGTGCCCTAGTTGATTCACTAATGTGCACTATTCTGATGTGCAAAGTAGTATTGTTGTGGCATTTGAGTGTGTTTGTGTTTGACATTTTAATACCCAAACCAAATTCTTGAGTGTCGTGGAAATTCACAGTTTCACATAATTGAGCATGCTTCTTTCCTTTTCCACTAATGTCCTATGCATTAGCAACTCCATTATGTTGAGGTCTGTATGGAGTAGTTATCTTGCATGTTATATCATGTTACTTTTAGGATTGCTCAAATTATTTACCTTAGAATTCACCTCCATTGTCATTTCTAAGGATCTTTATTTTCTTATCTATCTCGTTTTCCATAAGAGATTTGAACTCTTTGAATTTGCTAAAAACCTCTAACTTCTTCTTCAATAAATACAACCATGTTTTCCTGGAGAAATCATCTATTTAGGAGGCATAAACATGAAGCCTCCTGTTGAAAACTATTATAAGCTAAGACACATCATTATGTATCAATTCTAGAATCACTTTTGTCCTTGTAGCATCACATGGGAATCTCACACAATTTTGTTTCTTATAATCTCACACAATTTTGTTTCTTATAAATGCAATGTTCATAAAAATTGACTTCCAAAGAGCAATCACAGATGGCCTTATGCGAGGGGGAATTGCTCATTTTTTCCTTGGCTTTTGCAACATCATGATCCTTTTTATTCATTATTTTTTTCACATTCGCCTTTCATAGTTGCTCTTGACTTTCTTTTTATTAGCATCATCCTTGGACTCGCCAATGCTTTCTTCCAGTGGGACTACTAAAAAATGGAAATTTAATAGTGATGTATACAATTCAATCATGAATGAGTATGAAGTAAAGGTGGAGAATGTTATATATGATGGGGATATGGGCATGAACCCCTTTTCAAGCACTCCCTACTCAAAGAAATGCCACATTTTACTAGAAGAGGGTGATGACCTATGATTGAACTAAAAACAAGGTAAAGATACAAATAAAATAGGGTATTGATCCATCCAACAAATCTCCCAATGATTGCTGGGATAACCCTTGTATATGAAAATAACACTCATTATGAAGAATGGAGGAGTCATTTGGTGTGTTATAACATGTTGCTTGAAGAAATACTCAAACTCTTTACCATAAAATTCACCGCCATTGTTAGTCTTAGCACATTTATCTTCCTATCTGTCTGATTTTCCACAAGAGATTTCATCTTCTCGAATTTTTGGAAAACCTCACACTTCTTCTTTATGAAATACAACCATGTTTTCCTAGAGAAATCATCTATGAAGGAGACATACTACATAGATACTCCTAGTGGTGGAACCGATACAAGCCCAAACACACTATGTATCAATTTCCATGATCCCTTTTGCCCCTATAGCACCATATGGGAATATTACACAATTTTGTTTCTCATAAATGAAATGTTCGCATAAATTGACTTCCAAAGAGCAATTGGGGATGGCCCCATGTGAGGGCACATTGGTCTTTTCTTCCTTGGATATTATGAAATTATGATCCTTTTTATTATTGTTTTTTGCATATTGACCTTTCCTAGTTGCTAATGACTTTATTTTTATTAGCATTAGTATTGGGCTTGCTAGCCCCTTCTTCTCATGGGATCATTATGTTGAAGAATCTAAGGCAAAGTAGTGTAGTGTGATTTTTCGTTACTTGATAACAATTTGTGGAGTCTTTTTACTTTTCTTGTTAGGTTATTCTTCTTCTTCTTCTTATTAGTGCATATGTGTGCACTTCATCAAATTGCTACCAAAACATAAAAACAAGAACACAAGATGTTGGCTCTTTGTCAGGGCCAAAACCTCTCTACTCTTGAGAGGAAAACCCTTTAGTGAATTTCTCTTATTGAAGATTATATTGATCAATACCAAACCCTAGACCCCTGACAAAGATATCCTCTAAGAACAAGTCAAGTCTGTACTCCTTTCTGTTCCATATACCCTGACACTTCTTTTGACAATTTGTTTCTTGATGCTTCTTCCTCCTTCTTTGTATTGTTGTTCTGTTGCCCTAGTTTTCTTATGTGTGGAAGGTATCCTTAGTGAATTAGGGTCCTTCCACCTTTGTTAGAGAGATATGCTCCTTTACTAGGCTTGGGAGTCCTTGTAGTCTTGAATTTCTTACCCAAACAATGATGAGTTATGGACTATTTACCAGCTGCAGATTTGTCCTCTTCTTTTCGCACGTGTGACTGTTTCTAGCCCTAGAAATAGTCCTCGTCTTTATCTTTTCTTCCTTCGTTTGTGAGGGTATCTCCTTCGCTTTAGAGGGAGGCCTTGTAGACCTTAAATTCCAACCCAAACAGTGATAATACTTGAACTGAAGTGTTGATGTTGTTAGGGCCACAGAGGGGCCTTCTTCCTTCGCACGTGTGGTTGTGTTGTCCCATAAATGCTCCTCCTAACTTTGGTTCTATATGCTTCTTCCACGCTGCCCTTAAAGACCCTATAGACTTCCTTATCTTCACTTGTCTCTTCGCTAATTTCAGAGCTTGAGTGAGTACGCTATAGAGGAGTGGACAACCTCTATATATAGAGGTTTGTCCCTCCATTTAGGCCGACTTGTCAACTGCATTTAGGCCGACTTGAGGACTGCTTTTATGCTTCAGATTTCTTCTTTCAGGGATGTCATTGCTTGGAGGATGCTTGTGACTTTGCTTGGAGGTATTCTCTTGACCATAATACATATACATACAAGGTATAACATGCCCTTAAGGTCTTCAACTTATTATTTTGACTATTTGACTCACCTATAGCACTTTAAATAGTGCTACACCTATTTCAATGAGCAAGAAACTCATTGAAAGATATTATAAAAATAATATTTATTTTCTTGAACAAATACACATATCAAAAGTATATTTATGAAGACCGAACCTAGTTACACTTCCTTAAACACTCCCTCTTAACTAGGGAGGTATTCATATAACATTCCAAGGTGTTTGGCTATTATCAATCTCAAAGAATTCACATAAGAGAAACTAGATTAGCAATCCATCTATTATAGCATCATATCCATCAACATTGTCATAGTGAAAGGCCTTGACTAACTACTCCATCTCTTTACGAGTCCATCAGCTACAATGCTGGTGAGACCAATGATTTATAGACACCTTCATCATTGTCTCTCAAGGTACATACCCACCCAGGTGTTCACAAAGTATGACCTTCTAGGACTATTCTTATCTTGGGTTTCCAGCCCTCAAATAATATCGATCCTCTTACCTACTCTTGTCTTGGATGCCCTACACATCCTCAAAGAGTATCAGATGCCAGATGATTACCCAATCCTCCCATTATTTCTTCCTGAGTGAAGACAAGAATGTTGTGTCTAACTTGTGTCTACATTTCCATTCATGGCCTTCATCTAGACTTACGGTTGTTAGTCCTAGTCTAGTGCATGACCCATGAAATGGAAAACACAATTGTCACTCCTTTGTAATCAGGGGTGATCCAAAAATCCCTCTTGATCAGGGACCTGTCAGAGCTCCCTCTTAACTGGGGACTCTTTCCTTCATCAACAACTTCTTCTTCGTGGGTTCTTCAGCTGCTTGATCTCCTTCCTTTCTTGATGTCATGAAGTCTTTGTTCGAACTTCTTCTAGGTAGGGCACCATCCATCGATCACTTTCCTTCTTGGTTTTTCATGTCATTGCTTTGTGGAAAGTGACTATCATGTTTTTCTTGTCATCTTGGCTACTCCTTTGTCATATTGTCCATGCTTTGGAATACTCTTCTCATGGATGCTTCATTGTACTTTCTTGATTACATGTTTTGACCTAGTATCCCATCATGACTTCATCCTGATATTGCTTCAACATTGCCTTTTATTTTGTTAGATGGCTTCTTTGTCACGGCATCTTTGTGGAGTAGAATTAATTATATGCACTTTTTACATCTCCAAGGCCTTCATAGATGTCAAGGGTCCTTTCTTCCTTTATCAAAGTTGTCCTGCATTCTTTCAGGAGATATCTTTTACGACATTTTGTCAGATAGTGATTCTTGGTGATCATGGTGTTCTTCACATGCTTGATCTCTTTCTTCATTAGCTTCTTTTCAGATAGATAGGTCAACCATCTAATGCTTCTTTGTGAGAGCATTCCTTCATTGCTTGCTTTCTGGACTTGTCAGCATTTCTTCTTGCTTCTTAGTCAACAATCTTATGCTCCTTATGTGAGCATATTCTTTTGTTGACCTTCATTGCATTGGTACATGCCTTCGAGCATATTCTTGGTGAAAGAGATTCTTTCATGCTTGATCATGTTATATAACTGTACCCATGACTCAATAATATACAAATGAAAACATGACTTAAACTTTGATGCATACATACCTCATCTTGATTCTCCTTTGATCATCCTTTGGTGTGGCCCTTCTTGCTTCATCTTAGCTTGTCTGCATATCATTCTTTTCTTGAAACCCATGAATGGAATTCCCAATGAGACATCTGCTTTGGTCCATGAACCTTCTTTTGAAGATTCCATCATAGGATCTTAAATATCCTTGCCTTGCAAACATTTCCTTTCTTTTGATGATGTAGGTCTTCTAATATTCTTATCATGATCAATTTTGTTTCATCATGTATGAGGTCTATACTAGGTATGCTTCTTCTACATGAATATATTGAGCTATATCTGCCATGCTCCTATATTCTAGAAGATATTTCCACCTATGCATGATTTATTCTTATTCTAAATGCTACATCTTCATGAGTATCTAGAATTCTATGT
The DNA here is from genome assembly GCA_031772625.1 of Pinus tabuliformis. NCBI lineage: Eukaryota > Viridiplantae > Streptophyta > Pinopsida > Pinales > Pinaceae > Pinus > Pinus tabuliformis. The sequence goes on along the minus strand of CM062806.1, from coordinate 710,735,639 downwards.
ACATCATGCTTCTAGATTCTAGAGGATGATTCTAGCCATGCAATTTTTATTTATCCCTACATGCTCTTATCCTACTCAAAACTTTGAAAGAAGCCTAGAAGTAAAGAATTTGACCTATTCATAGTAGAGATCCGGAGGATCTTCCTTCTTTTGCTTCTTTCCTTCTTCTTTCATCTCTTGAGTCAAGTGAGCTTCTTCCCTCTTTCTTTTATTGTTGTTGTCCTTCTTAAGCTTAGGGAAATTCCTTTTATAATGTCCATATTCTTGGCATCCAAAACATTGGATCTTGGACATGTCTTTGTTGTTTGTTCTTCGTGGACCAAACTTGCCAAATTTACCCTTTCTTTTGGCCATGGTAGCAAATTCTTGCTCCTTTGATCCCACATCTTCTTTTTCCTTAAGTCTGGTTTCCTCTGTTCTACATAGAGACCACATTTCACTGAGAGTGGTTGCTTCCTTCTTGGAATATATGCTAGATGTGAAGTTTCCCCACTCCTTAGGTAGAGCATTGAGTACTACAATTGTCATTTCTTTGTCAGACATTAATTCCCCAAGATCTTGAAGTTGATCTCTCATTTCAAAGATTTTCATGAAGTAGGGAGCTATTCCTTCCTTTGTTATCTTCATCTTGTATAATTCATTCCTCAGAGATATTACTTCTCCAGTTGTGGATACTGAGAATAGCTCTACTAGCTTATCATAAATTTCTTTTGATGTCTCAAACTTGGAGACATAAGGAATGAGAGAGTCTTTGATTGATTCTATCATAATCCTTTGAGCTCTTGTCTCATCCTTGTTGTACTTGGCTAAGGCTTGAGTATGTTCCTTAGCATGGATAGTGATATTCCCTTTGACATGCTCTAGGAATTCATTCTGTTTGAGTAGTAGACCAATCCTCTTCTTCCATGCAAGAAAGTTATTGGTACTTACCAATTTATTGCTTTCCTTGCAAAAAGATATTGATGTATATTTAGGAGGAGACATGTACTTACTTGATAGATTTTGAGATGTAAAGGATTTTCTTCCTTCTTGAAGGCTTGATGGCTTGTCTTCCCTAGATATTGATGTTCTTCAAGTGGACTTGCTTGGTGATGAGGTTTGTTTAAAGACTTGTAGCTTGATGTAGGTCCTGCTTCAATATGCTCTTCTTTGTGGGTGGCTTTATATAAGGCTCTTATTATAGATTTCTAGACCTCCTTAATGAATGATGGATTGTAGACCCTTCTTGACCTTGAAGTAATTGAGACTTCTAGGCTTCATGCTTCAATCTTGTAGATGATTATCCTTGATGAGTGTTCTTGAGTTTCCATTTCCTTGATGTGTCACCTTAGCACTGATACCATGTTGAAGAATCTATGGCGAAGTAGTGTAGTGTGATTCTTCGTTACTTGATAACAATTTGTGGAGTATTTTTACTTTTATTGTTAGCTTATTCTTCTTCTTATTATTATTAGTGCATATGTGTGTACTTCATCAAACTGCTACCAAAACATACAAACAATAACTCAAGATGTTGGCTCTCTGCGAGGGCCAAAACCTCTCTACTCTTGAGAGGAAAACCCTTTAGTGAATTTCTTTTATTGAAGCTTCTATTGATCAATGCCAAACCCTAGACCTCTGAAAAAGATATCCTCCAAGAACAAGTCAAGTCTTTACTCCTTTATGTACCATATACCCTAGCACTTCTTCTGACACTTCTTCCGGCACTTTGTTTCCCGACACTCTTCCTCCTTATTTGTACTGTTTTTCTGCTGCCCTAGTTTTTATATGTGTGGAAGGTACCCTTAGTGAATTAGGGTCCTTCCACCTTTGTTAGAGAGATAGGATCCTTTACTAGGCTTGGGAGTCCTTGTAGGCTTGAATTTCTTACCCAAACAATGATGAGTTATGGAGTATTTACCAGTTGTAGATTTGTCCTCTTCTTTTCACACGTGCGATTGTTTCTGGCCCTAGAAACAATCATCTTCTTCCTTGGCTTTATCTTTTCTTCCTTCATTTGTGAGGGTCTCTCCTTCGCTTTAGAGGGAGGCCTTATAGACCTTAAATTCCAACCCAAATAGTGATAATACTTGAACTAAAGTGTTGTTGCTATTAGGGCTACAGAGGGGCCTTCTTCCTTCACACGTATGGCTGTGTTGTCCCATAAATGCTCCTTCTAACTTCGGTTCTATATGCTTCTTCCACGCTGCCCTTAAAGACACTATAGACTTCCTTATCTTCACTTGTATCTTCGCTAATTTCATATTTTGAGTGAGTACGCTATAGAGGAGTGGACAACCTCTATATATAGAGGTCTGTCCCTCCATTTAGGCCGACTTGTCAACTGCATTTAGGCCGACTTGTGAACTGCACTTAGGCCGACTTGAGGACTGCTTTTATGCTTCAGATTTCTTCTTTCAGGGATGTCGTTGCTTGGAGGATGCTTGTGACTTTGCTTGGAGGTATTCTCTTGACCATAATACATATACATACAAGGTATAACATGCCCTTAAGGTCTTCAACTTATTCTTTTGACTATTTGACTCACCTATAGCACTTTAAATAGTGTTAGACCTATTTCAATGAGCAAGAAACTCATTGACATATATTATAAAAATAACATTTCTTTTCTTGAACAAATACAAATATCAAAAGTATATTTATGAAGACCGAACCTAGTTACACTTCCTTCAACACATTACTCAAAATTATACCTTTGATAGTGACATATACAATTCAACCATGAATGGGTATGAAGAAAATATGGAAAATGTTATATATGGTGGTGATATCGGCATGATACCCCTTTTCAAGTGCTCCCTAGTATTACAACCAACCCTAAGAAATCCCATACTTTACTGTAATAGGGTGATGGCCTCCAATTGAATTAAAAAACATGGTAAAATATACAAATAAAAAGTGTATTGATCCATCCAACAAATCTGCCATTGATGACTAGGATGAACCCTAAATATGAAAATAACACTCATTTTGAAGAATGGAAATAATGTACCTCATAAGAATGTGGCACCATAAGAATTTAACCTGAACAAGAATCAAGACAAGCATTGGAGGCATCATCATTCATATGCATTGTGGAGCAGTGAGAAGCATGTGTGGCTACTAGCTGGAAACTATTGATTTTTCAAGTGTAATGTATACTAGCACAATATTTTTTAAATACTAATAATTATTTTTGATATTGATCTTCTTTTATTTATTTCAATATATCATTCAACACTTATACTTCATAAAATCCAACCATAAAGAACGGTAGAACAATAAGATCACAATGCACAAAGAGAAGATAAGATTTACTCTGGGAAAACCCACCAAGGGGGAAACCTAACAACCTTTACAATAGAGAAATTCTTCTATTCAACAAGATGCACACCTAGACCTATGGTCAAACTGGTCTTTCCCTCCAAGTCAAGTTTCCTAATGTGATCAAGAAATTTGCTCTATTGATCTACCCCAAAATTCATCCTTCTGCACCAGCTTTAGAAACTTAGCATTCTGCAACTGCTTCAAAAACTCGACTTTCTACAACTCCTTCAAAAACTTGGTTTTCTACGATATAAACTACCCAGAAAATCTGTGAACCAAAAGAGAGAGAATCTATCCACATGTGTGAGCTTGAGAGAGAGGGAGACAGAGCCAGTTGATTCATCCTTATTTTTGTCCTTCTTGTCCTTCTTGATCTTCACTAAGATGCCCAGAACTTGTCTTCTTGAGACAATGTGAATTAGTGGTGGAAGAATGAGGTCAAGTTACCTTTATATAGTTATTATCCTTAGGTGAAGGGGTGTGCCTTTTGCCTACGCCACCTTAACTTAGAGGGAGGCCAACTTGACAACTTTTGGAGCCAAAAAATTACAATTCAAAAAATTTAATTTCTTCTTTAAAAAGTCGCAATGGAACTTTGACTCAAGTTAAATTTTCTTTTGACTCTAACTTTTGAAATATGCTTTACATAATAAATACAAGTACATCAAGTGACCAAATATTAATTATGAACATCGACCATATTTACAAATTCAACGCTCCCTCTTAACTAGGGAGGTATTCATAATCATTGTCGTAGTTGTTCTCAAATTGACAAATTTCTCTAAGAAAGGGTTATATTAAAACATCATCATCATGATTAGTATCATCTACCATCAACATCCACTAGTAGCCATATCCAGGGTGGTACCAAACCCATGGTTGACCATTAACATACTAAGACTCACTCCTTTAGAATGACCAGTCCTAAAAGTTGAAACTCAACCCTGCTGGGGAGTACTAGCATGCACTCACTCAACCCGCCTAGTGAGTACTTGCTCAACCCTCTCGAGAGTTCTTTCTTAGCACTCCTAGGGAGCGCTTCCTCACACTTCATGGGGAGCACTTCCTCACTCCTCTTGGGGAGCACTTCCTCACTCCTTTTGGGGAGAAATTTGGGCCCTGATGCTGAAAGACCTCACTCAACCCACCTGGTGAGTACTCGATCAACACTTCAGGTGAGTACTTGCTCAACCCTCCTGGGGAGCACTTCCTCACACCTCCTGGGGAGAAATTCCTCACCGCTCTTTGGGAGTAATCGAGTCTTAATGCTAATAAAACTCACTTAACCCGAACTGTGGGAGTGATAATATCTCCTCCCTAAGAGGAACTTACTCAACCCTCCCGATGAGCACTTGCTCAACCCTCCTGGGGAGCACTTCCTCACACCTCCCGGGGAGCACTTTGCACCTCTCATACCATTCTCCCTTTCAGGAGAATGTCCATCCATGTTGGTGTCATATTAGCACTCCCTCTCAACTAGAGGGGTAATCTCCATAATCCCTAACTTGTCTCTGAAGTACATGGACTTGTCTCTGGGAAACGACTTCATCAAAACATCAAATGGTTGCTCATTGGTGGCGATGTACTCAACCCTACTTGATCTCAATATTCTTTGACCTATCATGGAACATAAGATTCTTTGAGACCTTCACATAAATTTGACTATCACAACATACACCGCCAGTTCCAACTCTTGGTCGAACAATCTTGGAAAATGTTTCTAAAGCCACATTACTTCTGTACACTCTTCATTTGCTACAATGTATTTTGCTTCAACAATCCCAAGTGTGACAAAAATTTGCTTCATGCTCATCCAAGATATCATGGTGGAGCCCAAGCTGAAGCATACCCGTGAAGTGTGCTTGTGTGTATCCTTGAAGTTGTACATCTTTGTTTGCAACATATCTCAGACCATAGTTCACAGTACCATGTAGATATCTTAGAATGTCCTTCGTTCCAATGTCCATGCCTTGGTTCAACCTAAAATTAGCTCAACATGTTCAAAACAAAGCAAATGTATGGTCAAGTGTTAACCAAATACATTAGTGAGCCAATCAATCATCGGTACATTAATGGATCTATAAAATTGGATTTAAATCCTCTTAACTTCTTCATATTTGTCACGATTGGAGTAGCCATGGATTTACAATCCATCCTACCAAACTTTTGAAGAAACTCAATCACATACGTTCCTTAACCAAGGGAGACTTCATTAGGTTTCTTCCATTTTCCAATCCCAAGTAATAGTGCATCAACCCAAGATCCTTCATATAAAATTGAGAAGCTAGTTGCTTCTTGTAGTGAATAATAAGAGGCTCAACACCTATCAAAAACAAAGCATCAACATATAACAATAAGATCAAAGGTGAATTCTTTACAACCTTAGAGTAAAGGTTTGGATCAATATTGCTCTTTGTAAATCCCAATCTTGTCAAATAGTTGTCAATGTGAGCATACCAATCTCTTGGAGCTTGCTTGAGTCCATATAAGGCCTTCTTTAACCTACAAACACGAGACTCCTTCCCATTCACCTTAAAGCCTTGAGGCTACTCTATGTACACCTCTTCCTCTATCACACCATTGAGGAGGAGGAATGCATTCTTTACATCCATATGATGTAAAGTCCATCCCATCGAAGCAATAAGAGAGATGATGGATCTAATGGAGGTGTACCTGGAAACTATAGCAAAGGTATCGTCATAATCTTATCCCTCTTTTTGGGAGAATCCTCTTGCCATGAATCACGCCTTGTACTTGTCGATACTTCCATCTAAAACATGCTTGATCTTGTATATCCACTTGGAAATTATCACTAACTTCCCTTCTGGCCTTTGCACAATCCCTCAAACATAATTCTTCATGATTGATTGATGTTCTTCATTCATAGCTTACTTCCACACTTGTTAACTAGTTGCTTCTTCATAAGTGGATGATTTTGCATCAATTGGATTAGTTGTGAGAGTTACTCAATTGGAAAACCTTTTAGGTTTACTAATTTCTGTGGATGTTCCATTAGGAGATGCATATCCTTCCAATGTGGATCTAAGCCATGTTGATCTTTTTCGAATTTTTTGAACAAAAACCAGTTTGAATGGTTCACGAGACCCTTTTGGCTTTGTAGGACCTTCTGTAGAACTTGAATGTTCTTCTCTTGAAGCCTCCTTCTTTACTTCATCAAAGGAATCCATGGAAACTTCCTTAGACTTCCAATATGAAACTTTCTCATCGAAAGTGACATATCGCTTACCTTAATACTTCATTGTTATGGAATGTACACTCTATAGGCCTTTGATGGTTTACAGTAACCAACAAATGTGGCTTTCTTCCTTGAAGGTTCTAGCTTGTTCTTCTTATCCTTAGGAACATGGATATAGAAAAGCAAACCAAATATTCTCATGTGTCCAACCTCTAGCTTCCTTCTAGAGAACACTTCTTTAGAAGTCATACCTTCCAGAATTCAATGAGGACTTCTCTTTTGAATATACATAGTTATCAATTATCCCTCTCCTCATAAGAATAGTGGTAAATCCAAATCATGCATCATGGCCTTGGCAAATTCTTCAATGGACCTATTTTTTTCGCTCTACTACTCCATTTATTTTTGTGAATTATAGAGAATAATTAGCTCCCTCTTAATCCCAGATTTCTTACAAAAAGCTACATGCTCTGTCGAGGTGTATTCTCCTTCATTGTCACATCTCAAAATATTGATATTTTTACCTGTCAAGTTCTCCACTTCAACTTTGAATTCCTTATATGCCATAGCTCACTTGGATAGTTTTCTTCATGAACTAGAGCTTGAGATGGCTAGCTCACAATTATATACAATCTTCCATCACAAATCCCAATAACCCTAGCATTTTCTATACTAGAACCCTTTGGCTATACAAGCACTTTACACCCACAAAGCTACTCTATCTCCTTTGTCTTCTAAGCATGAAATATACATAAGACTCTTTCTCAAACCTAGTACATATAGAACATTGTTGAGATGTACATTATTACCAGATTCAAGCTCTATGGATGCTTTTCCAACTCCTTAATTGCATAGATATTATTGTCTCCAATATCTATCCTCTTTCCATCATGTTGGTAAGATTTCGATGATCTCTGGTCATATGTCTTGATGCACCAGTATCCACCAATCACATTTCATCATCATTTGCAATGGTACCTATTAGAGTAGAAAAATAAAATAAGTCCTTGTCACCTTTGTTCATCTTCAACATCAGTTGTGGAAGCATGTTGTTTTCCTTTCCTCTTTTTGTTGTTAGCCAATTCAGGAGAATCCTTCTTGAAATGTCCATATTTCTAACAACCATAGCATTGAATTCTTGACATGTCCTTCTTCTTTCCTTTTCCTTGAGATCCACGCTTATTATTTCCTCTACTTCTCTTAAAGCGAGTTACAAGTGCTTGAGTATCTTCTTCCTTCCTATCTCTTGATACGATCCTTGATTCTTCTTGAGCACAAGAGACACACAATTCTTCAAATGAGGGAGTTTCCTTCTTGTTGCTTATACTTGTTGCAAATGCATCCCATGATCTAAGAAGACCATAGAGTGTTGTAATCACAAGCTCATTCTCATGAATAATTTCTCCAATAGCTGCAGTTTGGTCCTTTATTTGAGAAATACTTACAAAGTATGAAGCAATCATGTCATCATTCATCATCGTCACAAATTCATTCTTCAAACTCATGGATCAACCAATATTCTTGATAATGTATAGATTTATTAAGGCATCATACATCTTCTTAGAGGTATCCAACTTTGCAATGTAGGGGATAAGATAAACTCTAATGGACTTCATAATGATGCTCCTAAAATTGAGATCGTCTTCCTTAAAATTCTCCTTTCTTGTTGCATTTGTTGGTTCCACAACTTTCCTTGTCACTATATCCAATACTTTGTTCTTTGCAAGAATGATATCGACCCTAAGTTTCCAAGCTCTAAAGCTTGAGGCCCCTTCCATCTTGTTTTCAGATTTCATAGAGGAGGCCATTGATGATAATCAACAAGAAGGACTTCAACAATGATAATCTCAAGGTAGGGTTTCTTTAGAAGTGATCTCACAATTCCTTTCTTCACCAAAGCTTTGATACCATGTTGATTTTTCAAGTGCAATGTTGACTAGCACAATATTTTTGAAAAAATGATAATTACTTTTGATAATTTTTTTTTTGAATTCCAATATATCATTCAACACTTATTCTACATAAAATTTAACCATAAAGAAAAATAGAACAATAGAGATCATAATGCACAAAGAAAATACAAGGTTTACCTTAGGAAGACCCACCAAGGGGAAAAACCAAGCAACCTTTTCAATAGATAAATTCTTATTTTCAACAAGAAACACACCTAAACCTATGATCCAACATGTTCTTCCCCTCTAAGTCAAGTCTCCCAATCTGATCCAACAATTCACTCTACCAATCTGCCCCAAAATTCAGCCTTCTATGTCGGCTTCAGAAACTCGGCTTTCTGCAACTATTTCAAAAACTCGGCTTTCTGCGACTACTTCAAAAACTTGGATTTCCGCGACTGCTTCAAAAACTCAAATTTTTGCGACTGCTTCAAAAACTACCTAGAAAATCTATGAACCAAAAGAGAGAGAATCTATCCATGCATGCAAGCTTGAGAGAGAGAGAGATAGAGAGTTAACCCATCCTTATTTTCATCCTTCTTGTCCTTCTTGATGTTTGCTAGGATGCCCAGAACTTGTCTTCTTGAGAAAGTGTGAATTGGTGGTGGAATAATGAGGTCAAGGTACCTTTATATAGTGATCTACCTTAGGCAAAGGGGTGAGTCTTTTTCCTGGGTCGACTTAACTTGGAGGGAGGCCGACTTGACAACTTTTGGAGCCAAAAAACTACAATTCAAAAACTCAAATTTTCTTCTTTAAAAAGTTGCAATGAGACATTGACTCGAGATAAATTTTCTTTTGACTCTAGCATTTGAAATATGCTTTACAATAATAAATACAAGTACATCAAGTGACCAAATATACATTATGAATACTGACCATAATTACAAATTCAATAGAAACTTGCATCATAGGATAAAAAATTTCTCTTGTGATTAGCCATGCATGTGGATGGGTAACAACATTGACTTTGCAGTCTTCTATAATAATAAATAAAAAACACTCTCCTTATGATCCATCATGATCAATAATCCCATAACCATAAATCACCTTGGAATGTATTTCACAATTGGTGTCATGGTTGCTAATACTGATGTTATTATGGGCAACCATATCCGTTGTGGGTATGTTTTTATACGATATTACCTAAATAGCTTCATTGAGAGGGAACGTGATACACTTCGGTTTAATGTGTTGCGATTGGAGGTGAAGAAATGGAGGAGGTGCAACACAAATGTTGGGAAAACTATATCTATTAGGCTTTATGTTTACATTGATAATATAAGTTTTTTGGTGCACTTGAACAACTGCAAATGGGGACGGACACCTACTTGGTGAAGCAGCAAGGGTGTGATAATATTCTTCTACTTGATTCTCTCTACAAGTAATGGTAATTCTAAAGAATGGCTATTATGTTTGGGCCTAATTTATTGATGCAAAAAGGGCACGATAGCCAATCAAGTAAGGCAATAAAAAAAAATATAGTTAAAAGATAAACAATACCTTGGAAAAATGAATCTCCTCAATCATGTGATGAGATTTTACCCTCCCACACTCTCCATAAGGCATTGCATGGTGTATCATGTTGTGCAACATAATGTGTGATCGATGGCCCTTTGTACCTTCCATGTAGCAACATAATTTAATGTTTTGGTTTATGCTTTTAGATAAAGACCTTTGTAGCCACTATTTGTAAGATGATTGATGATAAATCAATGATAGGAATCTGATCTAAATACCTTTTTACTTTGATAATAAATATGATAACTAGTGGGGAGAGGGCTCGACAACCCTAGCCACTACTTCCATCTCTTTCATGTTGCCACTCCCCTTTTCCTGGGTTTTGATTTCAACTTACTTGTCTTTTGACTCTACTAACATGGTGTTTGTTTTTGTTGTTGTTGTTTTGCTTGACTCTCTTGGGGGTTTTGGGTTGTTTTTTGCCCTCGATTTTCCTGCTTTGAATTTTGTTTCTAGTTTATCTGCTATGGAGGCCACCATCAGGTTTGCCTTCTGCTGGTGGGGGCTTCTGCCATGGGTGTCTTCTAGCTGCTTGTCGTCACCATCACCGCACTAGGAGCTATGGCGTTTTGATTCAACTCCAGCATTTTGGGCACCACCTTCTCTCTGTCACAAGATTTTAGTATTCATCCCTGCTCCCGTCATTCTGTTTCAGTGGTTTCATTTTTACAGGTTTTTGTTTCTGATTTTAACTACTATGGAGGTCGTCGTTGGGTTTACCTTTTGCTTGTGGGGGCTTCCGCCATGGGTGTCTTCTAGCTCCTAGTTGCTGCCTTCTTTGCACCTAGAGATGTGGGGATTTGTTGGGTTGTTGATGTGTGCTTTGATTCAACTCCAACTTTTAGGGCCTTGTCTTCTCTCCACTGCAATATTTTGGACATCGTCCCTGCTCCCATTTATTGTTTCAATGTTTTCATTTTTGCAAGTGTTCTCTTCGTTTGGAGTTTATGCCTAGAACTAGAGTTTATACGTGTCAGTGCCATGTTATTCTTGGCGCTGCTTCATGGTTTTTCTCGCTAGGTTTTCACTAAGCCTTTCAACTCTACATTTTTTACCGCCCTATTGGGCTTCATGCCTGTCAACTAGCAAGGTGGCTTGTGCCTTGATCATGTTTTTTTTAAGGCCTGTGTGCTTGTGTTTACTTTCAAGCCTGTTAGAGAATCTCCAGGCTTTACTTACCGATCGTAGTATCTTCCAGTGTTATATGGTCTTGTCGATCAAAATATCTTTCAATGTGTTATCTTGTTGGTCAGAGTATCTTCCAACGTTGCTAAAATGATGTGTGGATGACCATTGTTAGGTTGTATTTCGAGCTCTCTATGGGGTTTCACTGAGGGGCATGCATGCCTTGTATCTTGTTATCAGTAATATATTCTATGGGGATTATACTGACACATATGCTATATGCAAGATATATGTAAACATATTTTTATTTTAATAGAAAGTTGTTAGTTTTTCTTCCTCGAAAAGAAAATAAATAAAGACCTTTATAATATACCTATAATATATTGTTACACTAAAAAATGTCACCATGGCTATTTACAGTTAGTATGGCTCTATCAACGGTCATGCTATCCTCCTGGGCAAGTCTTATGCCTCTGCTCTCCATGTCAAACTCCAAAAAGAGGGAAAGTCTTTGTAAATGTGTTTATCTCTGGGTACGCAGATTCTCTCGGCCTTACCTGCATATACGCACCTGATGTTCACAAAAACTGCGTACTTGTATGCTCTGTATGTAAAGGGGCAGGTGCGTACCCCTGTAAAGGTCAAAAAGCGCAAGTTTCACTCCAAAAAAGTTACTTGTGGTCATTTCTAGAGGCTTCTAGAAGTATGTTTGACGTGTATGAAGCGCCTCCAGATGGTTCATGTATCCCTACCAAAGAGGAACTTATCCCATCAATAAGGGAGCTATCCCATCCAAAGAGGGGATTATCCCATTGATAGTGGACCTGATTAACTTCCTCTTGAGCACTATAAATACAGGCATTGGGCTAGAAGGAGGAGAGGTTGGAAGATAAACATTTCTAAGGGTAGATGCTGCTGGAATTAGGACTCCCATTTAGAAGCTTGTGAGGAGAGATTACCATCTTTGCTTGTTCTATTTGGAAGTGGGTGAGCTTTGTCAAAGTAAATGAGAACTCTTGATGGACCCTGGGAGGGACTTGCACAACACCAAGGCTCAGGTTGTAATTGTTCCTTTTGTTTCCTATTAATGCAAATGAGTCCATTCTTCTCAATAACTTGTTATTTATGAGTTGTTTCATGTACTCCTTGGTCTATGTGTTAAATATGTTTTATTTTATGAGATTATCAAGTGCTATTTAATCGTCTGATTGTTAGTGAATGCAGGTTTCGAAGTGAAGGAGGAGCTCATCCGGATCAGCGAGGCTGGACTGCTACAACAGCGTTGGACTACAGGTTGGAAGCTAAACATTTCTAAGGGTAGATGCTACTGGAATTAGGACTCCCATTTAGAAGCTTGTGAGGAGAGATTACCATCTTTGCTTGTTCTATTTGGAAGTGGGTGAGCTTTGTCAAAGTAAAGGAGAACTCTTGATGGACCCTGGGAGGGACTTGCACAACACCAAGGCTCAGGTTGTAATTGTTCCTTTTGTTTCCTATTAATGCAAATGAGTCCATTCTTCTCAATAACTTGTTATTTATGAGTTGTTTCATGTACTCCTTGGTCTATGTGTTAAATATGTTTTATTTTATGAGATTATCAAGTGCTATTTAATCGTTTGATTGTTAGTGAATGCAGGTTTCGAAGTGAAGGAGGAGCTCATTCGGATCAGCGAGGCTGGACTGCTACAACAGCGTTGGACTACAGGTAGGATCTAAACACTTGATTTCTTGTATAGTAAATGCATGTTTAGAGAAAAATTGCTCTTGTTTGTCTTGTTTGCCACTAGAGAGTCTTAGGCTCCTAGGGAGGTTGGTTGTGTCCGCACTATCGACTCTTTCCGCCTGACAAAATGGCGACTCCACTGGGGACTCCATTGATGAGAAAGTTTTTTCCTTTGTATGCAACTTTGATTTGAGAAAAGTCATTTATTTTCTGGTTTTTGGCTATGTGACTTTGTATTTGGGTGGGTTAGCTTAGGGTTAGATTGAATTTAGTTTTTCTTGGTTTTTCCAGTAGTACGCACCCTCTGAGTATTGCACAGTGCGTACCTGTACGCACTGTTGCTGTGTGCACAGAGCGGGCCCGCACATGTCTTAATAGGTTGCCTGCGTACCCTGCTAAAAATTAAGAAATTTCCATTTTTTACATTTTTCCTCTTAGATTTTGCTTTTTCTTAGTTTTTACTGCCCAGATCCATTAGTCTCCTATCAAAGATCTTCACCTGAACTTGTTTCGATAGCATTGAGTGTTTTAGTGGATTTCATAGAAGTTTAAGCCCTAGGGTTTGATTTTTGAGTAGGTCCTGTAGTGAATTTGGCGGTAGAAGTTGTCAAGCCTTAGATCTCTCTGGTTTTGTTAGCCTTCTTAGGAGTCGGACCTGTCATAAAGTCTACCTGTGAGAGCAACTTACCTTTGAGTTGTCTCTTTGGCAAATTTCGAAGTGCTTGTCGATTGAGTATTGAATTCAATTTTACAAAAAGAGCAAAAAGATTTGAGTTTTGTTTTGACTGGTCTTTTGATTCTGCATTAGCTGGTCCTTGGCTTGATTGTGGTCAAGTAAAACAACCTGGAATCATCTTTGTAGGCTTTTGCCTCGTTAGGTTTGCTTTAGAGTAATCTTCTTTTTGATTTGCTTGTGAGTCAATTTTTCATAGATTTTATAGATTTTGAGATTGATTTTCGTTAAATAGATTTATATGCTTTATTAAATAAGAGGAAATACAAAAACATCTCCTTTGAAAAGTTTTGTTTCAAGTAGCTTTGAGGTATTTTGAAAGAAAAAGAATTTTTCGTGCACGTAAGGAGTGGTCATGTTTGTATGCTTGGAAAGATAAAGGGAATTGTTTCTTTGATTGTCTTTACTAAGAAAGTTGTTTTCTATAAAATTTGCGTTTTCTAACTCTCTTAGTTAGGAGTTTCATTGAAAGAGAAAAGTAGCGTAAATCATCTTAGGTGCATCTTTGTAGTGGTTTGAGTCGAGTCTACACACCATTGGTTTCATTTCCGGTACCTTTTGTCTTTAAGAAAAACCATAAAATTGACGCTTAAAGTAAAATCAACTTAGTAACTTTTATTTACTAGGGCTCTGAAACACCAATTTAGATCAGGCTAGTGTCTTGGAGTAGGAGAGTAATTAACTCTCCAAGACAACAAAACCAAACAAGTAGCTTATCTTGTGATAGAATAAATCCAATTGTCTCATTTGTACTCTGGGAAAGCTCCTCTTAAAGGAGAAACACGAGCTCGTGTCCGAACCAGTGAGGGGATCAATCCTCCCTCGTTGGGAACAACGCCAGACACGCACGTATTACAAACGGTAAACCTAGGATTAACCATTGTCGAGGAGCCAGGGGTCACTTGTCGGTAAACCTTGGATTATTGTTAAGAAGCCGGCAAGGGGATTGAGCTTGATACTCTGCCCTTGCGTGCTGTCGGAGTGTAGACTGTTCCCCCAGGTGAATTTGTTGCGGTTGGTAACCTTAGTGACCATTATCTTTAGGATTCTACCGAGGTGACGGTGGAGGGAAGATCCCACTGTACCTGGAGCAGACGTCGGCTAGACTCACTTGGATTTTCTGGGGGGTTCACTTCACTCGAGACGGTTAAAGTGGAGGAACTTGTGCCGGTCTATTCATTAAGCAGGTTGTCGGGGTAACTGTTCCACCCGCCACTTCTGTACTGAATCCTGCGATGTTGGGTTTCATCTCCAACTAGCGTTTTCGGTCTGGAAGGCTACTGTTTGTGCTTGGTTTGACGCCCTAGATTCTTTAGGCGTGTGATTCAAATTTGTTTGGTTCTTTAGCGACTTTAGGTGGTTTGATTTGAGATTTTACTTTGTTTTCGTGTGTAGTAGTTAAAAGTTTTTAGCTGTGGCGGAATTACCGAGACAATCCCGTAGACTTCGGGGCAAGTCACCTGAGATTATTACTGGAACTGATTTGTTGAGGAAACTCCGTAGATCACGGGGTGGATCTCCTGAAGACGTCCCGGGTCAGTACGAAGGATTGAAGGTCCTTGTAACTCCTCCTAGTGGTAGTAGAGTAGGTTCACCTGAAGAAGGAGAATCTTCCTTGGTAGTCCATCCAGATTACCAAAGTCTAGAGACAGGTTATAATCCCGAAGCTGTTACAGTTTCTGAGCTTGCTGGTAGTTTTTCGTCTACTAGTGATATAGGCGAAGAACCTGAAATATCTGAACCTGTTACTCCAACTTCTAGTGTTCCAGATTCACCAAGAGTAGAACCAGTTATCACCGAAAATCTTCCTACTGGTTTGATTGTTATTGAAGAACTTGCTCCAGAGGAAGAAATAGGCGTCTCTAACCTTGAAGATCAACTTACTATTGAGCTCGGGAGCGTGAATCTATCTTTTACAGTCCTCCTAGAAGTACTACTTGGTACCTTTCGTTAACCAATTATTTAGACAACTCAGGGATAAGTTTTTCTACACCTCGTACTCCTTTTCCACCTGGAGGTATTTATACTCCTGTAAATATGTCTGGTCAGTCGTCCGTGTTTACTCAAACTCCTGAATCTTTCTTACACGGCGGTCCTTCTGTTCCCACCGGGTATCAATCACTATCTGGTACCTTCGCGGGGGCATCTCTTCAATCCATTGATCATGGGTTATTAGCTGGAAACAATGGTAATAAACCGTTGGGTGTAGGAGACATTTACATGATGTCAGGTTCAGTTCCCGTTTCTCAACCTCAAGGTGGCCAATTACCGCCTGGGGGGCAACCTCAATTAACCCCTGGGGGGCAACCTCAAGGTACACAAATTGTGTCTGGGGGGCAGCCTCAAAGTCAGTATGTACCCATGGTGCAAAACATGCCTCAAGGTCAACCCTAGCCTCAATATGTACCCCAGGGTCAACCTCAGTATCAATATTTACCTCAAGGGTATCAACCCCAAGGGTATCAACCTCAAGGGTATCAACCTCAAGGTCAAGGTCAACCCCAGTATCCGTATTTACCCCAAGGTTATCAACCTCAAGGTCAATACTCGAGTCAAGGTTATCAACCACCTCAAGGTCAGTCATATGTTCAAGGTATGGGAACTGTACCTTTCAGTTATCAATCCTATCCTCAATCCGGTTATGGATCTCAGTATTCTCAACCTGTTACGGGTCAATACCCCGGAATGATAGTGTGGGATCCATCACAGGGTCAACAGGTGTTGCAGCCAAGTATACAGTTGGTACCTCAAGCTGGACAACCCGTAGTTTCTGGTCCACCCCAGCAACCGCAACCTGTCCAGTCAAATGTTCAAACTTCTGTAACTTCGGTAGTTACTCAGCCGCCAATTGCACCTAGTACTCCATCTCAAACGGCTGCTGCAACTACCGCAACATCTGCCGCACTTACTTCTGGAGTATCGATAGCTCCGGTTTCTACTGTCTTTGCAACCACTCCTCAGACATCTCTACCGTTGTCTGGATCTACGATTCAAACCACGGTCCAGATGCCTATAGGTCAGCCTGGTATAAGTACGGTTGTCACTACTCAACCTCAATTTGTTCATCAACCGTACCAGGGACAGTACCAATATGGGCAAGCTGTCCAGCAGCCAGTTTACCAGTATCAACCGTATCCTGGGTACACTTATCAACAACCTCAACAACCCCAGTACGGTCCGGTTAATCCTTGTTTTCCAGGAGGATATAATATCCCTAATGCGATTCCTGTTCCTAGTTATCCTGGATATCCTCCTCCTGGGACTGGTCTTGTGACCCAGAGTTTTAGAGATCCTAACCGGCAATTACCATTTATCGCAACTTTGGATTTACCAGACTTGACGCGCCTAACGAATGATCCAATTCAATATCTTCCATTCTGGCCGCCAATGCCAAATAAGTTGCCCAGTGATATACCCAAGTTCGAAGGTAAGTCTGGAGAGGATCCGTCCAATCATGTGATGACTTACCACCTCTGGTGTGCTTCAAATTCTATCTCGGATGATTCGATCCGCTTACGTCTTTTCCAGCGTACACTCATTGGTCTCGCGGCCAAGTGGTACATTGAGTTACCACGGGCCTCTTTTTACAATTTTAGCCAGTTAGCTACCTCGTTCTTAACTCACTTTCAGTTGCCGGTCAGATACGATAACGGCACGGAGTTATTAACTTCACTAAAACAATCGACGTCCACGTATATTTCTGATCACATTCATGAGTGGAGACGTCGAAGAAGGTTAGTGAAAGTTTTTATTCCGGACCAAATCTTAGCTGAATGGTTTGTTAAATCATTATTACCAAAGATTACTGAAGATGTAGCTAAGGCCAGAGTAGTTACTGAGGAGCAAGTCATTGCTCAGGCGCAGTACCTTGACTTAGTTTATACTCAGTCAGGTACGTTACACGAGAAGATCCCAGATCTTCCAAAATCGAATCAAATCGTTGTTGCTCCTTCGGGATCTCATGCCGCTGATGGTATGATTGGTACGGTGAACACAAAGAGCAAGAAGAAATCTTCCAAGAATTCTACTACTCCTATAATCACCTTACCTGATTCCCCGACAGGAGAGTCTTCTCCTGAACTTTCCGCCGATATTCACGTCGTAGAGTCATCTACGGCCAAATCAAAAAACGGTGGAAAGAAGAAAGGAAAGAAGAAGGCTAAAGCAGACAAGGCTCCGAAGGAGAAAACGGAAAAGTCGGAAACCAATGACGAAAAGCGCAAACCTCGATATCCTTGTCTTATTTGTGAAGAGGATCATTTTACAAGAGATTGCCCTCATCGGGCTGAGGTTGTAAAAATAGTCAAAGGTTCTCCCACTCCTGCTGTGTTAAAAGATCCATTTCCAAAGCAGGAGAGTAAGATGATAGGTTCTTCCTCGACTGCCAGTGAAGAACCCATTTTGATGATGTCTCATGTGAGGATTGCGACTCGGTCGCAAGATTATGGTAGTAAGAATCCTGTTGATGGTAAAGAAGCAGAATCTTCTCATTCTAATTCATCAACCTCAACTCCTGGTTCCGATCCACTACAGATCGAAAAACCTAACCCGGACTTAGTAATCAAACCGCCCGCCAAGGGTGTACTTCGAAGGTCTGCTTTTAATCCACATGCGAGAGCGGCCCAGAATTACAACATTTTTGAGGACTTAGCTGTTTCACCCTCAGCAATGTCGGCTTTAGAAGTGCTGCAATCATGCCCAGCACAACGAAAATTACTTTTGTCGGCTATCGGAGCTGTTGATGTTCAGGACCCGAATCTGATAATCTTCGATCTAGAAAATAGTACACCGCGCCTTCCCCATCAAATGGCTTTCCAGATTCCAGTGATAGTAAAAAACAGGCCTATTCATCGGACTGTAATTGATGAGGGAGCTTCCACGTGTATTATGTCGATTCAGTGTTGGAGATCGCTTGGTTCTCCTTCGCTGAACCAATCCCCGACCATCCTTAAGGCCTTTGATGGCCGTGGGTTCCGTCCGTTTGGTATTCTACAGGAATTGCCTATAGGGGTAGAAGGGAAAACCGTTAGTCTGGATGTGGAGGTGGTTGATGCCCCTCTAGACTACAACCTTCTTTTGGGTCGAAGTTGGTCATATGCTATGACAGCGGTCATTTCATCGGTCTTCAGAGTAATAAAGTTTCCACATAACGGTAAGATCGTGACAATTGATCAGCTGACATACTTTTCATCCGACCCAGCCTCTTCAGAGAGTATCCAGCATGTCGGTAAGACGACAATCCCTTATAGGGACGTTGGCGTAGGTTTAGTTAAAGATTCCGGTTTACTGGGAACTTTTTCTTTCCCTCCAATCAACGCAGACCCTTCATTTGCATCAATTCATATGATTACATCAGATACAATTATTTACGACGATCCTTGGATTGTCCCATCTGAATCTGAGATAGACTCATTCGGTGATGCTATGCCTTTGAGTCCATATGAAATTGCTTATGAAGCCGTCATGTCTTTTACCGACTCGCGTTCAACCCAAATCGACCAAATGAATGTGGTCAGTGAAGAATCACTTTTCACATCAACCTCAGAACGGATAGCGTTTCCCGAAGTCGTGTCATCTGACGAGCAACTTCGCGAAATCCTAAGTGTAGACGATCTACCATGGGAAGATCTTCATCATAGATC
Organism: Pinus tabuliformis; assembly: GCA_031772625.1. NCBI lineage: Eukaryota > Viridiplantae > Streptophyta > Pinopsida > Pinales > Pinaceae > Pinus > Pinus tabuliformis. The sequence continues at coordinate 710,716,441 of CM062806.1, read as the reverse complement.
TTCGTTTTTACCTGAGGATGATGCTTTTGAAAATGATTTTTCATCTATCTTTACCGCTGAATATGTCAAAGACGCTCAGAATCCAACGAAACATTCTGATTCAGAGTTGAATTTAGGGAATATTTCTCGCACTATTCCCATTGACATTTCAGTGAAGCCCGGAATTGAGGAAAACATTCATATAGGTGCCTCATGTACAGAAGATGAAATTCAAACTTACAAGGCCCTATTCCAAGAATTCTGCGATGTGTTTGCCTGGTCTTACGAGGAAATGCCAGGAATCGACCCTGCCATTGTTGTTCATGAAATAAAGACCTACCCGGACGCTAAACCCGTCCGGCAACGGTTGCGTCAGATTCACCCTCGGAAAGCGGCTGCGATTAAAGCAGAAGTCGAGAAGCTGTTGAAAGCAGGTTTCATTTATCCAATCCCGTTAACGGATTGGGTATCGAATATTGTTCCGGTTAACAAGAAACAAGGAACAATAAGAATCTGTATCGACTATAGGGATATAAATCGAGCTTGTCCAAAAGACAACTATCCTACGCCTTATATCGATCAAATTATTGATGATTGTGCCGGAAGTGAAATGTTTTCCTTTATGGATGGTTTTTTGGGCTATAATCAAATCAATATTCTACCTGCCGATCAACCAAAAACGACATTCATTTGTCCATGGGGGACATTTGCTTACTGCAAATTACCTTTTGGGCTTAAGAATGCCGGAGCCACTTTTCAACGGGCGATGTCTTACGCATTTCATGACATCAAGCACATTGTGCAACCGTACCTCGATGATTTGCCTGCTCATTCTTTACATCGAGCTGATCACCTTGTCCACTTACGAGCAATCTTTATGAGGTGTAGGCATTATCGTATTCGGTTGAATCCCCACAAGTGTGTATTCTGTATAGAAACGGGTCGATTGCTGGGATTTGTTGTTTCAAAAGCCGGCATTCGCGTCGATCCCTCGAAGGTCGAAGCTATCATCAAATTGCCTCCTCCTTCGAGTTTGCGCCAACTCCAAAGTTTGCAAGGGAAAGCGAATTTTTTACGCCGATTCATTCCAAACTACGCCGAGGTCACTAAAGGTTTTACACGGTTGTTGAAACAGAACGCTCAATTCTTTTGGGACGAGATTGCCCAACAATCTTTTGATGCACTTAAGCACGCGTTGACCCATGCACCATTGTTGCATCCTCCCAACTACAACCAGGACTACTTCTTATACCTCGCAGCTTCGCATTCCACTATTGGAATGGTGTTAGTTCAAGAAGATGAATTCGGAACGGAACATGTGATATATTATCTTAGTAGGACATTAAACCCCACTGAGCTAAAATATTCGCATGTGGAGAAATTGGCCCTGGCAGCCGTTCAAGCTGTCCAGCGTTTTCGTCACTACATTCTTCTCCGTAAAACTACATTTATTTCGGATTGCAACCCTATGATTTATATTTTGACAAAACAACTGCTAGGGGGCAAGTACTCTAAATGGATCGTTATTCTGCAAGAGTTCGACTTGGAGTTCGAGAAGTCCAAGTCTAAGAAATCCTTAGTTTTTGCGGAATTGATGTGTGATTTCCCGCGTGCTGACACAGAAACTGTGGCAGAGGAGTCCATTGCGGACGAATCTTTGTTTCTTATCAGTACTTTAGATCCGTGGTACGGGGATATAATCATCTATCTCCAAACCCAAACCTTTCGGCCTGAAGCTTCAAAGTCGGAACGTCGAAAAATTCGGTTTCAATCCCAGCAATACAGAATTATTGGAGATACACTTTATCGTCGGGGGGCAGACTTAGTTTTTCGACGTTGTTTAACTCACGAAGAGGCTGAGAGGGTTTTGAATGATTGTCACTCTGGAGCATGTGGCGGTCATATGTCTGGGTATGCCACAGCTCAGAAGGTGTTGCGCGCTGGCTATTTCTGGCCGTCCATGTTTAAAGATTGTATCATTGCGGTCCGAAAGTGCCACAACTGTCAAGTGTTTGATCGCAAGATGCGCGCACCACCTGCTCCTCTCCATCCTATAATTGTCGTTGGTCCTTTCGCCAAATGGGGTATCGATTTTATTACTTGTAACCCTCACTCGGCCGGGGGCATGCGTATATCATCCTCGCGGTTGATTATTTTACTAAATGGGCCGAGGCGATGCCTACATTCGACGCAAGCGGCAAAACAGCTGCAATTTTCGTATTCAATCACATTATAACTAGGTTTGGTGTCCCGCAAGCAATCATCACTGACCATGGGAGCCATTTTCGAAACATCATGATGACTGAGCTTACAAGCCAGCTTGGTTTGCGCCACGATAGCTCTACTCCTTATTATCCGCAAGCCAACGGTTTGGTTGAGTCTATCAACAAAGTTCTGGTTATCATGATCCGACGAATCATTGGTATTCATCGGTCGAATTGGCACAACATGTTATTTTCAGCGCTATGGGCATACCGAACTTCAGTGAAAACTTCAACAGGGTTCACTCCTTTCCAGCTAGTTTATGGCTTGGAAGCTGTGTTACCCATTGAATGCGAAATCCCATCACTTCAAATGGCTGTCGAATTACTCCCAGCTACTTCCGAAGAGGAGAAACGTTTATTATACTTAGCTCAGTTAGATGAGACTCGACGTGACGCTGCATTGGCAATCGAGACTCACGCGAAGCGAATGAAAGCTCAGTATGATAGAAATGTGACCCCTCGAAGTTTTTCGGAGGGAGACCTAGTGCTATTATATGATCAAGCTAACGATAAGCTAGGTGCTGGAAAATTCGTTCCTATGTGGCATGGACCCTACATTGTAAAGCGAAAGCTAGCAAAAGGGGCCTATGAGCTGGTAGATTTTGATGGGGACTCTTTGGGTAAACCCAGAAATGGACTTTACTTAAAGAGGTATTATGCTTAAATGGTGGGTATGGAGAATTTTAGTTAGGTTAGGTTTTCTTTCTAGCTAGTATGTTTGTTAGTTTAGATAGTGTGCTTAGCTTAGAAAGTGTGTTTTTCGTCGTTATTCTGGCTTATCTTGGTTTTACTCTTGATATTGCAGATGTCGACGCCTCTCCAAACGTACATTGGATTTGCCGATGGTGCTTGTCGTAGTACACGGAATATCTCTTCCGCAGCTTGGGTTATCTATTCGCCCTCTGACGAGTTAGTTTCTATGCATGGGGTGAGCCTCGGTCAAACGACGAACAACATTGCAGAATACAGTGCAGTGGTTGAATTATTGTCTGAATCTATTTCATTTGGAATTCGACGTTTGATAGTGAGGTTAGATTCTGAACTCGTTGTATTACAGCTTAATAGAGTATATGCCATTAGAAATCCTGTGTTATTAAGGTTGTTTTTGAGAGTGCGTCTCTTGGAACGTGAATTTGATTACATTGAATATCAACATATTCCAAGGTCTTTAAATACATTAGCAGATGCAATTGCTTCTCGAATGTTGGACAGACATTTACAATAATCATGCAAGTAAATTTAAAAACATTTCATCACATATGTTAAACAAGATGAGCTGGTAATAATGATATATATATATATATAGATAGGAGTGTGTCAAAAATATACATCATCTTCGATCATAGGTTGAAAAACACCTTATGATCGGCAAAAATGATAAGTACAAAAAACCAAAAATGTCATATGTGTCTACAAAAGTGACTAGCCAATCACTGGTGGTGCTCTCTATACGAGACCACTGCCCACGCTACCCTACACAAGAACCTCCTAAAAGGTCCTGGGACTGAGACCACATAGCGCTGAAGTCGAATGGGAATGTCATCTATGGTGGTCTCTGGTATATCCGCCGTCAGACACTCTAGATCCTATTCCAGCTTGGCTAAGGTCTCTGCGGCCGCATCCTGTGGGGCTGGTGCTGGTACAACTGATACTCTCCTCTCAAAAGCCCGGAGGTTGGCTGGACGCCGTGGACCTACATCTGCATTTTGAAAATTTGTGCTGTCAGTTTTGAGGCGATATATAAAAACAAAAAAAATATATATATACATAATTTAAAAACTTGCGAAAAATGAAATACCTCTGTCGTCCCACTGTTCTCCCTGTGGAAGAACCATGTCCAGATCATTCCGAAAATCCATTCCGGCATAAGGAAAGTCCTGAACAGCAAAGACCTGGCTCTCTAGCCAGTGAAAGTAACCATCAGGAAATCGAACAACTGCTGCGCCCTCATCAGGATGCCAGGCCATTACCGCAACCCATCTCGTCAACTTAGGCTCCCGAGGAGCCCCAACTGGAACTGTAAGATGCTGGGGGACCATCATTGGAACTCTCTCTAGGGCAAAGCTCACGACTAAAGGCCCATATCCAAAGGTCTTCAGTTGTCCTCTCTTTGCCCTGGTTAGTTGGCCCTTCAAATTAACCAACACAGCATCGCACCAGTTGAAAATGGTGCCTTGGAAGCAATCTATAGCCATCCGCATTTGGGACCCGGTGGCATGGTGCAAAGCGGCCGCACCGCAAAGTCTGGTAACAGTAAAGGCTATCACCATAAGTTCAGGTCGGGATATGTACTTGATTTCTATCCCCTTCTCCTGGTTTTGATTGTTGCACCACTCTAGCCAGAGACTAGCAAGGGATTGGCCACCCGGCCTAGTCCCGAATAGAGAGAGTTGCTCGCCCCTGTTAGGCAAGCCAGTGAGAAAATATATGTCGGAGGGCTCTATCTCGAGCTGGTGCTCTCCGATGTAGAAACATTGCTCCTGAATGTTCCACCTTTCAACCAGCCACTCAAGAAATGGCACCTGGCCCCTCATGCCAGGTATGGCCCAGTATTTATACAATCCGCATGCTTTTAATGCATCAATGGAAGGTTGATGACCTATCGCGGCCAAATCGACATCCTCGTGCTCTCTTTCATGCCAATCAAGCATGGTGTGCTCCCTGCACATCATAAAACATTTGTTAGAATCCATAAAATTTTAAAATTTTGGTTCATTTTGGGGAAATGAGGGTTTCAAAATGACTTTTGCGGGGTACGCACCCCGGCTTTTAGGGACAGAGCGTCTGGACGCAGCTTCCCTTAAGGCCGGGTGCGTACACTTGGTATTTTCCCCATTGAGAAAATATCGAGGTACGCAGGTCAACAGTGCATGACCTGCGTACCACGAAGGGCGCATCTTGAAACCCCAAGACCCCCAAAAAAATCAAATAAAAACTTAAAAATGAATTTTAAACGGATGGAAAGCAAGAGAAGGATGTTGTAGAATACCTGATGAGACGGCGTTCGATTCTGACGGTCGGATTCTCCGCAATGACCACAGGAAGTTTTCTTGTCAAAAGCCCTTTTCTCAACCTCAACAGTAAAATGGTAAAATGACATGGTAAAAAGTCTTTTTATAGGTTTTTTGGATGAATGAATGCTAAGTTTGTTTATTTTTTACCATGAAAGGACATTTTTCAATGTATTTTTACCCATCTTAAACAGGTATGAGTAATGTGTCGTTTTTGTGCAGGACAAAAGGACTTTAGAGTAAAATCATCATTTTTCACGAACCAAAACATCAGAGTCATCTTTTAAGCTCTTTTCTGACTCCTAAAATATGAAAAGATTGCCGAGCGTTTCTTTTACACTCGTTAAAACGGAATTAAAAGACGGTCCCCTTACAGCTCTTTTATGACCGTAAAAACAGAAAAAGATTGCCGGGTTTTTGTCGTTTCAAACTCGATATGGAAATAAAACGACGTGTCCTTGATCACTTTTTACTTTTCAGGTCAGAGACACTAATCATGAAAGTACTCCTTGGTCGCAAGATCAAGCGGTTCTCCCAGGTATTATTTTATACTTTTTCGGGCTTGGGGGACACAAATTTACGAAAAAGTTCAACCTGGAGTCTTCTTAAGTTTTTCAGACTCTCTAAAATTGAAAAACACCGAGTTTCTCCTATACTGGGCTCGTTAAAATTTCACAGTAAAGGACCTGTTCAATTACAAACAGGAACGAACCACTCCTTATGTTATCACAAAATCAGGTACCGAGGGCTGCCTATCAGTAAGATAATGTGTAACTATTTCAAACCTAGCTTTGGACTAAGGCTTAGCCTCCTTAGTCTGAGAGGGCTCTCTCACAGATTATGAATGTTGATCACTAACAAGAAAAGATGGCTAACTCTTTAACAAACACATGAAAATAAGCTGGCTGGACAAATATCAAATTGATTCCCATTGGGCTTATGGAGTCTCACACATCTCAGCAAACCAAAATACTATTTTTCATGGAAGTCAGGGCTCTTTACATCTATGCTCAAACATAACTAACATAAAACACAGTCTGCCATAACATACAGGAAGTCAGAGCATATGGGCATGAGTTCTGAGTGATTATGTAATAACAGAACTGTAAAAGAACACTAAAATAACAAGCCACCATACATTTGAACAATGAGATCTATTGAGAATCCTGAGGCAAAAACAACAGTCATTTGTATTCCTGAAACATGCTTTACATAAACCAAAATAGACTTCTTCTCTATCAAAGTATCCAACCCTTTTTACATTCATCTCTGATCCATATATAGGAACACACTATTAACCACCTAGAGCGAGCTCAAAGGCTGCTATTAACTACTCCTATCTGTTGTTTAACTATTTCATTAATTACAAAAGTGCTGAACTGTAATTACAAAAGATCCTAATTAATTCAAAACTCAAATCTGTCCTCCTCGTAGCATGATGACTTTCTGATCCTTGACACCTGGTCCTTTTTGATATGGCTGAGCTGGATGTCTTTAGTACTCCATATCGACCTTGTACGCCAACTCCTTTAACTGCTCAGTCATGCTGGAGATGTCCCTTGCTTTTCGGCCCTAATTCCTTAACTTTCTCAAATGCATAGCAGCATGTCTTCTAGCTTTTAATGACTTGAAATATGGAACGCTGCCACGTTCCTGATGTGCTGGCCACCTTTTTCCATGTACCCGTGTGATGACAAAACTTGACAAAAAGATTTGCCGCTTTGTCAATTATAATTGATTGGCTCAACTGAAACATGCAGCTACAGCAGTTTCGTAGCGCGCTACGAAACTGCTGTGTAATTTCATCATACACAGTCTCATCACTTCTCTGCATTCTTGCCATCTTCTCCTTGCAGTTGATGGACCTACAACAGATAAATGACGAATAACAGCTGCTCCTAACAACGCTGATGCCACCACTGTATAGCTAATGCAATGATCAAGATACCAATAATGTACTCTAAAGCATATTAAGAAAACTCTGTATATTCCAGCCACAAACAAAACAACAATTCGACTTTTGAGAAACTCAAAGCCAAATAATCATGCTTCAATACAAACTTCAATACCATCCACACAAGCAAACTTATAGGACCTCCGGACATACTCATCTACATCTAAGCCTGCTCCATGAAAAACCAATTCATAACATGTGTGTCTCTGTCCATTTTCAAGAGTCCTTCATCAAATGTCTTTAAATGTTTGATCTGTACATTTGTACCATCTTTGCTATAAACTTCAGGAAGGACATGCCGAAGCATGTTATAGACAAGGCAGTAGAAGCTGTGAAGCTGGATTTAGTTGCATAAAATGATGCAACAGATAAAAGGTCTTTGATTACCAACATGGCATCCTTCAAATCACTGATGTTATATTTATCTGCAGAGCCAACCTGTGTGTGTAAAAACTCATTAGGAGTAAGAGATCTATATATATATATATATATAGCTCAAAACAACCCTGCATGCATCAATGGATATGTCATCGATATTAATTGTCGATGATTCCTTTTCCTTCGAGTCATGAGCAACATACTTTCAAAAACAGGTGACCTAGCAGCTAGAATAGCACAGTGAGCACCAATGCTTCTTTTGACCATTTGCCAGCAATTTCCGTGGCATTTTGAAATGCAACAAAAATATAAGAACGCTAATGAATAGCAACAACAGGTATTAAGTCTTCATACAGTTCAGGTTTAGTGCCCACTGCCACATTCCAAGTTTTTTATATATTCGAGCAAGGAGAGAAACTCCAGAACTTGAAGGGCTAACAGAGCTTGATAATTTCACTTCAAGTTTATCACGGGGAACAGAGGACATTCCAGTTCATCTAGCTTCCTTTTCGTTTGGCTGAGATGGCTGAGATGAGAAATTAATGCTCCATACTAGCTTTGAACACCGAAGGCTTTGATCTGTTCTGTGTTGGCTGAGAATAACCCTAAATTTTCGGTTCTGGTCCCCCATCACCGAATATGCAGCAGTAGTTACCTTAAGCCTTTAATAACCCAAGAATATAGGATATTACCATGTTACTGATATGCTTACTGACATGCTGGAAGCTTCTTTGATGGACAGGTGTGCCAACCGAAACTTTTCATATGCAACTCCCTCTAAACCCTAATCACCGAGATTAAAGTGACTTTATGACCAAAAATTCCAAACTTAGGTTAAAATCTTTCACCTTTTGTTAAAGGTACACATGGCGTATGTTGAATGGCTCTAGCAGCTTTCTTTGATCCCCTTCATGTCACTGAGGTGTTTCCTTTGCAAATTTTTGATTCTTCCATCAAACTGTTATATGCGTTTCAAAAACACACCTACAGTAGTTTCGCAGTTTCGTAGCGCGCTGCGAAACTGCGAAACTGTTTTAAACAATTTCAATTTCTCCTGAGATTTTTAATGCTCTGCCACGTGATTGCAAAACTCCTTTTTACCTTGGATATGTATAGCAGGGTCTACATGCCTTCAAAATAATGAACTTAAGCAAAAATTGACAAAACTTAGAATGACACCTTTCTTCATATGTGAAGACAAAAACTCCTCCAAGCTGCCTGACATATTTTGGACTGTAGTGAATGTGTTCACTTTATGACAAAAGTTTAAAGTTGCATTCGAATACATGTTTCCTCCACCTGTATTAACTTTGCTGAAGATTGATAATTTTGTAGGATCCCTTGAAGATATTACCTTTTCAACATTTCCACTTGCAGTTCAAGACTAGTGATTGAGATTGGAGTATTTAGCTTCAGCTGCTACGAAACTGTTGTTCTGCCTGAAAAATGGCTCTTGGGACAGAGCTCATAACTTCTCACAGAAAACGTATTTGGAAAAACTGAAGGAGGCTTTTGTGAACCAATCCATGCTGAACAAAAACCTCTTTTAGTTTTTTGAAACCTTACTCCAGCTGCCCAGAATCGATCCTTGAAGAAGATGTGTAAAACAGGAAATTAGAAACTGCTCCTACAGCAGTTTCGTAGCGCAACTTTGGTCATTAATTTCTCTTAGCTCGTAACGGATTTGAGGAAACTGAAGGAGGTTTTTCTAGTTCAGTCTGTTAGGAATAAAAACCTCTTTCCATTTCCCAAAATAGGCTTTCAGTTGCTTTAGAGACCTCCTGGAAGTTGACTAGTAAACACAGAAAGCAAAGTTTTTTTTATGCTGAAACAGGCTGCTACAGGGGTTTCGCAGCGCGCTGCGAAACTGTTCTATCATCTTTATGCAGCTGTGATGATGTTTCCTTAGCCTTAGGGCTAAATTCCTTGCTTAATTTAGGAGTTGCCTCGCTTGAACTTGATGAAGATTTTTGATCTCTTACTTTTTTTCATTGGAATTTTCAGTGATAACACCTTCCTAGGGTTCGAATCAAAACTAGGTTGGACTCATCCGAAGGATGAGCTTATAATCAAGCACATGTTATCCTCCTCAAGCTTGTTAAAAATAAAGAGGTACTTGCCAGAAATGGTGGGGGAAAAGAGAGAAGAATGAACCTATTTGTTATCCTTTGTTACAGAAGAACCTTATCACCGCTCTTGAACACGACACTTTCCGTTCACCTGGGTTGGGAAATCCTTTGCCTTAAAAGTTGATCAAACCACTTTGAAAGTCTTCAACCGTTTCCGGGTATTAACTTTGGGTCAAATCGTAACCAAACCATCTGTCGTGTCGTTATGTGTTCAAGAGGTCTCTGCAAATAAACTTTCATCTGCAAAATACTTGTCGTCCATTTGACCATCCCTGAGTCAGTCCTTACAACAACATTTCTTCAACTTGAACAATGATTTCGTGTTGTGGGCTTGCTTGCAACGGGTCGCTTTCTATCGACATCAGTATATTATCTAGAGAGAGGACTTAGAAATCGTCAGTACCTTGAAGTCTGCATGCATCAATGGCAGGTTTCTCGCCTTTGACGTCAGTTTACATCATTGACTTTCGATCGAAGGATTCCGTGAAATGTTCGACATCAACTCATTCATTCACATCTCATGGATTGTACTGGGTATTTTGAGAACCATTGACATTACTGGTGGTTTCTCTCACACTTGTTAACAATTTACATCATCGACTGGTAATCAAGTGGTTTCTACCATGTTCGACATCAACTCATTTATTCGCATGGCTAGAATCGTACCAATTCGGGAAGTAGAAATGAAGACCCTGGATCTAGTTTCCACCATCCAGGCTGCGAGGAGTTTTGTATTCATTATCTAGTAGACTAATCATAAACAGATGGCTGCGCCCATACTGTGTCTACGAAAGTCTATGATTATGATGTACTGCAAGATCATTCCTGTATCAGAGTAGTTAGTCTGTTAGTTAAAGTTTTGATCTGAGTATGGGAATGCCTACCTCAGCGATGATATAATCTTATACATGTATTTTGTGTTGAAAATTGCAGGTTCTGACCAGGCTCTCCACGAGATAATCCTTGAAATGATAAAGCGCTTCACCCTTCCTAGATAATACAAAACCCTAATCTACTACAGGCTTCGCACTTTAGGGGGCAATCTGTTACACTAAAAAATGTCACCATGGCTATTTACAGTTAGTATGGCTCTATCAACGGTCATGCTATCCTCCTTGGCAAGTCTTATGCCTCTGCTCTCCATGTCAAACTCCAAAAAGAGGGAAAGTCTTTGTAAATGTGTTTATCTATAGGTACGCAGATTCTCTCGGCCTTACCTGCGTATACGCACCTGATGTTCACAAAAACTGCGTACTTGTACGCTCTGTATGTAAAGGGGCAGGTGCGTACCCCTGTAAAGGTCAAAAAGCGCAAGTTTCACTCCAAAAAAGTTACTTGTGGTCATTTCTAGAGGCTTCTAGAAGTATGTTTGACGTGTATGAAGCGCCTCTAGATGGTTCATGTATCCCTACCAAAGAGGAACTTATCCCATCAATAAGGGAGCTATCCCATCCAAAGAGGGGATTATCCCATTGATAGTGGACCTGATTAACTTCCTCTTGAGCACTATAAATACAGGCATTGGGCCAGAAGGAGGAGAGGTTGGAAGCTAAACATTTCTAAGGGTAGATGCTGCTGGAATTAGGACTCCCATTTAGAAGCTTGTGAGGAGAGATTACCATCTTTGCTTGTTCTATTTGGAAGTGGGTGAGCTTTGTCAAAGTAAAGGAGAACTCTTGATGGACCCTGGGAGGGACTTGCACAACACCAAGGCTCAGGTTGTAATTGTTCCTTTTGTTTCCTATTAATGCAAATGAGTCCATTCTTCTCAATAACTTGTTATTTATGAGTTGTTTCATGTACTCCTTGGTCTATGTGTTAAATATGTTTTATTTTATGAGATTATCAAGTGCTATTTAATCGTTTGATTATTAGTGAATGCAGGTTTCGAAGTGAAGGAGGAGCTCATCCGGATCAGCGAGGCTGGACTGCTACAACAGCGTTGGACTACAGGTTGGAAGCTAAACATTTCTAAGGGTAGATGCTGCTGGAATTAGGACTCCCATTTAGAAGCTTGTGAGGAGAGATTACCATCTTTGCTTGTTCTATTTGGAAGTGGGTGAGCTTTGTCAAAGTAAAGGAGAAATCTTGATGGACCCTGGGAGGGACTTGCACAACACCAAGGCTCAGGTTGTAATTGTTCCTTTTGTTTCCTATTAATGCAAATGAGTCCATTCTTCTCAATAACTTGTTATTTATGAGTTGTTTCATGTGCTCCTTGGTCTATGTGTTAAATATGTTTTATTTTATGAGATTATCAAGTGTTATTTAATCGTTTGATTGTTAGTGAATGCAGGTTTCGAAGTGAAGGAGGAGCTCATCCGGATCAGCGAGGTTGGACTGCTACAACAACGTTGGACTACAGGTAGGATCTAAACACTTGATTTCTTGTATAGTAAATGCATGTTTAGAGAAGGATTGCTCTTGTTTGTCTTGTTTGTCACTAGAGAGTCTTAGGCTCCTAGGGAGGTTGGTTGTGTCCGCACTATCGACTCTTTCCGCCTGACATATACTACAACCAAGGTTATAATTTAGTCATCATTATGTATTAAACAATAATACAAATGTAATAATTATGGCTATTATTATGAAAGTATTAATATGTGATAATGATGACCAGTTACACCCTTTGCAAAGGACATGCAAGCATGTCCATATATATATATAGGTGAAGCAATAATGTAAAATTGAATATAATAATAAATGATTCCATTAAAATGGCTATTTAGAATCTTCATGTGTATTCTTAATGGTTGTTAGTATTATTATTTTAGTGTTTATTAGGGCACTTCGATTGTGTAGGGGTTACCCATCAAGCTTGTGATTTCAATAAATTTCTGTGGGATTTTAGAGAAATTAGACCGAAAAACCAACCAGACAAGCTTACAAAAATTCTTGGGATTTTAGAGAAATTAGACCGAAAAACCAACCAGAAAAGCTTCCAAAAAGTCTCACTAAAAACAACCCATTTCACAATGGCTATCTTATCTATATAATCCTCCATGCACTCCTTTTCCAATTCATCAAGATTTGCTTCTATCCCTAATGATAGACAATGACAACCATTATGACTACTAGTTGTGGAAATACACACATAAATGTGTTTTATTTTCAAGTGGTAGTTGGTCCATGCTACTATATATTTATATATGACCATGGCTAAAATCATTTTTATTTATAAAAAGGTTTTCACGTGTGGTTAAGAAGTGCATGTGAATTAAGTAAAAAACGATTTTTTCATGTATAATTAAAAGTGCACCTCCAGAAAAAGAATATGAGTTTGTGGTTTTGGTGATACATGGTAATTGCAAGGTGGTTTTATCATTAATGGTTTATGTGGTTTTGGTAGCTCATGGTAATTGCAAGGTGGTTTTATTATTTTGATTTATGTGATTTTGGTATCCCATGGTAATTGTATGGTTGGTTACAAGGTTGTGGTTTTGGGAACCATGGTATTGCCCATGGTATTTGTTAGGATAAAAATAAAGAAATTTAAAATGAAGAGATTCTTTTGCATGAAATCATTGAAAAGTGAAAAAGATGAATATATTGGTAGCTTGTGGAATGATTGCACATTAGTGTAACCATATAAATTAAATGGCTGGTAAATGGTGATAAATATTTAATTATAGTAGGCATCAATACATTTATCTTATAATAAATTTCACACTCCCAAGATTAAGAAAAAAGATAAAAATGAGCTAAATTATAACATTATTTTAATTTTTTTTTTTAACCAACTTTATTTTAAATTATTACCATCTTAGATCCTTCTTAACTCCAAATCAAATCTTTCAAGGTGCAAACCTCTTTTTTCAGTGCAAAACTTGAGGAAATGTTTGCAACTTGAGAGATTTGATCCCTCTTGGAGCTTGATAGATCTAGAGTTAAGATGGCTTTAAGTTGGTTTAATTATGAATAATTAATTAATAATTTTTATATTTTTTAATTTATTTTATTTTTTCAATGCAAAACTTGAGGAAATGTTTGCAACTTGAGAGATTTGATCCCTCTTGGAGCTTGATAGATCTAGAGTTAAAATGGCTTTAAGTTGGTTTAATTATGAATAATTAATTAATAATTTTTATATTTTTTAATTTAATTTATTTTTATTTTTAATTTTATGTATTTGATAGAGCCAAATGTTCTAATTAATAATTATAAATATTTATTTATTTTTATGTAATTTGATCAAGTCAAAATCTTTAGATAACATAACATAACATGACAATATATTATCTTTTCCATAGAGTGACACCATTATTATTATTAATTAAAAAACACAATTAATATATGAGTTCAACATATATACATTTAAAATAACATGTAACAAGAAAAATATAGTAAACTCAATAATCAACAAGGAGCCACTGCCGTGGCGGTAGTCCCTGCCGGGTCTGCAAGGACAACACAAATGGATTGTATACTGTCCGATTTGAAATGAAACTGAAATAGTTCACCTAGAGCTGTCAAATCGATGGTGATGTGCGGAATTTAATATGCAATTGGGTTTTATTCGAAACCTATGGATTTTGTTTTAGTTAGACCTACTGATTAGCTGAAACAGATTTCAATATTTATTGACATATTTTGAATATTATGGTGAGAAAATTTTGATGTCTTATCCTTCAGTGCATATGTCTTAGTCACACATATGTGTATTTTTAATATTTTTCCCAAACCTATAAATATATATTTAAAATAAAATAAAATTATATAATAAAAGCATATAAAATTATATAGCTTAGTGCATTGGGAGATCTCTTCCATGGTTTTATTGGAATGCTAGGGAAAAGTTTCCTACTTTTTAGGCAATGAAAAATAATGGTTTTGTTTTTGTTTTTGTTTTTTTTTAATAAAAGTTTATATATATTTATGTGAACAAAATATTTTGTTTAATTTTTCTTTTATTTTTATTAAGATTAAATAATATAATGGTTAAAATGGATATATAATTTTATTTTATCTTTATTAACATTAAATAATATAATAGTTAAAATAGATGCATGCTACTACACATAAAAATAAATATTTTTTAAGACTTAATTCAGATTTAAAAACTAGCAAAGATTTTCACCACCTAAACTATAAGACATTTTTCATTATTCATAATGCAGTGCATTGTTTTGAAGAAAAGAGTAGTGTTTTTATTGATTTTGCAATTATGTAATTGATCTGGATATTTTTAACTTGGGAATTCTTAAATATTTTTTAAGACTTAATTCAGATTTAAAAACTAGCAAAGATGTTCACCACCTAAACTATAAGACATTTTTCATTATTCATAATGCAGTGCAGTGTTTTGAAGAAGAGTAGTGTTTTTATTGATTTTGCAATTATGTAATTGATCTGGATATTTTTAACTTGGGAATTCTTAAATCTTTTACAATATTTTTAAGTTAGAAATTCTTAAAAATAAATATTTTTTAAGACTTAATTCAGATTTAAAAACTAGCAAAGATATTCACCACCTACACTATAAGACATTTTTCATTATTCATAATGCAGTGCAGTGTTTTGAAGAAAAGAGTAGTGTTTTTATTGATTTTGCAATTATGTAATTGATCTGGATATTTTTAACTTGGGAATTCTTAAATCTTTTAAAATATTTTTAAGTTAGAAATTCTTAAATCTTTTTACATTTTTATTTGTACAAATTTTTGATATTAAATATTAATTCTTTACATCATCCATTTTTTAGGAAATGGGATATTGCAATTTATTATGTTCAAACTTCAATAAAACCAATAACATCATAAAATATAAAAGATTTTACACTAAAAAATTATATATACTTAATCTTTCAATGACTTTCAATATATTTGATTATATTATATGTAACACAAAAAAAAATGTATAATTATGCATTTCATTTTTACTAAATAAATGGAGTTATAAAGTTATTATATATATATATATATATATATATATATAATATTTGATTTAAATTACTTTAATTTTTAATGTAAAGAAAATTTCAAAATATTTATATAATTATATATATAATTTAAAAGAAAAAAAACTATAATAATTAATCAACTATAATTAGAATCCAATACTCTCCAATTTCCCTAATAAAACAAAAACAAAAATAACAATAATAAAAATATTTAAAAATTCACGAAATCATAAAAATAATATTTTATATTGAAAAATATATATTTTTATAAGTAATCCCAATGCACTGTGTGATTACATTAACCAATAGGGAATCCCAAGGACATTGGTCCTCTACTTATTAGTATATTTCTACTATTCATGAACAATGCGTTCACGGCATGAGGATGAATTGATATAATCACGTCACTTGTTTTCAGTATTTACTAAGATACTTTGAATATTATGAGAGGGTTATTTTAATATAAAATCAATGTATATAAATGAATTTTATAAAAATGTTCCAAGTCAGCATTGATTTTTGAATTCTGGAACTTATTGGAATGGTCTATTAAATGGAGCCACTATCTTGGATTATAACCCAACATATCACACCACGGATATCTTGTTATTTAACGGAAAAAGTATGGATTGACACATGGGCCTCCATGCAAAGCACCATTGAAACAGGTGGACAGCAATGCAAACCACTCATAAAAGAAAAACATAAATAACCAAATCATTTTTGTGCCATAGCTACTGCATCATCAGCCATAGCAACTGCCTAATCAACCAACTGCTCTATTGATGCCCCTTTAGATATAGTAATCGGGCAGGTATAAATAGAAGTACGAAAAAAGGAAATGGAAAAAAAGGCATTTGTTACAGGTTGGACAAAAGGAAATGGCAGGTATAAATAGAAGTTTGAAAAAAAGGAAATGGAAAAAAAATGTACATAAAAGCAACAAAGGTTAGAAAAAAGGAAATGTATAAAAAGGAAGAAACAAAGGTGCAGAAGACACCTAAAGTACCTGGATCATATGAAGGAAGTTTTAGACCTGAAGGAGAGGCTAGGCGTAAACTGAAACAGGTTTTTCAAGAGTGTTATTTTTTGAGTTGCGATTGTAAATTGAAACTGGTTTTTCAAGAGTGTTAATTTTTGAGTTACAATTGTTTTATGGGGCCAAATTAAATTTATTTTCATTTAAATCAGAATGAATTCAACCTTGTGAATATGATTGATTGAGTTGAGTTTTGGCTAACACATTTTATTGAGGATATTGAAGTTAAAATTCTTTTCATTTAAATCACAGTGCATGCAGCGTTGTGAATATGCTTGAGTCGAGTTTTGTATAATACTTTTTATTAAAGATTTTGAAGTTGTGGCTTTTGAGTTTACATGTATATCAATTGTTTTAAGCCTAATCATGGAATTACAAGAAGAATCTTATTATTAAGCAAAGAATTAAATGAAAAATGTTTGTATTTCAACAAATTATTTAATAAAATTCTGAAGCCAAACATAAGTAAATTTGAATTGAATGAAAAATGTTTGTATTTTAACAAATTATTTAATAAAATTCTGAAGCCAAACATGAGTTAATTTTAGAGAAACATAGACATAATTTAATACTCCAATATTCTTGGAAATTTGAATCCTCCCATATTCTTGAAAATTCCAAAATTCAAAAGAAAACGTGAATAAATTTTAGACCAAACATAGACAGTAAAGCAAAGAATCCTCCCATATTCTTGAAAATTCCAAAATTCAAAAGAAAACGTGAATAAATTTTAGACCAAACATAGACAGTAAAGCAAAGAATCCTCCCATATTCTTGAAAATTCCAAAATTCCAAAATTCAAAAGAAAACGTGAATGAATTTTAGACCAAACATAGACAGTAAAGCAAATATCAATCAATTTTAGACAGCAAAACAAATATGAATAAATTTTAGACTAAACTTAGACAGAACTTTGAAAATTAAACACTAAAAATTCAAGAGAAAACATAAGTAAATTTTAAATCAAACATAAACAGACTTCAGTATTAATTTATAATGCATCAATATTCATGAAAATTCAAAAGAAAATATTGGAAGTTCAAGAACAGACAAACCAACTCTTATTCCGCCCTTTCTGGAGAGTGTTCTATTATGAGTTTGTTCTATTCAACCTTGGATACTGGTTCAACTTGGTAAATGGGTTATGGAATGCTTTGACCTCTGCTACTTTACTTCTCGGTGCTTCCCCTCGAGAAAATGAAACTATTGGTAGTGCTGCTAAAACTGTTACTCTATCTACATCCTCACTTCTCCTCGAGTAAATGCAATTGCTGGTAGTGCTGCTAAAACTGTTACTCTATCTGCATCTGCACTGGAAAGAGCATACAAACCACACCGAAGAACAAGGTTATTTGATGTTCAAAACCAGCGGAAATTACAGAAATTGTCTTCTAGAAGCTACTATGACTAATTAATTGGGGTTATCTGCATCACAAAGAAAAAAGTGCACTTGAAGATCGAGTACTAGACCCAACTCTGTTCATCCCCATCCAAAAGCGAAGAATTGTTGTGGGAAGACCCAACCCCAAAAGCGAAGAGAGGAGCCACAAATTGTTGTTTTAGCAGTTGTGGGAAGCTTCATAGATGACAAATGGCTAACATGCCAACAGCCAGTTGTGGTTAACATAGCCTCTTATTCAAATTTTATTATTATTAATATAACTTCGTTACTTCACCTTACATTCGTAACTCATACACTTGTAAATTTTATCTAACGCCCAATAATATTTATTTTCAATTAATATAATAATATAAAAATTATTTTATGCAATTGCATTTTTTACGGTGTCCTTAGTCATATAGCCAGATCAAATAATTGAGATACCAAAGATTTTAAAGTAAACAGTTATGTAAACTGAAAATATCAAATAGATCAAATAATTAAGATAGGGAAAGATTTTAAAGTTCATAGTTCATTTGCATCGGGGCATAATTGAGATACGAAAGATTTTAAAGTAAACAATTATGTAAACTGAAAATATCAAATAGATCAAATAATTAAGATAGGGAAAGATTTTAAAGTTCATAGTTCATTTGCATCGGGGCACGTGAAGCGTGCAATAAGACTTCCAATTCACAACTTTGGTTATAATTTTTTTACACCAATATTTGCAGAGATAAACTTTGGTTAAACTTTGATAGTGGATAAATTTTTTTGGTCAAAAGACCGGTTAATGTATGGTCAACGATGGATCGATCGCTATTAGTCCCAGGCAGGGACTAATAATAGTTAATGTCATAAATAAACACTGGCTATTTAGTATTTTTTTTTATTAAATTAAAAAGCAAAATAGACATAACTACCTTTGAGATAAACCTTAGCCCCTCTATCCCTCATTCTTACAAAAATATTATGTGAATATCCCAAATCTCTAACTTACATATAATAATTATTCATAATTAAATTAATTTTTTATGAGCTATATTTCAAAATAAACACACGTTAATAAAAAAAGAATCTACAAAATAATTAAACTATATTTTAAGCTAAACCATATAAAAAGATACCAACTTAAATGTAGAAATATCTTTTTATCTAATTAAAAAAAAAATCAAACATATTGTAAGTGGATTTATAATTATAAACTTATTAATGGATTATCAAACTTAAGTGTTAGAGTATATTCTTAATTTGAGACGAAAAAATGAACATATAATAAGTGGATTTATAATTATAAAAATGTTAATGGATTATAAAACTATATAAGTTAAGGAAGTATATTATTTGTGGTGGTAGTCACCAAATTGAAATGGACAAAAAGGTTCACTTTACTTTGGGTATGTTCTCAAACTAACTAATATTTTTATAGATATGTTAGGGTGGATCTAGAATGAGACCATAAGCATCGTCATTAATTTTATTAGCAATTGGAACTATATTAATATTGAATTGATAATTAGATTACAATTTGCAAAAGTGGAAGTTAGAAGACCTTTAATAGACCAAGGATAATGAGATTATTGATTTAGAACTAAACATCAATGAATACTCCTTAAAATGTAATTTTTGTGTTTTATAAACTAAGGAAGTTGATGTAGTATTAGAACTTTTGGTTGAAATCTATTGTTACTTTTATAATGAAGAATGCTAACAAGTGCATTGCATTCAAGCACTTTAACAATAAAAAAAATGTTGTGAGACATTGATTGAAAACACCTTGCTTATTATTGAATTTAGATTAAATGAACAACAAAATGACATAAAATTGTTGGAAAAGTTAAAAAAATTAAATGAAGTTCTTGTTAAAACATGAAAAATTTGTGCAAAATTAAACGGAATTGGAAAAACAAGATAAAAAAATTCATAAATTTCAACAATGACTAAAAGAGCTTCACCAACAAATTAACACCATAAAAAATGCTCGCAAAAAAGAAATCGAAGATACCAATAAAAATGTCGACCAAAGATGATGGAATTTCTCGTTTGAGAAATGCTAATTAAACTCTACTAACATAAATGTAGAAATTGAAGAATGAGAATAAGGCACGAGAAATTGCCCAAGACAAGGATAAGGGCACTGCCACCAACACAATCAATGTGGAAAAATCTAATGTTATCATCAAATAAGTTGTATCAATGAAGGAGCCTCCAAAAGTGAGACTGGAGATAAAGCGATTTCAACAAAAGGGGTTGAAACTAGATATTAGAGTTTCACTAATAATGAAGTCTTGTTAATAGAAGAGCTTATAAAATTCAAGCTCAAGAAACAATTATGTGATAAAGTGTCATCCACAAATTTATGATTCGTTGACATACCATTGATCACCACTAATGAAGTTAGATTTCAATCATAGGATGTTGACACACCAATAAATACAAACATATCAGATGTCACCATGACGACTTAAGCCAATCATGACAAGATCAAGCTAGTGTTTAATAAGGATAAACTTGTTAAGGTATTATATCCAACCAAATCGTCAAATTCATGGTATGCAAGAATCAACATACTAATATTCCAAAGTGCCCAACTAGAGTTCCTACATATTGAAGCATCTGAAGATCTCGACACCTCAAATTCAACTATAAACAAGAGCAAACCTAGACTTTTATCACAATAAATTTTTAGAAAGAATCCACCTTGGATGTATTGATTCTTTTTTATGCATAAAAATGTTGTTCAAGGCTTTGAACATAATATTGCCTCCTCAACCTTATCAAATAGGTGAAGGTTACAAATAGATGGTTCATTTTTTTAGAAATTGTTATCTCTTCCATTGCTTTCAAGACAAAGAATTTTTAAGGAGGAAAACTTGTACTAGACTTAAGACATATTACAACCAAGATTATAGTGTAACCATCATTATATACTAAATAATAATATACATATAAGACAATTATTATGAAATTATTAGTGTGTTGGATGAATTCTCCACTTCATACCAGCCATGCACATATCCTCTCAAATCTCATTGTATGGAATTTACATAATACATGAGCCACCCTAAATCCACTTTAAGATGTAATGAAATTTGTCCATATGGTCATTTTAACGATCACCTATGTTAAAAGTTCCCCATTAATTATTCCTTTTATAATTTAAATACATAACTTTAATATTTTATTTAATATTTAATAATATGATATTAAAATTTCTTAACAAAATATTTGGTCCATCATATTTTTCAACTCATTCTCACTCCCTAATAGTCCATATATCAATCCTCAACATAACAATTATAACAATAATAAGTTTATTAGTACAAACAAATAATTATTATAAGAAATAGTTTGATTACAAATACTTCACAAGATTCAATAACAACATAACAATATTCCTTATTTCTTTTCTCATCTTACACATTCTCTACTCAAGTGTCAATTCATTTCAACATTCACATTCTTTTTTTTTTTGAAGTATGATATTTTGAATATTTAAATAGATTCCCTTCTAAATAACAAATAAATTACATATATATAAAAACACCTTAATTCACTTCTAAAAAAACAAATTCAATAGATAAAAAAACACATTTAGCCTTTACGCCCTAGATTTGGCAGCTAAAATAAACTTAAAATAGGGGGCTACCTCTTTGGTTAAATTTAGGTATTTCCTCGAGATAGAATCGAGAGCCCTAGGACCATGTATAAGTAACCTTGCTGACACCCGCATAACCAGATTTGCTTCGAAGGCGTTAATGCCGTCTGATCGTACGATCGCGGGTTTCTGGGGTTCCGCCTTTCTCCGCCCAGGGCAACGCATATATCAAGATTTTGTTCCTATCCATTCTTTGCACTGTAAATATCGCGATATATTTTGTTTTAAGGTTTGGTAGGGTTTTGATCCTGAGGTTGTTTCAGGGTTTGGTTTAGGCAATAGCAGCAGCAGAGCAATGGGCTCTTCCAAAGCCGCGGAAAAGGAACTCGTGGAGCTTTTTGAGAAGGTGCAGAAGGCGGCGGACAAAGCCATTACAGATGAAGCAGAGGAGCAACGCTGTCTGGATGCCCTTAAAGCCCTCCGGGCTGTACCTGTAACAATGAGTGTTCTTGTTTCATCTCAGGTGTGCGTTTTAATTTTTAAATATATATATTTTTAAAATCTTTATTGATAATTGGAATACGGGCTGTACCTGTAACAATGAGTGTTCTTGTTTCATCTCAGGTGTGCGTTTTAATTTTTAAATATATATATTTTTAAAATCTTTATTGATAATTGGAATACGTCAAAGTGACGGGAGAAAGCTCACAAGCCCCAGGGATTAATAATGCGGAGAAAACCAAAGATGTAACTTTTTTGGTGTTATTAAGGCTTTTGAAATACCTGTTTGGTTTTAACTAAGACAGGGCCTCTTTGGTTTAGGTTACTGAATTATTTTTTTTATAGCTGTTGGGTATGATGCATTGTGGTTGTGTGTATCATCCTCCAGTCAGGGTATTGGACTTAATTTGATTAGAATACATTATATACACATAAGTAATTATGTGTACATGTATTATTTCATTAGGTCATATTTTGTTTTTTAACAGAAACAGAAACATAGTACAGTACGGACCCTCCCTGGGTGGGGGTGACCGGTGCTATCAGGCGGTTCCGTGTTTTCTGCATTAGCTGTTAGTGTACATATACAATTGTAAGTTAACTTGGGCACGTCTTAAAATGCCCCGTTGTTGAACCTGTTAACTACCCTTATTAAATAAATACTAGACTCCTTTTAGTTTGCTATAGATAGAAGGCCTCCCATTGTATTTCTCCTCATCAGATTTAATAGATTCAGTGATTCCCTTGTTCTTTCTCTTGGCCTGGAGTCTCTGTTAATATTTTGTTGTTCGATTTTCTCTATGGAGTTTAAGCATGTTATGATCTGACTGTATGTGGTTTAATTTCACATGGTATCACATGTTATCAGAGCTACAGATCGTCAGCTTCCTCCATCTCCGTTGGGTGACTTGGCTTTGAGTTTTGGACATCTTTAGGCTTCTATACCATGGGCATCTTTGCACTTTCACCTTTGTTGTGGGTTTCTCTGCCCTTCGTCTTGTACTGTGGACGTCTCAGATTTTCCTCCTCGTGTGCAGTTCAACTGCTGATCACTGCAGATTCTTGTGGCAGTAACCCCCTCGAGCCATCAGTCTCCCGTATCATTTTTTATGACCTTTTGGTTACGGAAAGGTTGTAAAAATAATTTTTGTGGAGCTAATTTTATGGGGGTGTGAATACGTATTCGTAAAAGAAGACTTTGCTGATTTATAAGCTGCACTATAGTAAAGTGCCTATCTAGAAAAGCCTTTTTTTAATAGGGAAGTCATTTTAGAAGGCAAGTCGACTTTTTTTTTTTGTTCTTGCTCTTGTGCTACTTGTCTCTTCTTGAGCATTGTCATCCTCTTGATATGGAGGATACACTGTCTTTGCCTAGTTTAATCTCCACAAAATGTTGAAAGCCTAAATGGCATTTGTAATGAAGCGTTACATTTAATATGTCTTTCTCTTTCACCCCAACTATTTTTTGATCTTGAAGGATAGATACAACTCATGAAGCATGGGAGCAACTTGAACAAATATTTGGTAAAATGGATGCGATTTGTGGTCATCAATTGGAAAATGAATTAATTACTCTAAATCCTAGTAATTTTGATACTACTTAAGATTTCATTTCCAAGTCCTATCTCTCTGGCCTCAATTAAAAGATCGTAAATTTGAGAAAAGTGATGAACAACTCATTTTGGCAGTGCTCTCTAAGTTAGGCGAGTTTTATTCAGTGTTTGTTTCCACATTTATATTGAACTCAAGATGTCTTGGGCCAAGCTTTTGTGAGTCTGCCTGCTTTTGATGCTTTTATTGAACAACTACTTGCGAGCAGGATAAACTCATTGAAATGGGTGCTCTTGGCTGTGGAATTTTTATAGCTGTCTCACCTTCAAATTCAAGGATACAACATAAAAAGGCATCTAAGGGAAACAAATGAAAAGTACAAAGGAGTGTTAACTTTTCAAATCCCTCACTGAAACAAGATTTTAAAGGAAAGAATAGACCTCTTAAATGTGCTTTTTATGGAAAGGTAATTCAAAATCTTGTTTGTAGAAATTGGTTGCCTTCGCTTCAGAAATGAAGAAACACAATTTAATTGTCAATCTATCTTTTTTTGGCAATCATACAAGAAATGCTAAACCTAAGAATTTGTTTGCTTCCATTAATTCATGCAATACAGATCATATCTTTATGGGCAACTCTTCACCTTTACCTCTTCAAGGGCAATGTTCCATTGAGACGATAGATGACATGATCAACAATGTTCTATATGTTCCTAATCTTTCAACTAATTTGCTCTCAATTTATCAGATTACAAATTTTGTTTCAAGGAAAACAATCTTGTTTACTCTTTATTTTTGTTTCATGAAATTGAGGACCCTTCACAAATTGTTGCCATAGGGAAAGTGGATAATCATGCACACTTGAACTTATTTTCTCATTTTGTAGTGGAGCCTCCTATCAATGTATTACTTGGTCACTCAAATGAGTTAACTAAATCACGACATGAGATTTGGTCACTTAAACTCTTGCTATGATTATCAACTAAGTAAACTTTGGTCACTAATCTTATGTTTATTTCTCTTTTTGATGGTGTTTGTACTGGGTGTGTTCTTGGCAAGCATCCTCACGGTACTTTTGTTAAGGAAAAATCTTGGAGAGCTTCTAAAGGTCTTCAACTTGTTCACAATGATGTTGCAGGTCTTATTCCTACCTTGTCATTTCAAAGGGCCTGTTAGCTGCTTACATCCATTGATGACAACTCCAAACAAACTTGGGTCTAATTTTTAAAGAAGAAAAGTGAGGCTTTTGACACTTTTCTTGAGGCAACCTGGAAATGTTTATCAAATGTTTGCAGAGAGTCAGAGACATAATGGTGTTGAATATGTCAACCTCAAATTTGAAGACTATTCTGCACTGATTGTATTCAGTTGCAACATATGGTGCTCTACTGTCCACAACAAAATGTTCCTCCCTCTTTTTTTCAACTGTTATAAGCATTTTGTACATGGGTACCTATCATGGCCTTGTAGCCGGGACCCAGTTTTGGAATTTAGCCTCCTTTTTAATACTCACCTAAGTTTCACTTAAGGGGTTTGTTAGTGTACAGACAGTTGTAAGTTAACTTGGGTAAATCATTAAATACTTGTATACTTGCCAACTATCCTTCTTAAATGCTGGACTCCTCCCAGGTTGCTATAAATAGAGGGCTTCCCCTTGTATTTCTCAGCAGCAGATCTAATAGATGCAGTAATTCTCTTGTTCCTTCTATTGGCTTTGAGTCTATGTTAATCTTTTTCTGTTCTGTTGTCTGTATGGAGTTTGACCATGTTATGATCTTGCTGTATCTGGTTTGATTCCACATTAGTGGAGGCTACTGCACTTTCAGGTTTTCAGATTTCTCTATTTGTCTGACATTACTTTTTGCATACATTCTGGAAATATTTGGAGCAGGTTAGCAGGTGCTAACCTGAGCCCTCTGAGACAATTCAACATTGCTCTTGTATTTGGGCTGAAGTTGTTCCATTTTTCAAACTCTCTGTTAGGCTTGACACTGCAGATTCACCAACCGATACATGAAATTGAAGGACAATTATAGAGAATATTGATAATGAAGTGGGTGTTACACAGGCCAAAAATGGAAGGAATCTGATCTTCAGTTTTCGGTACTTCCACTCTACCTGCATTGGCAGAAGCAATGCTTATCATCAACTTTATTGACTGGTTATCTTTTAGGTGCTGCATCCATCTTCCTCTTCTGGCTTTCGATCACCATTCATATTTTATTCTCTTCGAAGTTATGAACTTTAGACTCATGCCTTTGAATCTTGAGACCCTGATATGCAGGTCAATATTTGAGTTTTTGTTTGCAGTAAGAAATTCAATATTCAAGCATAGAAACCTTGTCTTTTAGAGCTAAGACTTGCTCAGGTAGAATTACCAATTGGGTGTCTCCTATTTTGCAACCATTACTCTCAGGGAAGTAGTAGAGTGGTGGTGGAAATGAATGAGAAAGAGACCTCTCTCTAACCACACACCCACTTTTTTGCAATTTGAATGCTTTCAAAGCCTTGCCATATCAAGATAACATTTTCATTGTGTTATTAGTGTTTATTAGAAGTTCTGTGCTTTTGAGGTTATAACAAGGCCTCTCTGGCCCTGTTCTGCCAGGGTTAGTTCTAGCCACTCCATATTCATCATGTCTCATTACAACATTTTTAACAATCCTTTTTGTATGATTTAAGATTTGTGTTATCAGATTCCCCAGTACAGTGGTATCATCTTGTGCAGGTAGTGGGTGTACTGTAGAGGCTGTTATCAGTAAAGTTAGAAACAGAGTTGGATGTGTAAGCTTTAGATTGTTTGTTTGTACCCTTATGCAAACGTCTGCTTTGATTGCTGCATTTTGTGGTGTACAAGTCAAGAACATGCTTTTTTAAAAGTATTATGTTGGCACACGTTTTTATTGATTTGAATTGTAAATTTAACTTGTGGTGCATGGCATTTGATTTCAGTCTTTTTCTTACACTGAAATGCGTTTATGTTATGACATAAATTGAAGAATGTAAGTCCAGATTTACTTCTTGAAGATGGCTCTTTTGCACATGCCTATCTGGATGGCTGTTGTGAACTATAATATAACGTTTCTTTTACTCTGAGTACTTCATTAGGATTTGTAGCATGGGGAACATATCTGAAAGAAAAGTATTGGTATCATTTGTATAATTCTAGTTTTTCCTTCATTTTCTTTGCTCTTTTACTTTATCTTTGAATAGTGCTCTTAACAATTTACCTCTATCTTGAAAGTTTAGTCTCATTCTTCTTTTGAGTCCACTGATTTTGTTAATGCCTCTTTCTAAGTTTAATGGGCCTTTTTAAGGTACCTTTTTCTCTGATTTAAAGTAGTCAAGGTAAACTGTTTAGTTCATGAGTGTGTGGCTTTTTTCATAGGACTATTTTCTTATGGATGTTAGTAACTTCATTTTGTTATGATACTTCGATTATCAGGTTGGCAAACGCCTCCGACATCTCACAAAGCATCCTCAAGAAAGTATTTGTGTTAGCCACTGGCTTACTTGATTCTTGGAAGAAGGTTGTGACAACAGAAACTCTTGCTAACAATGGAAACAAAGCTACAAAGTCAGAAGATAAGCAGTCCAAGACTATTAAAGTGGAGGTCAATGCTGTTAAGCAAGAGTCTGTAAAGGTTGAGAAGAAACCCAAGGAAGAAGAAGCATCTATCAGCAATAAGAAGGTATCTTCCTCTTCAAATGGCCCTCCAAAGCTGACAAGTATGATTAAGTGTAATAACACAGTACGGGACAGGATCCGTGAGCTTCTTCATGAGGCTTTTTCCAAAGTAGGTAACGAAGCCGAGGGTGACAACCTGGTGAGAGTAAATGCATGTGATCCAGTACGAGTTGCAGTTTCTGTTGAGACACTGATGTTTGAAAAGTTAGGGCTGTCTACTGGAGCCCAGAAGTTGAAATATAGGTCCATCATGTTCAACCTGAAAGATGCAAACAATCCAGATTTGAGAAGGAGAGTTCTTCTTGGGGAAATTAAGCCAGAGAAACTTATTGTCATGACAGCAGAAGAAATGGCTAGTGATCAAAGAAAGCTCGAGAACAAACAGATCAAAGACAAGGCACTTTTTGAGTGTGAGCGTGGGATAAAGCCTAAAGCTACAACAGACCAATTCAAGTGTGGTAAATGTGGCCAGCGGAAGTGTACTTACTATCAGTTGCAAACAAGAAGTGCAGATGAACCTATGACTACATTTGTCACATGTGTAAACTGTAATAACCATTGGAAGTTCTGCTAATTTCAAGCCAGACTGGTAGCTTGGTAGGTAGAGCAGAATTAGGTTAGTGAGATCTAGAGATTCATTGCCTACCCCTTGTTGGTTAAAACTCTTAATGGCACCCTTGATTGAAAATTGATATTTGTTACATATTTACTTGACAGTAGGTATAAATGATTGGTTAGGTTTGTCAAGATCTTTGCAGTAACTGCATGTCATGGTCTAAAGTTAGACAATGGCTTCTTAGTAAAGTAAATGCAATTAACTGTAACATTCTAAGGAAAAGTACCTAATTATATTTTTTCTATTCATTTTATATGAATGAACTTGGTATTTTATCCATGATGGTAATCAAAATAATTGTTGTGTATACATTAGATGCCCTTCTTGACAGTTTAGCGTCATGGAATAAAAGACCTGTAAGTGTTTTGAGCCTTGGGTTCAGTTGTTACAATTGAAATTGCAAACTCTTTGAGTGGCACTACTACTTTATCGTTGGGGCAAGATGTAGGTGCAGATCAACCCATGGCTTTGTCACATGTAAACTGTTCAGCTTTGTACCTATTTAAAACTTGTTTCAACAGAATGAGGTTTGTAAGTTGCAGAGACCCTGTCTAAACCTTACTTATAACCATGTCATCTTTTAGGGAGGGGTTCACTGGAAGTGCAGGAATGAGCACATGATGCAAACATGTGTTCCTATTACCCTTTTATTCCAACACCTTAATAACCTTTCCTGGTGTTTTGTTCCAACTTCCAATTATTTATATGGTCTTGGTGTAGATGATAGTAGGTCAAATGTAAATGATTACTCTTATTCGTCTAGGAAGTTCTCTTCATAGCTATGATCTATTTCAGCTCCTTTAGGATTCAGCCTATGAGATTTTTTTAATAATCTAGGTGTACTTTTCAAAATGCACTGTAGCCATGAATGCAAGAGGACTCTCGTCTAGAAAAAATTAAAACTCATGCTGCAAATCCTTACTGCCATTTTCAAATTTCAAGTTATTGAGCATTTTTTGTTTTGACAGGAATTGAAATCCATTTCTATACTAAAGTATTGGGTACGGTATTCTTAAATTTTTGCAGCTGAAATGCCTCAAGTTGCATATTACATCATATGCAGGAATGATCTAGTTATAGTGGATTGGTTATTTTATATTGAAATATGTGCAATTTGCAGATTACTTCAATTTGTGGAAAGACTTGATACTGATATTTAAGTAGATGTCTTGACTATATTGAAATTTTTAATTTGTTTGGTTTACGTCGTTAGAAGAAATACTTGAGGATTACTGTTCTGAAGGAAAATTGTTGCAGAAATGCAAGGATGATGTATGCTCATATTTTGTGGCATTTTGAATTTTTGTTCCTCATTTGTATGAGAATGGCCATCATCTACTTGAAATTGGAGTACATGTTTGAGGCTATTTTTAGTGGCAAACTGTTCGTTTGAACTATTGTATCTTTCATTTGGCAAGTGGTCAGATATGCCTATGATTCTTTATTTTAAGCGAGTGAAATATTTCATGCGATGTGTTAGTCTAGTAACTAGTTCAGTACAGAAGCTACAACCATTGGAAACACCAAAGCTTCTTTGTAATTTGAATGCTTGGTTGGATCTGGTTTTATTTGCAAATCTGTTTCCATTTCATTATTTTTTCTCAAGTTTGTGATGGATGGCTACAGTTTTTTTGGTTTTTTTTATGCAAATGAGAAATTTGAGTTGAACAGTGCTGGTTGTGCTTCATTGTATTTTGCAATATTTGAATATATGTAGAATAATAAAATAGTAGGCAAGTTTATTATAAGAACTACAAGCAACCAGATGAGTGGGTGAAAGATGGAAATGATATAGCCTTGATAGGGTCTACATGTGTTCACTGGATTGGAAGATGAATTGAGCATCCAATAAGTGGTATCTTTTTTATTTGAATGCAAATTACAGTTTTTATTCCAATTTGTCAGCCCCTTAATGGCATTATAAATTGTTCTTTTGGCTTTTAGACAGAATGGTTTGTCATAATCGGCAAGCTTTGGTGTTATGAAACTCACCATGCACTGAAAGTGATTGGCCACAGGCTCATCGACATAAATAAGGTGATTTGATATCCCTCATCGACATAAATAAGGTGATTTGATATCCTAGTCTTAAGTGTTTCGGCAACTTCACCCCAGTGTTAACTTCTTAGTCGACGCAAACAATTTAACACCCCTACCTCCCTCCCTCTCCCGCTAATTTCAACTTGGCTGAGTCATCAGAAGAATCTTCTTAAGTTGACATGGGCTTGACTTGCTAATGCTACTTAATTGATAGCCTCTTTGGCAACAAGTAAGACAACTAGAAAACCTGAGTTTCGGAGGTCAATACAATCCAAATCGGCCCCCAGAAAAAAATAGTTGATCTAAAACAAAGCTACATCACTCAACTTTACATGGACACAATTGGAAACGATAATATAGTATTCTGTCACATTCTAAAGCATATATAATCATAATAGTTAGTTTACTCAAGCAGGTCCAATAATCAATCAAAAGAGGGCACAACGGCATTATTATCTAAGAAAAGAAAAAATATGATACTTTGAGCTTTTTCAAAAAACAAAAATGGTTAATATTTGTATTAAAAGGGTGTTATGGTCGAACTGGACAGCTTAGAGGGAACAACGGCATTATTACCAAAGAAGAGAAAAATGATGTTACTTTGAGCCTTTTGAAAAAATTTAAATGGTTAATATTTGTATTAAAGGGTGTTATGGTCGAACTGGACAGCTTAATCATAAAATTTTTGGAAGTCTAACCACCACTGATTGCTCTATGGTTTCAAAAAAATCAAATGACAGTTTCAAAGATTGAGTTGCAGCCTCGTTCAAGCCCCTATTATTAAAGTTTCGGCAGCAAGAGAGGGAGTTGGTAGAGTTTGACCATATCTACCTTACGATCATGAATTTGTAGCCTCGTTCAAGCCCTTATTATTAAAGTTTCGGCAGTAAGAGGGGGAGTTGGTGGAGTTTTACCACATCTAGCTTAAGATCATGAATTTAGTGATCACGACTTAAAGAGTATGATACTAGTGATCGTGATTCAGAGGTTCGTCGTGGGGACTAGCCACCGCATGGGAGACACAAACCACCACGTTATATGGGGACAGACACCACAAGATAACCTTATTTCTTTTCGAAAGTAAACAACCTTTTTCGTATATTGCCTGGCATACTGAAGTAAAGGTAAAACTACAAGATGAAATATGAAGAGACACAGAAAATTACATCATGTTTAGCCCTTGAAGGGCGCTTCTTTAGCTCCAACCTAGTTTTCCATGGCATGCTTAGATGGTTGGATGTTCACATCTATTTATGTTCTTTCTATATCTTCTCCTTGCACTAAGTTCCTATTCTTAGTCCTCATATATAGGTAGATGTGCATAGAGGCTTTCTTCTTAAATCTTTGGACGAAGATGATGGAATAGGGAAATCTGGAAGGTGAAGATGGTATGCTGTATAGGAAACTAGAGTGTGCACGGAGTCTAGTTTATCTGTCAACGCCTCATACTTCTTTGTTGACCACGTGTGAAATCAAGGTGAGCTAAATCTGTTGCTCTAATAATTGCCAACACTTCATACTTTATATGTTGGCTGCGTATGAAGTCAAGGTGAGCTGAATCTCTTGCTCGGATTATTGGCAATTGGATATGAATTGGTGAGGTGTAATGATTTTATGCTCACAAGCACTTATGCCTCTTCATAACTATTCAAGTTCACACATGACCCATCATTCAGACGTGCTGTGGCTAGCCATATTTTCTAAGAATACAGTGATACAAATCGAATTTGCCGTATATTGGTGCCCTAGACGTTTGTAAAGAATCATTTCTATCCAGACCTCTTTAAAGGAGAGCCGAAAATGCCCTTGGCCTTGAGTAGAAGACGCCAGAGTGAGAACTACTATAACCATCAATACGTGAAACAAAATCAAACCCAAAAGACCAACATTCGGTAACTCTCTGGATACATGTCTCGTTAATAGAGCTTGGAGGATGCTCAAATTTATAACTCAACACACGCCTCCTTGTCGCCTTTGATGCCCTCTACATTATCGCATGCTTGAACAGATAATGAGATTTATTGATGTTATCTTAAAGTACATGGTTTACATGTCATGGGAGAGGGTGGTAATATATACTCTAATTTATTTAGATTATACCTTCTCCCATTTAAACTCCCACGCTAACTTTGGCTTGGGTATATGCTTTGTAGTTGTGTTGATGTAAACCTTTTGAAGCATTCCAATGTTATGCCCTCTTTTGCTAGGGCTTGTGCTCTTCAGATGAGGGAAGATAGTGAAATTTCATTTGAAATTGAGTTGCAGCAATGTAAGTGGCAAACTATTATACCGGAATCTCATATCGCAGTGGCACATTTGACCTCCTGTGTTTTCAAGTAAGGCAACACTTTGACACATTGACAGTGTCTTTCACAGTGACACAGTGGCACATTTGACCTCCTGTTTTTTCAGGTAAGGCAACACTTTGACACATTGACAGTGTCTTTCACAGTGACACATTTGACTCCAGTTTTTTAAAGCAAGGCAACACTTTGAAAATGTCTTTGCTTCGATGTTAAATGTTTTGCCTAGCCTTCCAGCATAGGTTGATACATTGGCAATGTCTTTGCTTCGATGTTAGATGTTTTGCTTAGCTTTCCAGCATATGTTCTTTGCCCAACACTTTGATACATTGGCACATTTGACTCCTGTTTTTTAATCATGGCACTACTTTGATACATTGACAATGTCTTTGCTTTGATGTCAGATGTTTTGTGTAGGTTTCCAGTATAGCTTCTTTGCTCAACACTTTGATACATTGGCAGTGTCTTTCACAGTGGCACATTTGACTTATTTCTTTTCAAGCAAAACGACATTTTGATAGATTGGCAGTGTCTTTGCTTCGATGTTAACTGCATCTTTCCTAGCCTTCCTTCAAGCAGAGGTGTTTTTGTTTTTGTTTTTCTTGTTTTTTGGTTTTTTTTTGTTGTTTTTATTTAATTATTATTTGTTTTTGTTTTTCTTGTTTTTTTGGTTTTTTTTGTTGTTTTTATTTAATTATTATTTCTTTCGAGATAAAGAATGATTCCACATCTGTGATATGTTGTCATTTATATCAAATTGAATTGGATAATTAAAATGGTTTTTGTTTTTTTATCTCACTATACATAAATTTCATAATTTTATTTATTTATTAACAATTTTGTTTTATTTCAAATTTCAAATTAAAATTTATTTGTTTTATTTTATTTTATTATAAATTATAATTAATTAATTTTTTGAAGAAAAACACCAGAATTATATTTAACTTGAAAACCAAGGAACAAAATTACATTCTGCAGATGTTTGAAAGCATTTCATCATATCAGTTTTGTAGCTGACGCACAAATGAAACATAATGAATTACGAAGATTTTACAAAATTAAGTGTGATAGAAATTACTTAATTTTCCTTTTATTTATTTTTTCTCCACCTTTTGCTACACTCCTTACTATTGCTAGTTGATTGCTATTTGTCTGGGGGATCTCTTCGTTTTAGTCCCAACTCTTAGATACATGAGATCTCTTTATGTCCCTTGAGTCATTTTCCATGGGCATCTCCCCTTTTTGCTACTCTAGTACCATGTTCCTTGTTGATTGAGTAGTCGTTTGAGTTGTAAATGTTGATCTAGACTTGTCCCCTTCTTCATCATTTAATTTTCCATCAGAATGAGTATGTGGGTCGAAATTTGGCTGATTTTCTTCGTCCTCTTCTTTCTCATCTTTTAAACTATCAGGGAATTGCCATCCCCTTTGCTTAGAGGCTTGCCTCCTCTCTTTTGGTGCCTTCCTTGCTTGTGGACAGGGGTTTTGTAAATGACCTGTTTGAAAGCATGTTCAACATTAGAATGTTGTATTCTCATAGTTTGACACCCGTGTCCACTGAAAATTCTCATGTTTTAAAAGAATACGGTAGGAAGGCATTTGCTAAGGTTGATCTCTAGGCAAACTTGGCAAAAGTAAAAATACCTTTCGAGGTTTTGTCTGGGTCCACTTTTTTGAATTTGCCCAGAATGTTTATGATATTTTGCATAATTTGATGGTGCCAAAAATGAAGGGGAAGGTTTGGGAGCCTTACCCAAACTGACTTTGTTGTTATCACCGTGTTTGTTGCACCAAACCTAGAAAACCATAGAGTGACAAAGCTCCCAACTCTACCAAAAAACCATGGTCCACCTTTTAGAACTTTTTCCATATTTTGCTTGATCTTGAATTGTACTATGAAAAACCCTTTAGAACACAAGTAGATATCACACTTTGTTGTCCATGAAGAGTAAAACCCACTCGTATAGATCTTTTGGTTTTGGCCAAAAACCATTAAACTGACATATTACAATTGTGGATTATCGATCATCATGGAAATTTTTAACCTTTGGGGTTTTGATGTCCATTTCTGGAACTTTGTCCATTTGCTCTACAATGTGGGCCCCAACATATTTTGACATTGATCTACTTGAGTTGCAACCTTCCCTTTGAGTGCATCCTTGAAAGATATGGCTCCATTAGGGTTTGAGTTTTTGGAACCTCCTCACATCTTCAGATTTAGAATTATTGTTGAATCTTTGGTCACACCATAAACTTCTAGCAGGTGAGGGTCTTGTAGTACGTTTCCCGTGTATTCCGATACTTAGAACAAAACTGGCATAAAACTGGCATACCCATATGCTTCTGGATCATTTGCTTCATATTTCTTACTAGATCTAAACCCCTAGATCCAATGAACAAAAGTCTTCCCACTAAGTCTCTTGATAAAAAATTTGATTTTTTATTATTATTAATTTATTATTATCTTGTTCACTATTTATCGTCAGATCTAGTCTAGATCAGACAAGATCGTGGTTTTCAGCGTTTCCTTTACCTTGTATATTCTCGGCACAAGGTAACTGTGCTTGGGTTTGCCTCCACGAGTCTGCCAATGACAATCCCTGCATTGTGGTTTGCCGTTGCACGCTGTGCTCGTGTCATCATACAAAACCACACATTATCTGCATACTTACCTAAAAAAAACTTGTTTGTGGGAAGTGCAACTCTTCCATTGACAGGGAACCTTGATCCATAGTCCTTCGCATCCATTCTGCCCATGGTTGAGGTCGACAAATAAGTATAGGCTTACACACCCACGCTGACGATGTATGGAGCAAAATGATGTCGTCAAACCCTGAGACAAGTTATTGAAAAATATGCGACAAGTCTCGGCTCCGGATCTTCAAATAATCCCGACAGAGGAAACTCCCTTCATGATCATCAGGGACGAACCAACCACTTAGTTGAGGCAACCCAACAAGCCCCGCTTATGAAGGGAAAAATCCTAGCACTCCTCATTTTCGATCCTCAGAAGCCTCGACAATGTCAACCCGTTGTCACCACTCTTCCTTATAAATTTTAAATTACAATAAACTTGGATTAGTTATTCAAGTCATTGGGAAAGGAAATTTGTAATGTTCATCGTATAACCTTTTGCCACATCGCCTTGACATTAAATAGGATAATTAGAATTTGAGCGTCAAGGATGATTATGCAAGGAAAATGCGTCATTCTCTGTACAATTATTTTGTTATATGGGACACAAATGGTTTTGGCATATTCTCCTTAACCCTATTTTAACTTGAGTGGGTTTAATGGTGAAAATCATGTGTTTCCTTTTAAGAGGTCACAGGTTCAAATTCAGAGAGGGGTAGAGTAAGTATACCTTCGTAGACTAGTCAAAGTGTTGTGTGGAGGCTGATTCATTGCCCAAAAAACAAAGGGGTCTCATACCCAAATTTGGTGTCTAGCATGGCCATGACTCTAAGATTACGTTATTATTATTAATATTATAGGTTCAATTCCAAGGGACATGTCTGGGTTATTGTGATAAGGTTTGAAGAGTAGGTGCCCCCACCCACATGATGTCTCGACCGTTACTAAGTCATAGGTTATTGATATATCTGGTATATGTGTTGTTGGATATACTTTTGATGTTATAGTTAGTGGCAACTGAAAGATTTGATCTTGGGCCTTGCCCATATTACTCCAACATATTATTGGTTCACGATGGTTAAAAAAAATGTTGTACACTATGCTGTTTCTTTCTATCATCCATTTGAGATTTAAGTTACCATGCAAAGACAAGATTTTTGACGTTTACAACTAGGCTGAAATTCTGAATAATCTACAGTTGACTACCATTGAATTTGATTTGGAGAGGAGGGATGACTTGGAACTTTTTAAAGTAGTCTTTGGTCTTGGGTTGGATATCTCATTTTGACTCGATTCAATAAGAAGAGAATTGTTGGGTTTTCCCCCTTGTGGGGTTTTTATCCTGGTTTGAAAGCCTGGATTTTGTCTCTTGTTTCTTTGTGATCTTGGAAGACTAGTATTGTGTAATTGCTTGATGAAGAAGGAATAATAAATAACAAAAGATAGAAGATTAACTTTTACAAGTAATTGACAAGAAAATCAATCATCATCTACATTGCCTTTGATTTTCTAACATGGTATCATAGCTAAGGTGAAGAGGAGACACTCTTACAAGACAAGGACAAAGAAGATCATCATTGTAGCAGTCATAACTGAGGATATCTTTTGGTAGCATCTCACTTCCAAGTCAATATGTCTAATCTAGTGGCATTCATGTGCAAGAAAAACAATAAACTTGAAGGAGCATCCAACTTTAAAGCTTGGAAAAAGAGAATCAACCTAGTTCTTAGAGAAAATGATGTCATGGAATTTGTTCAAGTGAAAGTTGCAACACTTAATGTGAAGGATGCTCAGGATATGGAAAAATATGAAAAAGGGGAAATTAGTACTCAAATAATTCTCTTTGAGTCCATCAAAGACCACCTTATCACTTTTGTATCAGAATTATCTACATCTAAAGAAGTGTATGATACCTTGGTGAAATTATACTCCGTCAATACAACTCGTCACATGATAGCCATAAAAACTCTACTATATCAATAAAAAATGACAAAAAGATTATAACTTCTTATTTGAAGAACCTATCAAAAATTAAAGATTTAACCCCTTTTTTTATTTTTTTATTTTTATCGTTAAAACTATTCTATTATTTACATTATCAGAGAACAATTACATCATTACATAACAAAATAACCAGTTGCCTGGAGGTAATGGCAGCATGGAATAACAGAGACCGCAGTCTCAGAAGACTAACCAGACCAAAAAACCAACCCACGCAGGGGCGCCAGTGGAACAACAAACTAATCCTGCACAGGGGAGCCAAAAACTTTCCCATCAGCATTGACACAGAGACAGTAACACCACAGCTTTGATACAAGAGCATATCCGAAAACAACAAGAGTGGCCGAATGCCCTCACTAACGGGCCACCGAGACCTGGTAAGAAGTTGCGTCTAGTCTTCAGGATCCTCCTCCACTACCCTGCACCACCCGAATTCTACCATGTCATGAGCCTCCTCCGTAGCTGTCGGAACGGGCTCCATCTTGACATCTTCGTTTTGGATGATCATTGCCTCCTGAGCTCCCGAGGGACCAGCAAGAGGGATTTCCGAAACATTCACCGGATCTGCAGAGGGAGTCTCCATGGCTCTTGCGGAGCCATCAGTTGGCATCGTCCCCCGATTGTCTCTGGAATCGCTTTCATCATGGGTCTCCTCAATGAAGAGCGCCGAGACATGGGCGTTGATCCGGGGACGGTTCAAAGAACTGTTGAAGTTGAAAATTGCAGAGCCAAAGGCGGGCGAGGAAGAGGAATCAGGAACGCTGGTATCCAGGAATTGACTGGACCGAAGGGGGTTTGCACCATGAGTGCGATCGCAATGGCAATGGCAGCAATGGGGTGAGTCTTCGTCGACAGGGGGGCACGAAGATCCTCCTCAGGAGGTGCCTCGACGGCTGAGCATTCACTATTGAGGCCGAACCATGATTGCAGGGCCAAACAGAGATTTTGTGCCTGAGGCTGGGATAGAGCTCAACGCTAAATTGAATTCCAGAACAGTCACGGGAAGACCATATGCAGGCGGGGGAGTAGCCCAAACAGAAAGGCAAATGCTTGGAGCGGCCAACAGCTCCAAAGGCCGCATAAACAAATGGAACAGACCCTGAATTTGCACTGTGAATCCCATCCCGCAGCCATATATAACACCCCTACCTATGCCTCGAGGCCCTCCCGCCATTACTGTGGCATTCATGGGAGCTGAGGAGCCGGACCCTGCCTTGCGTGCAGAGATGAACGAATCATTTATGCTCCCCTGCTGAATGCCCTTAATCCCAATCCCGCGCAGCTGATAATGTCCTTGCTCCCATGTGTGAACTGCTCCTCTGCGCATCGCTGGCAGGTGGCCGCGGGTGATCACCCGTCCCATCCCTTCAATCACCCGCATCGGGGAATTAAAGATTTAACTTCAAGAAGCCGGTGAGAAAATATTAGATTCAGAATTACTTATAGTGGCAATCAATGCCTTACCTAAAGAGTGGGATGGTTTTGCAAGTAGCATCTATGCTAAAAAAGAAGCTCCATCATTTGAAGAATTATGGGCTCAATGGACAATAGCAAAATCCAAAATAAATACTAGAAATGATACTCAACTTGTCAATGAAACCTCTCAAACCTATGTTGCTAAATCAAAGAAGAATTTAATAAGAAGAAAAACAAAAATAGAGACATGTCCAAAGTCCAGTGCTGTGGTTGTCATGAATATGAACACTACAAGTCAGATTGTCATAAGAACCCTAAAAATAACAAACAAAAGGAAAGATCATAAGCATTAACGATTGAAAATGAAGATGCTCTGAAGAAGCATAAGGAAGATATCAAAGACCTTTACTATTGAGAGGTCATAAAAATGATGACTGGTGTATCATGCCCCAGGTTTGTAGCAAAAAGCTTGGAAGAGAGTCTCTCATGTTTAAATAAGATTTGAAGACATGTTTAGAAGAGTAATCAACTCCCTCAACAAAATTAATGGAAAGAGGGAGTAAACAACCTAGATTACAATCACCACAATTGCATTTCTTATCAAGCTCAGACTAGCAAGGCATCAACTAACTTTAGAAGTTGATCTGGAAAGGAGGACATGTTCGTTCTTTGTCTCATGTTCTAACAAAGGTTAAAAGAAAGTTTGTGGTCGTCATGAATATGGACACTATAAGTCAAACTGTCCTAAGAACCCTAAAAACAACAAACAAAAGGAAAGATTAGAAGCATTAATGGTTGAAGATGAAGAGGCTCTAAACAAGCATAAGGAAGGTATCAAAGATCTTTACTATTGAGAGGTCATAAAAATGGTGTATCATGCACCAGGTTTGTAGCAGAAAACTTAGAAGAGAGTCTAGCACATGCAAATAAAATTTGAAGACATGTTTAGAAGAGTAATCAGCTCCCTCAACAAAATTAGTGGAAAGAGGGAGGAGCAGACAACCTAGATTACAGTCACCACAATTGCATTTCTTATCAAGCTTAGACTAGCAAGGCACCAATTGACTTAAGAAGCTGATCTAGAAAGAAGGAGGACATGTTCGTTCTTTGTGTAAAATTTCTCACTGTAGATCAAAAGATTATGCAATATACTAAAGCAAAATACAAGATCTACTTCTACAACAAACTTGTGGAAGCTTAATCGATTTTGAGTAAGATCAAATAGAACACATATAATTGAGAATGAGAAAGCAATCACACATGAACACAGAAGAATACTCTCGGGAAAGCCTTAGCTAAAAACCCCAATCACTGTATTATCATACAAGTGGAAATATGTTCAGATTACACAAATCATTAGCTCACAAGCTATCCTGCTCTCAATACAATCCAACAATATAGCTCATAGATTGAATAGACACAACATATGCCTTCCCTCAGCCCTCCAAGCCTCCTATTTCCTTGCATAGTTTCTCTTGGGGTCCAATGCTGCTACCGGTGTGAATTGGCCTCATCACACACTCATCAAACTCAAAAGTAACCGCGCAATCTCCAAGGAATGAATTCCCTCTGCATGTAAGAGATATCCTCCATGGAATATTCCTGCAATTGATAGTACACTGTCCCATCACCTGATCTCAACTGGGTCTCTGACTGAACTGACATGCAGGAGTTATTTATGAGAGAATATTAAGTTATCTGAAGTGCAGCAGTTACATGCATGCATGCATTAGCTAACTGAACTCACAATTAGTTCATCAAACTATTTGAACTAATCTAACTGGACTTAACTCAGTTAACTGAGCTAACTAATTACAACTCAAAGTACAACTCATCATGATCTCCTTTAATCAAGGGATAACTTCCTCAATCAATGGAGAAACTGTTGCATGTCTTCATATAGACTTCATGTTTTATTTCCTACAACTAATTAACTCAAGATGAATTAATTAATTATTTTACAAACAACTGCTAAGATCAAATTCGAATTTTAATTCTCAATTTTAGTTCAAATTACCAGCTACTACCTCACCTGAAGTAGCATCCTCCTTCCTCCAGTTACCAGCTAGAGGAGTCTGCATGGGTTTTCACTTCTCCATGTGGAACCGCCTGAGTATCTAATTGGCATACTTGCCTTGAGACACAAACACTTCCCCATCCTTTTGCCACACTTCCATGCCTAGAAAGTAGTGCATAAGACCCATGTCTTTCATCTCAAACTCTCTTGCATGGTCCTCCTTGCAAGACTTGATCAACTGATCATCACCTGTTAAAATCAGATCATCCACATAAAGAACAATGATCAATGGTTTACCTTCTACCATGATGTGGTAAAGGTTTGCATCTATGTCACTCTTGGTGAAGCCCAACCCGGTGAAATAGTTGTTGATCCTGGTGTACCAAGCACTAGGTGCTTGCTTCAACCCATACAAAGCCCTCTTGAGTCGGCACACATGCGACTCACGATCGAAGGTCTCAAAACCTTCCGGATGCTCAATGTACACCTTTTCTTCAATCTTCCCATTGAGGAACGTTGTCTTCACATCCATCTGATGGATCTTCCAACCCATCTGAGCTGATAGTGCCAACATCGATTTGATAGATGAGTACCTTGCTACAGGAGCAAAAGTTTCATCGTAGTCGATCCCCTCGACCTGTGAGAAACCACGGGCAACAACCTTGCCTTATGTTTCTCAACACTACCATCAGTTGTCTGCTTTACTTTGTAAAGCCATCTGGAACTCACCACTGACTTTGTTGGCCAGATAAATCGATCTTGCAGACAAGGCCAATCTCCCTAGTATCTAAAGGTATCTAGCAACAAGCAGACAAGCAAATCTATTTTTCTCTAAACATATACGATTCATTAATAAAAACTATGGAGGTGTTAGAACCTACCTTAAGTCCAACGCTAGTTTGTAGCAGCCAACCTTCAACCATCCGAAAGAGTTTCCTTTTGAGAACCTGCAAACACAAACAAGCACACATCAAATAACACCTGCATAGCTAATATCATAAAGCATGTTCATTATGGTGATCAAGGAATCCATAAAATAAACCATAAAACATAGCTTATTAGAAAAATAAACTTATTTGTATTAACTTTGAAATAGAAGAACCTTACAACCTTTGGTGCCTTGATGTTGTACAAGCTCTTCCCAGGGTCCGTAACAAGAATCTCCTTTACTTTGACAAGCCTCAGACTCTTCCAAATGAGATCAAAGAGGTATGTAATCTCTTCTCACAAAAGCTCAATTAGGAAGACTAAGTTCCAGCAGCATTTCACCTCAAAAATAGTCAGCTTTCAACCTCCTCAGTAACCAGCCCAATGCTTCATTTTATAGTGCAGAGGAATGAGGTTACAGGTCCACCTATGAAGGGATAGAGTCCTCCTACAAAGGGATAAGCTCCTCACATCAAGGGGTTAGCTCCTTAAGGTATGGGATGCATGAACCTTAAGGGAGCGAACTTGCCACCTCAAGATTCCTTCCAGAAGCTTCTAGAAATGACTCAAAGTGAGTTTTTAAGAATATACTTGCGCCTTTTTAACTTCTACAGGGGTTTTCACCCATAACACAGAGACATAGCGGTCAGGTACACATGAGACATGACCATTAGGTGCGAGACCGCAGGTAATGCTAAGAGAAAGTGCGGAACCAGAGTTTTAGAGACTTTTGAAGACTTTCTCTTATTTTCAAGGCTTGATATGAAGAACTGAGGTTTAAGACTTGCAAAGGAGGAAAGTATGAGTGGTAATGGACTCACACAGATTGCAGAATGTCAAGGTGACAATTTTTAGTGCAACAGATTGTCCCCTAAAGTGCGAAGTCTGTAATAGATGAAAATGAAGTTTTTCATGTATGAAGAGTGAAGTACTTTATCATTTCAAGGATCATCCTCGGACACCCCAGTCGGAACCTGTAAAAAACATTCAATGCAAAATATATATATGTGAACATATCATCGCTGAGGTAGGCATTCCCATACGCAGATCAAAATTGACTAGAAAACTGACTAAACTATTCTGATACAAGAATGGTTTTGTAATACATCATGAGTATAGACATATGTAGACACAGTATGGGCGCAGCCATTTGTTTATGAATAGTCCACTGTATAATGAATAACAAAATTCCTCACAGCCTGGATGGTGGAAACTAGATCCAGGGTCTTGATTTCTGCTTTTCAATCTAGTACAATTCTATCCATGTGAATGAATGTGTCGAAGTCAAACATGGTAGAAACCACTTGATTACCAGTCAATGATGTGAACTATTAACAAGTGTGAGAGAAACCATCAGTAATGTCAATGGCTCTCAAAGTACTAAGTACAATCCATGAATTGTGAATAAATGAGCTGATGTCGAACATGTCACAGAATCCTTTGATCGAAGGTCAATGAAACAACCTATCGTCGAAGGCGAGAAACCTGCCATTAGGGCATGCAGATTCCAAGGTACTGACGATTTCTAGATCATCTTTCTAGATAATGAGCTGAAGTCGATAGAAAGTGATCCATCGCAGGGAAGCCCACAACACGAAATCATAGATCAAGTTTTGAAGAAATATAGTAGCAAGAATTGACTCAGGGATGGTGAAAATGGATGACAGATATTTTGCAGATGAATGGTTTATTTGAACTGACCTCTTGAACACATAACGACATTGCAGATGGTTTGGTGACAATTGACCCAAAGCTAATACCCAGAAACCGGTTGAAAACTTTCAATATGGTTTGATTAACTGTTAGGAAAAGGATTTCCCAACCCAGTAGAACAAAAAGTGTCGTGTTCAAGAGTGGTTAACTGCTTTTCTAAAACACAAAGTGTAACAAACAAGTTCATTTTTCTCTCTTTTCCCCCACCATTTCTAGCAAGTACCTCTTTATTTTTGGCAAGCTTGAAGAGGATAACATTTGCTTGTTTATAAGCTCACCCTTCGGATGAGTTCAACTTAGTTTAAAATTCGAACCCTAAGAAGGAGTGGTTCGTTTCTGTTTAAAATTGAACAGGTCCTTTACTGTTAAATTTTAACGAGTCCAGTATAGGAAAAACTCGGTGTTTTTCAATTTTAGGGAGTCAGAAGAAAAACTTAAGGAAACTCCATGGGTGTCCTTTTTCGTAAATTTGTGTCCTCCAAACCCGAAAAAGTATAAAATATTCTTTGAGAGAACTGCTTGACCATTACGATCAAGGAATAATTTTCATAATTAGTGGCTCAAATCTGAAAAAGTAAAAAAGTGATCGAGAACACGTTGTTTTATAACCAATATCGAACTTGAAACGACAAAAGTCCGACGATCTTTTCATGTTTATACGGTTAGAAAAGAGCTGTAAGTGGACTGCCTTTTTAATTCCGTTTAACGAGTTTAAAAAGGAAAAAACTCAGCAATCTTTTCATATTTTACGAGTCAGAAAAGAGCTTAAAGAGGACTCCAATGTTTCGCTTTTTCATAAGTTTTTGAAAGAGCCCAAAAAAGTGATAAAAGTACTCTTTGTTGAAAATGATCAATTTTCCCCGAAAAATCCAATATTCTGCACAAAAATTCAAAACATTACGCATACTTGTTTTAAGATAAATAAAAATGTATCAAAAAGTTACCTTTTTAAAGTGAAAAATAAATAAATAAAAATTCATTTATTCAAAAAATCTTATAAAAAGGGCTTTTGTAAATTCATTTTCACCATTTGATTTCAGAGTGAGAAGTGAGAGCTTTTGGGTAAGAAACTTCCTGTGAAGATTGCGGAAAATCCGTCTGTTGGAATCGAAAACCGTTAGCTCTAGGTAATCCACATCATCCTTGTCTTGCATTTCAACCGTTTATATTTCGTTTGTACGCTTTAAAATTGATTTTTTAAGGAGAATTTGATTTAGAAAAATGCTCGCGGGGGTCTGCAGGTGCAACATGCGGCCCTTGCGGACCTCGACTTTTTTCTACAAAGAACAAAGTCGTGGGTCTGCACCTGTTGCTCACGACGAGTGCGGACCTACGCACTGTTTGTAACTAGCGGGTGCAGACCCGCGAAATGGATTTTAAGAATTCAAATTCTTCCATTTCTGCCCAAATTTTTTTGAACTAAATTGTTCTAATACGCCTTTTTTGCAATGTAGGACATACGAAATGTTTATTTGGTGGGAACACGAGCATGAGGATGTGGATCTTGCTGCAATAAATCATCCACCTACATTGAATGCATTGAGAGCATGCAGAC
Organism: Pinus tabuliformis; assembly: GCA_031772625.1. Classification (NCBI taxonomy): domain Eukaryota; kingdom Viridiplantae; phylum Streptophyta; class Pinopsida; order Pinales; family Pinaceae; genus Pinus; species Pinus tabuliformis. Next base: position 710,671,848 of record CM062806.1, on the reverse strand, counting down.
TGTTAAGTTCTGGGCCATACTAGGCATGAGTGCCCAAGTAGACTTTTTGCAATGGCTGGTTGACAGGTGGAACATATAGGACCAATGTTTTATGATTGGTGGCCACCGGCTCGAAATTGAGCTAGAGGACATATATTTTTTGACTGGTTTTCCCAAGAGAGGCGAACGATTATCTCTTTTTGGGACTAGGCCAGGTGGCTAGTCTGTCGCTAGTCTCCGATTGGAGTTTTGCAATGATCAAACAAAGGACAAACGGATTGATATTAAAACTATCAACCGTCCTGAACTTAAGGTTATTGCGTTCACTATCACCAGACTATGCGGGAGTGAAACATTGCACGTCGCTACCGAATCCCAGATGCGAATGGCAGTAGACCGTTATCGAGGTACCATTTTCAACTGGTGCGAGGCTGTGTTGGGGAATGTAAAAGGCCAACTAACTAGAGCAAAGAACGGACAACTAAAAAACTTTGGATATGGTTTCCTAGTCGTGAGATTTGGTCTAGAGAGGGTCCTTATGTTGGTTCCACAACAGCTTTCTGTTGACGCTGGACTTCCTCGAGAGCCTAGGATAATGCGTTGGGTTGCAGTGATGGCCCGTCATCCTGAGGAGGGTTCAGAGGTTGTTCGATTTCCACCTGAGTAGTTGGTTGAAGAACCAACTTTTTGTGATTCAATATTTTTCATATGCTGGGATGGATTTTCATGGTAACCCAGACATGATTCTTCCACCAGGAGAGCAGTGGTATGATTCAGGTAAAATCATTTTCAACACTTTCTAAGTTTTAACTAATTTTTTTTGTTTTTTAAATCGTCCAAAACTGATAATAAAAAGTTTTAAATGCAGATGTGGGTCCACGACGACTAGCCGCTCTCCAACCTTATGAGAGGAGACACCTAGCTACAACAGTACCGACCCCACAAGACCAATCTACAGAGACCCTGACCGAATTGGAGAACCATCTAGAATGTTTGACAGCAGATATTCCAGAGACTGGAATAGATGATATTCCACTTAGGTTACAACGATATGTGATTGGGGTCCCAGGACCTTTTAGGAGGTTCCTTTGCAGGGTGGCTCGAGCAGTGGTTTCTTATCGTGATCATCACCAGGGATAGGATGATCACTTTTGTAGACTCACATGACATTTTTGTCTTTTTGTACTATCATTTTTGCCGATCATAAGGTGTTTTTCAACCTATGATCAAAGATGATGTATATTTGACACACTTCTATGCTATGATATATCACTATTACTGGCTATCTTGTGTAACATGTTATTGAATGTTTTTAAATTTACTATTTTGATTATTGCAAATGTCTATTTATTATACGAGAAGTGACTACATCTGCTATGTATTTAAATGTCTTGGAATATGTTGATATTCAATGTAATCAAATTCACGTTCCAAGAGACGAACTCTCAAAAATAATCTTAATAACATTGGATTTCTAATGGCATAAACTTTGTTAAACTGTAATACAACGAGTTCAAAATCTAACCTAACAATCAAAATCTGAATCCCAAATGAGATGGATTTAGATAATAACTCAATCACTGCACTATACTCTGCAATGTTATTCATTGTTTGACCGAGGCTTACCCCATGCATAGATACTAACTCATCAAAGGGTGAATAGATAACACAAGCTGCAGAAGAAATGTTCTGTGTACTATGACAAGCACCATCAGAAAAACCAATGTATGTTTGAGGAGACGTCGACATCTGCAATATCAAGAGTAAAATCAAGATAAGCAAGAATAATGATAAAAGCACTCTCTAAACTAGGCACACATTTCTAATCTAAAACACACCAGCTAGAAAGAAACTAATCTAACAAAAATCTCTACACCAAAATTTAAGCATAATATCTCTTCAGATAAAGCCCATTTCTGGGTTTACCCAAAGAGACACCGTCAAAATATACCAATTCATAGGCCCCTTTTTCCAGATTTCACTTAACAATATAAGGACCATGCCACATAGGTACAAATTTTCCAGCCCCTAGCTTATCATTTGCTTGATCGTATAGTAAAACTAGGTCTCCTTCCGAAAAAGTACGAGGTGTAACATTTCGATCGTACTGAGCTTTTATTCATTTCGCATGAGTTTCGATTGCTAATGCAACATTGCGTCGACTCTCATCTAGCTGAGCTAAGTACAAAAAACGTTTTTCCTCTTTAAAAGTGGCTGGGAGTAATTCTATGGCTATTTGCAAAGACAAAATTTCGCATTCAATAGGTAACACTGCTTCCAAACCGTAAACCAATTGAAAAGGAGTGAAACCAGCTGATGTTTTTACTGAGGTTCGATATGCCCAAAGTTTTGAAAATAACATGTTATGCCAATTCGACCTATGAATACCAATGATTCGTTGGATCATAGTGACTAGAACCTTATTGATAGCTTCAACCAGACCATTAGCCTGTGGGTAATATGGAGTAGAATTATCATAATGCAGGCCAAGTTGATCTGTCAGTTCAGTCATCATGATGTTTCGAAAATGACTTCCATGATTAGTAATAATAGCTTGAGGAACACCGAATCTAGCAATTATATGATTGAATACGAAAATTGTAGCAGTTTTGCCGTCTGCCGAAAATGTAGGCATCGCCTCGGCCCACTTAGTAAAATAATCTACCGCTAGGATGATATACGCATGCCCCCCGGCCGAGTGAGGGTTACATGTAATAAAGTCAATACCCCACTTTGCGAAAGGACCGACAACAATTATAGGGTGGAGAGGAGCAGGTGGAGCACGCATCTTACGATAAAAAATTTGACAATTGTGGCATTTCTGGACTGCATAGATACAATCTTTGAATAAGGATGGCCAAAAATAACCAGCGCGCAATATCTTTTGGGCTGTGGCATACCCAGACATATGACCGCCACATGCTCCAGAGTGATAGTCATTCAGAACCTTTTCAGCTTCTTCATGAGTAAGACAACGTCGGAAAACAGAATCCACCCCACGACGATAGAGTGTATCACTAATAATATTGTATTGTTGGGATTGGAAACGTATTTTCCGTCGCTGAGATCGTGAGATTTCAGGCCGAAAATATTGGGTTTGGAGATAAACAATAATATCTCCATACCATGGATCAAGAGTACTGATAAGAAACAAGGATTCATCCGCAATGGGTTCTTTTGCCACAGTTTCAATATCAGTACGTGGGAAATCACACATCAGTTCCGCAAAAACCAAAGATTTCTTTGCCTTGGATTTTTCAAATTCCAAGTCAAATTCCTGTAGGATAACGATCCATTTGGAATACTTGCCCCCTAGCAAATGTTTTGTCAAGATATAGATCATATGGTTACAGTCATAAATTACCGTGGTTTTGCGTAATAAGATGTAGTGATGAAATCTTTGGACAGCTTGAATAGCCGCCAAGGCCAATTTTTCCACATGCGAATATTTAAGCTCAGTCGGATTCAAAGTTCGACTAAGATAGTAAATCACATGTTCACTGTTGAATTCATCTTCCTGAACTAAAACCATCCCAATGGTGGAATGAGAAGCGGCGAGGTACAAAAAGTAATCCTCGTTGTAGTTGGGAGGATGCAATAACGGTGCATGGGTCAACGCTAGTTTAAGTGCATCAAAAGATTTGTCAGCTATCTCATCCCAAAAGAATGGAGTATTCTGTTTCAACAACCTGGTAAAAACTTTCGTTAACTCGGCGTAGTTAAAAATGAAACGACGTAAAAAGTTTGCTTTCCCTTGCAAACTTTGGAGTTGGCGAAGAGTCAAAGGAGGAGATAATTTGACGATAGCTTCAACCTTCGAGGGATCGACACGAATGCCAGTTTTTGAAAGGACAAATCCCAGTAAACAACCCGTTTCTACATAGAATACACATTTGTGTGGATTCAGCCTAATTCGATAATGCCTACCCCTCATAAATATAGCTCGTAAATGAGTGAGATGATCGGCTCTACGTAATGAATGGGAAGGTAAATCATCGAGATAAGGCTGCACAATGTGATTGATGTCATGAAATGCGTAAGACATAGCCCTTTGAAAAGTTGCTCCATCATTCTTCAATCCAAAAGGTAATTTGCAATAAGCAAAGGTCCCGCATGGAAAAATGAAAGTTGTTTTAGGTTGATCAACAGGGAGTATGTTGATTTGATTGTAACCGGAAAAACCATTCATAAAAGAGAACATTTCACTGCCGGCACAATCATCAATAATTTGATCGATATAGGGGGTTGGATAATTGTCTTTAGAACAAGCTCTAGTAATATCCCTATAATCGATACATATGCTTATCGTTCATTGTTTTTTGTTAATAGGAACAATATTCGATACCCAATCCGTTAAAGGAATTGGATAAATGAAACCTGCATGAAGTAATTTCTCAACTTCAGCTTTAATAGCAACAACTTTTTTTGGATGTATCTGATGCAAACGTTGCCGGATAGGTTTAGTGTCCAGGTAAGTTTTAATTTCATGGACAACAATTGATGGATCGATTCCTGGCATTTCTTCATATGACCAGGCAAACACGTCGCGGAATTCTTGAAATAAGGCTTTATAAGTTTGGCTTTCATCGTCCGTACAGGAAGCACCTATATGAATGTTTTCAATAATTCCAAGTTTAACTGAAATGTCAATAGGAACCGTTCGAGAGATATATCCCAAATTTAACTCAGAATCAGGATGTTGCAATGGATTATGTGGTTCTTTGACATAGTCAGTGGTAAAAATAGATGAAAAATCATTTTCAAAATGATCAAGCTTAGGTAAAAACGAAGATCGATGATGAAGATCTTCCCATGGTAAATCATCAACAGACAAAAGTTCACGAATTTGCTCATTAGTATGAACAGACTCAGAAAATGTTGTTGAAGCTGAGGTTGATATTGAAAGTGATTCTCCATGGACCACGTTCATTGGATCAGTTTTGGTTGAACAAGAGTCAGAAAACGACTGTACAACTTGATATGTAATTTCAAAGGGACTCAAAGGCATCGCGTTACCAAATGAATCCACCTCAAAATCGGAAGGTACGATCCAAGGATCATCAAAAGCAATAGTGTTCGATGAATCATATGAATAGTTGCAATAGAAGGCGATACATTAGGAGGAGGGAAGGAAAAAGTTCCTAGTAAACCAGAATCTTTAATCAAACCTATCCGAACATTCTTGTAAGGGATAGTGGTTTTACCGACATGCTGAATACTATCTGAATAGGCTGGGTCAGATGAAAAATAAGCCAGCTGGTCTATTGTAATGATCTTTCCGTTATGAGGAAACTTGATAAGCCGAAAGACCGATGAAACAACAACAATCATAGCGTAAGACCAACTGCGACCCAAGAGAAGGTTGTAATCTAGAGGGGCATCAACCATTTCCACATCTAGATTTACAGTTTTTCCTTCGACCCGTGCAGGTAAATCTTGCAAAATGCCATAAGGATGGAACCCTCGGCCTTCAAAAGCCTTTAGAATCATCGGGGAATGATTGAGTGTCAGAGAACCAAGCAATCTCCAACACTAGATCGACATAATACACGTAGAAGCTCCCTCATCAATCACAGTTCGAAAGCAAGGTCTGTTTTTGACTAACACTGGAATCTGGAAAGCCATTTGATGAGGTAGGCAAGGTGTACTATTCTCTAAATCGAAGATTATTAGGTTCGAATCCTGAATATCAACAGCTCCTATAGCTGACAATGGTAATTTACGCTGTGCTGGGCATGATTGTAGCACCTCCAAAGCCGACATTGATGAAGGGGAAATAGCTAAGTCTTCAACAATGTTATAATTTTGAGTAGCTCTCGCATGTGGATTGAAAGCTGAATTCCGAAGTATACCTTTTGCAGGTGGTTTGATTACTAAGTCAGGGTTAGGTTTCTCGATCTGTAGCGGATCAGAACCAGAAGGAGTTGAAGTTGATGGGTTTGAATTAGAAGATTCTGCTTCCTTACCACCAACAAGATTTTTACTACCATAATCTTGCGATCGCGTCGCAATCTTGACATGAGACATCATCATAATGGGTTCTTCTGAGGCATTTGAGTAAGAACCGATCATCTTACTATCTTGATTAGGAAAAGGATCCTTCAAGACAACAAGCGTTTGAGAACCCTTGACGATTTTCAAAACCTCTTCTCGATGTGGGCAGTGTCTTGTAAAATGTGTTAGAAAATTATATATTACGGAGCAATGGAACACATAAAATATTGCAGAAATATAAACAAAGAAAACGCACAAAACAAGAGAGACACAGATATACGTGGTTCACCCAGTTTGGGCTACGTCCACCCCGAACAGCCAGTCCTTCCTTTCTATTATCCAGCAAAATGAAGAGATACAACCTACAGCAAAACCGCTGTAATATCCTCTGTTTTCTCTCACAGTCTCACCTCTATGTTTCTCGCTCACCAAATACACATCTATATGAGCCTCAAATACAATGCCCTCATATAAAGAGAGGGGTTGCCTTCTAGGGCAAAAAACCCTAAACTAAACATAAGTTCTACCGTCAGATCATCCGCCTAATGAACGGCCCAGATTGACTAGAAATTACTATACTTTTACAAGGCAATTTTACAGCTATTTTTAGCTTCGGGGGCGCTGCCCCCGAAACCCCCCACCAGGGGGGGGGGGGCGGCAGCGATCATTTTTCGGGTGGCGTTGCCGCCCCATTTTGAACTGGGGTCCAAAATGCCGGTACGATAGAAGATAATCAGGCTCCACACCCAACAATCTCCCACTTGGAGACTGATTGTAGCAACTCCACCGCTGCTCCATTTGCTGGACAATGACTCCTCTTTGGACCTGGCTATTTCTCATCTTCATCGTCATCCTTGAAGACCAACTGAAACTGAGCATATTCTCAGTTTCTCCCTGGTTACAACTTTTGTTAGCATATCTGCAGGGTTCTGGCTAGTGTGTATCTTTTCCAGCTTCAACTCTCCATCTTCCAACACTGATCGTATGAAATGGTACTTGAGCTGTATGTGTTTTGTCCTGGAATGAAATGCTGAGTTCTTTGCAAGATGAATGGCACTTTGACTATCACTGTATAACGTGCCCATATCATGCTCCTTACCCAATTCACCCATAAACCTTTGTAACCAAATCATTTCTTTACTAGCCTCTGTAGCAGCAACATACTCTGCTTCTGTTGTTGAGAGTGCAACAACACTTTGGATTTTTGAAACCCAACTGACAGCTGTTCCTCCGACAGTAAATACATATCCTGTAGTGCTCCTCGTATTATCTCTCTCACCTGCCATATCTGCATCAACATATCCTTGTAGGGATATGTTTGAACCACCAAAGCATAATGCCTGATTTGTGGTACCTCTCAAATATCTGAGAATCCATTTCACTGCCATCCAATGTTCCTTTCTTGGATTGTTCATGTACCTGCTTACAACTCCCACTGCATGTGCAATATCAGGCCTTGTGCAGACCATTGCATAAATACAATGTACCAACCTTTTCGCCTTTTGCTATTACCAGGGCTCCTTTTGTGACCTTCCAAGCTTTATCTGTGAAAGTTGTCACACAACCTTCACTGCTTAACTGCCCTGTTGAAATCAGATTTTTCTTTAGATCTGGAACATGCCTTACCTCCTTTAGTAGCCATTGGTTTCCATTCTGCTGTTTTACAAGAACCTTACCCATTCCAACAATTTTACAGGGTTTGTCATCACCCAGACGAACTTGTCCAAAATCTCCTTGAACATAGTCATAAAAGTATTTCTTTTCAGGTGTGGCATGGAATGAGGCCCCTGAATCTACCACCCAGGAATCAGTAATATTTTCGAAAGAAAGAATCAAAGCATCTTGTAACACCTCACCTGTCACATTTGCTTCATGATTGTTTTCTTGCTGTGCATCTCCTTCTTTTCCCTTCCGAGATCTACAGTCTTTCTTTAGGTGTCCTTTCTTTCAACATTTCCAGCACACTATCCCCGATCTGGACTTGGATCTGCCTTTCCTTGATTTACTGCGATATCCTGAGCTCTTTCCTCTTTCCATTTTTCTTCCTCTAGACTCTGCACTCAAAGCATTTCCCGATGTCTCACCGGAGCTTTTCCGTCGCATTTCCTCGCTAAGGATAGCACCGACAACATCATCAAACTTTAAAGTACTAGATCCAGAAACAGAGTTACTAATGGCCATTACCAAACCATTCCAACTTTCTGGTAATGAGCACAAGAATAACAGAGCTCTAACTTCATCATCAAAGTTTACCCCTACAGAACTTAACTGACTTGTAACTGTATTAAAATCATTTAAATGGTTTGCAACAGATCCACCTTCCGACATATTCATATTAAATAACCGTTTCATAAGAAATACCTTGTTTGAGGCCGAGGGTTTTTCATATAGTTTCGACAACGTCTGCATCAAACCCTCTGTCGTGGTTTCCTTCGAAATGTTGAAGGCGACTGACGCAACAAGGCACAACCGTATTGTTCTGAGTGCCTTTCTATCGAGAAGGTTCCATTCTTCGTCTTTCATACCCGTCGGCATCTTTGTTTTTCCGCCCAATGGTAGGTATAGATCTTTCTGATACAGATAATCTTCCATCTGCATCTTCCACAGCGAGAAGTTTTGGCCGTTAAATTTCTCGACCCTAAACTTACCATCTTCCGCCATTGCTCCCACTCGAACCAGGAACCCTTCTTTCCTGCGAGTTTATCAGCCAAATAGACCTTCGGCTCTGATACCAGTTGTTAGAAAATTATATATTACGGAGCAATGGAACACATAAAATATTGCAGAAATATAAACACAGAAAACGCACAAAACAAGAGAGACACAGATATACGTGGTTCATCCAGTTTGGGCTACGTCCACCCCGAACAGCCAATCCTTCCTTTCTATTATCCAGCAAAATGAAGAGATACAACCTACAGCAAAACCGCTGTAATATCCTCTGTTTTCTCTCACAGTCTCACCTCTATGTTTCTCGCTCACCGAATACACATCTATATGAGCCTCAAATACAATGCCCTCATATAAAGAGAGGGGTTGCCTTCTAGGGCAAAAAACCCTAAACTAAACATAAGTTCTACCGTCAGATCATCCGCCTAATGAACAGCCCAGATTGACTAGAAATTACTATACTTTTACAAGGCAATTTTACAGCTGTTTTTAGCTTCGGGGGCGCTGCCCCCGAAACCCCCCGCCAGGGGGGGGGCGACAACGATCATTTTTCGGGCGGCGTTGCCGCCCCATTTTGAACTGGGGTCCAAAATTCCGGTACTATAGAAGATAATCAGGCTCCACACCCAACAAAATGCTCCTCGTCACAAACGAGACAAGGATAGCGAGGTTTATGTTTCTCGTCAGTAGATTCAATTTTATCTGTTTTCCCTTTTGAGTTTGTTTATTTTTCTTATTGCCTTTTTTTACCGCCGGATTTTGATTTGGCTGTAGATGATTCTACTACATGGATATCGGCAGGAATTTCAGCGGAAGAGTCTCCTTTCAGAGAATCTGGTAAAGTTATAATAGGAGAAGAATTCTTTGAAGATTTCTTCTTGATTTTGGTACTAACTGAACCAATCATACCATTAGCGGCATGAGGCCCTGAAGGAGCTGAAGTTATTTGATTGTGTTTCGGAAGGTCGAGGATTTTTTCATGTAAAGTACCTGACTGCGTATAGACGACGTCAAGGTACTGTGCCTGAGCAATGACTTGCTCTTCAGTAAAAACTCCTGCCTTAGCTACATCTTCAGTGATTTTAGGTAATAATGATTTAACAAACCATTCCGCTAAAATTTGATCCGGAATAAAAACTTTCACTAAACGCCGTCTACGTCACCATTCATGGATATGATCAGAAATATATGTTGACGTAGATTGTTTTAATGAAGTTAACAATTCCGTGCCATTGTCGTATCTGACAGGCAACTGAAAATGAGTTAAGAAAGAAGTGGCTAACTGACTAAAATTATAAAAAGAGCCTCGTGGTAACTCAATGTACCATTTGGCAGCAAGACCAATCAGAGTTCGTTGAAAAAGACGTAAGCGAATTGAATCATCAATAATGGAATTAGATGCACACCAGAGGTGATAAGTCATCACATGATTTGACGGATCTTCTCCTGACTTACCCTCGAACTTCGGGATATCACTGGGCAACTTATTAGGCATTGGCGGCCAATACGGAAGATAGTAAATCGGATCGTTCGTAAGGCGCGACAAATTAGGTAAATCCAAAGTTGCAATAAAAGGTAATTGACGGTTAGGGTCGCGAAAACCTTGGGTAACAAGACCAGCCCCAGGAGGAGGATATCCAGGATAACCTGGAATTGGATTTGCATTAGGAATATTATAACCTCCTGGAAAACCAGGATTAACCAGACCAAACTGGGGTTGTTGAGGCTGTTGATAAGTATATCCAGGGTACGGTTGATACTGATAAACTGGGTTCTATACAGTAGGACTGAATTGGCACTGTCCCTGGTACAGTGGATAAGTAAATTGCGGTTGACTTGTGACAACTGTACTTGGACCAGCTTGTCCTGTAGGCATCTGGACCGAAGTATGAACTGTGGGTCTTGACTGTGGTAAAGAGGCTTGAGGAGTTTTCACTGACGCAGGAATAGTAGAAACCAGAGCTACTGATACTCCAAAAACATGCGCGGTAGGTTGAAGAGAAGACGCAGCAGTTGCAGCAGCAGTTTGAGGCGGAGTTCAAGGCGAACTAGGCCCAAGCTGCTGAACTGAACCAGGTGCAGAGCTTTGAACAGTAGGCTAGACAGGTTGCTGGGTTGGACCAGAAACCAAAGGTTGTCCAGGTTGACTTGATAACTGCACATTTGGCTGCAAATTTTGTTGAGTTTGAGATGGATCCCACACCATGTTCATTCCGGGGTATGGACCCATAAAAGGTTGAGCATATTGAGGACCATAACCGGGTTGAGCGTAGGGCTGATAATTGAGTGGTACATTTCCAGCTCCTTGTACAAATGGTTGACCAGAAGGTGGTTGGAAACCTTGAGTTGGGTACTGACCTTGAGGTTGATAACCTTGAGGCACGTACTGAAACTGGGGTTGACCTTGAGGTACATATTGATACTGGGTTTGACCTTGAGGTATGTACTGAGTCTGAGGTTGACCTTGAGGTATGTACTGTCCTGACGGTATGTATTGTCCTTGATGTTGCCCCCTAGGCGGTAACTGACTACCTTGAGGTTGACCGCCAAGAGATAATTGACTACCTTGAGGTTGCCCCCTAGGCGGTAACTGACTACCTTGAGGTTGCCCTCCAGGCGGTAACTGACTACCTTGGGGTTGCCCCCCAGGCGGTAACTGACTACCTTGAGGTTGCGGATTTGGAATAGTACCAGACATCATAATAATTTCTTCTACGCTCAACGCTTGAGTTCCATTATTACTAGTTGATATCTCATGTTCAATTGGTTGAGGAGATGCTCCTGAAAAAGTACCAGTGAGTGACTGATACCCTGAAGGAACAGAAGGACCGCCATATAAAAATGTTTCCGGTGATTGGGAAAACATAGATGACTGTCTAGACATATTCAAAAGAGGATAATAACCTCTGGGTGTAGGATGAAAAGGAATTCGAGGTGGTGAAAAACTAAGACCCGGGTTTTCTAAAAAGTTTGTCAATGAAACGTACCAAGCGTCACTCCTAAAAGGACTGTAGAAAATGTATTCACACTCCCTAAGTTCTAAATTTGGTTGATTTTCAGGAAGAATTATATCATCATCCGGACTAACAAGTTCTTCAATAGAAATGAGTCCAGAAGGAAGATTTTGGGTAATGATATTTCCTACCCTAGGTGAACCAGGACCACTAGAAGTTGGAGAAGCAAATCCTGAAGATGGAGTAGCAGCAGGTTCGGTTTCAAGCTCATAAATTTCAGGTTCTTCAGCTAATTCACTAGTAGGAGAAATACTACCAGTAACTTCGGAAAATGAAATTGGTTCAGAAATATACTCTGTTGCTTGAACTTGATAATCAGGATGAACAATTAAAGATGACTCTCTGGCTTCCGGTGACCCAACTCTACTGTCACTAGGTGATACAAGAGCTCGTAGCCCTTCAAGCTGGCTTGGTGTATACTCGGGAGGTTTCCCCCGAAGTCTATGGGATTGTCTCGGTAATTCAACCACGATTAAATATTTAATTACTCACACGCAAACAAAGAAAATCTCAATAAAACCACCTAAAGTCTCTAAAGAACCAAACAATTGAATCACACGCCTAAAAAATCTAAGAGTTCAAACCACACACAAACAGTAACTTCCCGTACTAAAAACACTAGTTGGTGATGAAATCCAATGACGTAGAATTTACTACAGAAAGGGCGGTTGGACCAGTTACCCCGACAACCTGCTTAATGAAACAGACTGGCACAAGTTTCTTCACAAAACCGTATAGAGTGAAGAGAACCCCCCAGAGAGTCCAAGTGGGTCTAGTCAACGTCTGCTCCAGGTACAGTGAGACTCGTCCTTCACCATCACCTTAGGAAATAATCTTAAGTTTATGGACACTAATGTTACCAACAACAACAAATACAACTGGGGGAACAGTCTACGATCCGATCTATGCGCAAGGGCAGAGTAACAAAGCTCAATCCCCTTGAAGGCTCCTCGACATGATCAATCCTAGGTTTACCAACAAGTCACCCCAGGTTCCTCGACAATGGTTAATCTGAGGTTTACCATTTATAATACGTGCAAATATTCTATCTTTCCCAATGAGATAGACTTGATTGTCTCAAAGGTTCGGACATGATCTCGTGATCGACTCCTTTAAGAGAAGCTTCCCAGATTATATCAATTACAATTGAATTTATTTCCTACCGCAAGATATAGCTACTTGTTTGTTTTAACTATCTTGGAGAGTTAATTACTCCCTACTCTAAAATACTAACCTAAGCTATATTGGTGATAAGAGCCCTAGAAATAAAAAGATTGCTAGATCAATTTTAATTAAGTGTTACTTTTATGGGTTGTTCCTTAAGTCAATAGGTATGGAAATGAAACTTTGATGGTATGAAGACTTGACTCCAAAAACACTAAAAAGTGCACCTAAAATGATAAACAATCCGTTTTCTTTCAATGAATTTCTGGCTAAAAGGAGTTTGAGAATGCAATCTTTGAGAAACAAATCTTTCTTTCAACATGTAAATGAAAAAAAAATCTTTTTGTCTTTTTCAATAAGAACTCAAAACGAGACTACTAATTATGCTCACAATAAATTCCTTTCCCTTTTCAGCACTCAAAACTACAAAAAATAATTTCTTTCAAAAGAGATTCTACAATTTCTAGAAAATACTCAAAACTACAAAACTAATCTTGAGATCTAAAAACTTCTAAAAACCTAATTGTATAAAAGCTTCAAATCTTTTTGAGGATGTTTTACTTATTTATTCAGTAAACTAAGGATTAATTTGTTCAGAATAACAAATCAATCTAGAAACATCCAAATATGTTTTCTTTTATAAAAAATGAAATTCAAAACTTATAACCAAGTTCGTTCAAAGATTTGCAGAGAGAAAATGAAATCTATTTCTCACAAAGGACATATTTCACAAACCAGTCAGACTCATCAAGAAGACAAAAAGACACCAGGGTAATCTAAGGTTTCTTAGGCTTCTAATCTTTGAGTCACTACAGAGACCAGGTAAAAACCAATCCAGGCATGCAAAACTTCTAGAAAATCACCTAAAACAAAAATACCAATGGAACTTATTCACAAGAGATTTTGACAGAACACATGCAGATCTAGGTAGACACTAAAAGTGGTAAATGAAACCTAAACTTAACTGGAAGAAAACATTTTAGGGTTTTTCAAAAAATTTCATAGGGCCCGCAGGCTTCCAGAAGGACCAGATGCGGTACTGCTCTGTGTACTAAAGGAAAAGTGTGGAAATGCCTGCACTATTTGTAAAAGAAAGTACGGTCACATGAAAACTTCGAAAAAACAAAAATTATTCTAGATCCTAAAAACTACTCAATCCCACACACATCAAGCAAAAACTAGAAACAAGAACAAGTTTCTCAAGTCAAATACAAAAGAAAACCAAAAACCAAATTCAGTTCCCCAGTTGAGTCGCCAATTTGTTGGCTGGATAAATCGATCTTGCGGACAAGGCCGATATCCCTAGTATCTAAAGATATCTAGCAACAAGCAGACAAGCAAATCTATTTTTCTCTAAACATATACGATTCATTAATAAAAACTATGGAGGTGTTAGATCCTACCTTAAGTCCAACGCTAGTTTGTAGTAGCCAACCTTCAACCATCCGAAAGAGTTTCCTTTTGAGAACCTGCAAACACAAACAAGCACACATCAAATAACACCTGCATAGCTAATATCATAAAACATGTTCATTATGGTGATCAAGGAATCCATAAAATAAACCATAAAACATAGCTTATTGAGAAAAATAAACTTATTTGTATTAACTTTGAAATAGAAGAACCTTACAACCTTTGGTGCCTTGATGTTGTACAAGCTCTTCCCAAGGTCCGAAACAAGAATCTCCTTTACTTTGACAAGCCTCACACTCTTCCAAATGAGATCAAAGAGGTATGTAATCTCTCCTCACAAAAGCTCAATTAGGAAGACTAAGTTCCAGCAGCATTTCACCTCAAAAATATTTAGCTTTCAACCTCCTCAGTAACCAGCCCAATGCTTCATTTTATAGTGCAGAGGAAGGAGGTTACAGGTCCACCTATGAAGGGATAGAGTCCTCCTTCAAAGGGATAAGCTCCTCACATCAAGGGGTTAACTACTTAAGGTATGGGATGCATGAACCTTAAGGGAGAGAACTTGACACCTCAAGATTCCTTCCAGAAGCTTCTAGAAATGACTCAAAGTGAGTTTTTAAGAATATACTTGCGCCTTTTTAACTTTTACAGGGGTCCGCACCCATAACACAGAGACAGAGCGGTCAGGTACGCAGGAACATGACCATTAGGTGCGGGACCATAGGTAATGCTAAGAGAAAGTGCGGAACCAGAGTTATAGAGACTTTTGAAGACTTTGTCTTATTTTCAAGGCTTGATATGAAAATTGAGGTTTAGGACTTGCAAAGGAGGAAAGTATGAGTGGTAATGGACTCACACAGATTGCAGAATGTCCAATTTTTAGTGCAACAGACTTGTCCTGTGGTCTTGGGACAACATCCCACACACTGTTCCGAATGATAGAGTTTTACTCTTCTACCATTGCATCAACCCAGACTGGTTGCTGCACTGCCTCCTCGAATGAAGAAGGTTTAGACTCTATATACTCCCCAAATAGGGCCATGTAACCAGTGTACCGCTCGGGTGACCTCCTATGTCTGTGCTGAGAACATGGCTGTCCCACATTCTCTCGTGCATCCAACATCAACCTGTCAGCATCCCTTGAGCATTTCCGCCCATCTTTGGAAGACTAAGCATGAGTGGATGTCTCCACTCCCGGATCCTCTGCATGCGGTTGCTCCACATCAATCTGAGGCTCCTCCTCCTTAGGAACTGAAAGTTCCTCCTTTGCATGCAACTTGAGCTCCCTCTCAAGTGATACTCGCATGGATTTCTGCTCGTCGAACTTCAGATCTCTGCGTACCACTGTCCTCTGACTGGTAGGCAGGAACACCCGATAGTTGTGGGGTGTATCAGTGTACCCCACAAGTATCCCCAACTTAGCTGTTGGATCTAGCTTCTTCCGGGCATCTTTGGTCACATGGCAATAAACCGATGATCCAAAGATCCTGAAGTGACTCACATCTGGTCGCTTCCTGGAAAAGGCCTCCATAGGTGTCTTCATCCCTAGTATACGGTGTGGGCTTCTGTTCTGCAAGTATATTGCTATATTGCATGCCTCAGCCCACAAATGAAGTGGTAGGCTTTGGTCATGCAACATCGCTCAAGCTGCTCCCACAATCAATCTGTTCTTCCTTTCGGCCACCCCATTCTGCTGTGGGTTATGGGGTGCCGTCAACTCCCGTTTAATTCCTTCTGCAACGCAAAAGTCCTTAAACTGTTGGGAGACATACTCTCCACCATTGTCGCTACGCAAGGATTTTATTTTCTTTCCAGATTCTTTCTCTGCAAAGGCTTTAAACTCACAAACCTCAAGAAGGTTTGTTCCTTCTTTTGCATAAAGTAGATCCAACATCTACGAGAAAAATCATGAATAAAAATAACATAGTACCTTTGTTTAGTGGTGGAGGCTGTAGAGAATGGTCCACAAATATCTGTGTGAACTCGCTCCAAGATTGATCCAGCTCTACTGTCTTGATCGTGAAAGTAATATTTCGCATACTTACCCAACGTACAACATTTGCATGTATCCCTCTGCTCCAGTTTTCCCTTGGGAAGTCCGATAGAAATCTGTTGCATGATCGTCAAGGCCCCATGGTGCAAGTGGCCCAATCTTCTATGCCATAGATCGCCAACATCTTGGCTCTGCACCATCTCTGCTTTCGAACTCAATGTAGCACAACCGTTTACCTCCAACTTGTAGAGATTTTTAACGCGAATCCCAATCCTCTTGGTCTGTCCAGTACCAATATGCCTCAGGAATACCTTTCCTTTACTAAAGACTACATCATAACCTTTGTCTTCTAGCATAGCGACAAACACAAGATTCTTCTTCAGACCCGGTACATACTCGACATTAGTCAAGGTGAGAGGAGCTCTATGCTCCCTCTAAAACACAACCGTACCTTCACCTGAAACACGGTACTTCCATCATCGCCCATCTCGATCTGCATCTGGAGATCCTTCTCCTCCAAGGTACTGAAAAGATTCTTGTGGTTGGACATGTGGAAAGAGGCTCCACTGTCCAGGTACCAAACACATCCCACCATGGATGAAACCATGCATGCGATGAGAGAGAAATCCAACTCGAACTGTGAGGCCAGTGCCTCATCGTCTAATCCCTTCGAGGATCCCTTCTTGGATTTTTTCTGTGGACAATTCGTAGCATAATGGCCGACCTCATGACAATGAAAACATCGCACTTTCGATTTGTCAAACTTCTTTCCACCATGGGAAGCGCTGGATTTGGGATGGGACGCCTTCCCTTTCCCTTTCCCCGCTTTACTCACTGTGTGGTGTAAAATGCGGATGCAAATTAGAGTTTAATTTAATGTCAATCCGGGAAGGTAAACTTAGAAGTTATCTAAAATATATAGATCTAGAAAGATTCCTAATTTGTCCAAGATCTTAAAGTCCCCTTACAAGAACATATTTATTAAGATCTCTTTCAATAACTAATCAAACTTAGATCTAACAATTGTTTGAGATCTATGATTCTCTTACAAGAACATATTCTACAAGATCTCTTCCAACATTAGAACATCTAAGAAGAAATTAAAAGCTGAAATGAAATAAACCTAGATCTAATAATTGTATGAGATCTTACGGTTCTCTTATAAGAACAATTTCAAATAAGATTTTTCCAATATTAGAACATTTAACAAAACTTGAAAGTTGAAATCAAACAAAAACATAAAATAAATTATACCTAAAATAAGCAAATAAGCATGTAAGTGAGGCCATGGGGGCCCTCCATAACTCCACAAGCACACCACTTCAATGGAGACTCAGATGTAAAAGCAAAATTGAAGTATGATCCTTTATTTCAAAATCTCCATTACAAACCAACTCTAAGATTACAACTCTAAGCTTCTAAGATTACATACTCCAAAATTCTAAGATTACAAAAACTTCCAGGTTACAAATGGAGGAGATTGTACTCCTATTTATACAATGGGATGAGTAACAAACTCATAATGATCATCCACTAATCTCTCTTTAGTTCCATAAATCTCGCAACCATTTTTAACTACTTTCCCATTATTACAAAATATGATCCCACAAATCTCTCAAGCATTTTTAACCACTTTCCCATTATTACAAAATATGATCCCTTTGAATCCTCCATAAATCTCTCACATATCTTGGATAAGATATGCCAACCAAATCCTCCATGATCTTCTCCTTAGGAATTAGATAAGATATGCCAACCAAATCCTCCATGATTTTCTCCTTAGGAATAGTATTGCATAATTATCTCCTTAATATGGTGGAGGAGATATTAATTCTTCACATATTTCCTACACATCACAAAACTCACATATTCTTGAGATATATATAAAAATATGTATATTTTCTAATATTTAATCATAAATTCACTTGTAATACAAAAATGAATAAAATGGAAAATAAGAAGGTGAAACCCAAATGTATTTATGAAAATGATATGATAAAAGGTTAATGGGATGATGAAATGTGAGGAATAGTGAAGAAAAATGTGGATGAAAATATGACATTTCTGAGTCCCAACATCCTCCCCAACTGAACTTTTTGCATGTCCTCATGCAACCATGCATGGGTCTCTTTAAGAACATTTGGCATCTTGAACAAGTTTGGCTTTACATGATGATGTCTTTAATAATGAATGTTTCCAGGATATGTGAAAGACATGAGTAACAACTTACATTTTCTTATGGTTGGTTCTTGTGTGACAACCATGAATACAAAGAATGTTGGTTCTTGTGTTAACAACATTCATTTCGTTTTCTGTTCTCTTTTCTTCAATAATAATGTAAACACTCACTGGAAATCATAAGCTATCAATGTGCATAAGAAAGCCCTTTTGTAATATTAATGAAGCATGCCAATATTACGTATGAAGCAAAGTGCAACAAAGTATCATTGGAAAATAAATGTTGGTGAATGGTAAATGAGAAAAAATGGAGTGATAGTGGTGAAGAAATGGATTAATGGAAGTGACTATGTAGTGTGGTGAAGAAATGGAATCATGGAAGTGAATATAGTTCCCCCCCCCCTCAACTGAATTGGTTGCATGTCCTCATGCAACTTGACATGGCTCATGAAAGGAAATGTAGCATGGTGAGGGAATTTTCCAAAATATTCAAGTTAGCATATAAGTAATTGCATGATTAAAGATTAGAAAACAACATACCTCAACTTACCCAAGAATAATGAACTATGCAATAGGAATGTAGCTGCTGCTGCTGCTGGATCAGGAAAATGTGACTGATCTTGTTGTTACTGGATCTTGGGAAATGAAGGAATCTGAACTGCTGATGCTGAATCATGGAAAAGATAAATGCTGAAAGTGGAACTGTGGTACTCTCATAGATCAGAATTCATGCTGCTGTAACTGCTGAGGGAGTCGTGAAAAAGTGTATAGTCTTCACCCGCTACTAAACTTCTTGGTACAATTCTAATCATGCGAAAGAATGTTTCGATGTCGAGCATGAATATAAATCATTGGATTACCGGCCATTGATGTATGCCGTTAACCAATGCGAGGCAACTCACCATTGATGTCAATGAGTGCCAAGGTACCCGAGTACATCTTGCGAAGCGTGAATGGATGTGTTGAGGTCGAGCCACTTGCAAGATCTGAAGATCAAGGGACATTGATGTATTCCCATGATCGTCAGTGAGAGAACTTGCCATTAAGGCATGCAAGCCTCTAGGTACTCAAAAGGAACTCTAGTCTATTTCCTAGATAAGGTGCTGATGTTGACGGGGCAAGACTTGTTGAAAGGTGGGCCTTAAGGAATCCCACATCAGTCAACGCGAGTTTGTAAAAAAATATTTGGTAGGACTATAAATGGAAAGAACTCACGGACAAGCAGTGTGGATCAGCATGGCGAGGAAAACAAGGCAATGTAATCATGGAAAGGGAATGAGTTTTATTCAAAAGGAAGTAATCATGACGCAAAAGGATCGTTGTGTAGTGGAAAATGTCATGATATGTGCAGTGAAGAATTAGCTCCTTCAAGCGTCCAAAAATGGATGTAAGGAAATGCATGGTGTATGAAGATGAACTCTTGCTGTGAAAAATGGATATGGAAATGTCATGCTTTATGGATTTACAATTGGTGGAATTCAAAATCTACTTCAAAAAGGGAGGTGCAAGGTAGTGGTTGTGGAGTTGGATTTGTCTTTAGAATTTTTCATGAATTGTAGTCTTTGGAAGACCAATTGTCGTCACAATGTAATCTCCTTATGATCACTTGATTATCCTGTAACCTGTAAAAAAACTTGGCAGAAAGAAAACATAAGTGTGTTCAAGAAGAAATGGCCATTTCCTTCATGATTCTTACGCAAAAATTTCATACCAAATAAAACATATTAAGGACAATCAAAGTGTTGAAATTGACTTAATCATGATATTAAAATCAATCCATTCTTAAAATAACCATGAAAAGTAATACTCCCTGTTTGTGTCAGATGAAATATGCTCGGCAAAAGCCTTACAATTCTGAAGAGGCTGTGCCCATTAC
This sequence comes from Pinus tabuliformis, assembly GCA_031772625.1. Classification (NCBI taxonomy): domain Eukaryota; kingdom Viridiplantae; phylum Streptophyta; class Pinopsida; order Pinales; family Pinaceae; genus Pinus; species Pinus tabuliformis. Next base: position 710,651,567 of record CM062806.1, on the reverse strand, counting down.
CCATTGCCAAAGTTCCGCTGCTTCTTATACGCAAATTTCCACCGGATCAATTGTATTTCCACCATACATTTGTTTCAAAACTTCTGGACTTAACTACAGGCTTTCACACGGTTTCAATCAATCAAACAACACATAGTAAGTGAATTCAAAACTGTATTTCGTTGATGTTTCCGCTGCGCTGTTATAACCAGTAGCTGTGGATTGATTTAATCGATCTCAAACTATCCCAATTGACCAAGTTCAACGCAGATTTAACGTATTCATTTAATTTAGAAAACAACGCTGCTCATACCTGAAGTTTTCAACGTATTAAATTTCCAGCGCTGCTCAGATCTTCAAACTGCTGTTTCAAAACTGGAATTGGATTGCTTTGAAGCTAAATTATACAGGCTTTTAAATTGATTTAACCCAGAAATTTAACGCTTTTTTCTCACACGGGCATTCTGCACCAAAGTTTGAAAACGCTTCTCTACATCGATTTATCAATACTGTATACAAACAAAGATTGGTTTCCAGCAAAACAAATGGATTGCTTCCCTCCAAACATACCTTTCTCTGCTGAAATTGACTTCAAACACATCTTCCTCTGTACTGAAATCGACTTCAATTGTTTTAAATTCATCAACAACATTTTTAATCGAACAAAATTTCTCAATCGATGCCACTAAAGGAATTGATTCCAGCAACATATAATTCAATACATCTTCAAAGTTCAGAGATTAGTTTACTGCGTCCCTCAGACATCAGTAATTCTTGTAAAACCCAGACTCAGTATTGATTTCTTCAAATCGAATTTCAATAACCCTTTATGCAACGATTTTCATAACATATATAATTCCAGAGTTAAAAACAAGAATTGCGCCTCTTTCAACTAGTGATCCACCCACCGTTTATGGTAAGAGAAGCCACACAAATGAACAGAGGAGTCGGTTTTGCACAAAATTTGGTGACTTATGGTGTTGCAGTGTGTTTCGCATTATTATGTGTTTTGTTTGTTGTTGATTGTTTTATAATAATTTTTTTTTTAAACAAAAATCTAAAAAAAATTAAGATGATTTTTCGCTCATGCAGATCAATTTTCCAGCAAAAGTATTTTTTATTTGAAATAAATCAATAGGTTTTCTGATCTTCCTGATCGCACGAAGCGCAGGAAGAGAGCATACTAATCTCTTGATTTATTTTTATTTATGCAGGTTAGCGTGGATGGATAAAACACAATTAAGATCTGCGACAAAAAACACAATTAAGATCTGCGAAAAAACTTTGCATTATCTACACTCTTTCTGCAATGTCACGGGGGCATTTAGACTCTCGGAAGACAAATCTTTCCGATAATCAGGCTCCTGGCTCACCCGTGATACAGAAACAAGACATAGAAATGCAAAGATGAAGCAGTTCTTTTTATTCATGATGATTTATTTTTGGAAAACAAAACTAAAAACTTCTAATGATAACGACTTCTAATGACTTCTAATGAGATCTCATTTTTATTTTTCTAATCTATTCTATATTAACTTAAAAGATGTTTTATTTTCTAAGTAAAAGAATGCTTCCAATAAAGCCATCTACGGACTAAAAATTCGAACATGCTCACATCAAGATTTAAAAATTTTACATTATGTTTTGCAAGTATGTGAGAATCATGTCTTAGAGTTGGCTCAAGGTTATTGTCCTTGCTCTCCAAGAAGTACCTGTTCAACATTGTCAAAGTCCTCATCCGTAGATGGATTAGTGAGAAATGGGGGGTTTAAAATAAAAATTGAATTTAAATTATCTATGTGCGAAAATGAAAAAAAGAATGCTCCAAACTTTGAACTCCTTTACGAACTTGCTGTCACCAAGTTCCACAAATTAGTCCATAAAAACAAATGCATAAAATAAAGACTAAATCCTTCTAGTTGCACTTCCCCTGCAACAGCACCAAAATGTGTGGTCTAAAATGCGGATGCAAATTAGAGTTTAATTGAATGTCAACCCAGGAAGGTAAACTTAGAAGTGCTTATCTAAAATATATAGATCTAGAAAGATTCCTAATTTGTCCAAGATCTTAAATTCCCCTTACAGGAACATATTCATTAAGATCTCTTTCAATAACTAATCAAACTTAGATCTAACAATTGTTTGAGATCTATGATTCTCTTACAAGAACATATTCTACAAGATCTCTTCCAACATTAGAACATCTAATAAGAAATTAAAAGCTGAAATGAAATAAACCTAGATCTAATAATTGTATGAGATCTTACGGTTCTCTTACAAGAACACTTTCAAATAAGATTCTTCCAATATTAGAACATTTAACAAAACTTGAAAGCTGAAATCAAACAAAAACATAAAATAAATTATACCTAAAATAAGCAAATAAGCATGCAAGTGAGGCCATGGGGGCCCTCCATAACTCCACAAGCACACCACTTCAATGGAGACTCAGATGTAGAAGCAAAATTGAAGTATGATCCTTTATTTCAAAATATCCATTACAAACCAACTCTAAGATTACAACTCTAAGCTTCTAAGATTACATACTCCAAAATTCTAAGATTACAAAAACTTCTAGATTACAAATGGACGAGATTGTACTCCTATTTATACAATGGGATGAGTAACAAACTCATAATGATCATCCACTAATCTCTCTTTAGTTCCATAAATCTCGCAACCATTTTTAACTACTTTCCCATTATTACAAAATATGATCCCTTTGAATCCTCCATAAATATCTCACATATCTTGGATAAGATATGCCAACCAAATCCTCCATGATCTTCTCCTTAGGAATTGGATAAGATATGCCAACCAATTCCTCCATGATTTTCTCCTTAGGAATAGGATTGCATAATTATCTCCTTAATATGGTGGAGGAGATATTAATTCTTCACATATTTCCTACACATCACAAAACTCACATATTCTTGAGATATATATAAATATGTATATTTTCTAATATTTAATCATAAATTCACTTGTAATACAAAAATGAATAAAATGGAAAATAAGAAGGTGAAACCCAAATGTATTTATGAAAATGATATGATAAAAGGTTAATGGGATGATGAAATGTAAGGAATAGTGAAGAAAAAGGTGGATGAAAATATGAAATTTCTAAGTCCCAACACTCGCTAAGGCTAGATTTTCTTCATCGCCTTGCTTTGATGAAGATCCATCTCTGGTGCTTCTTCTTATCTCCTCCTGCATCAGATCCAACCAAAGTCGTTCCCAACCTGGCAGTTTCTCTCTTCCATTAACCGAGTCTTGGTAGCTATGCCAACCCTTAGGAAGACCGAGGAGAGAAAGACTCACCATGTCATCATCGGCTGTCGTGATCCCTACACTTCCAAGCTCATCCCTGTAGGTGGTGAGCTTGTTTAGATATGTAGAGATTGTGTCGTCCTTTTCACACTTGATTTTTCGAAGCTTGTCTTTCAGCGCCAGCTTCCTCTAATCGCTGCTGTTCTGATATAGATCTTTCAATGTTTTCCACATTGAAAACGGTGTCTCCTTCCCATGGAGGCTTGAGACAATGTGGTCTTGAACTCCCTCCAGGAGGATTATCCTCGCTCTAGCCACACATTTCTTCCATTCCTCCAATTCTGTAGCATTAGCCGCTGTTGGCTTGGGGACTTCTTGATCAATGAAGTCCTTTAGACCGTTGTCGTCTAATACTGCTTCCATGTGATCCTTCCAGGCTATATAATTCGAGTTGCCATCAAGGGCATACTCGAGTCTTAAACCGTTGAATGCCATTGGTGAAATTTGAGATGTGATAAGAATTCGAATTCTATAATGAGGAACTTGAAACTTTGAACTTCTCCCTTATTTGTTTACTATTCTTCGATTTGATCACCTTTTCTCTGATACCATGTAGAATTTCCCACTGTAGATCAATAAATTATGTAATATACTAAAGCAAAATACAAGATCTACTTCTACAACAAACTTGCAGAAGCTTAATCGATTTTGAGCAAGATCAAATAGAACACATATAACTGAGAATGAGAAAGCAATCGGACATGAACACAAAAGAATACTCTGGGGAAAGCCTCAGCTAAAAACCCCGATCTCTGTATTACCATACAAGTGGAAATATGTTCAGATTACACAAAGCATTAGCCCACAAGCTATCCTGCTCTCAGTACAATCCCACAATACAACTCACAGACTGAATAGACACAACATATGCCTTCCCTCAGCCCTCCAAGCCTCCTATTTCCTTGCGCAGTTTCTCTTGGGGTCCAATGCTGCCACCTGTGTGAATTGGCCTCATCACACACTCATCAAACTCAAAAGTAACTGCGCAATCTCTAAGGAATGAATTCCTTTTGCATGCAAGAGATATCCTCCATGGAATATTCCTGCAACTGATAGTACACTGTCCCATCACCTGATCTCAACTGGGTCTCTGACTAAACTGACATGCATGAGTTATTTATGAGAGAATATTTAGTTATCTGAAGTGCAGCAGTTACATGCATGCATGCATTAACTAACTGAACTCACAATTAGTTCAACAAAATATTTGAACTAATCTAACTGGACTTAACTCAGTTAACTAAGCTAACTAATTACAACTCAAAGTAAAACTCATCATGATCTCCTTTAATCAAGGGATAACTTCCTCAATCAATGGAGAAACTGTTACATGTTTTCACATAAACTTCATGTTTGATTTCCTACAACTAATTAACTCAAGATTAATTAATTAATTATTTTACAAACAACTGCTAAGATCAAATTCGAATTTTAATTCTCAATTTTAGTTTAGGGACTAACTAAAATTGGAATGTATCCCAAAATGCTATTTATAGCAGTGCTATTTTTAGCACTTCTATTTTTAGCATTTCTTGTTGCACACTCCCTCTCAATAAGAAAGGGATTATTAGTCACCCCAATCCTGTCTCTGTGGAACTCGAAATTACATTTTGACAATGCCTTAGTCAAAATATTTGCATCCTGTTCCTCGGTCGAAACATACATCAACAACATGATCCTCTTCACCACACAGTATCGAAGATGATGGTACCGGATATCGATGTGCTTGGACCTGTCATGAAATACTGGATTCTCAGAGAGTTTGATACAACTCTGATTATCGCAGTAGATCACAGTTGGATCCATCCTCTGACCAAACAATTCCACTAAAATCTTTCGCATCCAAATAGCCTCACATGCTTCTTGACTGGCAGCCATGTATTCAGCCTCTGCTGAGCTAAGTGCAACTGACCTCTGTTTCCTGCTGTACCAAGAAACTGCAGTTGAACCAAGGTTGAAGATTCCTCCAGAAGTTCTCTTCTGGTCTGATGGACTCCGTGCCCAATCTGGATATGTGAAGCCTTGAAGCTTCACTCCCTCTGTCCGTCTGTACCACAATTCATACTAAGATGTGCCTCTGAGGTATCTTAGTACATGCTTCGCTGCCTTCCAAAACAACTTGGTAGGATGAACCATAGCTTGACTCAGTTGGTTCACCGCAAAGCATAAGTCTGGTCATGTGTTCACTAGATACATTAGTGAACCCACAAGATATCGATAAATAGTAGCAACTACTACCTCACCTGAAGTAGCATCCTCCTTCCTCCAGTTACCAGCTAGAGGAGTCTTCATGGGCTTGCACTTCTCCATGTAGAACTGCCTGAGTATCTCATTGGCATACTTGCCTTTGAGACACAAACACTTCCCCATCCTTCTGCCACACTTCCGTGCCTAGGAAGTAGTGCATAAGACCCATGTCTTTCATCTCGAACTCTCTTGAAAGGTCCTCCTTGCAAGACTTGATCAACTGATCATCACCTATCAAAATCAGATCATCCACATAAAGAACAATGATTAATGGTTTACCTTCTACCATGATGTGGTAAAGGTTCGCATCTGCTTCACTCTTGGTGAATCCGACCCCGATGAAATAGCTGTCGATCCTGGTGTACCAAGCACAAGGTGCTTGCTTCAGCCCATACAAAGCCCTCTTGAGTCGGCACACATGCGACTCACGATCGAAGGTCTCAAAACCTTCTGGCTGCTCAATGTACACCTCTTCCTCAATCTTCCCATTGAGGAACGTTGTCTTCACATCCATCTGATGGATCTTCCAACCCATATGAGCTGATAGTGCCAACATCGATCTGATAGATGAGTACCTTGCTACAGGAGAAAAAGTCTCATCATAGTCGATCCCCTCGACCTGTGAGAAACCACGGGCAACAAACCTTGCCTTATGTTTCTCAACACTGCCATCAGCTGCCTGCTTTACCTTGTAAAGCCATCTAGAACTCACCACTGACTTGTCCTGAGGTCTTGGGACAACATCCCACACACTGTTCCGAATGATAGAGTCATACTCCTCTAATATTGCGTCAACCCAGACTGGTTGCTGCACTGCCTCCTCGAATGAAGAAGGTTCAGACTCTACACACTCCCCAACCAGGGCCACGTAACCAGTGTACCGCTCGGGTGACCTCCTCTGTCTGCGCTGAGAAGTGACTCACATCTGGTCGCTTCATGGAAAAGGCCTCCATAGGTGTCTTCATCCCCAGTATACGGTGCGGGCTTCTATTTTGCAAGTATACTACTGTATTGCATGCCTTAGCCCACAAATGAAGTGGTAGGCTTTGGTCATGCAACATCGCTCAAGCTGCTCCCATAATCAATCTGTTCTTCCTTTCGGCCACCCCATTCTACTGTGGGTTATGGGGTGCCGTTAACTCCCGTTTAATTCCTTATGCAGTGAAAAAGTCCTTAAACTGTTGGGAGACATACTCTCCACCATTGTCGCTATGCAAGGCTTTTATTTTCTTTCCAGATTCTTTCTCTGCCAAGGCTTTAAACTCACAAAACCTCAAGAAGGTCTGATCCTTCTTTTGCATAAAGTAGATCCAACATCTACGAGAAAAATCATCAATAAAAATAACATGTTACCTTTGTTTAGCGGTGGAGGCTGTAGAGAATGGTCCATAAACATCTGTGTGAAATCGCTCCAAGATTTCTCCAGCTCTACTGTCTCAATCCTGAAAGGAAGATTTCGTGTACTTACCCAAGGTACAACCTTTTCATGTATCCGTCTACTCCAGTTTTCCCTTGGGAAGTCCGGTAGAAATTTGCTGCATGATCTTCAGGGCCCCATGGTGCAGGGTGCCCAATCTTCTATGCGATAGCTCGCCAACATCTTAGCTCTGCACCATCTCTGCTTTGGAACTCAATGCAGCACAGTCATCTACCTCCAACTTGTAGAGATTCTTAACTCGAATCCCAATCCTCTTGGTCTGTCCAGTAATGATATGCCTCAGGAATACCTTTCCTTTACTAAAGATTATATCATAGCCTTTGTCTTCTAGCATAGCAACAGGCACAAAATTCTTCTTTAGACCCGGTACATACTTTACATTACTCAGGGTGAGAGGAGCTCCATGCTCCCTCTGAAACACAACTGTACCTTCACCTGAAACACAGTACTTTCCATCATCACCCATCTCGATCCGCATCTGGAGATCCTTCTCCTCTAAGGTACTGAAAATATTCTTGTCGCCGGACATGTGGAAAGAGGCTCCACTGTCTAGGTACCAAACACATCCCACCATGGATGAAACCATGCATGCGATGAGAGAGAAATCCAACTCGAACTATGAGGCCAGTGCCTCATCGTCTGATCCTTTCGAGGATCCCTTATTGGATTTCTTTTGTGGACAATTCATAGCATAATGGCCCACCTCATGACAACCAAAGCATCTCACTTTCGATTTGTCAAACTTCTTCCCACCATGGGAAGAACTGGATTTGGGATGGGACACCTTCCCTTTCCCTTTCCTTGCCTTACTCGCTAGGGCTAGATTTTCTTCATCATCTTGCTTTGATGAAGATCCATCTCTGGTGCTTCTTCTTATCTCCCCCTGCATCAGATTCGACCAAAGTCGTTCCCAATCTCGCAGTTTCTCTCTTCCATTAACCAAGTCTTGGTAGCTATGCCAGCTCTTAGGAAGACCGAGGAGAGCATGAATCACCATGTCATCATCGACTGTCGTGATCCCTACACTTCCAAGCTCATTCCTATAGGTGGTGAGCTTGTTCAAATATGTAGAGATCGTGTCGCCCTTTTCGCACTTGATTTTCCGAAGCTTGTCTTTTAGCGACAGCTTCCTCTGATCGCTGCTGTTCTGATATAGATCTTTCAATATTTACCACATTAAAAATAGTGTCTCCTTCCCATGGAGGCTCGAGACAATGTGGTCTCAAACTCCCTCCAGGAGGATTCTCCTTGCTTTAGCCACACATTTCTTCCATTCCACCAATTCTGTAGCATTAGCCGCTGCTGGCTTGGGGACTTCTTGATCAATGAAGTCCTTTAGACCGTTGTCCTCTAATACTGCTTCCATGCGATCCTTCCAGGTTATATAATTCGGGCTGCCATCAAGGGCATACTCGAGTCTTAAACCGTTGAACGCCATTGGTGAAATTTGAGATGTGATAAGAATTTGAATTCTATAATGAGGAACTTGAAACTTCGAACTTCTCCCTTCTTTGTATAATGTTCTTCGCTTTGATCACTTTTGCTCTGATACCATGTAGAATTTTCCACTGTAGATCAACAGATTATGCAATATACTAAAGCAAAATACAAGATCTACTTCTACAACAAACTTGCGGAAGCTTAATCGATTTTGAGCAAGATCAAATATAACACATATAACTGAGAATGAGAAAGAAATCACACATGAACACATAAGAATACTCTGGGGAAATCCTCAACTAAAATCCTCGATCTCTATATTATCATACAAATGGAAATATGTTCAGATTACACAAAGCATTAGCTCACAAACTATCCTACTCTCAGTACAATCCAACAATACAACCCACAGACTAAATAGACACAACATATGCCTTCCCTCAACCCTCCAAGCCTCCTATTTCCTTGCACAATTTCTCTTGGGGTCCAATGCTACCACCTGTGTGAATTGGCCTCATCACACACTCATCAAACTCAAAAGTAACTGCGCAATCTCCAAAGAATGAATTCCTTCTACATGCAAGAGATATTCTCCATGGAATATTCGTGCAACTGATAGTATAGTGTCCCATCTCCTGATCTCAACTAGGTCTCTGACTAAACTGACATGCATGAGTTATTTACGAGAGAATATTCAGTTATCTGAAGTGCAATAGTTACATGCATGCATGCATGAACTAACTGAACTCACAATTAGTTCAACAAACTATTTGAACTAATCTAACTGGACTTAACTCAGTTAACTGAGCTAACTAATTACAACGCAAAGTACAACTCATCTTGATCTCCTTTAATCAAGGGATAACTTCCTCAACCAATGGCGAAATTTTTGCATGTCTTTACATAGACTTCATGTTTGATTTCCTACAACTAATTAACTCAAGATCAGTTAATTAATTATTTTACAAACCGATGCTAAGATCAAATTCGAATTTTAATTCTCAATTTTAGTTTAGGGACTAACTAAAATTGGAATGTATCTCGAAATGATATTTATAGCAGTGCTATTTTTAGCACTTCTATTTTTAGCATTTCTTGTTGCTATTTTCAACACTTTGTTTCATGTTCTAACATAGGTTAAAAGAAAGGACGCTGGCAAAAAATCTGACTATGGTTCTGTTGTTTGGCATGCTGATTTGTGGGTGAAAATTTGTATTTTGGTGAGAATATTCTTTGAAATAAAGTGAAGGAAGGGGTCCTAATTTTCGTGTATAATAAAGGCCACAAGGTATAATAATAGAGCAGAAACAAGGTCCACGTTCCTTATCCTTTAAGCACAAGAAAATTACTCTAGCCCGAGACTGATGGAGCAACCAAAAATCTATGTTTATAGGCCGAATTGAGGCAACCACAGAAATATCAGATCCGAACCCGTAGTGGGAGCAGAAGGCTACTACAAGGCCGACAGTTTAAGAGGTTGTGTAGTACTGAACCGAGTTATCTCAGAATTGAGCAAGGTACGTTGAATATTTGTCCAATGAAATTGCAGTGTGTGGTAGGGTTTCATAAAAGCTTGAAGGGTTGTTCCATAGTGACTGTGTTTTGAAGTAGCAAAGTCATAGTGTAAGGGCTGCCTAGTGTGCCCTAGTTGATATGATTTTGTGTGATAAATCATAGTCAAGTTGGTTTTCCTAGCAAGCCCTAGAACAATCATCTTGAAAATTGTGTAAGGGTTAGTGAAAGGCAACCTAAGAACAATGAAGCTCAAGGAACAAAGGACTATTAGTAGTTGTGTTATGTCATCTTTGGTGAAACAAAGAAATTGTGTGAAGACTGGTTAATATGCCCTAGATCAATGGACTGTGTGAGGGTTGGTTTGATGCACTAGTTTAATGAAGTCTATGATAAGAGGGTTGTGTGCTAGAAGCTGTAAGGACAATGATATAAGAGTATTTTGTCACCGTTGAAAGATAGTTTGACTGGTGCTCCAAAACTGACAATTTGGAGTTGCGTAAGGGAAATTGAAGGGCTGTGTGATGGAATATCTTCAATACGGGAAATAGTGTTGGACACAGTGTAGGATGCTGTAGATGAAAGACCTCAAGTACAAGAACATGGACTGTTAGGACACAGATTTGGAGCCCTAGTTTAGAATTTGCAGTTAGGAAAACTTAGTGATAAGAGGGTTGGCTGAGGAAGCTACAACTAAGATATCCATAGAATAACCGATAGATGATGTAAATGATGTCTGTGTACTTCCGAGACAAGCTGAGGCTTGTTGATGCACTCTCCCTATGTAAGAGGGAGTGAGCATGAATTTCTCCTCTCAGGTTGAGAGGGAGTTAGGACACTTGGTTCTTCTTGTGTCATGTATTGTGACGGATTAGGATTGACATCCTATGTCAAGTACATAGACATGGATAAGGAGAATGGTGGATTCAATCACGATTGGATAAGCATCTTGGACATACATCCTTGAGTCATGTATTGTGAGGGATTATGATGGAAATCCTAAGTTAAGTGCATGGACTTGGATAAAAAATGGTCCGATGGAGGACATACTTTGGGTATCTTAGGTGGAGTATTTTTCTCGGAGAGGTGGCATGGTGTCTCATGGAATGCCTACCAACATTGTGTTCTGATGTTGTGGAAAGATAGAGTGTACCTGTCAAGGCCTTGGTAATGTGACAATGATGGCTATAATGATACTATCATCATCGATGCTTATCAATCTGGATCCCTTCTTATGTGAATATTTCAACTTGAGATATACCTCTTGAGTCATTATGAATACCTCCCTAGTTAAGAGGGAGCGTTGAAGAATGTAATTAGTGTCAGTCTTCATAATGAAAAATATTTATTAATGAATTTATTTTTATTGTTTTATCAAGCATGTTCTTCATGCTTTAGAAGTAAAAAAGAGTCAAAATAATATGTATTTGAATCGTGTCATTTGACATTTTGAAAAGATACAATTTATTTATTTATTTTGGTCTATCAAAGTCAGTCAAAAGGTTTAGGTTGCCCTCTCTGTCAAATCGGCCTATGTGGCTATTGGACACCTCTTGGACAACTATTTAAAGACACCTAGTTGAACTCATTTGAAGTAAAGTGAGTAACAATAATTCAATCTCTGTCGCAGAAAGAAGATAAACAGGTCAAGATTCCAAAAACAAAAGCAAGTCAAGAAATAAAGAAAAGGAATATTGAATTATGTGGTATTCCTCCCACACGTGCGAATAATCTGAAGTACTGTGACAGGGCCGATGATCTACTACAAAACGAAGAAGTTTTTCTAAAGTTTTGTGACAAGACCAAGGATTTATAGTACCTTGCAATTTGTGACAAGGCTGAAAGTCTGAAGCTCCTTGAAGTTTGGAGTCTATAACAAAGACAATATTTTTGACTGTTACAACCAGGCCGAAATTTTGAATAATCTACAGTTGACTACCATTGACTTTGACTTGGAGAGGAGGGCTAACTTGGATCATAGTGACTAGAACCTTATTGTTAGCTTCAACCAGACCATTAACTTGTGGGTAATATGGAGTAGAACTATCATGACGCAGGCCAAGTTGATCTGCCAGTTCAGTCATCATGATGTTTCGAAAATGACTTCCATGATCAGTAATAATAGCTTGAGGAACACCGAATCTAGCAATTATATGATTGAATACAAAATTGTAGCAGTTTTGATGTCTGCCGAAAATGTAGGCATCGCCTTGGCCGACTTAGTAAAATAATCTACCGCTAGGATGATATACGCATGCCTCCCGACCGAGTGAGGGTTACATGTAATAAAGTCAATACCCCACTTTGCGAAAGGACCGACAACAATTATAGGGTGGAGAGGAGCGGGTGGAGCATGCATCTTACGATAAATAATTTGGCAATTGTGGTATGTCTAGACTGCATAGATACAATATTTGAATAAGGATGGCCGGAAATAACCAGTGCGCAATATCTTTTGGGCTATGGCATACCCAGACATATGCCTGCCACATGCTCCAGAGTGACTGTCATTCAAAACCTTTTCAACTTCTTCATGAGTAAGACAACGTCAGAAAACAGAATCCGCCCCACGACGATAGAGTGTATCACTAATAATATTGTATTGTTGGGATAGGAAGCGTATTTTCCGTCGCTGAGATCGTGAGATTTCAGGCCGAAAAGATTGGGTTTGGAGATAAACAATAATATCTCCATACCATGGATCAAGAGTACTGATAAGAAACAAGGATTCATCCGCAATGGGTTCTTTCGCCACAGTTTCAATATCAGTACGCGGGAAATCACACATCAGTTCCGCAAAAACCAAAGATTTCTTTGCCTTGTATTTTTCAAATTCCAAGTCAAATTCTTGTAGGATAACGATCCATTTGGAATGCTTGCCCCCTAGCAATTGTTTTGTCAAGATATAGATCATATGGTTTGTTGGGACTCAGAAATGTCATATTTTCATCCACCTTTTTTTTCACTGTTCCTTACATTTCATCATCCCATTAACCTTTTATCATATCATTTTCACACATACATTTGGGTTTCACCTTCTTATTTTCCATTTTATTCATTTTTGTATTACAAGTGAATTTATGATTAATTATTAGAAAATATACATATCTTTATATATATCTCAAGAATATGTGAGTTTTGTGATGTGTAGGAAATATGTGAAGAATCAATTCCAAGAGACTTATCCATATCTCCTCCACCATATTAAGGAGATAAATATGCAAACCTATTCTTAAGGAGAAAATCATGGAGGATTTGGTTGGCATATTTTATCCAATTCCTAAGGAGAAAATCATGGAGGATTTGGTTGGCATATCTTATCCAATTCCTAAGGAGAAAAGCATGGAGGATTTGGTTGGCATATCTTATCCAAGATATGTGAGAGATTTGTGGGGGATTCAAAGAGATCATATTTTGTAATAATGGGAAAGTAGTTAAAAATGCTTGAGAGATTTGTGGGATCATATCTTGTAATAATGGGAAATTAGTCGAGAGTGCTTGAGAGAATATTGGATATGTAATTATGAGAAGGTTATCTTCCTCATGTATATAAGAGAGTGCTCTCTCTTCATAATAAATAATGGAAAGAATAGAGATTAGCTTCAAGAGATAGTTTTGTAATCATGATTTGTAATTTGAATATTGTAATATAATTTGAGATAGTTTTATTGTTGTGATCTCACATATGTTGTTTGTCATTCAATTCTTCACATGTTGTATTGCTTTTCCTTTATGCAATTTCCTGCTTTCATAGTTAATGTTTCAATGCCTTCTTAGATTAATTTAATTCCAGTAATTTAGATTAAATTAGTTCCACTTCAGTCCTGCATATATAGTGCATGTGTCTCGTAAGTCTACGAACCTCAGATTGACAAATTAAATAGTTGGGAAAGTACTACAAAAGAATTAAAAGAACACATTTTCACCCAACATGGTTATAGTCAGAAATTACCGTGGTTTTGCGTAATAAGATGTAGTGACGAAATCTTTGGACAACTTGAACAGCCGCCAAGGCCAATTTCTCCACAAGCAAATATTTAAGCTCAGTCGGATTCAGAGTTCGACTAAGATAGTAAATCACATGTTCACTGTTGAATTCATCTTCCTGAACTAAAACCATCCCAATGGTGGAATGAGAAGCGGCGAGGTATAAAAAGTAATTTTGGTTGTAGTTGGGAGAATGCAATAACAGTGCATGGGTCAACGTTTGTTTAAATGCATCAAAAGATTTGTCAGCTATCTCATCCCAAAAGAATGGAGTATTCTGGTTCAACAACCTGGTAAAACCTTTCTTTATCTCGGCGTAGTTAAGAATGAAACGACGTAAAAAGTTTGCTTTCCCTTGCAAACTTTGGAGTTGGCGAAGAGTCGAAGGAGGAGATAATTTGACGATAGCTTCAACCTTCAAGGGATCGACACGAATGCCAGTTTTTGAAATGACAAATCCCAGTAAATGACCCATTTCTACACAGAATACACATTTGTGTGGATTCAACCTAATTTGATAATGCCTACATCTCATAAATATAGCTCGTAAATGAGTGAGATGATCGGCTCTACATAATGAATGGGCAGGTAAATCATTGAGATAAGGCTGCACAATGTGCTTGATGTCATGAAATGCATAAGACATAGCCCTTTGAAAAGTTGCTCTAGCGTTCTTCAATCCAAAAGGTAATTTGCAATGAGCAAAGGTCCTGCATGGACAAATGAAAGTTGTTTTAGTTTGATCAGCAGGGAGTATGTTGATTTGATTGTAACCGGAAAAACCATCCATAAAAGAGAACATTTCACTGCCGGCACAATCATCAATAATTTGATCGATATAGGGGGTTGGATAATTGTCTTTAGGACAAGCTCTATTAATATCCCTATAATCGATACATATTCTGATCGTTCATTGTTTTTTGTTAACATGAACAATATTCGATACCCAATCCGTTAAAGGAATTGGATAAATGAAACCTGCATGAAGTAATTTCTCAACTTCAGCTTTAATAGCAACAACTTTTCTTGGATGTATCTGATGCAAACATTGCCGGACAAGTTTAGCGTCCGGGTAAGTTTTAATTTCATGGACAACAATTGATGGATCGATTCCTGACATTTCTTCATATGACCAGGCAAACACGTCACGGAATTCTTGAAATAGGGCTTTATAAGTTTGGATTTCATCGTCTGTACAGCAAGCACCTATATGAATGTTTTCAATAATTCCAGGTTTAACTGAAATGTCAATAGGAACCGTTCGATATTTCCCAAATTTAACTCAGAGTCAGGATGTTGCAATGGATTCTGTGGTTCTTTGACATAGTCAATGGTAAAAATAGATGAAAAATCATTTTCAAAATGATCAAGCTTAGGTAAAAACGAAGATCGATGATGAATATCTTCCCATGGTAAATCATCAATAGACAAAAGTTCACGAATTTGCTCATTAGTATGAACAGGCTCAGAAAATGTTGTTGAAGCTGAGGTTGATATTTAAAGTGATTCTCCATGGACCACATTCATTGGATCAGTTTCAGTTGAACAAGAGTCAGAAAACGACTGTACAGTTTGATATGTAATTTCAAAGGGACTCAAAGGCATCACGTTACCAAATGAATCCACCTCAGAATCGGAAGGTACGATCCAAGGATCATCAAAAGAAATAGTGTTCGATGAAATCATATGAATAGTTGCAATAGAAGGCGATACATTAGGAGGAGGGAAGGAAAAAGTTCCTAGTAAACCACAATCTTTAATCAAACCTATCCCAACATCCTTGTAAGGGATAGTTGTTTTACCGACATGCTGAATACTATCTGAAGAGGATGGGTCGGATGAAAAATAAGCCAGTTGGTCTATCGTAATGATCTTTCCGTTATGAGGAAACTTGATAAGCCGAAAGACCGATGACAACAACAGTCATAGCGTAAGACCAACTGCGACCCAAGAGAAGGTTGTAATCTAGAGGGGCATCAACCACTTCCACATCTAGATTTACAGTTTTTCCTTCGACCCCTATAGGTAAATCTTGCAAAATGCCATAAGGATGGAACCCTTAGCCTTCAAAAGCCTTTAGAATCGTCGGGGACTAATTGAGTGTCGGAGAACCGAGCAATCTCCAACACTAGATCGACATAAAACATGTAGAAGCTCCCTCATCAATCACAGTTCGAAAGCAAGGTCTATTTTTGACTAACACTGGAATCTGGAAAGCCACTTGATGAGGTAGGCGAGGTGTACTATTCTCTAAACCGAATATTATTAGGTTCGAATCCTGAATATCAACAGCTCCTATAGCTGACAATAGTAATTTACGTTGTGCTGGGCATGATTGTAGCACCTCCAAAGCTAACATTGATGAAGGGGAAATAGCTAAGTCTTCAACAATGTTATAATTTTAAGCAGCTCTCGCATGTGGATTGAAAGCTGACTTCCGAAGTATACCTTTTGCAGGTGGTTTGATTACTAAGTCAGGGTTAGGTTTCTCAATCTATAGCGGATTAGAACCAGAAGGAGTTGAAGTTGATGGGTTTGAATTAGAATATTCTGCTTCCTTACCACCAATAGTATTTTTACTACCATAATCTTGCGATCGCGTCGCAATCTTGACATGAGACATCATCATAATGGGTTCTTCTGAGGCATTTGAGTAAGAACCGATCATCTTACTGTCTTGATTAGGAAAAGGATCCTTCAAGACAGCAGGCGTTTGAGAACCCTTGACGATTTTCGAGACCTCTTCTCGATGTGGGAAGTGTCTTGTAAAATGCTCCTTGTCACAAACGAGACAAGGATAGTGAGGTTTACGTTTCTCGTCAGTAGATTCAATTTTATCTGTTTTCTCTTTTGAGTTTTGTTTATTTTTTTTCTTCCCTTTCTTTTTACCGCTGGATTTTGATTTGGCCGTAGATGATTCTACGACATGGATATCGGCAAGAATTTCAGCGGAAGAGTCTCCTGTCGGGGAATCTGGTAAAGTTATAATAGGAGAAGAATTCTTTGAAGATTTCTTCTTGCTTTTGGTACTAACTGAACCAATCATACCATCAGCAGCATGAGACCCTGAAGGAGCTGCAGTTATTTGATTGTGTTTCGGAAGGTCGGGGATTTTTTCATGTAAAGTACCTGACTGTGTATAGACGAGGTCAAGGTACTGAGCTTGAGCAATGACTTGCTCTTCAGTAACAACTCCTGCCTTAGCTACATCTTCAGTGATTTTAGGTAACAATGATTTAACAAACCATTCCGCTAAAATTTGATCCGGAATAAAAACTTTCACTAAACGCTGTCTACGTCACCATTCATGGATATGATCGGAAATATATGTTGACTTAGATTGTTTTAATGAAGTTAACAATTCCGTGCCATTTTCGTATCTGACAGGCAACTGAAAATGAGTTAAGAAAGAAGTGGCTAACTGACTAAAATTATAAAAAGAGCCTCGTGGTAACTCAATGTACCATTTGGCAGCAAGACCAATCAGAGTTCGTTGAAAAAGACGTAAGCGAATTGAATCATCAATAATGGAATTATATGCACACTAGAGGTGGTAAGTCATCACATGATTTGACATATCTTCTCCTGACTTACCCTTGAACTTTGGGATATCACTGGGCAACTTATTAGGCATTGGCGGCCAATACGGAAGATAGTAAATCAGATCATTCGTAAGGCGCAACAAATCAGGTAAATCCAAAGTTGCAATAAAAGGTAACTGACGGTTAGGGTCGCGAAAACCTTGGGTAACAAGACCAGCCCCAGGAGGAGGATATCAAGGATAACCTGGAATTGGATTTGCATTAGCAATATTGTAACCCCCTGGAACACTAGGATTAACCGAACCAAACTGGGGTTGTTGAGGCTATTGATAAGTATATCTAGGGTATGGTTGATACTGATAAACTGGGTTCTGTACAGTAGGACCGAATTGGTACTGTCCCTGGTACGGTTGATAAGTAAATTGCGGTTGACTTGTGACAACTGTACTTGGACCAGCTTGTCCTGCAGGCATCTGGACCGAAGTCTGAACTGTGGGTCTTGACTGTGGTAAAGAGGCTTGAGGAGTTTGCACTGACGCAGGAATAGTAGAAACCAAAGCTACTGATACTCCAGAAATAGGCATGGTAGGTTGAACAGAAGACGCAACAGTTGCAGCAGCAGTTTGAGGCGGAGTTCGAGGCGAACTAGGCCCAAGCTGTTGAACTGAACCAGGTGCAGAGCTTTGAACAGTAGGCTGGACAGGTTGCTGGGTTGGACCAGAAACCAAAGGTTGTCCAGGTTGACTTGATAACTGCACATTTGGTTGCAAAGTTTGTTGAGTTTGAGATGGATCCCACACCATGTTCATTCTGGGGTATGGACCCATAAAAGGTTGAGCATATTGAGGACCATAACCGGGTTGAGCGTAGGGCTGATAATTGAGTGGTACATTTCCAGCTCCTTGTACAAATGGTTGACCAGAAGGTGGTTGGAAACCTTGAGTTTGGTATTGACCTTGAGTCTGATAACCTTGAGGCACGTACTGAAACTGGGGTTGACCTTGAGGTACATATTGATACTGGGTTTGACCTTGAGGTATGTATTGAGTCTGAGGTTGACCTTGAGGTATGTACTGTCCTGACGATATGTACTGTCCTTGAGGTTGCCCCCCAGGCGGTAACTGACTACCTTGAGGTTGCCCTCCAGGCGGGTACTGACTACCTTGGGGTTTCCCCCCAGGCGGTAACTGACTTCCTTGAGGTTATAGATTTGGAATAGTACCAGACATCATAAGAATTTCTTTTACGCTCAATGCTTGAGTTCCATTATTACTAGTTGATATCTCATGTTCAATTGGTTGAGGAGATGCTCCTAAAAAAGTACCAGTGAGTGACTGGTACCCTGAAGGAACAGAAGGACCGCCATATAAAAATGTTTCCGGTGATTGGGAAAACATAGATGACTGTCTAGACATATTCAAAAGAGGATAATAACCTCTGGGCGTAGGATGAAAAGGAATTCGAGGTGGTGAAAAACTAAGACCCGGGTTTTCTAAAAAGTTTGTCAATGATACGTACCAAGCGTCACTCCTAAAAGGACTGTAGAAAATTGATTCACGCTCCCTAAGTTCTAAATTTGGTTGATTTTCAGGAAGAATTATATCTTCGTCCAGACTAACAAATTCTTCAATAGAAATGAGTTCAGAAGGAAGATTTTGGGTAATAATATTTCCTACCCTGGGTGAACCAGGACCACTAGAAGTTGGAGAAGCAAATCTTGAAGATGGAGTAGTAGCAGGTTCGGTTTCAAGCTCATAAATTTTAGGTTCTTCAACTAATTCACTAGTAGGAGAAATACTACCAGTAACTTTGGAAAATGAAATTGGTTCATAAATATAGTCTGTTGCTTGAACTTGATAATCATGATGAACAATTAAAGATGACTCTCCGGCTTCCGGTGACCCAACTCTACTGTCACTAGGTGATACAAGAGCTCGTAGCCCTTCAAGCTGGCTTGGTGTATACTCGGGAGGTTGCCCCCGAAGTCTATGGGATTGTCTCGGTAATTCAGCCACAATTAAATATTTAATTACTCACACGCAAACAAAGAAAATCTCAATAAAACCACCTAAAGTCTCTAAAGAACCAAACAATTGAATCACACGCCTAAAAAATCTAAGAGTTCAAACCACACAAAAACAGTAACTTCCCGTACTAAAAACACTAGTTGGTGATGAAATCCAACGTCGTAGAATTTAATATAGAAAGGGCGGTTGGAACAGTTACCCCGACAACCTGCTTAATGAAACAGACTGGCACAAGTTTCTTCACAAAACTGTCTCGAGTGAAGAGAACCCCCTAGAGAGTCCAAGTGAGTCTAGTCGACGTCTGCTCCAGGTACAGTGAGACCCGTCCTTCACCGTCACCTTAGGAAATAATCTTAAGTTTATGGACACTAAGGTTACCAACAACAACAAATACAACTGGGGGAACAGTCTACGATCCGATCTACGCGCAAGGGCAGAGTAACAAAAATCAATCCCCTTGAAGGCTCCTCGACATGATCAAGCCTAGTTTTACCAACAAGTGACCCCAGGCTCCTCGACAATGGTTAATCCGAGGTTTACCATTTATAATACGCACACATATTCTATATTTCCCAATGAGATAGACTTGATTGTCTCAAAGGTTCGGACAGATCTCGTGATTGGCTCCTTTAAGAGAAGCTTCCCAGATTATATCAATTACAATTGGATTTATTTCTTACCACAAGATATAGCTACTTGTTTATTTTAACTATCTTGGAGAGTTAATTACTCCCTACTCCAAGATACTAGCCTAAGCTATATTGGTGATAAGAGACCTAGAAATAAAAAGATTGCTAGATCAATTTTAATTAAGCGTTACTTTTATGGGTTGTTCCTTAAGTCAATAGGTATGGAAATGAAACTTTGATGGTATGAAGACTTGACTCCAAAAACACTAAAAAGTGCACCTAAAATGACAAACAATCCGTTTTCTTTCAATGAATTTCTAGCTAAAAGAAAGAGTTTGAGAATGCAATCTTTGAGAAACAAATCTTTCTTTCAACATGTAAATGAAAAGAAAATCTTTTTGTCTTTTTCAATAAGAACTCAAAACGAGACTACTAATTATGCTCACAATAAATCCCTTTCCTTTTTCAGCACTCAAAACTACAAAAAATAATTTCTTTCAAAAGAGATTCTACAATTTCTAGAAAATACTCAAAATTACAAAACTAATCTTGAGATCTAAAAAATTCTAAAAACCTAATTGTCTAAAAGCTTCAAATCTTTTTGAGGATGTTTTACTTAGTTATTTAGTAAACTAAGGATTAATTCATTCAGAATAACAAATCAATCTAAAAACATCCAAATATGTTTTCTTTTATAAAAATGAAATTCAAAACTTATAACCAAGTTCGTTCAAAGATTTGCAAAGAGAAAATGAAATCTATTTCTCACAAAGGACAGATTTCACAAACCAGTCAGACTCATCAAGAAGACAAAAAGACACTAGGGTAATCTAAGGTTTCTTAGGCTTCTAATCTTTGAGTCACTACAGAGACCAGGTAAAAACCAATCTAGGCATGCAAAACTTCTAGAAAATGACCTAAAACAAAAATAGCAATGGAACTTATTCACAAGAGATTTCTGACAGAACACATGCAGATCTAGGTAGAAACTAAAAGCGCTAAATGAAACCTAAACTTAACTGGAAGAAAACATTTTAGGTTTTTTCAAAAATTTCATAGGGCTCACAGACTTCTAGAAGAACCATATGCGGTACTGCTCTGTGTACTAAAGGAAAAGTGCGGAAACACCCGCACTATCTGTAAAAAGAAAGTGCGGTCACATGAAAACTTCGAAAAAACAAAAAATATTCCAGTTCCTAAAAACTACCCAATCCCACACACATCAAGAAAAAACCAGAAAGGAGAACAAGTTTCTCAAGTCAAATACAAAGGAAAACCAAAAACCAAATTCAGTTCCCCAGTTGAGTCGCCAATTTGTTGGTTGGATAAATCGATCTTGCGGACAAGGCCGATCTCCCTAGTATCTAAAGATATCTAGCAACAAGCAGACAAGAAAATCTATTTTTCTCTAAACATATACGATTCATTAATAAAAACTATGGAGGTGTTAGACCCTACCTTAAGTCCAACGCTAGTTTGTAGCAGCCAACCTTCAACCATCCGAAAGAGTTTCCTTTTGAGAACCTGCAAACAGAAACACGCACACATAAAATAACACCTGCATAACTAATATCATAAAACATGTTCATTATGGTGATCAAGGAATCCATAAAATAAACCATAAAACATAGCTTATTGAGAAAAATAAACTTATTTGTATTAACTTTGAAATAGAAGAACCTTACAACCTTTGGTGCCTTGATGTTGTACAAGCTCTTCCCAGGGTCCGAAACAGGAATCTCCTTTACTTTGACAAGCCTCACACTCTTCCAAATGAGATCAAAGAGGTATGTAATCTCTCCTCACAAAAGCTCAATTAGGAAGACTAAGTTCCAACAACATTTCACCTCAAAAATATTCAACGTTCAACCTCCTCAGTAACCAGCCCAATGCTTCATTTTATAGTGCAAAGGAAGGAGGTTACAGGTCCACCTATGAAGGGATAGAGTCCTCCTTCAAAGGGATAAGCTCCTCACATCAAGGGGTTAGCTCCTTAAGGTATGGGATGCATGAACCTTAAGGGAGTGAACTTGCCACCTCAAGATTCCTTCCAGAAGCTTCTAGAAATGACTCAAAGTGAGTTTTTAAGAATATACTTGCGCCTTTTTAACTTTTACAGGGGTCCGCACCCATAACACAAAGACAGAGCGGTCAGGTACGCAGGAGACATGACCATTAGGTGCGGGACCGTAGGTAATGCTAAGAGAAAGTGCGGAACCAGAGTTATAGAGACTTTTGAAGACTTTCTCTTATTTTCAAAGCTTGATATGAAGAAATGAGGTTTAAGACTTGCGAAGGAGGAAAGTATGAGTGGTAATGGACTCACACAGATTGCAGAATGTCCAATTTTTAATGCAACAGACTTGTCCTGATGTCTTGGGACAACATCCCACACACTATTCCGAATGATAGAGTCGTACTCTTCTACCATTGCATCAACCCAGACTGGTTGCTGCACTGCCTCCTCGAATGAAGAAGGTTCAGACTCTATACACACCCCAACTAGGGCCATGTAACCAGTGTACCGCTCGGGTGACCTCCTCTGTCTGCGCTGAGAAGATCGCTGTCCCACATTCTCTCGCGCATCCAGCATCAACCTGTCAGCATCCCTTGAGCGTTTCCGCCAATCTCTGGAAGACTCAGCATGAGTAGATGTCTCCACTCCCGGATCCTCTGCATGCAGCTGCTCTGGATCAATATGAGGCTCCTCCTCCTTAGGAATTCAAAGTTCCTCCTCTGCATGCAACTTGAGCTCCCTCTCAAGTGATACTCGCATGGATTTTTTCTCGTTGAACTTCAGATCTCTGCGCACCACTGTCCTCTAACTGATAGGCAGGAACACCCGATAGTTGTGGGGTGTATCAGTGTACCCCACAAGTATCCCCAACTTAGCTGTTGGATCTAGCTTCTTCCAGGCATCTTTGGTCACATGGCAATAAATCGATGATCCAAAGATCCTGAAGTGACTCACATCTGGTCGCTTCCCGGAAAAGGCCTCCACAGGTGTCTGCATCCCTAATATACGGTGTGGGCTTCTGTTCTGCAAGTATACTGCTATATTGCATGCCTCATCCCACAAATGAAGTGGTAGGCTTTGGTCATGCAACATCGCTCAAGCTGCTCCCACAATCAATCTGTTCTTCCTTTCGGCCACCCCATTCTGCTGTGGGTTATGGGGTGCCGTCAACTCCTGTTTAATTCCTTCTCCAACACAAAAGTCCTTAAACTGTTGGGAGACATAATCTCCACCATTGTCGCTACGCAAGGCTTTTATTTTCTTTCCAAATTCTTTCTCTGCAAAGGCTTTAAACTCACAAAACCTTAAGAAGGTTTGATCCTTCTTTTGCATAAAGTAGATCCAACATCGATGAGAAAAATCATCAATAAAAATAACATAGTACCTCTGTTTAGTGGTGGAGGCTGTAGAGAATGGTCCACACGTATCTGTGTGAACTTGATCCAAGATTGATCTAGCTCTACTGTCTCGATCCTGAAAGGAATATTTCGCATACTTACCTAAGGTACAACCTTTGCATGTATCCCTTTGCTCCAGTTTTCCCTTGGGAAGTCCGATAGAAATCTGTTGCATGATCGTCAAGGCCCCATGGTGCAAGTGGCCCAATCTTCTATGCCATAGCTCGCCAACATCTTGGCTATGCACCATCTCTGCTTTGGAACTCAATGTAGCACAATCATCTACCTCCAACTTGTAGAGATTTTTAACTCGAATCCCAATCCTCTTGGTCTGTCTAGTACCAATATGCCTGAAGGATACCTTTCCTTTACTGAAGACTAAATCATAGCCTTTGTCTTCTAGCATAGCGATGGACACAAGATTCTTCTTCAGACCCGGTACATAATTGACATTAGTCAGCGTGAGAGGAGCTCCATGCTCCCTCTAAAACACAACCGTACCTTTGCCTGAAACATGGTACTTCCATCATCGCCCATCTCGATCTGCATCTGGAGATACTTCTCCTCCAAGGTACTGAAAAGATTCTTGTGGTTGGACATGTGGAAAGAGGCTCCACTGTCCAGGTACCAAACACATCCCACCATGGATGAAACCATGCATGCGATGAGAGAGAAATCCAACTCGAACTGTGAGGTCAGTGCCTCACCGTCTAATCCCTTCGAGGATCCCTTCTTGGATTTTTTTTGTGGACAATTCGTAGCATAATGGCCCACCTCATGACAATGAAAGCATCGCACTAAGAAGTAGATCACAGTTGGATCCATCCTCTAACCAAACAATCCCACTAAAATCTTTCGCATCCAAATAGCCTCACATGCTGCCTGACTGGCAGCCATGTATTCAACCTCTGCTGAGCTAAGTGCAACTGACCTCTGTTTCCTGTTGTACCAGGAAACTACAACTGAACCAAGGTTGAAGATTCCTCCAGAAGTTCTCTTCTGGTCTGATGGAATCCCTACCCAATTTGGATATGTGAAGCCTTGAAGCTTCATTCCCTCTGTCCGTCTGTACCACAATCCATACTGAGATGTGCCTCTGAGGTATCTTGGTACATGCTTCGCTGCCTTCCAAAACAACTTGGTAGGATGAACCATAGCTTGACTCAGATGGTTCACCGAAAAGCATAAGTCTAGTCATGTGTTCACTAGATACATTAGTGAACCCACAAGTTGTCGATAAACAATAGCAACTACTACCTCACCTGAAGTAGCATCCTCCTTCCTCCAGTTACCAGCTGGAGGAGTCTTCATGGGCTTGCACTTCTCCATGTAGAACCGCCTGAGTATCTCATTGGCATACTTGCCTTGAGACACAAACACTTCCCCATCCTTCTGCCACACTTCCGTGCCTAGGAAGTAGTGCATAAGACCCATGTCTTTCATCTCGAACTCTCTTGCAAGATACTCCTTGCAAGACTTGATCAACTGATCATCACCTGTCAAAATCAGATCATCCACATAAAGAACAATGATCAATGGTTTACCTTCTACCATGATGTGGTAAAGGTTCGCATCTGCTTCACTCTTGGTGAAGCCCAACCGGATGAAATAGTTGTTGATCCTGGTGTACCAAGCATGAGGTGCTTGCTTCAGCCCATACAAAGCCCTTTTGAGTCGGCACACATGCGACTCATGATCGAAGGTCTCAAAACCTTCTAGCTTCTCAATGTACACCTCTTCCTCAGTCTTCCCATTGAGGAACGCTATCTTCACTTCCATCTGATGGATCTTCCAACCCATCTGAGCTGATAGTGCCAACATCGATCTGAAAGATGAGTACCTTGCTACAGGAGCAAAAGTCTCATCGTAGTCGATCCCCTCGACCTGTGAGAAACCACAGGCAAAAAACCTTGCCTTATGTTTCTCAACACTGCCATCAGCTGCCTGCTTTACTTTGTAAAGCCATCTAGAACTCACCACTAACTTGTCCTGAAGTCTTGGGACAACATCCCACACACTGTTCCGAATGATAGAGTCGTACTCCTCTACTATTACGTCAACCCAGACTGGTTGCTGCACTGCCTCCTCGAATGAAGAAGGTTCGGACTCTACACACTCCCCAACCAGGGCCACGTAAACAGTGTACCACTCAGGTGACCTCCTCTGTCTGCGCTGAGAAGTGAATCACATCTGGTCGCTTCACGGAAAAGGCCTCCATAGGTGTCTTCATCCCCAGTATACGGTGCGGGCTTCTATTATGCAAGTATACTGCTGTATTGCATGCCTCAGCCCAAAAATGAAGTGGTAGGCTTTGGTCATGCAACATCGCTCGAGCTGCTCCCACAATTGATTTGTTCTTCCTTTCGGCCACCCCATTCTGCTGTGGGTTATGGGGTGCCGTCAACTCCCGTTTAATTCCTTCTGCAGCGCAAAAGTCCTTAAACTGTTGGGAGACATACTCTCCACCATTGTCACTACACAAGGCTTTTATTTTCTTTCCAGATTCTTTCTCTACCAAGGCTTTAAACTCACAAAACCTCAAGAAGGTCTGATCCTTCTTTTGCATAAAGTAGATCCAACATCTACGAGAAAAATCATCAATAAAAATAACATAGTACCTTTGTTTAGCGGTGGAGGCTGTAGAGAATGGTCCACAAACATCTGTGTGAACTCGCTCCAAGATTGCTCCAGCTCTACTGTCTCAATCCTGAAAGGAAGATTTCGTGTACTTACCCAAGGTACAACCTTTTCATGTATCCGTCTGCTCTAGTTTTCCCTTGGGAAGTCCGGTAGAAATCTGCTGCATGATCTTCAAGTTCCCATGGTGCAAGTGGCCCAATATTCTATGCCATAGCTCACCAACATCTTGGCTCTGCACCATCTCTACTTTGGAACTCAATGCAGCACAGTGATCTACCTCCAGCTTGTAGAGATTCTTAACTCGAATCCCAATCCTCTTGGTCTGTCCAATAACGATATGCCTCAGGAATACCTTTCCTTTGCTAAAGACTATATCATAGCCTTTGTCTTCTAGCATAGTGACAGACACAAGATTCTTCTTCAGACCCGGTACATACTTTACATTACTCAGGGCGAGAGGAGCTCCATGCTCCCTATGAAACAAAACCGTACCTTCACCTGAAACACAGTACTTTCCATCATCACCCATCTCGATCCGCATCTGGAGATCCTTCTCTTCCAAGGTACTGAAAATATTCTTGTCATCGGACATGTGGAAAGAGGCTCCACTGTCTAGGTACCAAACACATCCCACCATGGATGAAACCATGCATGCAATGAGAGAGAAATCCAACTCGAACTGTGAGGCCAGTGCCTCATTGTCTGATCCTTTCGAGGATCCCTTGTTGGATTTCTTTTGTGGACAATTCGTAGCATAATGGCCCACCTCATGACAATGAAAGCATCTCATTTTCAATTTGTCAAAATTCTTCCCACCATGGGAAGAACTGGATTTGGGATGGGACACCTTCCCTTTCCCTTTCCTTGCCTTACTCACTAAGGCTAGATTTTCTTCATCATCTTGATTTGATGAAGATCCATCTCTGGTGCTTCTTCTTATCTCCCCCTGCATCAGATTCGACCAAAGTCGTTCCCAATCTGGCAGTTTCTCTCTTCCATTAACCGAGTCTTGGTAGCTATGCCAACTCTTAGGAAGACCGAGGAGAGCAAAACTCACCATGTCATCATTGATTGTCATGATCCATACACTTCCAAGCTCATCCCTGTAGGTGGTGAGCTTGTTCAGATATGTAGAGATCGTGTTGCCCTTTTCACACTTGATTTTCCGAAGCTTGTCTTTCAACGCCAGCTTCCTTTGATCGTTGTTGTTCTGATATAGATCTTTCAATGTTTTCCACATTAAAAACAATGTCTCCTTCCCATGGAGGTTCGAGACAATATGGTCTCGAACTCCCTCTAGGAGGATTCTCCTTGCTCTAGCCACACATTTCTTCCATTCTGCCAATTCTGTAGCATTAGCCGCTGCTGGCTTGGGGACTTCTTGATCAATGAAGTCCTTTAGACCGTTGTCCTCTAATACTGCTTCCATGTGATCCTTCCAGGCTATATAATTCGAGCTGCCATCAAGGGCATACTCGAGTCTTAAACCGTTGAACGCCATTGGTGAAATTTGAGATGTGATAAGAATTTGAATTCTATAATCAGGAACTTGAAACTTCGAACTTCTCCCTTCTTTGTATACTGTTCTTCGCTTTGATCACCTTTGCTCTGATACCATGTAGAATTTCCCACTGTAGATCAACAGATTATGCAATATACTAAAGCAAAATACAAGATCTACTTCTACAACAAACTTGCGGAAGCTTAATCGATTTTGAGCAAGATCAAATAGAACACATATAACTGAGAATGAGAAAGCAATCACACATGAACACAGAAGAATACTCTGGGGAAAGCCTCAACTAAAAACCCCGATCTCTATATTATCATACAAGTGGAAATATGTTCAGATTACACAAAGCATTAGCTCACAAGCTATCCTGCTCTCAGTACAATCCAACAATACAGCTCACAGACTAAATAGACACAACATATGCCTTCCCTCAGCCCTCCAAGCCTCCTATTTCCTTGCACAGTTTCTCTTGGGGTCCAATGCTTCCACCTATGTGAATTGGCCTCATCACACACTCATCAAACTCAAAAGTAACTGCGCAATCTCCAAAGAATGAATTCCTTCTGCATGCAAGATATATTCTCCATGGAATATTCCTACAACTGATAGTATAGTGTCCCATCACCTGATCTCAACTAGGTCTCTGACTGAACTGACATGCATGAGTTATTTACGAGAGAATATTCAGTTATCTGAAGTGCAATAGTTGCATGCATGAGTTATTTACGAGAGAATATTTAGTTATCTGAAGTGCAGTAGTTACATGCATGCATGCATTAACTAACTGAGCTCATAATTCGTTCAACAAACTATTTGAACTAATCTAACTGGACTTAACTCAGTTAACTGAGCTAACTAATTACAACTCAAAGTACAACTCATCTTGATCTCCTTTAATTAAGGGATAACTTCCTCAATCAATGGAGAAACTGTTGCATGTCTTTACATAGACTTCATGTTTGATTTCCTACAACTAATTAACTTAAGATCAATTAATTAATTATTTTACAAACCGCTGCTAAGATCAAATTCGAATTTTAATTCTCAATTTTAGTTTAGGGACTAACTAAAATTGGAATGTATCCCGAAATGCTATTTATAGCAGTGCTATTTTTAGCACTTCTATTTTTAGAATTTCTTGTTGCTGTTTTCAACACTTTGTTTCAAGTTCTAACATAGGTTAAAAGAAAGGACGCTGACCAAAAATCTAACTATGGCTCTGTTGTTTGGCATGCTGATTTGTGGGTGAAAATTTGTATTTTGGTGAGAATATTCTTTGAAATAAAGTGAAGGAAGGGGTCCTAATTTTCATGTATAAGAAAGGCCACAAGGTATAATAATAGAGTAGAAACAAGGTCCAAGTTCCTTATCCTTTAAGCACAAGAAAATTACTCTAGCCCGAGACTGATGGAGTAACCACAAATCTATGTTTATAGGCCGAACTGAGGCAACCACAGAAAGATCAAATCCGAACCCGTAGTGGGAGCAGAAGGCTACTACAAGGCCGACAATTTAAGAGGTTGTGTAGTACTAAACCGAGTTATCTCAGAATTGAGCAAGGTACGTTGAAGATTTGTCCAATGAAATTGCAGTGTGTGGTAGGGTTTCATAAAAGCTTGAAGGGTTGTTCCATAGTGACTGTGTTTTGAAGTAACAAGTCATAGTGTAAGGGCTACCTAGTGTGCCCTAGTTGATATGATTTTGTGTGATAAATCATAGTCAAGTTGGTTTTCCTATCAAGCCCTAGAACAATCATCTTGAAAATTGTGTGAGGGTTAGTGAAAGGCAACCTAAGAACAATGAAGCCCGAGGAACAAAGGACTATTAGTAGTTGTGTTCTGTCATCTTTGGTGAAACAAATAAATTGTGTGAAAACTGGTTAATATGCCCTAGATGAGTGGACTGTGTGAGGGATGGTTTGATGCACTAGTTTAGTGCAGTCTATGATAAGAGGGTTGTGTGCTAGAAGCTGTAAGTACAATGATATAAGAGTATTTTGTCACTGTTGAAAGACAATTTGACTGGTGCTCCAAAATTGACAATTTGGAGCTGCGTAAGGGAAATTGAAGGGCTCTGTGATGGACTATCTTCAATACGGGAAATAGTGTTGGACACAGTGTAGGATGCCGTAGATGAAAGACCTCAAGTACAAGAACATGGACTGTTAGGACGCAGATTTGGAGCCCTAGTTTAGAATTTGCAGTTAGGCAAACTTAGTGATAAGAGGGTTGGCTGAGGAAGCTACAACTGAGATCTCCATAGAACAACCGATAGATGATGTAAATGATGTATGTGTACTTCCAAGACATGCTGAGGCTTGTTGATGCACTCTCCCTATGTAAGAGGGAGTGAGCATGAATTTCTCCTCTCAGGTTGAGAGGGAGTTAGGACACTTGGTTCTTCTTGTGTCATGTATTGTGACGGATTAGGATTGACATCCTATGTCAAGTACATAGACATGGATAAGGAGAATGGTGGATTCAATCATGATTGGATAAGCATCTTGGACATACATTCTTGAGTCATGCATTGTGAGGGATTATGATGGAAATCCTAAGTCAAGTGCATGGACTTGGATAAAAAATGGTCCGATAGAGGACACACTTTGGGTATCTTAGGTGGAGTATTTGTCTCAAAGAGGTGGCATGGTGTCTCATGGAATGCCTACCAACATTGTATTCTGATGTTGTGGAAAGATAGAGTGTACCTGTTAAGGCCTTGGTAATGTGACAATGCTGGCTATAATGATACTATCATCATCGATACTTATCAATCTGGATCCCTTCTTATGTGAATATTTCAACTTGAGATATACCTCTTGAGTCATTATGAATACCTCCCTAGTTAAGAGGGAGCGTTGAAGAATGTAATTAGTGTCAGTCTTCATAATGAAAAATATTTATTAATGAATTTATTTTTATTGTTTTATCAAGCATGTTCTTCATGCTTTAGAAGTAAAAAAGAGTACAAATAATATGTATTTGAATCGTGTCATTTGACATTTTGAAAAGATACAATTTATTTATTTATTTTGGTCTATCAAAGTCAGTGAAAAGGTTTAGGTCGCCCTCTCTGTCAAATCGACCTATTTGGCTGTTGGACACCTCTTGGAAAACTATTTAAAGACACCTAGTTGAACTCATTTGAAGTAAAGTGAGTAACAAGAATTCAATCTCTGTCACAGAAAGAAGATAAACATGTCGAGATTCCAAAAACAAAAGGAAGTAAAGAAATAAAGAAAAGGAATATTGAATTCTGTGGTATTCCTCCCACACGTGTGAATAATCTGAAGTACTGTGACAGGGCTGATGATCTACTACAAAACAAAGAAGTTTTTCTAAAGTTTTGTGACAAGACGAAGGATTTATAGTACCTTGCAATTTGTGACAAGCTGAAAGTCTGAAGCTCCTTGAAGTTTGGAGTCTATAACGAAGACAATATTTTTTATTGTTACAACCAGGCCGAAATTTTGAATAATCTACAGTTGACTACCATTGACTTTGACTTGGAGAGGAGGGCCGACTTGGAACTTTTTAAAGTAGTCTTTGGTCTTCGATTTGGATATCTCATTTTGACTTGATTGAATAAGAAGAGGATTGTTGAGTTAATGGGGTTTTTGCCTTAGCTTGAAAGCCTAGATTTTTGTGTCTCTTGCTTCTTTGTGATCGACTAGTATTGTGTAATTGCTTAATGAAGAAGGAATAATAAATAACTTCTTTGTGATCTTAGAAGACTAGTATTGTGTAATTTCTTAATGAAAAAGGAACAATAAATAACAGAAGATAGAAGATTAACTCTCACAAGTAATTGCCAAGTAACAAAATCAATCATCATCTACATTGCCTTGATTTTCTAATACATGTAGCATTTATTCCAAGTTTTTCACAACAAAATTGTTAGATCATCTTATCACAAAATTGTATTACCTTTTGTTATTTTGAAATTTCACAATGATTACTGTAGTTGATGTCTCTTTGTAGTTTATAGCATTACAATAAATTACTCATACTTACGCGTTCGGCATACTGATTTATATGTAAGTACTCTAGATACATCTAGTTTTAGATTGACTACCATTTAATTTGACAAACTTCACTACACATTTTTAGTCCTCACTTGTTGCAATAGTCTTATAACCCTTATTACGATTAACACCATCATCATTTCCAATCTCCCTAACCATAAACAATCTTTTTAATCAACTTAACAATTCCAGCTTCTCATGGCATTATACAGAAAAAAGCTGTAGCATGTCCATATGATCATGGCTAAGTTCATCTTCTATAGAATCATTATTATCAAACTACACATGATAAGAATAGTGAAATTGTTGGCTAAATCATTTCTCAAAGATCTATTCACACAATTTTTGTCACTGATGTTTAATGCAAAAGAGCGCAACTGTTAATTACGGTTGTCTAGTTCTATAATTCTACATTACGACGAAGGGTAGAAGCATATACAACGAGCTTATTAAAAAAATGGAGAATTGACAGTAAAATGATATATATCAAAGGACGAAGGAACTAAGATAAAATAATAAAATAATATTAAGGATCCATAAATATTGTGGCTTACATAAAGAGGAAGAAGAGAATCCAAATCGTGGCTTATAAGGAGGAATAAGAGAGTCCTCTGTGTTTTTGTGTTATTCAGTTGTTTGATTAGAATCTTCTGTTTTTTTTGTTATCCAATTGTTTGATTAAAGATTTTTAGATTCTTGGTGATGCATATTAATGATGGTGCTTTTGTTTCTCATGAGCTCTTTGAATATGAGAATCTGAAACTAGTAGAAAAGATTATTCCCTTTTATTTTTCAATAACTTGTGAACTACAAGGAGATACACTGTATCCTACTTGTCATTGATGTAAATATATTTGGGTTGGTTTAGTTCCATAACTTGTGGGTTACAAGGAGATACACGGTATTTGAAATATTATTGATGTGGATAGATTTGATTGAATTTGGTTTTGCAAGTACTTAAGGGTACGGCGTGAACAAAAAAAAATGTAAATATTTTTTTTGCTTTTTGAAATCAAGTCAGTGAATGGTTAGTAATTCAAAATTTATGTTATCAAGTAAGGGTGTCTTTTATCCTGCGTGTTTTTTTGGCATTTATATTGATGATCTAGAATTGTTTGGAAGATGCAGATTGTTTTGGCTCATTGGTATGGTCATAACTCTTCTCTTTTATGCTGAAGATATTGTTCTTTTGGCAATGAGCCATTATGATATGGGCAAGAAATGCAAAATTCTCCAAGATTTCCGCGCCAAGATGGATATGACAATAATAAACAACATAACTAAAGCCATGATAATTAAATCTGAAAAGATCACCTATGATGCTTTCATTTATGTCAACAACTCATTGGAGAAAGTTCCTTCATACACTTATTTGGGAATCGACATCCCTCATAAGCTCAATTAGAATTATAGCATTGAGAAAATGATAAATGGAGGTTGAGGGACTTATTATGAGCTTGAAAGCAATTGTAAGTAAACAAATATTTGGATTTGAAATTAAAAAAAGCTCCTCTTTGAGACTCTTGTCACTTTGTTATTTGATATGGATGTGAGGTTTATGGTTGCAGTATATCCAGCGAGTCATTGAGAAAGATTTAACAGATCCAAAAATAATTTATAAACTACAACCTCAAGATTAAAGGAAATAATCCCTACTCTATCCCCTTGATTGAAGCAAGCTTTTCCCATATTGAAAGCATGATTATGAATAGGTATTTTCAGCTTATAAGAAGAAGTTATACAAGATGGACACTAAGAGGTTTCCTAAAAGTGCTTCTAACTCTAGCCAAAATCCCCACCTTCAGTTCACACAAGGGTGGCATAAGGATCCTCAGTTTTGGTTGGACAATTGGGGAATAAAGGAGGAGATCATCTTGCAAAATACAAATAATTCTAAAATATTAAAGTTAAGGAGAAATTGTAGGGAAATAAAGAGCTGGAGGAAATAAAGGAAACTATGATATTATAAGGAGGCGATCTCGGTTGGACAATTGGGGAATAAAGGAGGAGATTATCTTGCAAAATACAAATAGTTCTAAAATATTAAAGTTAAGGAGAAATTGTGGGGAAATAAAGAGCTGGAGGAAAAAAAAGGAAACTATAATATTATAAGGAGGCGATCAAATCCAATCTCGAAAACCAAAATGATCTCTTTGCCTTGACTAGTGTTAAGAAGAAAATGAACATTATCTAAGTTAAAAATAATTCTCATGAGCTTCATATTGAAACTATATATTGGTTAATTCCCAAAATGTCATGGGATGAAAAAGTTTGTCACTTGTGTGATCATAAAAGAGTTGAAGATGAAATTCACCTTTTTAAATATTATCAATCTTATACTTAGATTTGATTAATTTTCAAAATATTTATCAAACTTTTGACCTTTTAACTTAGCAAACCTATAGTGATAAAATCTTAAAAAATTCTTGGGCACTCAAATATTTTGTTATTCTTGTCGGCTCTCATAGCAGCCTCGCTAAGGATCGGAGCCAGTCCATGCCCAGAGGTTTCATTAGCCATTCCCCAGACAAAATTTTCTGCCTCTTGCTGAAATAGTCG
Organism: Pinus tabuliformis; assembly: GCA_031772625.1. Lineage (NCBI taxonomy): Eukaryota > Viridiplantae > Streptophyta > Pinopsida > Pinales > Pinaceae > Pinus > Pinus tabuliformis. Next base: position 710,617,286 of record CM062806.1, on the reverse strand, counting down.
ACACCACAGACTGCGAACGCGTCGCCGACCTGCGACTACCAGCCATTGACGCCCGTGTCCGGGTTCACTTCTCGGAGTGGCCCTGATTTCTGGACTTGCTCCTTCTAGTTTGCCCGCACCTTCCTGTCCCCGGACATGACTCTCACAAAGATCTCTGGTTCGAGTCGAGTGACAGGGAATGTATGGTTGCAAGCAAAGTGCGCTGAGAAGAACCGCATAATTGGAAGCAAAGTATAAATTGTAAAGAGCGTGCTCCCCGCTTTCTCCCTTGAATTTCTCCATTTGCTTCTCTTTATATTTTTACAAATAAAAGCGTTCTACTTCTCTGTCCAGGCCACCATTGTCCCGGAATGCCCACAATTTTGAAAACTATCAGCAATTTGCTGTGTACGAAAATGTCTGTGATGCAAGCCACGATTATATAAATAGATATTTTGTCAGCCAAGGCGTGCTATTTGACGCGGACTTTTCTACTGCCTGGAGACTGGAAAATGTCGGTGGGATGTAACTGCTATTTGACGCGGATTTTTCTACTGCTTGGAGATTGGAAAACGTCAGTGGGATGCCGTTAACGCAAGCGACCTTTATTTCTGTATAGCATGAAGCATGTGCTTCAATCTCTTGTGGACAAGATATATCTGCTTCATATGTAGTATCATAAAATTTCTTTTTTGGAACAGTTTGGCAAATTTTGCAACGTAATTTTCACCATTCTTGCAGACAGCCTCGGCAGAAACCGTGAAGTCACCCGCGATGAAGGAACAATCAAAGGTCTCAGCATTTCTCGAAATATGAATGATATCAATTACTCAAGGTTCGCTAATGGGATGTGCCTTAAAAAATATAGCCATAAGGTTTAAAAGAATCCTAGATCATTATTTGAACTTATATGGGGGTCTTATAAACAAGGGTAAAAAGTCGGTTGTTGGGTGGAACTACTCCTCTTCAACCTTGCAGGAGATATCAAAAGGCTTGGAGATTTCTTTGGTTGAAGAATGGTTCTTTTTTCAAATATCTAGGGATTCCAATCTTGCTGGGCTAGTTCAATCTGGAATGTTGGGAAGAAGTTATTAACCAATTAAAAAATAAAATCAATGGTTGGGGTGCTCATAGATTAACCCCAATGGTTGGGGTGCTCATAGATTAACCCCAGTCGACAGGGTCATTCTTGTAAAATCAGTCATGTCTTCACTCCTTTTATATCTTTGCTTGCTCCTAAGTCAGTTATAATCAAGAGGATTTTAAGAAATGGAGATAGGAAATCAATGGCTTCCAAATGTTATTTGATGGTGCTTCCAAAGGAAATCTAGGGGAGGCTAGAGGGGGAGGGGTCTTTATAAGCCCTGATGAACAAATGGTATTGCAATATGCTTGGGGCTTAAGCCACAAGCGATCATGCTTCATTTCTAGCCCTTGGGAAAGGATTGGAGCTTTCCTGAGATTGAGCAATCAAGCATATTACTATCTTTGGGGATTCTTTAATGGTTATAAGGAAATTTACTAAAGAAAAGAGATCAATTAACTTCACATTTCCCCCTTGATTCTTAGGATAGAGGCTACATTGACAAAGTTTGACAAAGTTAAATTTTTTCATATTCTCAAAAATCTAAATTCAAGTGCTGATGAAATGGAAAAAAGAGGATCCACATTGTCTCAAGGGATCCTTGAAATCAATGCAAAATCATATTTATTCCTAGTTCCATAAATGAATAGTAATCATTGCATTCAAAGAGTGGGGGGGAGGTGATCCACATATGCATCTTATAGGATTCAAATATTAATGGAACAAAGGAACACTCTTGAAGGCATCGCTGGGCCCAAGCCTTTGTTTGGCCTATGTCCAAGTGGAAGTCTATGGAGAACAAGCGGCGTCCATTGCTCATTCTTTACTGTCATTTCATATTAAATCTTTCAGGTACTAAATTAATGTTCCCTCCTTTGGTTGAGGTGAATCCTTCATTTAGAAGTAGGGTTGTTTCAATTCTATTGTTTGGCATGAACATAAGGTCATTTCGCCTTTGTCCTAGTGCGATTTTCACTATGATGTGAGATCTTTGGCCTCTATAGGGCTCGCATTTCAATCACAAGTATACTTATATTTGGCTCTATGGTTTTCGTTAGAAAATCTATCAGCAATTTTTGGTATATGCTGCAGGGGTAAGAATAGTGAGTGTTACAAACAACAATGTCTAGGTCCTCTATGTCTTTGACCCTTTTTGGGCTAGCCGACATCTTTATGTTTTCTTCATAGTCAGTATCATGGATGGGAAGTGTAAAGATGAAGGGCTCTAGGAGATCATCAGGGCCTCAATGTTGATATACAAGCTTATAGACTCTACGCAAGCTTTGGTATCCACCATCAATAAGCTAGAGAACTTATTAGAGCGTCAACAATGTTCTTTTTAGTCCTTTGTGGAGGATAAAATTCCGGAGCATAACACTTCCCCGAAGTGCTCTATGGCCAATCTAAATGTTGAGAGGGTGGCGGTATTGGAAGTTTCTAATTCATGAAGGGATGTTGAAGAGGTTGGCGTTTCTGGCACTCACGCTGGGCGGAGAAGGGTTTGTAGAGCTTGTGGCATGGAGGATTTTGAATGTGGTCCTTGGCGACAGTTCTTCGTGGTCCTGAATTCAGTTCATGTGATAGCAAGCAAGTTCTGTTTATTGCTAGGCACCTTTTGTAGAATATATGGACAACATATTTTTTGTTTGAGTATGGTATGTATAGGTGACAACAAACATTTTGTTTACTCATCTGAAGATCTCCCTCTCATAGATGATCGCAAATGTAAGAGTTTTGATGTGAGGTTATTGACCCTAAACCAGAGTTTTATTGATATAAAACTACTACCTGCTTCATTTAAAATAAATGAATATATATATATATACACACACACACACAAACTAAACGTATATAAATATTAATAATCTATACGAGGTTACCAAATTTTAAAATAATATACACATATTTAGTAAAGGTAAAATCAACTTTTTTAGAAAAACACTTTTAAACAAATAATTAAGTAACAAGTTTGATTTTTAAAATAATGTATTAGTAAAAACAAAACGAGCTTATTTTTTTGTTTTTTCACAATGTTTCACTATTATATCTATGTAAACACTTTTTTTTTTGTAAGCTTAGGTAGATGCTCCTTTTCTATTTATATATTAACAAACTGAAACCAAATATAGTTAATAGGTGGCCTCAACTTGCACAATGGGAAACCAAGTCTGTTGGCCACCGATGCATATTGTAAGCCATCCAGAATCGATAAGTTATCAGTCTTTCTACCCAAGCAATATATACATAACTATTTAAGAACCAATCTATAGTCTTAGATACCATAAGCATGCATGTAAAAGAAAGCTAGCCGCTAAAAAACCAAAAAACCTAAGCTTTATCATTGTGCTTGGTTATTCTTGGAGGTCTTCCGGTTCTGACTCAACTGTCACTGGATCTTCGGCTAAATCTCTAGGTGCTGGTGTCATTTCGATAATGCATGGAATGTGTTGTTGGATATGATCCAGTCTAATGTCCTGCTTGCAGAGCTGGAACTGGATAGTTTGCAGGTCCTTTTTGTAGTCTGGCATGTCTCTAATGATCAGAGCCATCCCCATGGACACCTATTCCATTGCTTTTCCTACCAATCTTTTCATGAGCCAATACAGATGCAAGGTCTGTTTGAATTGGGATAGTCTCCCTCTAGTGTTCCTAGGATCTGGAATGTGTTCTTTCCATTCCTCCATTTCATCCTCGGAGTCCTCTTCCATAATTCGGTCCTCCATTTCTTCTATAATTTTGCGGATCCCTGCATCCGTTCCTTCCTTATATGCTTTCGTTGCCTCCCTGACAGTCTCGTCTATGGATCTTCTCCCTTTCCTCTGTTTCGTGGTTCCCAGGTCCTTTGAACAAGGACCAGATTTTCCTCGTCCTCCGCAGCCTCTTCCTCTGGCTGGACGCGCCATGTCACAGTTGTCTACTACCTGTTCACAGTGATCACAATTCAATGTCAAGATAATAAAACCATTACCAGTCCAAATGCCAATTGTCTCGTGGAGTTTCTGTTCTCCGTCGCTAACTCCCCTTTGCCCGCACTCCGTTTCTCCTAGGCATTCAAGTGAAATAGGGGTGGGCTTCACCTTCTCCCTGCTCAACCCGTCCTGCCCCTCAGTTAGACCCAACATGGTCTCGGTCACTCCTCCACTGTCCCTTCCTCCCGCATTGAGGTCCCTCAGGCTAACCCATTCCCTGTTCGACCCCAGTAAAGCGTGCAAAGGGAGCTTCGCGCTGAGACTCTCCTCCCTCCCCCTGCCTTGCATGCCATCGCCACTCCCTACCCTCGCAGCGCTACCACCTCTGCATGCCACCCATTCCTTGCTTAGCTTCCTGCCCAGCTACCCCTCCCAGGCTTGCTCTTCTCTGTTGCCATATCTCCCCCTATCTACCCAGAAATTCGGCCTGAAGAACTTCGCTGGACCCTCAATCCTCCATTCCACCCAGATAAAATCCTCTCTAGCCTTGCTAGCCTTTTCCCTGAGCAAAATGCGCCACTCCCTATTAGCTTCTATGCCCTTAAGCTTGACTAGTAGCGACGAAGAGCTAGAGGGCCACTCTTCCTCACTGTTTCTGTTCTTTCTGCTCAACCTAATCTCTCCCTGTGGTATTTCCTTCCCGACAGGGCACAATTCTCTTTCCCCACCCGACATGCTGGACTTTCCTTTACTAATTACAGAAAGAAAACAGTTAACGTACTCGTGGTTGCTATGCCTGCTTGCTGAATGCGAGTATAGCTGGTCCTTCGCTCTCATTTTCCCGCTGCTTTGCAATCTATCCATCCTCCCTTCTCTACGCTCCCTCTCATACTTTGCCTTACCTACCTGCCGTCCCATCCACCTTACGCAACCGTCCTTACCACCTCTTCTCTTACCTGCGTACCAAATGCCACTTCTCCCTTCTAACGTCGCTGCAGACATGCGGGACGTCACCACGCCCTGCGGTATAAGCGTGTGGGCAGTGGTAGGCAGTCCTCTCACATCCATTATTACATTGATTACCCACTCCGTCACCCCAATCGGGGGTTTGTTGTGATCATTATCATTGCGTCTGGTCATGATAAGCATCTTGGGCTAATATATCTCTTAGCGGGTCCATTCTTGTATCCCCTAGTTGTATAGGCCATGTTCTTTCCATGTGTCCTCCTTGCTGATTACACCCCCAGTTGGCCAGGAAATCGACAACTTTATTCCCTTCTCTTTTTACGTGCTTGATTATCATATAATCAAACCATTTCATTATTTCTCCCAGCTCTTGGATGAGGCTTGCTGTTCTCCAGCTTTGGCTCAGCTTGTCCCATGCCTTTCCGTTGTAGAGTTTTCTCATCATGTTGATTACCAGTAATGAATCCCCTTCAACTTCTAGTTGTTTATACCCGAGCCTGACAGCTATTCTCATACCTTGTCAGACTGCCACGAGTTCTGCTTCATTGTTACTCATCATGCCGCAATGTGCCAAATACAACAATCTAACCCTGCCTTGGCAATCTCTGAAGATGCCACCTATCCCTGCAATACCCGGGTTCCCTTTGGAGGCTCCATCAAAGTTCAATTTAATGAATCCTTCTGCTGGTCTAGTGAAATTCTGGGGGGATTCCCTGCTCTTCCTTGTTGCTTTCCATGTATGCGCTCCCACCATTTCTTTGGCTAGGTTTAGCTTTTTTAGGATTCTTGCTTCCGATGGCGAGGTCTCCCAGTCCTCTTGGCGCCATTCTTCTGCTAGGATGGTTTCCTTGATATGTTCTATTACTCCTCTCCATACCTACTCTTGAGTGGATTCCTTGTTTTTGAAAATCCGTCGGTTCCGTTCCTTCCATATCGTCCAAAGATTAAATCCTACTACTAACCCCCAAGCTCTATTTAGAACAAGGCTGGTAAAGTGACCTCGTCCCCAATGTTGGATTGTCTCCCTTATGCTCTGTTGATTCCTATCTGTCCTCCCGAAGACATCATAGATAGCTTCCCACTGTTGTTGTGCGAACTGGCATGAATTCATTAAGTGTTCTATATTTTCATTGTCCTGCTTACATAGACCACATAGGGATGGCCCTTGCATCCCTCTTTTCTGAAGTTGGTCCCATGTCAATATTCGGCCTTTGCATGTTAGCCAGAGGAAGTGAGCGACTTTCGGCCACCATTTTCTATGCCAGATTTGTTTCCATAGATGTTGGAGTCCTTCCTGTTCCTGCTCAGTTTTTAAACCATATGCTTCTTTGATCGTAAAAGTCCCTTTCATAGAGTGTCCCCATCTCAAGATATCAGGTCCTGTTCTGATGGATATCTTTCTTGTTCCCATTTCTTTTACATAGAACTCTCTCTGTTCTTCTTCTATATTTTGACCCCATTCTTTTGGGTTTTTCCAAACTCTCCAATTCTCCTCATTGTGGTCTTCTTTCCAGAACTCATCTACTCGATTTAGGCCTACGTCTTTTGAGAACTGTAGAAAATTTTTGAGTTCTTGCTTTCCACTTAATTTTTCTCATTGTTGCCAAGCCTCTTCCCAGAACTTTGTTGTTTTACCATTTCGTATTTCCCAAAAGGCATGGTTTGTGATTATGTCCCTGTTCTGGCTTGCCAGGTTCCAAATGGTAGATCCTCTTGGTGGGTCTGCATACCGTAATATATCCTCTGCTCTCCCTGGCATGTTATACTTCCTCGTCCATATTCATTTCCAAAGGTCTCCTCCTCCTGCCATCCATCTCCACCACAACTTGGCTCCCATAATTTGATTGATGAGGTAGGGATCCCTCAGTCCTAGGCCCCCATCCTCCTTTTTTCTGGTCAATCCTTGCCAGGATATCAAAGCCCATTTTTTCTGCTGTTGAGGCCCTCCCCATAGGAATTTTTTAAATATTTCCACCATTTTGGAACATGCCCCTTTCGGGGCTGCCATTCCAAATAATTGGTAAATCGGTATTGATTGCAGGACTGCTTTCACTAGGACTACTCTTCCTGCAAGGTTTAGATATCTGAAAGACCAGTTGGCCAGTCTTCCTAGGATCTTCTGGATAGTCTGCTGCCAATTTTCCATCTTGAGAGAATTGATTGCCAAGGGGATTCCTAGATACTTGGTGGGTAGCTCTCCTACCATGAATCCCAAAATTCTTGCAAGGTAAGTTTTTACATTACCAGTTGTGTTGAAGAAGTAAGCGCAGGATTTCTCCTTATTAATTTGAGTGCCCGAAGCTTCCATGAATAGATCTAGGATGTCTTTCATCCTCTTAACTTCCCTGAGAGATACAACACAAAAGAGCATGATATCATCCACGAACTGCTGGTGGGTTATCGGGAGATCGTTCCCCCAGACCCTTATCCCTTTAATTCTATCCTCCTGCGCTTCCTTTTTGATGTACCGTCCTAGCCCATCTGCAACAATAATGAAGAGGAAGGGGGATAGGGGATCCCCTTGCCTGAGACCTCTAGTGGCATTGAAGGTGGATGACAGGGTTCCATTTAAGAGGATTGAGAAGACCGGGGTGGATATCATCGCCGAGATCCATTCTATCCATCTGTTACAGAAACCAAAGGCCTCCAAAACTTTCCTCAGGTACTCCCAATTTAATCTATCATAGGCTTTGGATAGATCCAATTTGATCATCATTCCAGCCACCTTTTTTGTTCTTAGCGAGTGCACCACTTCTTGGGATGCTATCAATCCATCTAAGATCTGTCTACCCTCCACAAACCCTGTTTGCTCCGGGGATATAATACTAGGCAGAATCAGTTTCAATCTTTTAACTATCAAAGTGGAAATAATTTTATAGATAACATTACATAAGGCAATAGGTCTAAAGCCCTGCGGGTCATCTGACTTGGAGGTTTTAGGAATGAGAGAGAGGAGGGTGGCATTTAAACCTGGACATACCTTTTGATTTCTTCTGGATTCTTCCACCACTTCCAGGATGTCAGTGCCTATGAACTTCCATGCAGCTTGATAGAATTCCACTGTAAAGCCATCTGGTCCCAGGGCCTTATTTTTTTCAGTCCTTTCACTACTTCCTCGACTTCCTCTATCGTAGCTGCTCTCATTAAAGCAAGGTTTTGATCTCTGGTGATCATATTGGGGATCTGGTTGCAGATTCTGCGAACTGCTTCTTGCCTTTCCTCCTGTGGTTCTGTTAGAAGATCTTTGAAATGTCTAACCAGGGTTTCCTCCATATCCTCATGCTGAGTTTTTCGGACTCCTTCTTCATTTTTCAGAGAAAATATTTTGTTTCTCTGTCTATGCTGTACCATTGCCTTGTGGAAAAATTTGGTGTTCCTCTCTCCCTCCCTTAACCAGTTCACTCTTGACTTTTGCCGCCATAAGATTTCCTCTTGTTTCCTTCTTTCCTCTATTTGGCTAACCAGTCTGCCTTCTTCTACTGCTAATTCTTCACTTCGCCCTTCCCTTATAATTTCTTGTTGGATTGCCATCATCCTTTGATTTAACTGTTGTTGGTCCTGTATTATGTTTCCAAATTATTCTTTGTTCCACTTCTTGATTTTTTGCTTCATTTCCTTCAACTTAAGCTGGAACGTTTGCATTCTGTTTCTTCCCCTTTGTTCACTTTGCTTCCACCAATCCTCTACTTTGTTTATAAACTTAGGGTCTTTGAGCCAGAAAGCCTCAAATCGGAATGGACGATTTTTAGGACTGGCTTTGAGATCAATCTCTAATCTGACCAGCCAGTGGTCCGATCCCATCCCAGGTAATATCGTCGCTTCCACAAAAATGTCTCTACTCATAATCTGCTCAGATATTAGGAACCTGTCTAACCTTGAGGCAATTTGATGCTTCCCTCCTCTTCTGTTATTCCAAGTGTGTATCCCATTATTAGTTGGGATATCCACTAGCCTTTGGTCATTTATGGTGTTCGTAAACAGATCCATATTTGCATCTATTCTTCTCACACCTCCTCTTTTTTCCTTCAAGGATGTAATCATGTTAAAATCCCCTCCTATAATCCATGGTGTATCTTGGTACAAACCTCACACATTTACTAAGTTTCGGATGAAAGTCCTTCTTTCTCCTGGGATATGAGGATCGTAGACCCCTGAAAGGAGAACCCATTCTTTGGAGCCAATGTTTCTAAATTTGCCAGAGAGGATTCTTGACATACTTACCCATTCTTCGAATCTTACCTCTTCAGGGTTCCATAGTATGGCCAGACCGCCTGCACTTCCTATAGCATCCTGTCCTACTATCTTGTACCTAGGCTTGAAGTTTCCCATGATCTCCTTCAATTTTAGTTCACTGATCTTGGTTTCTTGAAGTAACATCACACTAGGTTTATCTTTCTGCAGTCTTTCTTTGAGATATCTCTGTTTCCCTTTACTATTCAGACCTCTTATGTTCCAGGTCGTGATTATCATTTCAACAGTTTGGTTGGTTGGTGGAATACCTCTGATAATGGCACCACTCTTCCTGAGTTAACAAGCATTTCTCCCACCATCTGGATGGATTCACTCATGGGTCTTCTTCCCCTTTTTTTCCCTCCTTTGCCTGGTACTCCTGATTCTTGACCCTGTCCCCCCTGTGATCCTAGATGCTCTGGTTGACTTACCATGATCATTCCTAGTTTCATTTTATATTGTTGAAACACTTCTTTGTATAGCTGCTTTTGGTCTTCTGGAATGAACCTCTCATCTAGGTGTCTCCATTCCTGTAGTAATCTCTTCATCACTTGTTCCTCTTCACTAAAATTTTCTTTCTGTGGGTCTATCTCCATCTGGCTTTGCTCCATCTGCATTTTATTTACTTCCCCTTCGTTTTCTTCCACTGTTTTGATCTGTTCTTTCTTTTTCCCTTTATCTTTCTGTATTGGCTCTATTGGTTCCTCACTGCTTTCCTCATTGATCTCTTCCATTTCCTCTTCCTGTAGCACAACGAATTTGTTCTGATTTGTTTGTTCCTTCTCTTTCTGTGGGTTCTTATGGTTACTCATCGGTTTTTGGGTCCTTTTCCTCCTGTGGACCTCTTGAAATCCCCCTTCCACTTCCTTACCAGATCCTTCTTCCTTCTTGCTTCCTTGAGTGGGCTCCGAAAGGTTCTGAGGGCAGAATCTGAATAGATGCCCATATTCATGGCATCTCCTACACCTGAAGGGTATGTGTTCATAATCCAGAGTTTGTTGCCAGATTTCATCATGATATTCTACTTCTATGCAATCAGGGAGAGGTTCTGTAATGTTCATATAAACACAGATCCGAGCATAAGAAGTGTACCTTCCTTTTCTTGTTGTGTCGGCCACCTTGACGAAGGTCCCAATCGAGTTACCTATTCCTTCCAGGATTTCCGGGTCCCAGAAATCCATTGGGAGGCCAAAAAGGTGAACCCAGATTGGCGCGGCCAACATTTTTTCCTGATCCGGGTTGTAACATTCTTCCCAGTGGCGCATAAATAAACCAGCATTATTGAAGAAATAAGGGCCATCTTCAAATACCTTCTCTTTGTCTTCTAGATTAGAGAATATGACTGAAAAGAAGCCTTTCGCTCCTAGTTTCAAATCTATGTGACCTTTTGGTTGCCAACGCTGCTGTATCCATTTAACCAATTCCTTCTCTGTAGGCCAAGCCCCTATGAATTTACAGATCAGCACATGATCTTTCATAAACCCTCTATATTCCTCCATTTTGTTGTTGGGGATGACAAACCTTGGTTTTTTTGTTGCTCTGGGCAGGCATTTTCCTCCTAGACCGGCTTGCCAGCACGCTCCCATGATAGGTGCGTCCTTGCCCCTTTTTCCCTGACTTCCCGTAGTCTCGTTTCTGCTTGCTTCTCCCACCGTCACATTCTTGTAGGAGGGGATCGCTCCCCCCCTGCCAGGCTCATCATTCTTCCGTCAGTCCACACCTGCCCCAGTCAGTCTTGCTCTACGACCCATGACAATGCTTCCTTGACCCGATCTTCTGTGGTCTCACCTACCCTCTGTCACTGTTGCAAGCCTGCCAGGGGCAAACCCTGCATCAAACCCTCAATCCTTAACATTCTCACCACCGATACAGTTCTCGATTTTTTTTTTATCTATGTAAACACTTTTAACTAAATAATAAAGTAGATAAAATATTTGACTTTAATAGATTACTGATCTTAACAATATTTGTTTTAACAAATTTAAAAATAAGTTTAGAATATTTATATACTAGTATAACTATATAAGTTACATAGCAGGTACAACATTGCATATTTTTTATGTAGAATATATTAATACAATCATACAAAACATGCTTATATTATCAAGATGATCCCAATTAACCATGTATTTATCAACATTTTTTACAAAAGAATGATATTTTACTAAACACATTTTGTTATATGACTTTTCACTTAAAAAATTTATTATATAACTTTTCTTTGTCTAGATAACAAATTATTATTAATGGAATTGTTAATTTTTATAAATAAATATTATAATTTTATTACGACCATAATCTGCATTTATATAAATTTTTTTTATCCAGATAACAAATTATTATTAATGGAATGGTTAGTTTTTATAAATAAATATTATAATTTTATTACGACCATAATTTGCATATACCGCGCACATAACTTGCAGTTAATCAACACAAATGCTACACATATTTTTGCATTGTAGATTGGGAAAATTTTAGGAGTCTTAATCTAATAATGCCATTAAGTATCACAATCATTTAAAATGAAAATTATAAAATTTTATGTTATATTTTGTAAAAATATTCACATTGTTAAGAATATTATGTAGTTTTTATGAGGTCTCAATAATATTTAGAATAAATTAAGTTATTTTTTTTTCTTTTCAATAAATTGATAAAAACATATTTAGAAAACTTGAAAAATTATTTCCAATATAAAATTTATCTCATAAACATACCTATTTTTAAATATATCTACATTGTGTATTACCTAGAACCAAAACAATATTATTAATAGGTGAACCTTATACTTACATATTGATTAACTATTCAAACCTTCCATTGTTGAATTCACGACCCATACCTCCCTTAAGTCTATAAAATCAGTCTCCTTATAAGCCTAATTAGTAAAATAAAAAAATAATAAGATATGAAGAACAATTTTCATTTACTTCACATAGTATACATTGATGGGGCTCATTTACCATTATGCATTGATTGGGATCTTGTTTACCTCTTATTTGCAACACATTTGCAAATAATTATTTTGTTTTAAAAACCAACCACCTAAAAATAGGTGCTTTTAACATGCATGCATTTTTCTTCTCTTTTACCATTAATGTTATCCTAAAATTACATTTAAAAATAGTACCTAGTATCTTATTTTAGGTGTATAAATCCTTCTAGTGGGGTTTCATATGAGCTCCTTCTCTACAATTTTAATTCTCATGTGACTTGAATTGAGAGTTGAAAAATAATTTCACCACCCCATATGCATCTTTATCCTTGAGACTAGGTAGACCAACTGACCCCCATTCTTGGTTATATGCTAACGGTGATACCTGTGGTTCTTGTTACAACATCCATTTCTTGTAACAACAATAGACGAGATCATAGCAGCATAGCATATGGAAATAGAGTAGAATGGAATAAAGTATGGATTAAAAACAAACACAAAAAAACATGTGGGCAGGTTATGAATACCAAGAATAAGTAACAAACAATAATAGAAGGATAGGTCTATCTGACTGGAAGTCTCTCCGTTGAAGAAAAGCCACCATTTATTCATCGTGAGATGCTAAAATTCATTTAATAGGGAAGAGTTTCTTGCAACACAGACCTCCCAATAAGAACATGCGCGATAGTGGTCTGTACTGCCAGAAAATATTCGTTATTAAATGAATTTTAGCATCTCATGATGAATAAATGGTGCCTTTGCTTCAACGAATAGCCTTCCAGTCGGATAGACATTCCCTATTATTTTTTGCTGCTTCTTCTTGGTATTCATAACCTTCTCGCACATTTTGTTTTTTGTTTTTTTTTAATCCAAACTCTATTCCATTGAACTCTATTTTCATCTGTTATGCTTCTTTGATCCCACCTGTTGTTGTTACAAGCAATGGATGTTGTAACTAGAACCGTATATAACGCCATTAGCAGTTTTATTTTCATTCCACTAATCCAACATATAAACAATCTAATTCACCTAGATGACAACCGTGAGCTTCTGGAAGAGCAGTTATATCGTATGAAGAGCCTCTTGCTTGATATTAGCTCTCAGTTCCAACATCAGCAGAGGGAGGCACCGGATTCTCTGAAGAATTGTTTGCTAAGGATGCAACGCAAAGTTGGAAAGGCTAGAGAGTTTCTCCATTGCTGACAATGCTCATGGCTACAATGATGTATTGAGTGCCACCTTTGCAAGCCCAAAGTCTTTAACGAAATCCTATAGTGGAACACAATTATTTGTGAGTTCCACGATCAGGTTCGAACCAAATTCTCTTTGTTTTGCAGTGCTCAACAGATTGCATCTATGAAACCTTAACAGGCAGACGCACTACTTCAGGACGAACCTGACACCGGATTGGTCGGGTTGGAAATTAAATCTGCCGAGACACAGCTACAGAGCTGGATTTCAGAAGGTCCCAATGTTCGCATAATTGGTGTGTACGGTATGGGTGGTGTTGGAAAAACAACATTGCTTAAAAAGGTCTACAACACCTACAAGGTTAGTGATGTTTTTGATCATGTCATTTGGGTTACAGTTGCTCAATTTCCAATTCTGCAAATGCAAAATGATATTGCTTCTGCAATTAATTTAGATCTGGCCAACTGTTCCGCTGATATGGGGAAGATGAAGTTGTGTGCATATCTGAAGACCAAGAAATTCTTTTTGGTTTTAGACGACATGTGGAGGGCACTCTATCTGAAAGAATTGGGTGTGGAATTTGGAAATAAAAAAAGAAACATAGTCATCTTCACAGATCAGAATAAAGATCTGATTCGAGAAATGAATACAAAACAATTAATGTCTATGTAGTTTCATCAGTAGTGGATTTGTTCAAATTATAGAAAAATAATGTAAATGATAGAGATATATATGCGCTTTCTCAAAGAGTGAGGTTTCATGTATTTATAGTCCAAACCAACAACATCGTGATCTCAAACATATATCTGAAGTAACCAAGTCACTGCACATGTAGGATTACCACAAAAGAGTTTTTAAATTCAAAAAAACGTGTGTACATTTTTAGTACCAACTACATGTGCACATTTCTAGTGCCACAAATGCGTGCATGTTTCTAGTACTAGGAACGTTAATGTGTTCCTACAACTAGTGACTTTAACACATGGGAAATGGTAGACATAGATTTGGGGGGATGGCGCAGGTGAAATAAGGAAGGATAGAGGGTCCAAGGGAGATAAATGGAGAAGGAAATGTAGAGATAGAGAGATAATAGGGGGTGAGGAAGAATGAGTTGGTGGGAAATGGTTGAGGTGATTTTTGGTTAGGGATTTGAATGGGGTGTGAAAGAGGGAGGGAAAAAGGATACCAAGGGAGAGGGAGAGAGAGAGTCATGGGCAAGAATTAATTGGTGAGTGATGGGGATAGGGTGAGTGAGAGATATAAGAAAATGGGGTGGGGAACGAAGAGTGAGGGAGGTATTTTTTGTTTACATGAGGAGCAATAGAGACATAAAGTAAGAGGGGGATGTTTTGAAGAGAGAGAGAGAGAGAGGGAGGGATCATGCAAGGGGGATGAGAATGAGAGAGGATGGAAAGAAAGAGAGACTGGGAGAGAGTGGATGAGGAAGAAGGATAGATAGATGGATGAAATAGTACAATGCGAGATGACGATAATAACTTCTAGTTTAGAGAGAGCAATTTGACAAGCCAACAAGTTTGGAAGAGAGATGCATATAAAAATTATGCCGAGACTTGAAGTGAATTCAATGGTTACTTCCAAAGATCTAAAATATCTGGCGTGTAGCATATGGAAGTGTAGGCAAGTACAAAATAAGATTTGAGACTAGAATTTTCTCCCAAAAAGAGGAAGAGGATCATGAAAAGATATTTTATTTCTACAATTTAACATTGCTTTAGCTATTTCTAAAAGAACATGCATATGATTTGATTCACCCCCAATCTGACCCACTACCTAGTCTAGTATGGTCATTAGTGAGAGAATCAATTGCTAAGAACCTATCTAAACACTTCATATTCCTATCCTCTCCAATCCTAATTTTCCTCCACATCCAACTCAATTTCGCAGAGATGACTACAAAACACATAGAATTTGGTTCAAAGCTGATCATGGAACTCATGAATACTTGTGTTCCACTGTCATATTTCGTTAAAGACTTTGGGCTTGTAAAGGGGTCACTCAATACACTGCTGTAGCCATGAGCGTTGTCAACAATGGATCAAATATCTAGCCTTTCCAACTTTACGCTGCATCCTTAACAAATAATTCTTTACATAATCTGGTGCTTCCCTATGTTGTTGCTGGAACTGAGAGCTAATATCAAGAAGGAGACTATTCATACGATATAACTGCTCTTCCAGAAGCTCACGGTTGTCATCCAGGTGAATTAGATCGTCTATCTGTTGGATGAGTGGAATGAAAATAACAATGCTAATGGTGTTACCCGCGGTTCCTATTACAATTTCCATTGCTTGTAACAACAAAATGCGAGATCAAAGCAGTGTAACATATGAAAATAGAGTAGAATGGAATATCCATTGCTTGTAACAACAAAATGCGAGATCGAAGCAGTGTAACATATGAAAATAGAGTAGAATGGAATAGAGCATGGATTATAAAAAACGAAAAAAAACATGCAAGCAGGTTATGAATACCAAGAAGAAGCGGAAAAAAATAATAGAAGGAGATGTATATCTGACTGGAAGGCTCTCCGCTGAAGCAAAGCCACCATGTATTCATCATGAGATGCTACAATTCATTTAATAGCAAAGAGTTTTTGGCAGCACAGACCACTACCGCGACAAGTTCTTCTTGGGAGGTTTGTGCTGCAAGAAACTCTTCACCATTAAATGAATTTTAGCATCTCATGATGAATAAATGGTGGCTTTTCTTCAGTGGAGAGACTTCCATTCAGATAGGCACCTCCTTCTATCATTGTTTGTTGCTTCTTCTTGGTATTCATAACATGCCCACAAGTTTTGTTTTTTTGTTTATTTTTAATCCATACTCTATTCCATTCTACTCTATTTTCATCTGCTATGCTGCTCTGATCTCGTTTGCTGTTGTTACAAGCAATGGATGTTGTATTAGGAACCACAAGTATCACCATTAGCATATAACCAAGAATGGGGCTCAATTGGTCTAACTAGTCTTAAGGATTTCAATGCATATGGGGTGGTGAAATTATTTTTCAATTCTAAAGTCAAGTCACATGAGAATTAAAATTGTAGAGAAGGAGCTCATATGATCAAAACCCCACTAGAAGGATTTATACACCTAAAATACGATACTGGGTACTATTTTTAAATGTAATTATAGGATAACATTAATGGTAAAAGAGAAGAAAAATGCATGCATGTTAAAAACACCTATTTTTAAGTGGTTGGTTTTTAAAACAAAATACTTATTTGTGAATGTGTTATAAATAAGAGGTAAACAAGATCCCAATCAATGCATACTAGTAAATTAGCCCTATCAATGTTTACTATGTGAAGCAAATGAAAATTGTTTTTCATATGTTATTATTTTGTTATTTTACTAATTAGGGTTTTAAGGAGACTCATTTTCTTATAGACTTAAGGGAGGTATGGGTTGTGAATTCAACAATGGAAAGTTTGAATAGTTAATCAACGTGTAAGCATAAGATTCATTTATTAATAATAGTGTTTAGGTTCTAGGTAATACACAATGTAGATATATTTGAAAATATGTATTCTTATGAGATAAATTTTATATTGGGAATGATTTTTTAAGTTTTCTAAATATTTTCTTATCAATTTATTGAAAAGAAAAAGAAAAAAAAGGTTTACCTACATTTTATAGGATAACTTAATTTATTCTAAATATTGTTGAAACCTTATAAAAATTACACAATATTCTTAAAAATTTGAATATTTTTACAAAATATAACATAAAATTTTATTAATTTTCATTTTAAATGATTTCGATATTTAATGACATTATTAGATTAAGACTCCTAAAATTTTCCCAATCTACAATGAAAAAATATGTCTATCATTAGTGAGTTGAATTAAACATTAAAAATAAAACTAAATAGATGAACTTTGAGTAGATCAACACAAATAATCTTTAAGATATTTTCATGGTGTTTGTGACCCTCTCATTGTTGGGTTGTGTTATATTCTTTCCACGTAGTTAATAGGGGGTTTGAAGGGCACCCGTAACCCCACTTTATGGGGTCCGGGGCAGCGCCCCAAAAAATTTTGGTTTTGGACCATATGTTAGGTTGGACGGACCCACCTATGGTTTTGTGCATGATTTTCGCACATGTTTTTTGGACGCGATGGTTTTCGGTCCATGGTATTGGATGCTTCGGCATGTATAAATATGTATTGTGACATTGAAAGGAACATAATGAAAAATCAAGCTGGTAGTCCCGGTTTTGGGATCCAGGGAAAAATCTCTGTGCATATGTGTTTTATGGGTTATGTTGAAATTTGGTACCGGAGGACAGGTGGTTCCCTTAGGCTTTGATCTTTGGCCTAGGGAAAAGTGTCCAAAAGAATTTAATTTTTCTCCTAAAGTGACTTTATAATTTTATAAAGTTAAATCTAATTTAAAAGTGACTTTAAGTGATAAAGTTACTAAGTCTAATTTTAAAGTAACTTTTATAAAGTCAATGAAAAATTAGAAAGGAAAAGTGACTTTGGAAATAAATGATTAAGTGGGTCTTTATTAAAGTGGGGTGAATTAAAAAATAGAAAGTGAGATTTAAATGAGTATTTAATCTCAGCCATTGATCTAAATCTATTTCAGCCATTAGATTTAGAGATCACCCAAAAGTCACTTGGATCACCCAAAAGTCACTTGGAGTTATATTAAAGGAGGAAAAGGAGGAAAAGGTCATTCATTATTTCATGAGCAGATTGGGAGAAGGAGAGCAAGAGAGATTTCTGAGCAGGGAGGAGAAGGAGACAGCAGCTTGGCACACATTCCAAGGCAGCAGTTGAGCAGATTTGTACAGCTGATTCAGCACATAGTGAAAGGCAGATTTTTGCACAAAAATCGAGGAGCAGTTTGCTGATTTTTCTGCATACAAAACGGAGGCCGTACAACATTTATTGCTGTCATGTTTGCTGTAATTTCCAGATTGCTGTGAGGCATGGGAAATGAGATAAGTTGTAAATTTGTTTGCTGATTTTTTTGCTGAATAATTCTCACTGTAAAAAGGCAATTTTCAGAAATAAAGAAGAGCTCTCAAACTGGTTTTCCCCAAGAGTTGTAGGGGGTTTTTCCAGGGTCAAGTTGACCAAAAATATCAGTGTTTTAATGTGTTTTAATCGCTGTTTTTGATTGCTGATTTTTTATTCTGCAATTTCCAACATTCTGAAAAATTTCCAGAATTTGTGTTTTCAACAATATTTATTTTTTTCTGTCTGTTAAATGTATGGTTATGGGAATGGGCATTTAACTACATGGGAGAAATAAGGAGAAACTGAAAACCGGGGTGGGAAAACAGAAATTTCTACATGGTATCAGAGCTTGAGTGCTGAAGGGCAGTTTGGGACAGCAAAAAGAAAAATTACAGTTGCTGATTTTTCACTTAGAAAATTCCAGCAAGCTGATTTTTTCATAAACACCAGTTTTATCTTTACTACAGCAATGCTATTTTTCAGTTTTAGGACAACAGGATGTCATTGGGATTGAGGGTGGAGGATAGGTTGGATGGGCATACAAATTACAATGTTTGGAAGGAGAGAATGCAGAGTATCTTTGATGAGGCAGAAGTCTGGGATATCATGGTGCATACCGCACAGAACCCTGTTGTTGTGCCCACTGATGTTACTCGGTTGGCTGAGTATAAAAAGAAGAACAATAAGGGTAAGAGGTTGATTCTAGACGGAATCAAAGACCATTGCATTCCTCATGTGAGAGGAAAGAGCAATGCCCATGAGATGTGGACAGCATTGTCCAATCTCTACCAGAGTACCAATGAGAACCGGAAGATGGTCCTGAAGGAGAAGCTGAAGAACATTAAGATGGGTAATGATAGTGCAGCTGGATATCTCACAAAGATTACTAATGTGAGAGATGAGTTGGCAGCGATTGGAGAGGCCATTCCACCCACTGAGTTGGTGCGGATTGCAGTGAATGGCCTCCCCCGTTCATGGTTGAACTTTGTTGATGGGGTTTGTGCACGTGAGACCCTTCCCACATGGGAGAGGTTTTGGAATGATTGCATTCAGACAGAGATCAGGAAAGGTCAGCTTGGGGCAGCCAAGCCAGTTGAGCAGGATGAGGACGTAGCACTGGTGGCAGGAGGCAAGAAAGGCAAAGGGAAGAAGCAGGCTTCCACAAGCGGTGGTGGAGGCAAAGGCAAAGGTAAAGGTAAACAGGGGAACACACAGAAGGAATATTCCAAGGTGAAGTGTTGGAATTGTCAAAAGATGGGACACTATGCAGTTGTGTGTCCGGAGAAGAAGAAGAAGAAGGGGAAGAACCAGGACGTGACAGCTTCAGCAGAGATTGAGGACTTTGCTGGTCATTTTGACCGAGAGTTTGCGTTCACTACGTGTGAGTCCTCTAGTGCAGGATCACTTGCCACACAGGTTCAGAGGGACCATGCTTTTCCCTCGATTAGCGGAGCATCTACAGGTATCTGGTATGTGGACAGTGGGGCTTCACGTCATATGACAGGAGTCCGTGAGTACTTCTCAGAGCTTTCAGAGAGTGGCACTAATATTGAGGTAGTACTCGGTGATGACAGAGTTGTTAGAGCAGTTGGGGTGGGGACAGTGACATTTCAGAGGGAGTCCAAACCTCCCTTGAAGGTGTCAGAGGTTCTTTATGTGCCAGGGATGAGGAAGAACCTCATATCCGTCTCAGCTTTGGAGGACAGAGGATATGAGGTAATGTTCAGGGGAGGACAGGTGTTGATGTATCCCAGGGGCACTCCAGCTGATTCAGCTAGAGTGATAGGTGTACGCCATGCAAAGGTGTACAAGTTTGCATTTCAACCCCTTTTGGCATTGAGAAGTAGTACCGACAGCAGAGCTAGCAGTTCTGAGCTGTGTGAGATTTGGCACCGCAGGATGGGACATATGTATCATGGAGCCTTGAGGACATTGCGGGAGATCACTACAGGTGTGCCAGATTTCAGTACTGATCACTTTGATACTTGCAGAGGTTGTGCGATGGGCAAGTTTGCCAAATCCCCTTTTCCCAGCAGTGACAGCAGAGCGACGAGGATACTTGATTTGATTCATTCCGATGTGAGCGGTCGGATGTCTCATGTTTCCTTGAGTGGATATGAGTACTATGTTTTATTCAATGATGATCACTCCAGGAGGACCTGGATTTATTTTTTGAAGACCAAGAGTGAGGTCTTCAAGCGGTTTTAGGAGTTCAGAGCTCTTGTGGAGACTCAGACAGGTCGAAAGATCAAGTCCTTGAGGTCGGACAATGAAGGAGAGTACACCCTTGGAGAGTTTGTTGACTATTGTGCGGAGGCAAACATTAGGAGGGAGTTCACTGTTCCTTACAACCCCCAGCAGAACGGGGTTGCAGAAAGGAAGAACAGATCCATCATAGAGGCTGCCAAAGCCATGTTACATGATCAGGGGTTGCCATTGTTCTTGTGGGCAGAGGCCTGCAACACAGCTGTTTACTTGCAGAACAGGAGTCCGCATCGTGCCTTGGGGCACATGACTCCGGAGGAGGCTTTCTCTGGGAAGAAGCCTGATATTGGTCATCTTCATATCTTTGGATGCATAACATACTCCTATATACCCAAGGAGAAGAGGACCAAACTAGAGCCCACCGCAGAGAAGGGTATCTTTGTGGGCTACAGTGAGACCTCAAAGGCCTTTCGGATTTACATTCCTGCACAGAGGAGAGTTGTTGTCAGACGGGATGTGAAGTTCGAGGAGGACAGGGCCTTTAGGAAGTCACGTAGAGTATCTGGATCAGCCAGACCCACAGCAGCAGTTGAGTCAGTCGCAGGGATCCAGTGGGCAGGGATCAGGAGGATCAGGAGGTACATCTATGAGAATGTCAAGTCCGTCAGTGAGCAGTGGCTCATCGAGCCAGAGGGGTGGTGCTCCAGGCAGCATGCAGAACAGTTCACAGAGCAGTTCACTAGGGAGTCCACTGATGGACAGTTCACACGGTACCTCAGCTTCTACAGGTTCAGGTGCAGGCAGGAGGACAACAAACAGACAGTCAGGAGTTCAGGCTACTGATGATGATGAGGAGGAGGAGTTTCATTCTTCGGTGGGAGAAGTGCGCTCAGGGAAGAGGAAGCCCAAGTGGCTTCAGGACACCTTGAGAGATGCCACATCTGTTGCTGAGCCGAAGAGGCCGGTCAGAGAGAGTAGACCACCTGAGAGGTTTTGTAGCTATATGGCGATGGTTACCAGCGTCCTTGACTCTGAGCCTTCTAGCTATGAGGAGGCAGCTAGCCAGCAGGTCTGGAGAGAGGCCATGCAGGAGGAGTATTCTTCTATCATGAAGAATGATGTTTGGGAGGTGGTGCCGAGGCCTGAGGGCAAATCCGTGGTTACTTCCAAATGGCTTTACAAGGTAAAGCATGATGCAGATGGCAGCATTGAGAAATTCAGAGCGAGGTTTGTGGCTAGAGGGTTCTCCCAGGTAGAGGGAGTTGATTATGAGGAGACCTTCGCTCCCGTGGCTCGATATACTTTGATCCGCTCCATTATATCGATAGCAGCAGAGATGGGTTGGAAGATCCACCAGATGGATGTGAAGACCGCATTTCTCAATGGCTTCATACAGGAGGAGGTGTACATTGAGCAGCCACAGGGCTTTGAGGTGCATGGGAAGGAGTCCCATGTGTGCAGATTGAAGAAGGCCCTTTATGGCCTGAAGCAAGCTCCCAGAGCTTGGTACTCCAGGATAGATGCATACTTGCAGGGGATGGGTTTCACAAAGAGTGAGGCAGATCCGAACCTTTACTTTATTGTGATTGGTGAGGAGCCTCTCATTCTGGTGCTGTATGTGGATGACTTGATCATTACAGGTGCAGAGAGACTCATAGAGCACTGCAAGAGAGATCTTGCGGCGGAGTTTGAGATGAAGGACATCGGTTTGATGCATTACTTTTTGGGTTTGGAGGTGTGGCAGGAGGAGGGGCATTTTTTCCTGGGGCAGGGGAAGTATATTGTGGACATCCTTAGCAGATTCCACATGGAGGATTGTAGATCCATGTCGACACCGATGATCACCAACTGGAAGAAGCTTCATGCTTCGGATTCCGGGTTGGTGGATCCCACATTGTACAGGCAGCTGATTGGTTCCTTGATGTATTTGGTCAACACTAGACCAGATATCTATTTTGCAGTCAACACGATGAGTCAGTTTATGTGTGAGCCTAGGAAGGTTCACTGGGTGGCTGCAAAACACATTTTGCGGTACTTGCAGGGGACAATGGATTATGGTCTGGACTACAGGCAGGGAGATGGAGTGAGATTGGCAGGATACACTGATTCTGATTGGGCAGGTTGTGCTTCTGATAGGAAGAGCACTTCAGGGTGTTGTTTTGGGTTGGGTTCAGCAGTAGTGTCATGGTTCAGCCAGAAGCAGCAGTCAGTAGCACTGAGTTCAGCGGAAGCAGAGTATATGGCAGCCAGTCTAGCTAGTTGTGAGGCCATCTGGCTTCGCAAGATGGTGTTTGGCTTATTTGGTCAGCCGTTGAGACCTTCAATGATTTACTGTGATAATCAGAGTTGCATTAAACTCACGGAGAATCCAGTATTTCATGACAGGTCAAAACATATCGGGATCAAATATCATTTCATCAGAGACTATGTTCAAAAGGGAGCTGTGAAGCTTGAGTATATTTCCACTGATGAGCAGGTTGCAGATATCCTTACCAAAGCCTTACCACGGGGCAAGCATGTCTACTTCAGGGACAAGATGGGTGTGGTGAGGAACACCTTCCTCGGTAAGAGGGAGTGTTGAAATTTGGTACCGGAGGACAGGTGGTTCCCTTAGGCTTTGATCTTTGGCCTAGGGAAAAGTGTCCAAAAGAATTTAATTTTTCTCCTAAAGTGACTTTATAATTTTATAAAACTAAATCTAATTTAAAAGTGACTTTAAGTGATAAAGTTACTAAGTCTAATTTTAAAGTAACTTTTATAAAGTCAATGAAAAATTAGAAAGGAAAAGTGACTTTGGAAATAAATGACTAAGTGGGTCTTTATTAAAGTGGGGTGAATTAAAAAATAGAAAGTGAGATTTAAATGAACATTTAATCTCAACCATTGATCTAAATCTATTTCAGCCATTGGATTTAGAGATCACCCAAAAGTCACTTGGATCACCCAAAAGTCATTTGGAGTTATATTAAAGGAGGAAAAGGTCATTCATTCTTTCATGAGCAGATTGGGAGAAGGAGAGCAAGAGAGCAAGAGAGATTTCTGAGCAGGGAGGAGAAGGAGACAGCAGCTTGGCACACATTCCAAGGCAGCAGTTGAGCAGATTTGTACAGCTGATTCAGCACATAGTGAAAGACAGATTTTTGCACAAAAATCGAGGAGCAGTTTGCTGATTTTTCTGCACACAAAACGGAGGCCGTACAACATTTATTGCTGTCCTGTTTGCTGTAATTTCCAGATTGATGTGAGGCACGGTAAAGGAGATAAGTTGTAAATTTGTTTGCTGAATAATTCTCACTGTAAAAAGGCAATTTTCAGAAATAAAGAAGAGCTCTCAAACTGGTTTTCCCCAAGAGTTGTAGGGGGTTTTTCCAGGGTCAAGTTGACCAAAAATATCAGTGTTTTAATGTGTTTTAATGGCTGTTTTTGATTGCTGATTTTTAATTCTGCAATTTCCAGCATTCTGAAAAATTTCCAGAATTTGTGTTTTCAACAATATTTATTTTTTTCAGTCTGTTAAATGTATGGTTATGGGAATGGGCATTTAACTACATGGGAGAAATAAGGAGAAACTGAAAACCGGGGTGGGAAAACAGAAATTTCTACAGGTTATGCTCTTGCATTGTTTATTTTCTTTGTTTAAGAATTCGTATGCAGGTAATTTCTGTACAGGGTTAAAACCTACACTCATTTATGATGCAAGTGGTGTTATTTTCAATTGAGGCTTATAAGATATAAGTTAAAGGGTTTGAGACCCTTTAGTTTGTGATGGAAGTGGTATTATTTTCTTAATCGAGGTTTATGAGATAAAAGTTAAACCTAACTTAAAATGTGAGACTCTCTAGTTTGTTATGGAAATGGTATTATTTTCTTAGTTGATATGTATGAGATAATTTTTAAAAGTTAATTCAAATAGAAATACCAACAATAATGTACAAATCACCTTTGAAAGTCTTATTAATTTATTTGAAACATAAGAGGGAAACAACAATCATATTCATTACGAGAAAATGGAAATCAAGGCTTATACCCCTTGCCTTCAACCAAGAAAAGGGCCCAATTCCACTGCAAACAATATAAAGGATAGGTAGTGAACAAATACCAAGAATGATAAGGAAAAATCTGCAAGTTTCTATCCTAAATGGTTTCCTGTCTAACGCTACTGCATATTAGCAAAATGAACTCAAGAAAACCAATTATGAGATACCTTCATCTTTACCTTTAGTTATCTAAAACCGCAAAGGATGGAAGCTAACTGCTACCACTTCTCACTGTATCTTCAGCTAGGTTTGATGCTCCCTCATGCTAAATCGATTCTCGAAGAAACTTGCCTCTCAAAACCTTTGGCATCCAAACGACTTCACTATAGGATGCACCCCTACCACACATTGATACTCCATAGTATTATCTACTACTAAAAATATTGCATAGCCTATAAGCCCATCACACCTATTCCATGGTTCACACTCAATTTGATATAATGCTCTCTTGTACGACACAAAATTTCCATGCTTCTCACCAATCATAGCTGCTCATATAGGTGATCCACCACTACATGAATTTGTTCAACTGACCTCTGAGACCCTTCACCCACCTCATTAAAATTTTTAAACGTTGAGGAGTGAATTGCCATTATTATATCTAGAATGTTCACACATTGCACATGCTCAAACACTTCAACCAACCGACCAATAGTCTCCCAGTGTTGTTTCATATGCGCAGGTGGGTGCATTTTAATTTCCACCCCGCTTAGCATTTAAGATCACTAGGGATAGGTCACCACGTAGCACGGCCCATTAGCTACAGGGGAGGTCACAGCTCGCCTCTTCCCTCACCTCTCCCCATTTCCCTAAACCTCTATCATCACCCCATTCAGGGTTTATTCTTATTCTTATTCTTATTATTGTTATTATTATTGATTATAAAAAAGAATTAAAAAGTGTTAAACATATATACATTTTAGAGAACATGTAGCAATATTCTTAACAATGTAGATTCACCCCCACTTTACCATGTAAATCATTAACTTGTAAATAGATCTGGTTACAACACCAAGGGCCAATACCATGGCTTATCAATACTCCTTTCCGTTTTTTTTAATTAACTAATTTGACATAAATTAATTAAAAGAGCATAATTAACTTGGAGATGAATCTTAGCCCTTGATCTATAAATACTATTATAAATATACAGGCATATTTTAATGGGGATTAAATCTCTACCATCCACCTAATAATTACTAATAATTAGCTTATTATGAAACAAACATGGGTATTACCTGTTAACTAATCCTTCGAGATTGTTATTGTACAACATGTAATTAGTTTCATATTCCATTTTTACAGTTAATAAGTTACTAAGACACAACTGTCCCATACCTAGATTGCACATGTATAAATGATGAGCACCGGTGTTGTAGTAAGAATGCTGCAACTCCTGGGCTACCAACTTTACTTTATCAACCTAGGGTTCGTACAAACTTGGAGGTGACAGTGCTATATACACAAGTAAAAGTGATGGTTCTGCCTGTTGTCATTGTTCAGCTGGCGAGAGACCACTGGGGTTTTCAAGCCAAACTTCTATGGAGTTAGAAGAAGCTTGATTTCTTGATGGAAGAAAGGTAAATCTACTCTAAGAGAGAGCTACTCTACTGCAATAATGGAGAAGACCGAAATTCAATGCTAAATCACACCATTTCCTAATTAACTGCTAAGAAACTATGCTTTGCAGAAATGCTAAATCAACATGAACCAAATGCTACTATCTAAGTTATAGAAGTAAGAAGCATCAAACATCACTAATGTGCAAGTAAAGAGACTGAACTAAATCTGTTTTTTCCTTTTTGTCTTTTCATGCAAAATCAAGTATGCAAACTAATTTCTTCTAGTGATGTGGTATGTGAATTAAGGATGTTTGAGGATGGCTGGAAGGGTTATGATATGGTTGGATGGTGTGGGAGACCCTTGGGAGGCTTTTGGTGACTTCCTAGAGGTTTTCCCTCAATTTTGCCTCAAAACAGGCCATTTCAGGAAAACCTACAGGATACTTACAGGATACAACCGAGAGAAAATGTGAGGTGTTGGAGGTGATGGAAGGCTTAGGAAAGGTGTTTGATGGGTGGAATGGAGTGGGAGAAGGTCTAGGATCACTCAAAAGTCAAAAACAAAGATACGAGATGGTTGGATTCACTCAATGTGCTTGGAAGAATTTCTGTGAAAAATGATGAAAACTAGTGAAGGTGATGGTGAAAACAAGGGATGGCTAAGGTGGATGGAGTGGAAGGTGGCTGCTGGATATGAAGTCTTAGTCTCCTCCTAAAGCACCTGCTCTGCATAAAACGCATATATCTTCCAAAAAGCTATGTAAACAAGAAACATTCTCATAAACTAGAAAAGCAGAATTAATGAACTAACTGCCTGCATTATGCACGAGGAAAGTTGCTGAAAGGAATGAAAGCATGGATGAAGATGAAAAAGATGACAATGGATTCCTACTTTGAAAAACTGACCAAATACTAATTTAAAGACAACAAACTCCAAAGCTTATAAAAGAAATAGAAATCTGTGGTTTTGGGGCTGCTTAAGGGTCCCTTCCTTAGGTCATGATCCCAGAGGGAGGAAGTGAGGCCGAGACACTTGCTGAAAACCTTGTGGTTCTCCTTTGATCCTTGCTAAAATTCTACTGAAGTAAGGCACAAATGGAAGTAAACTAATAAACAACCAATTCAATCTACACTACTTGTAATGGAAATGCATCTAAAAGCAAATTAACAATGAAGCTGTGAAACTATACTAAACATACATATACAAGAAAGAGGAGCCTTGGCTGCTAGGGTTGGGCCCTAACCCAAGAGCTTCAGCCCTCTGAGTTAACTCAGTGTTGGCTAAAAAAAAAACTCATTCTTATTACCAAAATGTAAAATTACATCAATAATACTTTCACAAGTCTGGAGCTCAAAAATAGCTTAGAGTTTTACAACCAAAATCTGAATCCTAATGAGGCTCTAGGACTCTCTACTTATACAATTGAAGTCCCCAACGATTTCCTTAAAATTAGGGAGGTTTGACTCCTGAAATTGAGATAAACTAGCTCTTTGTCTCTCACTTGCTCAACTGCCTTCTAATCCTAATGGCTTGGTTGCTTGCACTCCGAGCTGGTGTGATGGATGGAGGAATATTCGAATGGGGGATAAGTAAATGAGGAGGATTTACCTCCTGAAATCCCTCTCTCTTGTCCCATTCGAGTTTTAACCTTAGTATTTGCAAAAATTCATTAATTTTATCCTTCAATCCTTCAATCAATGCATATTAGTCCACTAGGCATAATATCCAACTCTAACTCATCTCATAAAAAAAATATAATTAGATCTCAGTTTCACAATCTTTGCTACAATACTGACCTTCCTAGCCTTTTATAATGTCAAAATTATAGTGAGCTCGGGAGGCTTCTCTCCAAGCTTTTTGAGCATAGGAATAAAATCTTAAATAAAAATAGATAATTTGTTTCTTTAGGTCCGATAGACCATTATTTGGTCTCAGTGGACGTTAACCATCATCATCATCATCATCATCAATAAAAAACATGTAATAAGTTGTGAGAAAAGTTGGTTTGACTAAGCTAGGAGGTGAATTAAGGCCCATATAATTACCCAGTGATGAGGCTCATCATCACCCCCCTACTGAAAGTGTTGCTCATCCTTGAGCAACTCAATCAATATCCATATCCTTCATAGCTCTAGTTGCCTCCCTGACATCCCATGCCTCTGCTATGGTTTCCTCTTCTTGTTCATAGAAGCCTGCTTTCCTTTCTTCCTCCTCCCACTGCCTCCTTTCTTCTTCTTCCTTCCTTCCTTCCAACATTCCTAAGAGTAGTGGTGGATTGAGTTTCAGGCCAATCTAATTGAATTTCAGCCTTTGCATAGATTGCTTGTACATGGGTGTCCTGTTTAGTGCTTCTCTCAATATTTGAGGAGAGTGGTACTTTCTTATCTTTAAGTTGTATGGCAATGTGTTCCATCTCCTTAGGCAAGCATGTATGCTATCATCCCCTAACAGCCTGAACATGTCCTCAAAATGTGAAATTTCTTGCTCTTGGGTAGCAAGATATCTAGGTGCAAGCTAAGGATCATTTGCAATCAAATTATGGGTACTGATGAGGGCCATGGGATCTGACTGTTCAGCTCTGATCATAAGAGGTTCAATTTGCTTTCTTGCCAATATATTCTTCATATTTGTAGCCCTTGACTCCTCATGGTTCATCCATGATGCCAAAGCCATCAATTGTAAATCTCCTAGATTGGCATTAGGGTCACATACATTCGTGTCTGTCAAGGCCATGTTTTGCAAATAAAAATCAGCCATCTTGGCCCTATCTTCTAGTGTGCTATGATCACAAAGATCAATGAACTGCCTGTAGTCCTGAAATGGCATGGTGCCTCTCTGTGCTAGGGTCTTGATCTGGAACTGCAGCCACTGTTCCTTGAGGTATAGGGCATAAGATTTAGCTAGCATCCTACACTGGATTGCTTCCAAAGAGAGACTGGCCATACATGCCAATTGATTCTCTCTTTCTTGCAGTTATCCTCTCAACCATGCATTTTCTGTTTCTAGTTGATTTTTCATTATGGCCTCTCTGTCTCTCAAGCTACTTAGCTCTCTTCCCATCTCCTTGAGCTTCTCCTCCATGTGCCCAATGTCTTCCACCCCCTTGGATTTGGCGATCTGCATCCATCGGTGAGTTCTGGCTCTCTCCTTCTCAAGCTCGAAGAACAATGGAATAGAAAATTTTTGAGGTATGACCCTGCCTCCTTCAATAAACCTATAGTAGGAGTCAAGGTTAGGTTGGGGGCTAGGTTCTTTTGACTCTGGGTCCTCTTCTTTAGTTTCTTGCTGCTTTCCTACCTCCCTTTCCAATTTTTGTGCCTCCTATAGGTTTAGCAGAGTATCCTGTAGGATTTCTTCTACTTCCTGTAGATTCTGTTGTGTATCTAGTAGGATTGATTTTCCCTTGGAAGAGGTTGATCTAGTCATAGGCCTTTTCACATAGGTGATAGGAGACTTAGGGGAAGGCATTTTATCCTTTTGTTTAGGGTAGTCTTCAATCACAATGGGAATTTTGGTTGGTGTTTGGGGTTCCCCTGCCTTATTCTTGTGCTTTTCCTTGTCCTGAAATATAAGGGGGTTTGCCTTTGTCTTTTGCCTTTTTGCTTGATGGGGGTGCTAAGAGCAGTGAGGGCAGTTGCTGCCTCTCTCTTAGTGGGTTCTAAAGACACCCTAGGTGACTTGATCCGAATGGGAAATGGCATCAAGCCATGGTACTCATCCACCCATAGTATTCATCGACCCATGGAATTTACCCATGGTATTGTAAATGGAATTCGCCTGTGGTATTGTAAAATCCACCCATGGTATTCATTCACCCATGGAATTGACCCGTGGTATTGTAACTGAAAAATACTATAAGTAACAAGTCACATTTTGTAAAAGGACATATTGTCCGCCACAATGTAGCCTTTACAGTTCAGAGGCATGTAGCCACACATCTCTTCTTAGAGATAAGCTACCATCGCCCTAGCTGGTTTATTTTCATTACTATTTGTAACCATATTTCAGTATTTCCCATTAGTGAAATGAAGTATTATTTCCGCTGCATATCTGTCTTTATGGTTATCTCTATATTTTATTGCGTTCCTATTTAAATCTGGATTAGTGGTATCAGAGCAGGTTACGATTCCATGGGAATGAGGGTTTCATGCATATTTCAGTCTCAATTTTTTGCAGCAATTTTTTTTTTGGGTGGCGACTTTACAGATCAGATCTGAAATATTTGGTACAAAATTTACAAAAAAAAATACCAAAGCTGGATTTCTCTTGAAAAATCACCCAATTTCAAAAAAAAAATGGGTCGAATCGGAGTTCGGATGTGGGAGATATCGCTGATTTAAAATCAGCTATTTTATCAGAATTTTTGTGACGGCGGAACTGTTGCAGCGTGAATCTGAGATCTTAGAGTCTCCAAATAAGGATTTCCATCACATGGGAAGATGAAAAATGATCCTTCTGCTTCTAAAAACAGGTTGTAATAAATATTCTGAGTTATATTGGCCGAGTTATGCCCATTTTAATTCTGGGGCAGCATTCCCACTGATCCCGATCTTGGGAGGAGGCCCCCAAGATCTAAAAGATTGAAATGGATCTTGGGAGGAGAGACCCCCAAGATCTGAAAACTTGAATTGCCAGAAGAAAAATAGGAGAATGCCTAATAAAAAGAACCACAAAGAAACTTTTATTTAAAATAGTAATGAAAATAAACCAGCTAGGGCGATAGTAGCTTATCTCTGAGAAGAGATGTGTGGCTACATGCCTCTGAACTGTAAAGGCTACATTGTGGCGGACAATCTGTCCTTTTACAAAATGTGACTTGTTACTTATAGTATTTTTCAGTTGCAATACCACGGGTCAATTCCATGGGTGAATGAATACCATGGGTGGATTTTACAATACCACGGGCGAATGCCATTTACAATACCATGGGTAAATTCCATGGGTCGATGAATACTATGGGTGGATGAGTACCATGGGTTGATGCCATTTTACATTCGGATCATGACTCCTCCTTGTTTTTTGTCCCCTCTTTTCCATTGCTTTCTTCACCTATGTCCTTCCTTTCTTCTTCCTCTTGTAGATCCTCAACATCTTTATCAGTTTCCTCCTTAACATCCTCCTCTGTTTCTTCATCATCCTCCTTCTCTTTCTCCTCTTCTTCTTCATCTTCCTCATTTTCTTCTGTTTCATCTCCTTCTTCATCCATCTCATCTTCATCTCCTTCTG
Source organism: Pinus tabuliformis (assembly GCA_031772625.1). NCBI lineage: Eukaryota > Viridiplantae > Streptophyta > Pinopsida > Pinales > Pinaceae > Pinus > Pinus tabuliformis. The sequence continues at coordinate 710,585,967 of CM062806.1, read as the reverse complement.
TTTCTTCTTCTTCTTGCTCTACTTCTTCTTCCTCTACTTCAGTCTCTTCCTCTTCCTCTTCACTGACAATAGGACTAACATCATATGTGAGAGCTTTGATGTCTTCCTCTGCCTGCATGTCTCTAAAAACTGACCATGTTATAGGAATTATGAGGTTTTGGAGGGCATCTTCTATAAGGATTCTAATTAACCCATGGTGAGCTAACTGTTGGGAATTTCCCTCTTTCACTTTGATGCTTGAGTCTATTAGTGATTGCAGCAGGAAGTATGGTATGCTGAGCCTATGGTGAGGGGGTGTTTCTGCTCCAAATCTCAATTCTTCAAGAAGCCTAAAATGATAGTCATAGACCACACTATACCTACCCTCACATGAAATGTATTTGATCAGTTGGTAGCTTACCTCATTCCAGGGATATGGAAAACTTGCTCTCCTTACTCCATTTTTGTCCTTAGTGGGTTCCTGTTAGGCCCCTATACTACTAGGGTAACCCCTTATTGTTATTAGTACAACCCCCTTATTATATTGATGTACCCATGTAGTGCCCATATTGTTACTATTGTGCCCCATAGAAGCCCACTATTGTTATTATTGTGCCCTTACATTATTATTGTTATGTCGACCCTGATTATATTATGACCCCTTAGACTCCTATATATAGAAAGGAGGTCTTGTCATTTGTATCATCAAGGAATCATTCATTTGTGTAATGTAAAGGAGGTTTCCCCCTCGAAGAGGCTGAATTCTAAGGCATTGATCTATCTTTTCTATCTTTTTGTGAGATAGTTTCATAACATTTGGAATCAGAGCTTTGGATTCTAGGGTTTCGCTGCTCCAAATAGGTCATCGTGGCATTTTCGCTATAAATTTTCTTCTTGGCCTATCCTGTAGACTGTCTTTGTATATCCTGTAGGAATTCCTGTGCAATCCTGTAGGAATTCCTGTGAAATGCTGTAGGAATTCCTGTGTAGTAAAATGATGGAGTTTTGCTTTCGGTAGGTTGCCTGGGTATGAGAGCGACTTGTGAGAGCGAACCTCGAGGAAGTGAATGCATGAATGCATGGGGATGATGATTATTTCCTCTTATGGTCATTTGGGTGAGGTGGTGTGTTGGCAACAGAGGTACGTTTCCATTTTTGGACCATTGGTCCCCATTGCCACCTCATCGCTCCCCATTCCTCGTAATTAGCTCCCACCTTATGCATCCATAGCTTTAACTTCTTTTGTCCTTCTCCTTCTCTGTTTTTGAGTTGGTTATTGCCACGTGTGAGAGAACACCTTGTTTTGTCTTTGTTGACTAAGTGAAGGTGGCCAAGTTAACTGGCCACCTTTTCGCTTATAAACCAACTTACTCGTAACCTTAACATTTTTTTGACTACATGATGCATATGAGAGATCGAGAAAGATACTTACCTGCGGTGCCAATACATTGCTGAAGTTGTTGAAGACCAGACGTACTTGCTGTGTGTATTGGCTGCATGCTATTCTTCTTCCCTTCTTGTTGCTTTCTGATGATCCCTTTGTTTGTGCAGGTACTTGTTGTTGAAGATGGTGGTGCTGCTGCTGCTTTGGAGCTCCTTCTGCCCTTGGATCATCATGATGGAGGCCTGCTGCTATTATGATTTGTATTCTATGGGATAGGCTGCTACATGATTTCCTATAGGATGTCCTGTAGTTGCTTCTCCCTCAGAACTCTTAATCATACACTTTTCTGGGGTTGTGAGGATGGTGACATGGATGGAGAGAGAGACTAGGAGTGTGGAGAATGAGGAATACTTAGGTGATGCTCTCTATTGCTCCCTGTTTCCCTTCTTTTTGAAGACTGTCAATTTTTTTTTAAACTGATTTTGTTTTTAAGGGTGAATGCAGGGGTGATGGAATGATGATGAAGTGGGTGCTATTTAATTGACATATTAGGTCATTTTTTCTTTAGGGTTTCTTCCTGTAGGATTCTGGGTCATTATGATTCCTACAGGATCATCCTATAGGTTTTCAGGGGATCCTTTAGAAAACACAGTCCCCTTGTAAATTGAAGGAAAGTAGTGGAAAAAATGAGAGAAATGGTAGAATGATGAATGAAAATGAGTGGAAAAAATAAAATGTGAGCGAAATAGGTCTCTTGGTGATCCTCCTTTTCTCTTTGATCGTCCTTCTTGTTGAACTGCAAAAATAGAAATTTTCATGATTTTTCTCTTTTCTTTTTCCTTTTTTTTTTTGAAAAAACTAGGCTGCCTCTAAGAGTTTTTCATCCTACCTATTTGTCGTGGGCGCCTCAAGAGAGCTTTTCACCCAGGGATCTTTTTATTCTCATTTTATTCTCTCTCTCTCTCTCTCTTTTATATATATATATATATATATATATATATATATATATATATAGATGTATGTATATATGTATGTATATATCTATATATATATATATATATATATATATATATATTGACACTATTGGGCTGCCACAAGAGGTTTTCAACCCGATAGTGGGACTCAGGCGCCTCATGGAGGTTTTCACTTGAGCCCTTATTTTTTCTTCTTTTTTTCTTCTTAGTGATTTGAAGAGGTAGGAGATGAAACTTGCTCCACTATCATCACTATTTTATTGATATCATCAATGAACTCTTGTCTTAACAAATGTCTCTTTTAGATTTTCAATCGGTTTCCATTAACAAGTAAAGGAATGGCCTCTTCATCTATGGTTCTGACCTGCACTGAACCATTATCATGGCATCTTTTTACAACATAAGGTCCTATCCATCTTGTCCTTAACTTGCCCTTGAAGTCTTTGTGCATAGAATCATATAACAAAGTCCAATCACATTCTTGGAATTGCTTTTCCTTGATGTTCTTATCATGCCAGATCTTCCTCTGCAGTTGAATTACCTCTATATGTAGGAGGGTCTACATTCTGAACTCATCCAAACCATTCAATTAGATCAATATCTCTTTTTGTGCACGACTGAGATCTAGATCTAGTTGGGCTACCATCCTTAATGTATTATACTCAAATTCAATGGACAACAAGGCCTTTTTCCCATAGACCAGCTCATAGGGTGTGAATCCAGTGGTGGTCTTCCAAGTGGTGTTATAGGCCCAGGTGGCCTCAACTAGTCTATCTACCCAATCCTTCCTGTTGCTGCTTACCACTTTGTTCAAGATACCCTCGAGCGCTCTGTTGGTTACCTCCACTTGCCCATTAGCTTGTGGATGATAGGGAGTGGAGGTTCTATGCTTGATCTTGTGCTGGTTGAGCAAGTCTTCAATCATGTTGGAGGTAAATTGGCTGCCTTGGTTTGTGACCAACTCTCTAGGGTACCCAAATTTGTAGAATACATTCTCCCTTAGGAACTCAGCCACCTTCTCCTCTGTTGCTGCCTTAATTTCCTTGGTTTCAGCCCACTTAGTCAAATAGTCAATGCATACAATGATGTACTATTTTTTCTTGGAAGAAGGGTCAATAGGCCCAATGAAGTCCATGCCCCACTTGTCAAATGGCTTGAAAGTCACTTGAGGTTGTAGAGGAATTTCATCTCTTGGAGTAGGCCTTCCCATCCTTTGGCACCGATCACACTGACTAGTATATATTTTCACATCCTAATGAAGAGTGGGCCAATAATAGCCTGCTTGTAACACTTTGAATGCTGTCCTCTTTGCTGCAAAGTGACCTCCACAAGGCCCATCATGACAGGTCAAAAGGATGTCAAAGACTTCCTCCTCCCTGACACACCTTCTCAAGATTTGATCTGGGCCAAGTTTGAAGAGATTGCCCCCAATCCAAGTGAAGGGGGCGCTTTTCCTTACTATCTTTCTCTTTTCTTTAGAGGACAAGTTCGGTGGGAACTATGCCGATACCAAATAGTTCTCTGTGTCAGAAAACCATGGAGAGAGAACTGAAATAGAAAATAAGTGCTCGTCCGGTAACTGGTCATTAACCATTCCTTCTTCACTTGCAGGCAAATTCATTCTGGAAAAAAAGTTTGCAACAACATGTTCCTTACCAGGCTTATCAACAATAATTAGATCAAACTATTGTAATAAAAGTAACCATCTTATAATTCAAGCATTCACATCTGGTTTATTCATTAAATATTTGATTGCAACATGGTCAATATGCACAAATGTTTGATAACATGTAATATAATGCCTAAATTTGTTCAATTGAATGCACAACAACCAGGAGTTCCTTTTCGATCACTATGTAATTTAGTTCAGCCTTTAACAAATTCTTATTGATAAAGTAGATATCATAAGGCAATTTTTCATCTATCTGACCTAAGGCTGCTCCTATGGCTTTGTGCGAGGCATCAACATGAATATGAAAGGGGAGCAATTTGGGCCTCGGAGAATTTGTGTAGTGGTTAACTTGTCCTTTAATGTGTCTAAGGCCTCTCGACAACTTTTTGACCATATAAACTCAGAGTCCTTGGCAAACAAACCAAATAAAGGGGAGGCCAACTTGCTGAAGTCCTTTATGAACCTTTGGTAGTATCCAGCTAACCCTAGGAAACTTCTGACATCTATCTGCTTTTGAGGAGGTGGGACCCTTTGGATGATAGCTATTTTGTTTGGGTCCACCTGCAGTCCTTGCTGAGATATTGAATGACCTAGCATGGTCCCTACAGTCATAAAGAATTTACATTTTTCGGGACTAAGAGACAAGTTAATTTCAATGCATTTGTGCAGTACTTTGCCTAGGTTGGACAAAGCCTCTTGAAAATCACAACCATAAGGCATAAAATCATCCATATAAATTTCCACCGCATCATGGAATAACTCGAAAAAAATACTCAGGACTTCTCTCTGGGAAGTGGCAAGAGCATTTCATAGGCCAAAAGGAAGGACCATGTAGGCAAAAGTATCCCAAGGACAAGTGAAGATGGTTTTATCCTGGTCTTCTGGGCTGATCTGGATTTGGTTGTACCCGCTGAATCCATCTAGGAAAGAGAAAAACTTTTTCCCTGCTAGGCCATCTAGCACTTGGTCAATGAAGGGTAGAGGGAAATGGTTCTTCTTTGTGGCTTTGTTCAACTCCCTATAATCGACACAAAGTCTCCACTTACCATTTTTCTTTAGAACTAACACCAAAGGAGAGACCCACTCACTATCAGAGATAGGGTAAATGAATTCTGCATCTAGCAGTTTTTGCAGTTCTTCTTTGACTATATCTTTAAGAGCTGGATTCATCCTTCTTTGGGGTTGTCAGACCAACTTGAAACCCTCTTTGATGTATATGTGGTGAGTACACACTAAGGGGTGTACTCCCTTCATTTCTTTGTAACTCCAAGCAAAGGCTTCTAGGTTTTTCTTTAGCATGTTGCATAAGTTCTCTTCTTGGAGAGCAAAAAGAGATGGATTGATTTTCAAGGTTGTGTGAAGGCCGAATTCTATGGTTTTGACACGGAGGGGGTTGGAATCGGCCAAGTATAGGTCAACTCGATGATTATTCTGGGTTTCCTTTACTACATCTTCTAAGGTCAATGTGCTGGGAATTGGAATTTGGAGTAGGTGTTCAATCAAATCATCCTCGTCCTGTCGTCCTCCTCCCATGGTTGTATCTAAAGTATAAATTTGGGCGGAATAAACTTCATCTTCTTCCTCCTCCTCCAACCATAAAGGTAAATCATGCTCTAGAGATGGCTGAGCAAGAGGGTATAGGACTAACTGGTTGGACATATGCCCATTCTTGATGGTCATATTCTTAGCTCTGTAACTAATGTAAGCATCAACAGTGGCCAATCATGGTCTCCCAAGGATGAGAGGGTAACCAGTAAGCCTAGCCTTAGGCTGGAGAACTAGGAAATCTACAGGGTACTCCCAAGGGTCAATGGATACCATCACATCCTCCACAATCCCCTCGGGGGTTACTGTGGAGCGGTCTTCCAGTTGCAGAATTGTTGTGGTCTTCCTTAATGAACCTTGGAGGTTGAGCTTGAGCATGGTGTCCTTGGTCATCACATTAATGGCAGCCCCAAGATCGATCAAAGTGTGTGGGAAAATGGTGCCATTGATGTGCACATCTACTATAGGGCGTCCAGGGTCCAAATATTTTGGACAGATTAGCTGCCCCAACATTAAGTCAGACAATTGTCCATGACATTAATGGTAGGGAAATCCTTTCTTTGCCTCCCTGGATGCTTGAAGAAATTCTCCTTAATCAACTTATTGTAAATAGGAACATCTTTTATTGCTTGGAGAAGTGGAATCTTTACACATATATTTTTCAATTCTCCCAGAAGTTCAGTGTCTTCGGGGGTAGGCTGGCGTGGTTGGGTTAATCTCTCAAGAAAGGGTGGATTCACTTTAAGAATGCTTTCCTCTCTTCCTTCCTCAACCTCCCTAAGTGGAGGTGGAGGTTGGTTATCCGAGAGAACTCTCCGAGATCTTAGGTTAATCTCCTGGATTTCCACAACATAAGCTAGATATTACGTCTCTCCACTATATACTTGATGAGCATGTCTGTTGTTTGAGTTCAGATTTGGTTGGGCATGCATCTAGGGTTGCTTAGGTGGAGCAGAGTGTAGCAACTGTGGTTGGGCATGTGGTGGAGGCAATAAGGCTGGATCATTGTTGTATTTGGGCCTCCACCCCTAGGGCGATGCATTCCATTGAGGTTGTGGCAGAGCATATGGTTGAAATGACTAGTTGGTTGTTTGGGAGTGATACTGAGATGCAAAGGACCAAGGAGGGGGTGCAGACCAGGAAGGATGAGCAGGGGGTCCCCAAGAAGGTATGGCTACGGTTTGGTTGGGGTTGTAATACGTATGGGACGACCCTTGCATGCCCTGCTGGTATGGTCTAGGCCCATGAGGTCTCCTTTGGTTTATGTAGCACAACTTCTCAGTGACCCCTTCAGCCCCTTGATATACAACTTTGAGTCCAGGCAAAGAAGGGCGCGTCTGTGGAGTGGTTTTCTTCACAGACTGAGCAAATTTCAATAGAATTCAATGGAAATTCATGCCTAGGATGCCTCCTGGTGCATCGAAGACAAAAAATGGCCAAGGCTTTCTCTGCTTCCTCCTGTGTTCTCTTAATGTGCATAGTGTCCATTTGCAAGGCAAGTGTTTGCAGCATCTCACTTTTGAAATCTTCCATCATGTTTCCAACTTCACCCTTGATGGATGAGTTGGAAGACGATGTACTAACCATAGGTTGACTACCCTTACCCTTTTTCCAGCTGCCCTAGAATGGTTTCTAAAGATAGTCTTGATATCCTCATAGGGTAATTGGTAGATATCTCCTCCTGCTAACAAGTGTAGGGTATCCAGAAGATCTTCCCTTACTCTCCTAAGCAGAACCAACTTTAGTGAGTCAGGGTCAAGTGTGCACCTGGCCCTTTTGTAACTAAGCTAGAATCTTTCTTCGTAATCCTCTAGGGATTCATCATTGCCTATGGTCATCCTGAAAATTTCCTCTTTAGTATCCTTTGACCAACAATAGTCTCGATATTTGTTGTTAAAGGCTTGCTACATTTGAACCCAAGTTGTGATGTTATCCTCAAGTAAACCCATGAACTAGTGCAATGTTGCATCCTTGAGGATAGATGAAAGTAGTTTTAACTTATGCTCATCATTTGTATAGTCATAGGTTCGACATATAACAACAAACTCAAATAGGAAAGTGTCAGGGTCTTCTGTGGTCAAGCCATAGAAATGAGGTAGGGTAGAGGGGCTTATATTTTTCATCTTAGTGTCCCCATTGGTTTCCCTGATGGGGAAGGCACCCTTAACTTTCTCTCTATTCCCTCTGTCATTTCTGTTTTCAGCCATTGGTTCAGTAGGAATGGGTTCTTCTTCTTCTTCTTCCCTTGTAGGTTCTTCAAATATGTTAGGTTTCTCACCTAAGGGTTCCTCCAGTTCACAGCCACCGAAGAAGAGGGAAGGTTGGCTGTTTGATGCAGTGGGGGTATTTGGAAAAAATTTCCCTAAGTTATCCCTATTCCTACGAGGCATTAAAGGAAATGTTTTTGGATTGGTTTGGTTTTGTGATTGTTTTTCAAACTTAGAAAGTACTTTGCAGAATTGAAATTGTTGATTAAATGAAAACTACTGACTGAATGAAAAAGCTACTTGCTGAATTGAAATCTTGCTTGCAAAATGGAAAGGAAAGCAGAAAATGCAAAATGGAAAAAAAGGAAACAACTAAATTACTTTTGCAGAAATAAACTAATGGCAGAATATTGGAGACAAGAAATAGAAGAAAAGAAAGCAGTAATCACATTTTACTTAGACACCTCCCCAACAACGGCACCAAAAAGTGATGAGCGCCAGTATTGCAGCAAGAATGCTACGACTCCTGGTTCGTAAAAAATTGGAGGTGACACTGCTATATACACAAGTAAAAGTGATGATTTTGCCTGTTGTCACTGTTCCGCTGGCGAGAGACCACTGGGGTTTTCAAGCTAATTTCTTCTGGTGATGTGGCAGGTGAATTAAGGATGTTTGAGGATGGATGGAAGGGTTATGAGATGGTTGGATGGCGTGGGAGACCTTTGGGAGGATTTTGGTGACTTCTTAGAGGTTTTCCCTCAATTCGGCCTCAAAACAAGCCATTTCAGGAAAACCTACAGGATGTACTAGAAACCTACAGGATTCACTCTAAACATACAAGATACAACCGAGAGAAAAATGTGAGGTGTTGGAGGTGATGGGAGGTTTAGGAAAGGTTTTTGATGGGTGGAATGGAGTGGGAGAAGGTTTAGGATCACTCAGAAGTCAACAACAAAGATAGGAGATGGTTGGATTCGCTCAATGTGCTTGGAAGAATTTCTATGAAAAATGATGAAAACTAGTGAAGGTGACAGTGAAAACAAGGGATGAATAAGGTGGATGGAGTGGAAGGTGGCTACTAGCTATGAAGTCTTAGTCTCCTCCTGAAGCACCTGCTCTGCATAAAACATGTATATCTTCCAAAAATCTATGTAAACAATAAACATTCTCGTAAACTAGAAAAACAAAATTAATGAACTAACTGCCTACATTATGCATGAGGAAAGTTGCTGAAAGGAATGAAAACATGGATGAGATCTATTGCAAAAATGAAGATGAAAAATATGACAATGGAGTCCTACTTTGAAAAACTGACCAAATACTAATTTAAAGACAACAAACTCCAAAGCTTATAAATAAATAGAAATCTGTGTTTTTGGGGCTACTTAAGGGTCCCTTCCTCAAGTCATGATCTCAGAGGGAGGAAGTGAGGCTGAGACACCTCCTGACAACCTTTTGGTGCTCCTTTGATCCCTACTAACATGCTACTAAAGTAAGGCACAAATGTAAGCAAACTAAAAAACAACCAATTCAATCTAGACTACTTGTAATGGAAATGCATCTAAAAGCAAATTAACAATGAAACTATGAAACTATACTAAACATACATATACACGAAAGAGGAGCCTTGGCTGCTAGGGTTGGGCCCTAACCCAAGAGCTTCATCCCTATAAGTTAGCTTAGTGTTGGCTCAAAACAAAACTCATTCTTATTAACAAAACATAAAATTACATCAATAAAACTTTCACAAGTCTGGAGCTCAAAAATAGCTTAGAGTTTTACAACCAAAATCTAAATCCTAATGAGGCTCCAGGCCTCTCTACTTATACAATTGAAGTCCCCAACGACTTCCTTAAAATCAGGGAGGCTCAGTTTCCGAACTTGAGATAAACTAGCTCCTTGTCTCTCACTTGCTCGGCTGCCTTCTAATCCTCATGGCTTGGCTGCTTGCACTCCGAGCTGGTGTGATGGATGGAGGAATGTTCGAATAGGAGATAAGTAAATGAGGAGGATTTACCTCCTACAATCCCTCACCCTTGTCTCATTCGAGTTTTAACCTTAATATTTTCAAAAATTCCTGGACTTTCTCCTTCAATCCCGCATTTAATGCATATTAGTCCACTAGGAAAAATATCCAACTCTAACTCATCTCATAAACAAAATATAATAAAAAACATGTAATAAGTTATGAGAAAAGTTGGTTTGACTAAGCTAGGAGGTGAATTAAGGCCCATATAATTACCCAATGATGAGGCTCATTAATAAATAAGTGATTTTATCATTAATATGATGGTCTTTCATTGTGTTCTTTTATTGTGGTGTTTATTTGGGCTTGTATAGTGGTATCTAAGACCCGGTTAAGTAATTTATAAACTCCATGCCTACTGAGTTTGTTTTCAAGGAGGCGTTGGTTTGAAGTTTATGGAGAGAAGTATGTACAAGTGATCTAGATCTCTTTAACTATCGTAATTAACCAAGATATTTTACTTCTCCGATGTTAGCAGAATTGCATGTGAAAGAGTATGAAAAGCTGCATGTGCATACTATAAATAAGATGAAAAATAATGACAACCATGAAATAAAAGAACAAAAACACATTTATAATGGAGTTCACCCAGTGTGGGTTGTGTCTCTGGGCCCTGTGTCAAGAGTGGGGAGGCCGCTTCATTGAATGTTGCAAGATGATGATGAGTACATAGTACATTATTTATTATTACAAGGATAAATTCCCTCAACTAGAGTGGCATGTCTCTCCACGAGACATTCTCAGGAACTCTCACTCATATGGGAAAATACCCTCAACAAGAGTGGCATGTCTCTCCACGAGACATCCTCCTATAGGAACTCTCACTCAAATGGGACCTCCTTCAGCATGACAAGCTAATAAATTCTCACATGAAGTGGCATACAAGTATCCTTAAACATAATTGTATCAAGGATCTCTACAATAAAAACATCATCTCAACAAATCAGGAAGAAAGACATGTCACCATTGCATCATTTACCTCCACTTTGGAGGATGGAAAAAAATGCAAAGCTCAGCTGATGAAATGGACTGCACCGTTGAATTCGTGGCACGATATCATGTCAAACGATTATAAAATTTGCTCCATTCTGACACCATCGAATTCTAGACCCTCATGAATCTCGAAGATTTCCCCCAAAACTTCCTTCGTAGAGATGGTAAAAAGATCCCCTGCTCTGATGGAAATTTTGAGCACACCACTGCGCTCCTTGTGAAATTCCGTGAAAAATGACTATAAAGTTGGCATCATTCTGCCTCTGTAAAAAATCAGCCCACAAGGGAATCTTTTAGATTCCACAAGATTTTGTAAAGATTCCTTGCTGCTGGACGCCTAAATTTCTGTTGCTTAGATGAGGAAATATACCACACCATCTCGTTCGTTGTGAAATTCTGGTTCTTTTGATTATAAAGTTGACATGTTTATGTTACTATGAAAAATCACCCCAAGGAATCTTTTAGATTCCTCATTGCATCAGAGAATATTCTATGGAATATTCCAAGGAATATTTCCCTAGAATATACCCTGTCTCAAAATACGTGCACGCAGGGTCTTGCCTTGGCTTTGGGTTCCAACGCCTCAAAGTTCATCCATTCATCCTCTGCTAGTCTGCCTCACATGCATTTTGTTAAGGCATATATATATGCTGGCGTGGCAGAGTTTACAAGGCACGAGTCGTGGCTCGTTGGTGGCATGGCGATTTAGGTGGAGGGGTAGATTGGGTTCAAACACATGCCCACCCCAAATATGTTTTGTAATCCACGACATATCATTTTGTGTCGGTGGTTTATTATAGTTTGACTCGGCGGTTAATAAACGTTGTCATATATGTTGGTGAAACCTTTGCAATGGTGGTCAAGTGGGGTCGCTCGTTTGGCGGGCCAGCCAAATGGCTGGGCAGGTTCGATCCTCGCTGACCCCAGTCTATCGATGGTTATGGTTTTGTTTTGGACATTGGCCAAATAATGTTTGATATATATATATATATATATATATATATATATATATATATATATATATATATAGATATAGATATAGATATATATATCTGTGTGTGTGTCATGACCGATATGAGGGGTGGCGGGTCCGGCGGCCAGCCAAATGGCAGGGCAGGTTTTATCCTCGCTGAGCCCAGTCTATCGGTGGTTATGGTTTTGTTTCGGACATTGGACGAATAATGTTTCATATATATATATATATATATATATATATATATATGTCGTGACCGATATGAGGGGTGGAGGGTCTAGCGGGCCTGCCACCCGTTTTTTTATTTTATTTTTTATTTTTATTTTTGTTATTACGAATTATTTAAAAAACTTTGACTAGATTTTAAGGTTACTTGCAAAAATAAGTAGGTAGCAATTTTTCCCTTTCTAACCGTCAGATTCCGTGTGGGGTAAAATTCCAAATTGTTGCCTCAGTGACTGCCACTTGGCCTAGTTTGACCCGAACTTTGACTGCGAATATCTTGAGCATACGAACTCGGATTTGAGTGTCGTTCATGCCGTTGGAATTAGGATGACAAGAACTATGATCTTTTCCTAATTTTATTTCAATCTGATGACTTTTAGTTTTGAGCTTTTTCAAAGCAACTTCTATTTCTGGGGCCACCTAGATCAACAAGTTTCATAAAATGCATTTTGAGGAGTGCATTGCTTGCAAAGGAATGTGATAAAGACTATGGGAGTGCTGGAAACCAAGTTAAAAACAACGAGGGCGAAATTTATTACCCACCAGTAACTCTTATTTTTGGTATAATCGACAGTAAATAAATAACATTGAATATTAGCGAAGCTTTGAAGATTTTTTTTCTTTTTTTGAAGTGAACCGTTAATTATTTTTAGTGGAATATTTTATTCCATATTTAACACATATTACTAGAAAGTAGAGAATGCTTCAAGGTTCATGAAAGTTTAAGTAAAAAAATTACATAATTTTTTGACTAGGATTTGTAAAAAATAAATGAATATGGAGACATTTTCTAGAATATGAGACCACGAGTAAGGAGAGAATATGAAGGATATGGAGAAATTAGGAGAACACCGTCAGGGTTTAGGTAAAACCCTAGATTTTACTACAAAAACTCTTCACAGGCACATGGAACTGGGCAACCGACGACCGAAAGTCTCTCCATTTCCGTTGCAGCCGCACTCGTTTCCACTTGCCGACGGCTACTGCTAGCAGCATGGGCAATTCTATGGATGTCGAGGAGCTCGATTATATAGAGAACCCTTTCCCCGACTGTGTCATTTTCGGAAACCCTAATCTCATTCAACCGACATCTAGCTCACCTCCCCTGTTCGGTCCTGCTCTGTCAACTTCTGCACCGGTGGTTTCCTTTTCGGGGCATAGTACAACTCCTTTGTTTATCGGGTCTCTTTCTATTGAATCTCCTGCTCTAGACTGCCCCCCTTTATCTCCTGGTACTCTCCATTTTCTCACTGCAAACACTCCTCCCTCGCCCTCATTTGACCCTAATCCGCTGGCAGACCGTCTCCATCTCTTCGCTTCGACCTTCCTCTCTGCACCGCATAAAGTTCAAGCACCTATGGCTCTAAAGCCTCCCATTTCAGCACACTCTTCGTCGGGTTGCTTTGAAACTCCTGCAATAAAAGTCAAGCCTATGACCCATACTCTTTGGAAGGTTCACCTGATCCGTTAGCGGATCATCCATCTACCCCTCACACTGGGAAGCGAAAGACGAAGTGTGTAAAGGCGACCACAAAGGACATCATCATTTGGTTTAGCGAGACCTCTGCTATTGGGGAAGTTGCATACATGGCAAACATTGTACTGGTTGGACACGTTTGAGGCAGAGCATATTCAATAGTCAGACTCACCCTATGGGTCCGTGAGATTTGGGGAGGTATGCTTAAGGAACTGCCCGAGGTGCAGGTCTTGCCCAGAGGTTGGTTCGCTCTACACTTCGCAAAAGAAAACTATACGGACCTGGTCCTCGCAAGGTACTGGCACATTGAGATGGCTCTGATACTCCTCAAGAGATGGAGTCCCCTCTTCGACCCAGAGAGGGAGCAAATAGGGGCAAGGCCACTCTAGGTTCGCTTGCCAGGGCTTCCATTGCAGTACTGGTGCGAGGAGGTTTTCATCAGAATTGGAAATTCCCTTGGCACCTACTTGGACCATGATCGAACTTTCGTGCAATCAAAGAACAGAACCCTTGCTCGCATCCTGGTTCATTTGGATACTCGCGAGGGATTGGAAGAGAAAATCACTCTACAATGGGGGAAATATACCAGGGTATAGATCTTGGACTATGAAGGAGTCCCCTTCCGTTGTAGGAGATGTCACAGAGTGGGGCACATTTTTAAAGACTGCCCACTTATCAAGAAACCAGAGGACCCTCCGAAGGCACCTCCTACTTCTACAAGGATTGATTCGCCGGCTCTGAATCACTCTCCTATTCCGGGTCCTATCCCTTCGGTCAACAACGTCTCCCCGAGGACGGTGGAAGTAGTGCACAGAATGCTATCACGTCCACTCACCAGAGCTTGGGCCACAGCTGAAGCCGCAAAAGCATCGGGTATTTCTCTGACCTCTTACCCTCCTTCAATTGCTTATTGCTCATATTTTGTTTCATCCACCATAAACACTTCTGTGGCTCACTACTCTATGGCTACACCTCCTTCCATTGCCACCACCGCACCATCTTTGCACTCTCTATCCACCACCTCCACCTCTCCATCATCAAACCGACATTCTACATCTCACAATTACAACCTTCGCTCACGTACTCTATCTGGCGGTACCCCATCACATTTCGCTGGTTTGGGACTCACCCAACCTGGTTCGGTCATCCTTTCATCTCGGGGGAGGAAATCAGACCTCTCCAAAGCCATCAAACGGGCAGGGGCAGAGGTCGCCTCTGGTAGACAATCCACTCTAGATGGGGTTCTTAGAGCACTGAACACCCCGGGTAGGGTTCCCCCATGAAGTGTCTCTCATTCAATTGCAGAGGCATGGCTAGTGCCTCCAAGAAACTAGCCTTGCGCAGACTTTTTGATGTAGAACCTTCCGACATTATCATGCTCCAAGAAACCCTAGGTGAGGCCGATATCATCACCAACTCATTAAGTTCTATAGCTCCTGGTTGGAATTTTTTGGCAATGGATGTTGTGGGTCGATCAGGGGGCCTCGCCATTGGATACAATCCCTGTAACATCAGGGTTTTAGCATCCTGGGGTGGCCATGGTTTCATTGGTTTAGACCTTTTTTCTGCAGAGCTTGGTATTAACCTAAGGGTTATTAACATTTATGGTCCCTGCCATCAACGGGAAAATTTCTGGCAACACCTACTTGATCTTTCGATTTTTTCCCCTGATCACATCATCCTAGGAGGAGATTTCAATTTCTCTTTGGGTTTTGGAGAATCTTGGGGGTCAATGGCACAAGTGGACTCTATTACTGGATATATGTCCAACCTTCTAGAATAGCACAATTTGGTGGATGTTCCTATGAATAAGCCTCTTCCTACTTAGCGAAACAAAAGGGTGGGCGAAGCTACACTTGCTAGAAGATTAGATCAGTTTCTGATGAAGGTCCCCCTTATGCATCAATTGCATCACTACAAACAATGGGTTGGCACAGGGGGCATCTCAGATCACTCCCCCATTTATCTAGAGGTGTTTGGTCCTCATCCTAAACCAAAAGCCCCATTTAAATTTAACCATGTTTGGCTACAGGATCCTGAGTACATTAACATGGTCTCAGAATTCTGGGCTGCCAACCCGATTGATAGATATGATTCCTTGACTAAGGGTTTCTGTCACAACCTGTCTCAGCTCAAGCATCTATCTATCAAATGGGCAAAAGAGAAACATCAGAGGGAGGAGTCTCTATTATCACATATTGAATCTGAGTTGAGCATATTGCTTGATGATCGAAACCTGGGTTTTGCTTCAGCAGACGACAAAACTCACTTGATTGAGCTAGAAAACCAAAAGGCTAGGATCTTGAAGGAGAAAGAGGAATCTTGGCACCTCAGAAGCAGAGCTATATGGTTAAAAGCAGGTGATGACAACACAAGATTCTTTTAGAACTTTGCAAAAGGTAGAAAAGTATCAAACACTATATGGAACTTACCTCTACCTGATGGGGGAGTAGCTGATACTTTCAACAAACTCTCCCATCTTGGCACCTCACATTTCAGGAATCTCTACAAAAACCCTCCAAGGTCAAATCTGGCTGATATCATCAATGTGGCTGGACATTTTCCCAGATTTGTAAATGATGATGAGGCCGAGGAGCTAATCGCTCCTGTTACTGCAGGTGAACTGGAAGGAATGCTGAAATGGTTCAAAAAGGACAAGAGTCCTGGACCGGACGGGTGGACGATAGAATTCTATCTCGCATTCTATGAACTATTGGAAGAATGTAGAATGTCCGGATCTCTATATAATGTTGTTAATTCGACCTTTATTGCCCTTATTCCGAAATCCGATACACCTTCCTCTTTCAATGACTACAGGCCTATCTCATTATGCAATTGTCTGTATAAAATCATTTCCAAGGTCATTGCTAATCGTCTTCGGCCCATTCTTTCCCGACATATTGCCCCCCAAAAATTCGCCTTTCTTGAGCATCGCCAGATACATGAAGCCATTGGCTCGGCCCAAGAGGCCATCCACTCGATCTAGACTAAACACCTTAAGGGCATCATCCTAAAGATTGATTTGGCAAAAGCCTTTGACTGTGTCAGCTAGCTCTACATTAAGATGCTTCTCATTCACCTAGGCTTCCCCCATGATTTCATTGCTTGGATTATGGCCTGCATTACCTCCCCTACCTACAGTGTCCTCATCAATGGATCTGCCTCCCATTTCTTTCATGCTGAGAGGGGACTCAGACAAGGCTGCCCTCTCTCCCCCCTTCTCTTTCTGATTGTCATGGATGGGCTTAGTCATTTGCTAGCCTCTGCCAAAAGAGATGGCAGCCTTTGAGGCCTTAAGATAACTGACTCCTGTTTCCTTACTCACCTCCTATTTGTGGATGATGTTCTCATATTCCTGGATGGGAGCATTCGGGACTCTCTCACTTTTTCCAAAATTCTCTCCCTCTTCTCGTCGGCTACAGGTATGCAGGCAAATCATGAAAAATCTACCATTACCCTAGCCCTTACTTCCATCCAGGAGTCACAACTTGCACAACAACATTTCCCTTATTGCATCATACCCCTGGACAGGGGTTTCAAATACTTGGGATTCTGGATAAAGCCTCTCAGCTAAAAAATTGCAGATTGGGTTTGGCTTGTCACCAAACTGGAAAAAAGGCTTTCAATCTGGAGTCATAGATACTTATCCAGGGCAGGCAGATTAGTGCTCATCAAATCAGTTCTTGAGGCCACCCCTGTTTTTTGGATGGCACTAGCATGGATCCCCAGGAACATTCTGGCCCGATTACAACAACTTTGTAGCAGATATCTTTGGAATGGCCACCAAGACAAAAAGATATTTGCTTGGGTCAGCTGGAATAAGATAGCCTTGCCTAAAAAATGGGGAGGCTGGGGACTAAAAGACCTTCCCCTCTTTGCACAAGCCCTGGCTGCAAAAATGGGCTGGACTCTACTGACTGGACAGAATCTATGGACTTCAATTTCATATCACAAGTATATTTGGCCACATCAAATCATGGATTGGGTCTGTTTGCCGAGCTGGCCTAAAACAGGTATTTCAACTGTATGGAAGGCTCTCCTACACTCCCTGCCTAGCATCAGGGACAACCTCGTTTGGAGAATAAATGATGGATCAAAGGCTCGCATTGGTTTGGATCCCTGGACTGGAGGAGGTGGTAGATTTCAGCTATCAAGAGATCTCATTCAACATCTACATTCTCATGAGATCAAGGTTATAGCACACATAGTGGACCCACAGAACACCAACATTTTCTCTCAAGGTTGGAAATCTGCCCAGCAACTTGATATACCCCCTCAGTGGCAACAGGAATGGCAAGAATACATTAATGCATTATGTGAATCACATATCAGGATTAAAGAAGGACCTGATGAACTTGTCTGGTGTCTAGCTGAAAATGGCATATATACTCCAAAGACCGGATACATCAACCTGATCTCTCACAAACAGCCAGAGCAGACTATATTTTGGTGGAAGAGTATCTGGAAATTAATATCGCCACCAAGAACTAGACTATTCTTTTGGTGTATTCTCAGAGATAAAGTTCCCATGGGAGAGTCTCTCACTCATCGATCCTTCCATGGCCCTCACTGGTGTGTCTTATGCAAGAATTCATCTGAATCGACTCTACATTTATTCCTCAAATGCACTTCCCTGATCAATCTATGGCAAAATATATCCACATCCATTCATTTTTCTGGGCATTGGGAGGGTGAAAACATTGGTCAAGCATGGGAAAACTGGTGCAATCATCATCATGGCACAAAATTACAATGCCTCCCCTTAATCATCAGCTGGCATATATGGCTGG
This sequence comes from Pinus tabuliformis, assembly GCA_031772625.1. Taxonomy (NCBI): domain Eukaryota; kingdom Viridiplantae; phylum Streptophyta; class Pinopsida; order Pinales; family Pinaceae; genus Pinus; species Pinus tabuliformis. The sequence goes on along the minus strand of CM062806.1, from coordinate 710,567,722 downwards.
CTCGGAACCGAGTTATATTTGATAACAGACCTGTTTGCTGGCCACACATCACAACCCGTATTATATCTGCCTATAATGAGTTACCTGAGCCTCAACATCCTCGGCCCCGGAGGCCACATGATCCTGCACCTATAGACAAAAATTCTCCTTGGGCATTCTTTGATGGTGCTGCACAACACCATGGATGTGGCGGTGGCTTCATTCTATACATAAATGATCAACATTACTACAAAGTAAAGATGGGACTGGGCGAAGGAACAAACAATTTTGCAGAGCTCATTACTCTCCGACATCTTCTGCATTTTTCATTGGGTCATAATTGCATGAATCTAAACATATATGGTGACTCAAAGATCATAGTAAATTGGTTCAATAATATTATTGTTTGTCACTCACACACACTCAGTAATATTTTGGATGAAGTGATTATGTTCAAGGCACAGTTTAACACTATTTCATGCAATCACATTTACAGGGAACATAACAGCTGTGCTGACGGGCTTTCCAAGGAGGCCACGGCACTTCCCCGAGGAGAGTGGATGATACAGGAACAGCGAGGTCCAAATGAATATCATTACTATCACCGCCCTTATATTGATCAGATCTACCACAGGGCAGAGAGCCCTTAGATTTCAGTCTTTTTTGTAAATTTTTGATGTACATGCTTGGCTCAAACTCTGTATATATTTTTTATAGGCTATATATTTAGTGTATTTAAGTAGATACTCTCAGCAAAGACATTGCCCTGCGTGGCATATGTGGAACTACCATAGATGACAACCATATAAATAGACTCTTTTATGACTGAACACCCTGCATGGTGATGAAAGCTCAAGAAGCACAAAGTTTTTGACAAACTGAAAATTTTGACAATGCCCTTAGTGGCAAGAATGATACAGCATATGCTAAAAGCATCTACAACATGTAATTTTTCAAATTAATGAAAGATTACGATTTTTCCAGTAGAAAAAAAATGAGACCACGAGTAAGGTGAATGCATTTCCTATATATTTTATATTACTTATAGAAACAACATATTTGTGTGGAAGTAGGCAGAGCTAGAAAATTCAAAGTGAACAGAGAAATAGGTAGAGTCAGAAAGCTCAAAGGGAACAGAGAAAAAATAGAGAAACATGAAAGCTAATAGGATAAAAAGTTGGTGAGTATCAAGTGAATGGAAACTATATCAAATTGTGATTAAAGAAAATATTTCTCATTTCTTTTATCAATTATATTTAAGAAAAATAAAATGGTTAAATAAAAGTGAAATGAGAAAGTAAAAGTAAAAGTGACTAATTTTGAAATTAATTAACTTGGAGTTAAAAGTGGTGGAAATATTCTGAGTTTGTAAAAGGGAAACAATGAGATTTGAACTTAGTTCTCTACTAGGTTAATTCTGGAACCCACCATCAAATCACTAAGCCATTTTTTACTTAAAGCTAAAGGAGAAAGGGATTTATATTTTCTTTTAGAGGACTACTTCACATATTTGAAAATTTGAAAAGGATTTGTTTGAATAATTTATTTGGCTTCAAAACAATTATGAATTCAATAGTTTCCATATTTGAAGTTGTCCTTAGTGGAAAGGAGAATTATTAAGAGTGGTTTAGAAATCTTAAAAGTGCCGTTGTTTTTAACGATTTGTGGGAAGTTTGTCAAGGCATAACATATAAAGATGGAAAAGAAATTGCATCGGAGCCGCCTGATAATGAGAAGCAACGTGCAATTTGGGAGATAAAGGACAACAAGGCATATGCATTAATAACAACATTAGTGACATAAGAGGTAGGCCAATATATCGTTTCTTGTGATACTGCATTCGAATCATTAAAGAAGTTGAAAGAACTATATGATTCACACTCATAACTCAAAATTATTCAGTTGTTGTTGAAGTTGTTCAATTTGGAGATGAAATATAATGATCCATTAAAGAGTGTGTCTAAAATAAAAGCCATTTTTCATGATATAAAATCCAGTGGAATTGAAGTCAATTTATAGTTTGCAACTTTTATAAAAGTATTTCACCCTGTCTATTCACACCATTTGGAATCTCTTCAAGCTAGTGGGTAGTTAAAAGACACTACATTTGACAAACTTGTAAACAAAATAGCCGAGAGAGAAAATGCCTTTGAGAAGAAAGAGGCTCCACCTAACTCTAATGTAGAAACTTTGTGCCTTGCACAAAAAGATCATAAGTCTCATGCTGAACTTCTATAGGTGATAAAAGAAGTAAAGGCCGTGGTAAGAAAACATAATTGGAGAGACATATAACAAATGATAGACAACAAATGAATTTTAATGATAGACCAACTATAAAATGTTTTAGATGTGGTAAAATTGGTCATACTGGTGCTAACTGTAAAATCCCTTGGGAGAAAGTCAGTGAAAGAAGAGAACAATTGAATGAAAAGAAACATCAACCACCACCAAATAAAGGAAAATCATTAGAGTCTGCACATTACATTATTGCTCACTGTAATTTTATTATTAATGTGTTTTCAACACTACATTTTGTTCATGGCGAGATAGTTGGATTTTGGAATCAGGAGCCACTTGTCATATGACATTTAGGTGAGATTTTTCTGAACTTTCAATGATGATATTGATGGTGTTATTTACTTTGTTGACAAGTATCGAATTAAACCATCTAGAATTGGGTCTATTCATTTGAAGATACCAAATCTTGCAGATTACGTTTCATAGGATCTACTTTATATTCCACAATTTCAACGAAATTTGATGTCTCTTATCCATATTTGGAAACAGGGGAATTCTATTCATATATTTGATGGCATCATCGATATACAAAGAGCATTTGATCATACAGTTATTATGACTAGTGTGGAAGAAGGCATGTTTTTAAAATTGAATGACACTTCATTTACCAATTCTCGTGAATGTTATGTTGTTTGGCGCAATAAGGATATCCTGTCTCCCAGCTTCTTGTGGCATGCTCGATTTGGTCACATCAATTATGGCAACATCATAATTATGAAAAGGCAAGGTATTAAAGTTCTTCCTACAGTTTCTAGAAACATTACACCTTGTGATGCTTGTATTTTGGAAAAACATTGTAAACTGCATTTTCATAGTTCTTCTTTTAGAGCTTCATGAAAATTAGGTCTTATACATTCAGATTTATGTTGACTTATGCCTATTGCAATAACAAATGGAAATAAATATATGCTGACATTTATTGATGATTACTCGAGAATGTGTTGTGTGTATTTGTTGAAGGTAAGTCACAAGTATTAGAAGTTTTTAAAACTTTTCATTTGATGATTAAAAATGAAACTCAATAGAATATAGGAATTCTCAAAACTGATAATGGTGGTGAGTATACTTCTCATGCTTTTGAACAATATTTGAAGGACAATGGAATCAAACATCAAACTACTATACCTTATAATCCACAACAGAATGGTGTTGCAGAATGTATGAATAAAACTTTGCTTAATATGATTAGATCTATGATGTTCTTTAAGAATGTGAAGTTAATGTTTTGGGGAGAAGCAATTATTTGTGCAACTTATATTAGAAATCGTTGTCCTTCTTCTGTTATTAACAACAAAACTCCTTATGAACTTTGGTATGATAGACTCCCAACTGTTCAACATTTCATAGTTTTTGGATCAAAATGTTATGCTTTGATTCCTAAGCAACAACGAAATAAATTAGGAGCAAGAAGTCGAAAATGTATATTTTGGGTTATTCTAATACTTCCAAAGCATATAGGCTGTATGATGAAGAAAATAAGAAGTTCATTCTTTCTAGAGATGTTATTTTTCTTGAATTAGATAAAGATAATTCCACTGTTGATAGGCAACTGGCTCATTTGGAGAAATTTGCATCTAAAAAGTTCTATTTTGAATTTGATAATGATGTTCCACACACTGAAGGGGGGTTCCCATTCTAGATCAATGTGTGGTTTTTCCATCTTTGACTCATGAGAATGATGAGGATGTTACTACAAAAGAAAATTTGGAGGATAGTGTTGTTTCTGCAAGGTCAGAAAGTGTTCCTAAAGACCTGTACTTCAGGATGAGCAACCATCACAATCACTTCAACAACCTTTATGGAGATCCACACGTTTGAAAAGTTCCAAGCGAATATGATGATTTTGAAATATGAAGTTCTTCTAAAGACGATTCAGGGAATGTTTCTCATGACTGTGAATTTAATCATTCTACAATTAGTGAACCCAATTGTTTTGAATAAGCTGCTAATTGTGAATGATGTTTTGAATAAACTTTCCAGGTTTATGCATCAGCCATGTGAAGGTCATTGGAATGCAACAAAGTGAGTGCTCAAGTATTTGAAAGGCACTCGAACATATGGTATCAAATATTCCAAAGTTGCAGATTTCCATTTCACCGGCTATCCAGATTGTGATTTTGATGGAGATAAGGAGAATGGAGTCTCTACTTCTGGTTATTTGACGAGTCTTGGATAAACAACCATCAGTTGGAGATCACACAAGAAATTTGTTCTTACTGATTCTACCACCAAAGCCGAATATGTTGCATCAGCTCAAGTTGCAAAATAAACCTTTTGGCTTTGCAAAATACTTGAAGACTTGCAAGAGAAACAAAAAGCTTCAACTCCACTATTCGTTGACAACTCTTTTGCAATTCAGTTGGCCAAGAATCCCAAGTTTCATGATCGAAGCAAGCATAGTAACACCAAATATCACTTGATTCGACACTTTGTAGATGCCAAAGTTATTCATCTAACACATTGTCCTACTTCAGAGCAGATTACAAACATATTTACAGAGGCACTGGGACATGAAAATTTTGAAAAATTCATAATATTATTCGGCATGTCAGATCTCCTTTCGGATTAAGGGTGGAATGTTAACCAATGCTTCATGATTGTTATTGTACAATATGTAATTAATTTCATATTCTGTTTCTATAGTTAATAAGTTACCAATAGACAATTGTCTTATTAAGTGATTTTTATCATTAATATAATGCTCTTTCACTCTGAAGTTTATTCAGCCTTATACATTAACATAATAGTATAATTTGTATAATAAATTATAATAATCAACCTATTTAGTTATCTAATTTAAATATTATATATAAAATGAAGATATATTATATCTTTTTATTTCAATAAAATCTCAAGTTCTCTATTGCTTAAGTTTAGCATTTTAAAATTTATGATTTCCAAAATATGATCACGACCCCAAATTTAGCGTTTAGGATAATGTGTGATGGTGCATACGTTGGTAGAGAGACGTTTGATCCGAAAAAGACTGCGGACGGCCAATCATTAACGAGTTTTTATTGGTGGAAAGATCCTTATCACCACTAAGCATGTGGATAACACGTTTAGAATTATTGCTAACCTAAACTATAGTATTTAAAAAATAAAATAAAAAAAATTAAACTGTAATGTAGTTTGTTGAATAGGTTACAAATTATTGCTAATTTAAATTATAGTATTTAAAAAGTTAAACTGTTAAGGAATTTTATTAATATAAAATTTAATATTTAAAAAATAAAAATGGATTTTTTTATATTAAAATTTTAGAAATATAGTTTTTATTTAATTTGATAAAAAAATTGTTAATAAAAAATTTAATATTAAAAGTTAAAAAACAGAAATTTCTATATTCAAAAAGTAGAGTAAATAGTGTATTGCATATTAAAAAATTACATGGTGAAATATAGTAAATAAGAAATAATAACTTTATAGTTAAAAATAATAAATTCATACATACAAAGAATAATAAATTTCTTTATAAATATTTGTAAGATAATATATAATCTTAATTTTTTTTCCATATTTTCATAATCTATTTTTTTCAAATTTGGTAACTATGTTTGGTACACTTCAATGTTCTTCCTCATTGGTAACAAAATCAAGAATCATAAATTAAGGTTTAGGTGTGCTTCCTTTTTCATGTCTGTTTTGGATTGAGTAGAACGTACCCAATCATCTACACTGAGAGATTTAGGTTTTAGTTATTAACTAATATTGAAGTTATTAATAATATTAAAATTTATGATTTGAGGGTGTTACACTTTTCTAGATACAATTTTATAGTTTTTTTTAATAAAATTATATTATATTAAATAAATGTATAATATTTTTAATTGTTTTAATTTATAAATAATTAGTTAAGAAGATCTAAAAAAAAATTAAAAATTTAATTTAGTAAGATCTATATTTCAGAATTTTTTCTGTATTGAATTTTAGGTAATCAATTTTTTTTCAGTGTCAAATCGAATTTGAATTCGTATTTGAATTCAAATTTGGTAACTATGATTCAAAGGTAAACTTCTTATCACCCAGATTGAGAGTAGAGAGCGGAAAGAGGGAATGTTGGGCATATTCTGAGGGATTCAGAGGCTGGAGAATGTTAGTGTATTAATGTTGGGCATATTCTGAAGCATTAACACACTAACATTTTCCAGCTTCTGAGTCCATATGGATTTCATCTTTCAGGACTGAAATTGGAGACTTCAAATTCTTGTTAGCAAAACATTATGAAATTGGAGACTTTCGCCTTCAAATTCTCGTCTAGTAGAACGTAGGATGTTCTAAGGATTAATGTCATAAAAATTCTTGAGTCTGGTTGTAGGTAAGCCTCTACCCCAAGCGATATTGAGAGCAATTTAATATCTACTTTAATCATTGACTAGGGATTATCATTGATCGCCAACCATTCCCAATTAAAACCATAAATCTAGCCATTGTGCTTCAAAGGTTGTTGTTTAGTGATATGTGAACAACATTAAACAAAGCCTCGTAACAACTGGGGGAGCCCCCTCTGGTTCAAGGGCCATCTTGAACCTAAAGGTTAGTTGAGTTGGTTTCTTGGCGTAGTTTTTGCAGCCAAGGACTACATACGGGAAACAGGTACAACATACGCCAAGATTTCTTTTGGATTAAAGAATGCAGGAGTGACTTTTCAGCGGGTTATGGACATAGCTTTGGCCAATGAAAAATATGTATTTATGGTTATTTATTTAGATGATCTCACATTTTATTCTAAATCTAATGAAGACCATTTACATCATTTGAGAATTGTCTTTTAGAAATGCAGAAAATTTGGTATATCACTAAATCCAAAGAAGAGCTTATTTGCCATGGAAGAAGGCAAGTTGCTGGGACATATTATTGGTGGACTCCAGTATTGCAGCAATGATGCTGCAACTCCTAGGACTCCCTTCTTTACTTTTATCAACCCGGTAGTTCGTAACAAACTTGGAAGCGATGGTGCTGTATGCACAAGTACTAGCTCTTACTGCAGGCTGTCACTTGATCAGCTGGCACAAGTCCGCTAGGAGCTTAAGCCAACTTCTATGAGCTCTTAGAAGAAGCTTTTAACTATGATGGACGAAAGATAACTCTAAGGAGGCTAATATATTTGCAGAAAGAAACTAAAAGCTGAAAGGAAATGCAAACCCTAGCTTTATCGACTAGCCCTACTGGTGTAAGAAAAGAGATGAAAGCTGCTGAAATGGATGCCATTGACTCTTGGAAAGGTAAAATGCATGTGACTAAGCTACTTCTGAAGTAAAATCTAAAAAAAGCATCTTTTTGTATTTTTGAGTAATTTTGCAGAATTATTATGCATGTGCTTTAACTGTTTGTTTTACTGTGCAGAGGTTGACTGGCGAAAGGAAATGGAATGGGCGCTTGCAGGAGGTTGGGAAGGTGAGAAGAGGGCCTAAGGGGTCCCTAGCACCCTTCCTGAGAGTTTCACACCGATCATATCTCAAGAAACTGCTCACGTGATCTTCTACAGGAAGTCTGCAGGGGTTCTACAGGATGTTCTACAGGAAGATCCGAAAGAGGATTTTGGAGGGTTGATGGAGGAAAAACGGTGGGAAAGTGGAAATGGAGGTTGGATGAGGATGTGAAGGGGTCTAGGACCTAGTAAATGAAGCTAAGAAGTGATGAAAGTGGTTGGATTTGGTTCAAGGATGGAGGGAGCAAGGTTGCACAAAGATGTGGAAATTAGGTCAAGTTGGAAAAGGGTGGCGAATGAAGGGAAGGAATCTGGAATTAGAGGTTGGAGCAGGTGGGATGATGGAGGAAGGATAGACAGGGAAGTATCACAGATGCTCTGCACACTATTTCTCAAAACTAATCAAACAAAGACTATGCAAACCAAAGATCTAGTTATCTTGACCTAATTTGACCTAGAAACCAACAACCATGATGAACATAAATTTATTGGTAGAAAATCATGTAAGATAACTACGAAAACTAAGAAAGAATGAATCTAAGCATGTAATCACAACTGGTACCAACTTTGGAAACTAAGAATCTAACACTAGCAATTGCATGAAGAAGCAAGAACAGTGTTTTTGTGGCAGCATGGACACCTTGGTCTCAATTCATGGTCCCAAGGAGGGAGAGGTGAGATCAAGGGTTGCTTGATGGCCTTTTTCGAAGATGTTTTCTGTTACCAACCTATCAAATCAACCTAAGACATGAAAAGTTATTTCAACCATAAAAAATGACCTAAGTAACAAAGCAAGATTTTAATCTAAATAGCAGAAATTATTCTATGAATGCAGAAAAGACAAATAAAAGTACACAAAGGAGGTGCTGGGAACTTGGGTTGGGCCCAACCCCAAGAGCTACAGCCTCCTAAGAAATATTAGATCTGGTGCAAAGTTGGATTCATCTTCATTGATAAAAAAATAATAGTTACATCCCAAAAACTGTCTATAAGAAAAAGCTCGAAAATGTGTTGAAATGCAGAGCTAACCTACTGACTAAAATCTAACTAACATCTGACTAAAATCTGACTAACTCCTGACTAAAAACCTACTAACTCAAATGAGGCCCTAAGCCTTCTTATTTATACAAATTGAGGACCCCAACAATCCTCCTAAACTTTAGGAACTCGGCTGCCAAAACTTGCAGTTAACAACAACTTTACTAGCCCTTGCTCGGCTGCCCTTGTGATAATCGATGTGGTGGCCCTTGAACTCCGAGCTGCTGGTGGAGAATTTGAGGTAAGGGCTCATAAATGAAGGGGACACCTTCCTACAAATCCTCTCCCTTTTTCTTCCACGAATTTGGCTGCCAAGTGCTCATTAAAACCTTTGATTTTGTCTCAAAATTGACAAAAAATTTGCATAAAGCACACATTAGACTTTTTGGCATAATAACTAACCCAATTCACTCTATTAGCATAAATATAATAAAAAACATGCAATAAACTAATGAGAATGGTGGATTAAGTCGAATTAGGAGGCTAAATGAACCCATATAATTACCCATTTCTGGGGCTCATCATCACCCCCTACCAAAAGTGTTGCTCATCCTCTGAGAAACTAATCTATCTCTTCATCTTCGATGGCCCTGGTGGCCTCCCTATCATCGCAAGCTTCATGTGTGCCATAAAATTTTGCCTTCTTTTCCATGTCCTTCCACCGCTCATCCTATTCTGCTTGCTTGAATTCTTGTGCTTTTCCCGGCCTTTAAATACAGGGAGGTTTGCCTTTTTCTTTTTCCTTTGTGTTTTGTAGGTGTGCTTAATGCAGCAAGCATAGCTGCTGCCTCCCTTGCCACTATCTCAGGTGATTTCTTCTCTTGCTGTTCTTTTTCCTTGCTTCCTGTAGAAATCCCTGTGTCAACTATTTTTGTGTGTGTTGCTGAGATCTCAGGGTGTGTCTTTTCCTTTTTTTTTTGTGTGCCTGCTTTGGCTATGGCAACTTTCATTTGGGCTTTCTTGGCCTTTTCCTTCCCAACCTTTTTCCTTTTTTGCCTTCTCTGTTTTTGCTGTTGTCTCATTTTTTGTCTCATGCCCAGCGATCTTGTCAAATTCCTCTTTTTACTTCTGTTCTTCCTCTGTTTTTCCCTCTTATTGAATGTCCTGTGCTCCCTCATCAATGTTCTTCTCAATTTCTTCAGTTGGCATGGTGTTGAGTTTGTGTTTTAACCAAAAAAGAAAATGCTCAGGTGGGAAAAAAAACACAGTCAATCACTGAAACAGAGGATGGCTAAATTCGGTTTTTCTAAACCCAAGAAGGAACTTTTCATGTGCTCCTTACAGCATCAAATGGCAGTAATTCCCCTGTTTGAAAACTTCTCTCACCCAGAATTTGACTGTTTGCTTATGAAAGGAAGAATTTTGTTTTTACAAGCAGAGCACAAGGGCACAAATTATCTTCTCAACACATAGATAGATATGTAAATTTAGTTTTTCATGCACACAGAGTGGCCTCTACTACAGCATGTATCTTCCTTACAGGAGAATTTTTTAAAACTGATGAGGAGATTTTGGAATACAGAGAAAGAACTCAGTAAATTCAATGAAATATGTTGGCAATCTTTCACGGTTTGTTCAATACACAGGTAGACTTTCACTCTGATTTTCCAATCTGATGCCGTTCAATTCACCACCTTGCACAAACATACCATGCATAGAGGAGTTTTTTTTCGAGCCTACCTCGTTTTGAGCTTGAAATTGGCTGAAAATCCTGGGTTTTTTGTCTGCAGGGCTGTTTTCTGCCTTTCCTGTAGAAGGCTCTCGTTTCCTGTAGAACGAAATTGTGCTTCCTATAGAGCCCGATAGGCGGGAGATTTAAAAAAAAAATAGGCAGAAATCTTATAGAGGACCATTGGTTAGCTGCTATGGAAGTGGTGGACGCGTACTCCAGTTCGGGATGTCATGAAGGCACAGTGAACAAAGAGTGGTGAATGCGTTAACCAAGTTGTCTTTTAACTGCTGGCATGATTCGTGGTGAGGAGATGAGGTGGTAGAAATATGCATTGGCCCCATGCAGACTGCAGTGCTGTCACGAAACTTCATGTTTTCTACCTGTTAATCACTTTACATCATGTGTGCTGGAGTTCAGAACATCTACCACTACCTATTTTTTTTTAATTTCTCGTGAGTTGACTAGACACGTGCACTGGGTGATCTCCGGATGAGTGCAATCGAACTAGCTGAGGGTGTCGGGTTAACTGGCTAGCTTTCTGGCTTAATCCAACCATTTCATTCGTTCATGCACTTTCGAATCATACAGATGCAAATAGAGGAACTGGTTTAGACACTTACCTGTAAGTCGACGTGCTGCTTGGTTCTTTTTGCTGCTGCATGCTCATATTCCATTGCTGCATGCCTGGATCCCTTATGCTATATGCTTTTTGTTGTCTGATGTGTGGCTATTTTTCTTGTGCAGGTATCCTCTGGCTGGATCTAAGTTGCAGAAGTTTGTTTCATCCTTCAGATTTGCACCCTCATGCTGTTGATGCTGAATTTTTACAGGACAACAACTTGTTTTCTCCATAGCTCCCAAACGATAGATCAGATTGACCTGAAACTTTCTGAGCATGCTTCTATCATCGTTATGCACCTCCCATAGAAAAATTGTGGTCAATGGATGCACGGATATCGAGAAAAACTGAAAATGGCTGAAGATGACAGAGGTCAATTTCTCGGAAACCATGCACTGGAATTGGCTGAAACTACTTGGGTAGGTTACTATCACCTATATGCATCTCCCCATGAAATAGGTTTTGAAATGGATGCATGGATATGGAGAAAATGAAAAAATGGCTGAAGGTGATGGAGGCTGATTTCTTTGAAAACATGCACTGGAATTGGCTGAAATTGCTCGGACATGTTGCCATCATCCCTATACAACTCCCCATAAAACAATTTTTTAAATGAATGCACGGTTTTCAAGTTAGGGAAAACATAAATTTATGTTCTATGTATTTTTGTTTCAAAACATTTTGCAGTTTTTTGGACAGTAAGAAAAAATGAGCTTGGGCTATAATGCAGACTTGGAATTGATGGGAGAGAGGTTTGAAGATTGCAGAAGGAGTTATGAACCCTCTATGAAGCTTCCATGTTTGCCAAACTGCTTTTTAAAACCCATTTCTAGCTTTCTGTAATTTCTATAGGAACTTTCTGTAGAAAACATAGTTTTTAGGAAAGAAGCACAATGAGGTGGAAAAAATAATGGAGAAGGGTGAGGGATGGAAACATGGATGTTTGCAGGCCTCATGGACAGATTCCCAACCTTCGGGTCCTCTTCGGAGATCAATTTTGGCTTGTTTGCAGGCTCTACAGGATCTTCCTGTAGAAGGCGCAAAACATCCTGTAGAAGACATGGAACTTCCTATAGAAGGTGAAATCTCAGTCCGAATGAGACAAAATATTGGGAAAGGGTAGTGGTCATGGAGGAATGGATTGTGAGGGATGCTTGCAGCCTGGTGCTGACCTCTGTCCTTGTCTTGTGTGATCCTCCTAACCTGCAATGTTGTTCCTACAATTATTCAATAGAAATTAGGTTTCTCTTTTCTTCTTTCTTTCTCTCTCTCTCTTTTTTTTTTTTGAAAACAACCAGGGCGCCTCATGGAGGTTTTCACCCTAATTTCCTGCCCTGGGCGCCTCCAAGGGAGGTTTTCACCTAGGGATCTTATTCTCTTTTTCTTCTTTCTTCTTTCCAACCCATTGACCACCTCATGGAGGTTTTCAATCAATGAGCCAATCTGAGGCGCCTCCGAGGAGGTTTTCACCTTAGATTTTTATTTTCCTCTTATTTTCATTTTTTTTTTCTTTTTTCCTACCCTACCCTACTTGAAAAACAAAATCATTTTCAAGTATAAGAATACTTCCAATGGAGCCATGTGCACATCGAGATGATAGACAAAATGATGTGGAGGCTTGAAATGCATGCTTTGACAAGTATCTAGATTTCAGAGACCAAATGATTTGACTTTGAAGGGATCAAACATAGCTGAGGAAGAGAGTACTGCTGCAACTTAGTGACCGTCTGGAACCATATCTCAATATAGCTATGATATCCTTGGTCCTTTTGCTGATCTGGATCATTCTTCATGTCACCTTCTATCATGACCTTCTCATCTTCCTCTTGCTGATTTTTCTCTTGAATACATGGAGGATTTGATGGTAACCATGAGGAAGCTCTCTTGATCTCTGATTCTGTTGTCTTCTCTTTATAAAGTGCAGCCCATGGTCCTTTGATCTTCTCTTTTGCATCTTCTTCTGTTGGATGTGGTCCTTCAATGCTTTCAATATAATCTCTTTCTTGCAATACTCTTCCTGAGCTATGGTGAATATCACTGAGCTCAAAGGAGTTGTTTGGAAATTTTGTGCCTCAACATTGTAATTGGGTTGAGCTACTCTGATGTGTGGGTTTTGAAATGGTGGTACGGTTAGTTGAGTGGGGGTGTATATTTGAGATGGATGTGGATGGGGTTGTGGTTGGGCCGACATTTGGGGTTGCCTTGGTGGAGCAGGAGGCAATGGTTGCGGTTGAGCAGGTGGTGGAGGAAAAGGAGCCGGAGGAGAGTTGTACTGAGGCCTCCACCCCTGATGAGGTGCATTCCACTAAGGCTGTGGCTGAGCATAAGAGTGAAATGAATGAGCAGCTGGTTGGGCATAATATTGAGGAGGATATGACCAAGGAGGGGGTGTGGACCAGGAAGGATGAGCAGGGGGACCCCAAGAAGGTATGGAAGTGGCTTGATAGGGGTTGTAATAGGTCTGGGATGTCCCTTGCATTCCCTCCTGGTAAGTTCTGGGTCCATGTGGCCTCCTTTGGTTCATGAAATAGAGTGGTTCAATGGCTCCTTTGGCCCTCTGATATGCAGCTTTGAGTTCGGGTAAGGAAGGGCACTGATTCGTAGGATGGTCTCCTTCACAAAAAAAAACACACTTCTATGGAGTGCAATGGACATTCGTTCCTAGGATGCTTTCTAGTGCACCTAGGACAAAAGATAGCCAAAGCCCTCTCGGCTTCCTCTCGATATCTTTTGATCTGCATGGGAAGCATCTACCTTATCTCGCTCTTGCAATCTTCCCACGTGTTTCCAATTTCACCTTCAATGGATGAGTTGGAAGAAAATTTACTGCTCCCAACATTTCTATTTTCAGCCATTTTCTCAAGAGGAATGTTTTCTTCTTCTTCTCCCCTAGAGGTTCTTCAAATTTGTCTTGCTGTCCACCTAAGGGTTCTTAATCACAACCATCGAAGAATAGAGAAGGTTGGCTGTGTGAAGCAGTGGGGGTGTTGTGCAAACATTTTCCTGACTTATCTCTACTCCTACAAGGCATGAAAGGAAATCTTTTTGGTTGATTTTTGTTTCTTTTTTCTGTTTGTACCTGCAAAAACTAAAATAGATTGAACTGCAACTAATTAAAATCTGTCTTGCTGAAATGAAAATGCAGAATTGAAATGAAAGCAGGAAAGGACTAATATATTTTACTGAAATGAAATTGTAGGAATGAAATGCTAAGCTACGCTTGCAGAATTGAAATAGTGGAATTGAAATGCTAATCTACGCTTGTAGAATTGAAATTGTGGAATTGAAATGCTAATATACGCTTGCAGAATTGAAATTGCGGAATTGAAATGCTAATCTATGAAAGCAGGAAATGTCTAATCTACTTTTTCGGAAATGAAATTGCAGAATGGAAATGAAACAACTACTCTACTCTTGTTGAAATAAACTACTTAGCAGAAGGTTGTAGTAGAAAATAGAAGAAAAGCAGCAATCACCAATACTCTGACGCTTCCCCGGCAACGGCGCCAAAAAGATGGTGGGCTCCAATATTGCAGCAATGATGCTACAACTCCTACGACTCCCTTCTTTACTTTTATCAACCCAGTAGTTCATAACAAACTTGGAAGCGACGGTTCTGTATGCACAAGTACTAGCTCTTACTGCAGGCTGTCACTTGATCAGCTGGCACAAGTCTGCTAGGAGCTTAAGCCAACTTCTATGAGCTCTTAGAATAAGATTTTAACTGTGATGGATGAAAGCTAACTCTAAAGAGGCTAATCTATTTGCAGAAAGAAACTAAAAGCTGAAAGGAAATGCAAACCCTAGCTTTACTAACTAGCCCAACTGGTGTAAGAAAAGAGATGAAAGCTGATGAAATGGATGCCATTGACTCTTGGAAAGGTAAAATGCATGTGACTAAGCTACTTCTGAAGTAAAATCTGGAAAAAGCATCTTTTTGTATTTTTGAGTAATTTTGCAGAATTATTATGCATGTGCTTTAACTGTTTATTTTACTGTGCAGAGGTTGATTGGTGAAAGGAAATGGAATGGCCACTTTTGGGAGGTTGGGAAGGTGAGAAGAGGGCCTAAGGGGTCCCTAGCACCCTTCCTGAGAGTTTCACAGCGATCATATCTCGAGAAACTGCTCACGTGATCTTCTACAGGAAGTCTGCAGGGGTTCTACAGGAAGATCTAAAAGAGGATTTTGGAGGGTTGATGGAGGAAAAACGGTGGGAAAGTGGAAATGGAGGTTGGATGAGGATGTGAAGGGGTCTAGGACCTAGTAAATGAAGCTAAGAAGTGATGAAAGTGGTTGGATTTGGTTCAAGGATGGAGGGAGCAAGGTTGCACAAAGATGTGGAAATTAGGTCAAGTTGGAAAAGGGTGGCGAATGAAAGGAAGGATTATGGAATTAGAGGTTGGAGCAGGTGGGATGATGGAGGAAGGATAGACAGGGAAGTATCACAGATGCTCTGCACACTATTTCTCAAAACTAATCAAACAAAGACTATGCAAACCAAAGATCTAGCTATCTTGACCTAATTTGACCTAGAAACCAGCAACCATGATAAACAGAAATTTATTGGTAGAAAATCATGTAAGATAACTATGAAAACTAAGCAAGAATGAATCTAAGCATGTAATCACAACTGGTACCAACTTTTGCAACTAAGAATCTAACACTAGCAATTGCATGAAAAAGCAAGAACAATGTTTTTGTGGCAGCAAGGACACCTTGGTCTCAGCTCATGGTCCCAAGGAGGGAGAGGTGACATCAAGGGTTGCTTGATGGCATTTTTCGAAGATCTTTTTTATTACCAACCTGTCAAATCAGCCTGAGACATGAAAAGCTATTTCAACCATCAAAAATGACCTAAGTAACAAAGCAAGATTTTAATCTAAATAGCATAAATTATTCTATGAATGCAGCAAAGACACATAAAAGTACACAAAGGAGGTGCTGGGCACTTGGGTTGGGCCCAACCCCAAGATCTATAGCCTCCTAAGAAATATTAGAGTTGGTGCAAAGCTGGATTCATCTTCATTGATCAAAAAATAATAGTTACATCCCAAAAACTGTCTACAAGAAAAATCTCGAAAATGTGTTGAAATGAAGAGCTAAACTACTGACTAAAATCTAACTAACATCTGACTAAAATCTGTCTAAATCCTGACTAAAAACCGACTAACTCAAATGAGGCCCTAAGCCTTCTTATTTATACAAATTGAGGACCCCAACAGTCCTCCTAAACTTTAGGAACTCGACTGCCAAAACTTACAGTTAACAACAACTTTACTAGCCCTTGCTCGGCTGCCCTTGTGATAATCGATGTGGTGGCCCTTGAACTCCGAGCTGCTGGTGGAGAATTCGAGGTAAGGGCTCATAAATGAAGGGGACACCTTCCTACAAATCCTCTCCCTTATTCTTCCACAAATTTTGCTGCCAAGTGCTCATTAAAACCTTTGATTTTGTCTCAAAATTGACCAAAAATTTGCATAAAGTACACATTAGATTTTTTGGCATAATGAATAACCCAATTCACTCTATTAGCATAAATATAATAAAAAACATGCAATAATTAAGTCGAATTAGGAGGCTAAATGAGCCCATATAATTACCCATTTCTGGGGCTCATCAATTATCTCCAAGGATGGCATTCGCATTGACCCTGCAAGAGTTGAAGCCATTCAAAAATTATATTTCCCAAGGAACAGAAAAGAAATTTAGTATTTTAATGGGAAAATCATTTTTTTGAGGAGATTCATCCCCAACCTCACTGAAAATTTGAGAGAAATGACAGGCATGTTGAAAAATGACAACTAGGTAAAATGGTCTCTAGATGCCAAGAAGTCTTTCAATGTAGTCAAATTTTCATTATCAACTGCTCCTACTTTGATTAGTCCTGATTATACTTCAGATTTCATCATATTTTCATTCGCCTCTGAGCATATCTTAGAGGTTGTCCTAATGCAAAATAAAGATCAGAAAAATGAACAGCCTATAGCATTTTTCAGTCAAACAATAAGGGATGCAGTGTTGAAATACAATATAATTAAGAAGCAAGCTTTGGCTTTGGTGAAAGCTCCCAAATATTTCTGAGTTTACATTTTGCATTATCACACCATCGCTTATGTTCCAATAACAGTTGTAAAAGAAGTTCTTATGCAGACAGATCCAGAGGGTAGGCGTGTTATAGACATTTTTGTGCCTTGCATCACTGAGCATGAAATGTCAATAATCAAGGGATCCAAAGTCCCTAAACATGTTGTTCCTACCCCTAGAGGAACAAGGCCAACAAACCACAGCAATTCACAGAAGTTCTCCACCTGAAAACACTCAAAAACAGGCCAATTCTGGATCATGTCAACTGCTCCATTGAGCATCTGCGCTGAATGTCAACTACTCCACCGTCTACCTGCGTTGAATGTCAACTGCAACAAAGGCTACCTGCGCTGAGCGTAACTGGACAAGTGGCAGGCTCATTCCTCAATGTGTCAATGCCCAGGAAGCTTCCAAAATGACACTTGCATCAAGGAATTCGACTGGTGATGAGTAAGAGGTTCCAAATCTCCAAGTGGAAGCAAGAACCTCCAAGTGGACTCAAGAACTGAGAGAGGGAGAGGACACTAGTCAGTTTCATACCAGCCTCAAGCTGACTCATCCTCTCCCCAAAATCCCTATATATAGATCTCTCCTACATGAGATCAGGGAGGCTGGAATTTTGTTATTGCAAAGAATTGCTGTTGGTTTGAGGTTGGATCATTGGGTGTTTATGCTTTGAAGGGAGCTGAAGAAGGAATTACATTCTGCTGGGAAGGAGATGCTGGGTTGGAGCCCTATGGGTTGTATCTCTTCCTGAACCTTGTTATCAATCAATAAAGCTTCTTGGTTCTTTCCTATATGCTGGTGTATTTTGTATGATTTGCATTAGTATATTTGATTTATTTCTAATCTTGAATCATTTATGAATATGTATATTTTCCTTTGTGTTGTGTTCTTCTCTTGTCGCAAGTAGTTGTTCTCTTGTCACAGGTAGCTGTTCTCTTATGATCTCGTGGGAATCAAGTAGCTGTTCTCTTGAGCAAGAGAGGAGGCAAGTAGCTGTGGACACCCAAAGAGGAGAGGATCTAGATCGAGGGACAACCGGAAGACAACGGTAAGTCTACCAATCTCCCCTCTTTCACATTTCATAAAGGAAGAAACCGAAGTAGCTGTATTCGTTTGTTGCTAAGGTACTGTCACACCTTAGGTGGATAGGATTGTCCTGCATAGGCATTTTTCCCCACAACAAATTGGCGACTCCACCGGGGACATTTGTTTTAGTCATTTTGTTTGTGTTTACATCATTGTTTGCTCCATAGACTCAACAACAACAATCGAACTGCTTCGCAAAGTAGACTGTTGCTGCTTTGATCCTTCACTGGGTTTTTGTCTATGATCTGAACAATGGACTCACAAATGACTTGATGATCCTTTGTGATAGTCTTTAGTACCCTCTCAAAGCATCCCTCTGTTTATACCTTGCTTGTGTTTCTGATTTGGCCTGAAACAGTTGATTTTTGAGCATTTTATGACCCGGAACCCAAGGGAAACGAGAGTTTCTCTTTCAGCGCAGACACTGTGAAGGCAGTCTGCATTTCAACACAGGTCCCGTGAAGGCTACCTGCGCTGAATGTCAAACTGACAATGTTAGACTTGTGCTGAACCAGTTTAGCCTTGTGCAGCTGGGGTTCTTTGCTGTCTTTTGCCCTGTTTTGATCTCTGTTTTTGCAGCCTTTAACCAGCATAGGTACCAGTCTGATAACCACTTTTCTTTGCTTGAATTCCGCCTCATTTTTGTACAAAAAGACTGTAAGTGTTTTTATGTGTTTGTGGCATCATTTACAGTTTTCCTTTGCATGAGCGAAATAATCATCCTGTAAGCCCTTGATTCAGATCTGATTGATTGATTGATTGTGATCTTAGGAGAGAGTTCATTGGCTGTTTACAGTTTGATTGTACATTTGCTTTTGCTTATTGGTTTGAATTTGTCTCTTTTAAGTGTCGAAACAAGTATTCCTTTCGAAAAATCGCAAAGTGATTGTAATCTCTTCTACCCTTGTTGATTTTGGAAAAAGTAAACTTGTTTATTTCAGTCATTTAAAAGCAAATTCAAAATTGTACAAAAAGCTTTCTTTGTAGGCACTTATACTAAGAAAGTGAAAACAAACACCTGCATTGTGCATTTGCATTTTGATGAGTTTGCATGTTTGATTTAGGAAGAGTGCATTAGAGTGTGCTGATTGCTCTTTGAGAAAAGATAGTCGCTCTCTTTTCCCTTAGTAGCTAGGATTTTCAAAGTTGAAAGATTATAAAGCTTGCTTATCATCTTAGACTGCATTTAGGAATTGTACCATACATCTCGTGGTGATCCTGAAAGACAAACTTTAAAAAGATCAACTTAAAATAAACTGAATGAACCTAACAACGCTTTGCAACATAACGCACAACATAGAGGTCTAGGCTAGAGACGTGTTCCGGCGTCGTTAAGCCTAGTGACTGTCGATCTCGTGGAAGGTGGGTGATTCCTCCTAAGGGACGATAGCGCTAGTACGGACTTGTGCTCCCACGTACCGTCGCGTATATATTGGGAGACCCCTATAGGCATATATCCTTTATCCTTAGGAAACCATGTCGGCCGCCCTACTGATCGCAATGCAGTGAACACAGCATTCACGAAGATCGACCACCCGTACCGTAAAAAGTATTCTGTGGTTTTGCGAAAAGTTTGGCGCACCCTCTGCCTAGATCTCCAGAGCAGTTTCTTTTGGCCTTTTTCAGACTCTATAACAGAAAAAGTCCATCCGAGCATTTGTCACTTCGGGCTCGTTAAAACATTGAAGGAGACTAGAGTCATCTTTAGCTTTTTCTCGACTCTTTAAAACTGAAAAAGCAAGTTGTGTCTAAAAGCGTCGTTAACAATTTATTTTAAACGGAGCAATCACCCTTATTCCCGCGTTGATGTTTAGGTTGAAAATATGGAGCACACCAACCAAGGAGTTCCCCTTGGTGGAAATCCTAGTCCCTTCTCCTCTTGGGGAGATGTTGGTGCGCCCCACATGGCCACATTGTCGCTTCCAGGACTGACAATTAGCCTACCAGTCTGGCTCTTTTCAACCAATGTCGTTCAGAATATCACCATTCCTGAACAGTCGAGTCAACAGTTAGATCAGACAAGAGTTGCCTCTCAGCCTTCTACTTCATCTTCCTCTCCTCCTTCCTCTTCGCTTGACGGAACTGGTCGGTCAAAGAACCGGGTTCCTAAGGAGAAGAAGGAGAAGAAGAAGAAAGAAAAGAAGCAGAAGGAGCCTAAGGCGACTGGGGGCAAACAAGTGTCATCTAACAAAAATCCACACACAGCACTCGTAAGGCCTAAATCACCATGCGTCATATGCAGGGGAGACCACTTCCATAGAGATTGTCCATGTATCCCCCGGATACTAAGAGACTGGTCCCCCCATTTGCACAATTCGGTAGCATCGACCTCTGATAGCCATGTCGACTGTTCACCGTCAACTAGTGGGAGTGAAGCTCCAGGACAGAGCGGGAAAGCTAAATTTCCCTGCAGACTGTGTGAAGGCGATCACGCCATCCACCGTTGTCCCTTCTTAGACGAGGAAAAAAGAGTTCTGGAAGATCGCCTGATATTACGAGCGAATCTTCCTCCTGGATATCAAAAACTCTTGCCAAGTCCCTCGCTAGTTGAGAATCCGGCCGACCCGCCCACAGGGTCAGCCGAAGCACCTGTCATTGAAGATGAACCGTCTGAATCCATACCAGACGAAAGTCTAAAGGTTGAAATGGCAGTTGACCCGGTTTTGCCTTCAGAGGCTCTATCTTCGAATGACACCATCACAGAGGAGAATAAAGACGACACCGTCCAAGTTCTCTTCATCAACACTGACTCTGATGATCAAGGGGGCAATGCCACCATTCCTTTATCGCAGGAAGGAAGTTCATCAGAGCGCTATCCGGTCGTATACTCGGTCCCACCACCAAGCAACCTGGTTGTGTCCTTTGACTGGAACCAACTAGGCAGACCCCGCTTGCCAGCTAGTATACCATTCAGAATTATTGTCCAAATATACAGAATGGTAATGGCTGGTACAGTTATTGATGAAGGGGGCATCTGTGAGTATCCTTTCCTCTATTGCTTGGAAAGCGCTTGGTTCGCCAGCGCTTTTGCCTGAAATGAGAAATCTATCAGGCTTTGATAAGGGAACCAGTCGCCCTTTAGGGATCCTCCCCAATGTGCCAATAACATTGAAAGGGAATACCGTTCAAATGAATGTGATGGTCGTTCAAGGACCCTTGGATTATAACCTACTCCTTGGACGAGACTATATATATTGCATGGGAGCCATCGTCTCCTCACTCTTTAGAGTAATGTGTTTTCCGCATGAAGGAAGAATGGTCAAGCTCGTGGACCAACTTTCGTTTCCCGGATCACACATCGCAAATAGTCATATACCATCCCTAAATGGTCAATTCACGAAAGAAGTGTCTCAACCCACGGTCCATCCTCCTGATGAGCGCGAGTAATCCGGGAGGATATGACTGGAACCCAGGGGGCATGCGTCCTGGTCTGCTTCGGCAGAGAACTTTGGGTATAAGATAGGTTTCCGCGGGAGAATATGACTAGTCCGTACCCCGTCCGTAGAGGAAGAGGGGTTGTTCTGGAATAAGATTCTTTTGTCAAAGTTATGTGAGTGAAATAATCTGCTTTTCACTCACCTTTGTCTATTTCGATAGGCATTGCCGAGGAAGTGTTTTGTTTAATCTGCTAACGAGACAATCTTTGGGTAACCTGAAAGAGGTAAGCCTCTCTCGGTAAAACGAAAGTTTTGGCGGAAAAGAAGTAGAGGTAACCTTGAAATTCTGTCTTATGCCTGGGGGCATGCAAACCTTTTGGAGTGCTTGCAAGGGGCGACTATTTATTTTTTAAATTTTTAGGTCTTCCCTTTAAACCTGTAGGTCTAACCCTTTAAACTCGTAGGATTAGCCATTTCCGAGCTTGCATAACGAAAGGATGTAGAGCAAAGCGTAGTGAGATGAAGCTCCAGGAAAAAATAGCAATCTCACATGAGACACTCTTATCATATGACTGGTATTATCGAGCAGTTTTAACGCGGAATTTATGCTCGTTAAAAAATAGAAAAGCGAGATCCGAGCAGTTTTAGCACATAGTTCATGCTCGTTAAAAAATAAACATAAGATTTGAGCAGTGTTTTGGTGCATTCAAGCTCATTAAAAAATGAACCCATCCCGGTAAATAACCATTGAGTATGTAACCTGATCAACCATAAAAGCCTTGGTCGTGTTTTGTGCACCGTCACCTCCACTGTTCATTTGGCCGATCGTTTACCTCCATATGATTGTTTACCCATTTTGAGGAACAGCTGCGAAGAGTGATTTCACCTAGCCATCCTTGTGACTCTGCCGTGATTGGAAAATTCCAACCTGTACCTGGAATCAGCTGCTAACCCTGTTCATCACTCGTTCCTCAAAAGACGAGTCTTCTTTAAGCTCTTTTCTATTGACTCATAAAATATGAAAAGATTGCCGAGTTTTGGCCTTCCAACTCGTTAAAGTGACTGGAAGAGCTATCCCTCCTCTAGATTTTAATCTTTTTGGACCTGAGGGATTATTGCACAAAAAGATCAAGCGTTTGTTTTGTTCGGCTCGTTAAAAATACCGAAAAATCATCCCTTCTGTATTGTTTTATACTTTTTCGGACTTAAGGGATTAGATGACGAAAAAGGAATTTTGGAGTTAACTTTATGTACCTTTTCAGACTCTCTAAAAATGAAAAGGGCCGAGTTTTCCTTGTCGTTAGACTCGTTAAAATCACTAAATAGCGATAAACTTGTCTTTAGACGAGAACGAGTTTCACTATCGCTAGGCTCGTTAAAACATAGCGATGGGCTTGCCCGAAGGGCAGGTTATAGAACAAGCATATGTTATCCTCCTCAAGCTTGACAAAAATAAAGAGGTACTGGTCAGAAATGACTGGGGAAAAATTGGGAAAAAATCAAGAAAACTTTGATGGTAGCAGGTCGCTCTTGAACATGACACTTTTCCTCCGTACCACATCGGGTTGGGTTGTTTCATTCACCGGTCACATCACCGTGGTCTCGCCATACCATCCATATTTGGGGTAATGCTACCGATCCATCGCATCAGTGTCGCCATATGTTCAAGAGAAGTCGTTCAGAAAGAGTCAACCGGGTCCCATCCACTGCCATACATTATCCTTCATCCATTCATGACCGCCGCCCTGAATCATATGTCACAGATTGTTTTCACCTCCATTAAAATCATTAGCTCCGTTCCGTGTCACTGATGTGGGATTCATTAAGGCCCTCCTTTGACGGATCGCTTCTTGTCGACATCAGCTCATTATCCAAGAAGTTGATCTAGGAACAACCCCTTCAGTACTTTGAAGCTTGCATGCCTCAATGGCAAGTTTCTCACTTCTGGCGACAAGTATACATCAATGACCTTCGACCAGAAGATTTTGCGTGGTGTTCGACGCCAAGTCCTTTATTCACACCACGTGAATTGTACTGCAGTACCTTGAGGGTCATTATCATTATCGGTGATTCCTCTCGCGCCTGTTAACGGTTTACATCATTGACCGGTAATCAAGCGATGTCTTTCCATGTTCGACTTCAACGCAATTCTCACATGGATCGACTTGTACTTAGAGTGAAGATCGAACGAGTTTGAAGACCCCGGATCTAGTTTCATCCATCCGAGCTGCGATATATATTCAGGAAAAATAAAGACATTTGACATGTACATCATTGCAGCAGATGATCATCCTACTCAAGGGATGATAATTTCGCCAAAATTATCAGTCTACCATCAGACGATCATCTGTGCTATGTACAAAAATGAATTTATAAAGTTGAGCATGAGAATGCCCGCCTCAGCTAGATCATGAAAGCAGTATGAATCATAATGTATTGTATTGTATCTTATTACAGGTCTCCTCCCGGCAAATGGATGAACTTCGGACTCTCCTGGATAAAGCATTTCACCCGATAAACGGCCTCATACTTTAGGGGGCAACTGTTATAGACATTTTTGTGCCTTGCATCACTGAGCATGAAATGTCAATAATCAAGGGATCCAAAGTCCCTAAACATGTTGTTCCTACCCATAGAGGAACAAGGCCAACAAACCACAGCAATTCACAGAAGTTCACCACCTGAAAACACTCAAAAACAAGCCAATTCTGGATCATGTCAACTGCTCCACTGAGCATCTGCGCTGAATGTCAACTGCTCCACTGTCTACCTGCGTTGAATGTCAACTGCAACAAAGGCTACCTGCGCTGAGCGTAACTGGACAAGTGGCAGGCTCATTCCTCAATGTGTCAATGCCCAGGAAGCTTCCAAAATGACACTTGCATCAAGGAATTCGACTGGTGATGAGTAAGAGGTTCCAAATCTCCAAGTGGAAGCAAGAACCTCCAAGTGGACTCAAGAACTGAGAGAGGGAGAGGACACTAGTTAGTTTCATACCAGCCTCAAGCTGACTCATCCTCTCCCCAAAATCCCTATATATAGATCTCTCCTACATGAGATCAGGGAGGCTGGAATTTTGTTATTGCAAAGAATTGCTGTTGGTTTGAGGTTGGATCATTGGGTGTTTATGCTTTGAAGGGAGCTGAAGAAGGAATTCCATTCTGCTGGGAAGGAGATGCTGGGTTGGAGCCCTATGGGTTGTATCTCTTCTTGAACCTTGTTATCAATCAATAAAGCTTCTTGGTTCTTTCCTATATGCTGGTGTTTTTTGTATGATTTGCATTAGTATATTTGATTTACTTCTAATCCTGAATCATTTATGAATATGTATATTTTCCTTTGTGTTGTGTTCTTCTCTTGTCGCAAGTAGTTGTTCTCTTGTCACAGGTAGCTGTTCTCTTATGATCTCGTGGGAATCAAGTAGCTGTTCTCTTGAGCAAGCGAGGAGGCAAGTAGCTGTGGACACCCAAAGAGGAGAGGATCTAGATCGAGGGACAACCGGAAGACAACGGTAAGTCTACCAATCTCCCCTCTTTCACATTTCATAAAGGAAGAAACTGAAGTCGCTGTATTCGTTTGTTGCTAAGGTACTGTCACACCTTAGGTGGATAGGATCGTCCTGCATAGGCATTTTTCCCCACAACAAGGCGGGGAAAATGGATCACAACCATGCTAGAATATGATTTGGAGATAAAGCCCACAAAGCTCATCAAGGGACAAGGTTTGGCCAAGCTCATGGTTGAATCTAATTTGCATGCATTAGATATCAATTTGATTGCTGCCCTTTTTGAAGAAGAAGAAGAAGACTCACAGTTACAGGTGTCTGACATGTTCACTTCATCTCCATGGTACTCCAACATTGTTTATGTATTGCAGCATTTAAATCCTCCACCGGAAGTGCCCAAAGGTAAAAGTAGATCCTTAAAGTTAAAGGCTTCCAAATATTGTATTCTTGATGGTGTTTTGTTTTGGAAAGATCCGGGTGGTGTGTTGTTGAACTGTTTGGTTGAAAATGAAGCAAAGGATGTAATGAGATATTTCCATAAAGGAGATTGTGGTGGTCACCTTTTCTGGAAAACTACAAAAAAACAAAATTTTGAGAGCCAGTTTTTACTGGCCCACTCTTTTTTCTAATGTATATAAAACAATGATGAGTTGTCATGAATGTCAGATTTTTCAAGGAAAAAGAAAACTTTTACCATTACCCTTGCAGCCCATTTCAATCACAACTCCATTCCAGCAATGGGGTCTTGATTTTATTGGTGAAATCCATCCTTCATCGTCTGCACAACACAAATGGATCCTAACAGCCATGGATTATTTTACAAAATGGATTGAGGCAATCCCTACCAAGCAAGTTACTAATTCTATTATCATTCAATTTATTGAATCTAATATCTTGTCTAGATTTGGCTGCCCACAGAAGATAATCACCGATAATGTTGCTTCTTTCAAGTCCAAGAATATGGTGGAGTTTTGTGAGAAATATCATATTGTATCAGGGCATTCTATTGCTTATCACCCACAAGGGAATGGTCTGGTCGAATATTCCAACAAATATCTGATCGACATCATCAAGAAAGTTTTAGAAGTCAATAAGAAAATTTGGCACAAAAAGCTCATTAATGCTTTATGGGTAGATAGGGTCAGTACTAATAAATCCATAGGTATGTCTCATTTTCAGTTGGTGTATGGGATTGATACTATTTTTCCTTCATCCCTTGCTATCCTGGTCATGAAAATTCTGCAGGAAATGGACAACGAAACAAATGATATGTAGCGAAGGATAAATCAGATGATCCATTTGCAGCAAACTAGGGAGGAAGTTTTTCAAAATACTTCTAAACTTCAGGAAAGAATAAAAAAGATCTATGATCGCAAGACAAAAGAAGACAATTTCAACCTGGGAGATGTGGTTCTTCGTTGGGATGCGAGAAATGAAGAAAAAGGCAAACATGGCAAGTTTGAAAATTTATGGAAAGGACCATACAAAATTTCAGCTTTCAGAGGAAAGAATGCTTTTCTATTGGAGGAATTGAATGGGGAAGATTATTCAGGAGGAGCGATCAATGGTAGGCTTCTCAAGCACTACCATACTTGAAGAAATTTCTACAAATTTTCATTACCATTGTATATACCAGTTTATTTTTCATGTCCAAGTGTGAAGTGGCTATCATAGGAGTTTGAACCCGAGGAGAAGGCCATAATGCTTCTTTGACCAATTGCTAGTTTTTTTTTTTTAGAGTCATGTCATGTCAAATAGTCAGTTATTTTTTAGTTTCAATTTAGTTTTTTTCATTTTGACTCCAATGCCCAATGAATAAGGCTACCTGGTCTAAGATGTTCTTGACACGTCCAAGGAGCTGCCATCCCCAACTACAACCAATGTTAGTGTAAGTCATTTCTGTCTGTCACAAGTGATCAAATATGATTTTACCAAGTTTTGTTAGGGGTCTCAAGGTCAAATTTTATCATGTCACTAGGTTTTCAGAATAAAAGTTAGTAACTAGTTAGTTTGTTTAGGATTATCTCTATTCTCTCAAAAATCTCACATGTCGGTCACTTATATCGCTCAGATGAGTGTATCATCATAAAGAGAATATCATCATCATGTCAGTCATCACCATCAGGATTTCACTCAGTCTAATGTCTTCATTAGGTCATTAGTGTTTCAAGGTCACCTAAATTTTCATTTCATGCATAAAAATCCGACATAGGATGAGTTGTGATAAGAAACTCTTTTCAATAAATTTTTATGTATGTTCATGAGTACTTCATGGCCACAGTCTCAAGATACCTGTTATCACAAAATCACAACTGAAGGGCTGCTGATCAGGCAGACTCTGTGTAACTACTTCAGACCAAGCTTTTGACTAAGGATTAGCCTCCCTAGCCTGAGAGGGCTCTCTCAAGAAAAGGTTATTGATTTTGAATGTTGATAAGAGGGCTAACTCTTGTACAATAGATTTAACGTAAGCATAACTGGTTGGAAACACACCAAAAGATATCTCATTGGGCTATGGAGTCTATAATATCAAGTAAACAAGAAAAACACAGTGAACTCATAGAAATCAAGGCTCTTAGCATTACAAGTCAAACATATTCCACCACACATAGCTTGTTGTATACACAGGAAGTCAGAGCATATAAGTATGAATTCTGAGTGATTGCACACAACAAAACCATAAAATAACATAAGGTATAACACATCATCACTTCATTTGACCATGACAATCCTTCGAGAATCTTGAGAAGAGTATAACTCTGTTTTACTATTACTGTCCAAAAAAGATCTTACAGTGGCCCAAAACAACACACTTTTTCTATTAAGTATCCAACCTTTTTTACATCTAAGTTATTCCTATATATAGCCTATCAAAACACTGCTGTACGAGACTCCTCATCAAGCATGAAGGGAGCTCGGGCTTTTGACATAAATGACCTTAACAATAACATAAACGAACTAATTTATTACAAGAGATATGATGCTACGAAAACAGAGGATTCCATCATATTGGCACTTTAAGTCTTCTTCCTTGTATACCCTGATGTGTCCTTAGAGCTTGCCACCTGTAGTACTGCAATAATAACCATATCCAAGCTTAAAACAGATTCAATGTACATACAGCTCCGGATACTTGATGCATAGATGACTCAACAACCGAAAAGAAAATGAAGCCTATATTCTTGGTTGCTGCCTCCCCTCGGTGTTCATATATTAATGATCCATCTTTAAGCCATTTAAACCTTGGATAGTCCCGTGTGACTGAAGAAAACTCATAACCCAGCCATCCCACAACTGGACAAGTGTATCATTTAACACCTCAGCAGCTCTATCCAAACCCTAAAATTTCGGAGATAAAGTGACTTTTAGGCAAAAGACAAAACTTCGGCTTTTTCTTTGAATATTTACACCTGGCCTCCTTTTCAAAATATCTGACTGATCTTCTATAGTCTACATGCTGATATTAAACCATCTCTTTGAATATATGCTGATCTCAGCATTCCAACTCAAGCTTTAAACCTAACCAGTCATCTACAGCAGTTTCGTAGCGCGCTACGAAACTGCTGTAGGTCATCAAAATTAAATATATGAACCTTAAAACAGCAATATTTCAAATCTATGATTCCTTTAGTCTTTCCATACAGGTGTGAAGACACAAAAAAGTCTCAAAAACTTTTAAAAAGACAATGGCCCAAAATATATCAAAATCTGAGAAAACACATTCCTCCTTGAATCATTTAGCTAGCTTGTCTAGCTTTTCTTTCAGGCTGATGACTTCCTCCTTCAACTTCTTGTTCTGTGCTCTTAGACTTATATTCATTTGTTTCATAGTTTTTGCCTGTTTTAGAGCTGGTATTGTCCATACATAGGCGTCAGATACCGAACTAGCTTGACTGATCAAACTTGTTTTACCTTTCATCACAGCTTTCTTATAACTAGTATATCTCACTGCCTTCTCTTTAAAAATATTATGAACCTGAGGTATCTCCTTACTTGCTCCAGCTTGTTTTGTAATGGCAACCACATTTCCACTTTGACTAATAACCACCTTATTGTTCTTATTCTTGTTTTTAACTGCTTGGACTATTCCAGAGAAGATTTCAAGTGCCTCTGTCCTAGGCATGTCTGAAGAGACTTTCTCTTTTTGAGCCTTTTCTGCTTCCTTTATTTGCCTCCTAGTCATTGGTCTGCGAGGTTTAAAGGCATACTCTTCACCTGGTTCTTCAAACTTTAACCTTTTGGAAGCCTTTGACTTCTTAGAACTCTCAGGTGAAGATTGTGTTAGATCAATGTGCATAGGTGCCACCAATTGATCTGGTTCTATTTCAAGTGGTTCAACTTGGATTGGATGTTCTTGTTCTAATTCAATGGCTTCCAGCAGATCATTTAGACTACCCTTAGAAACAGGACTCTCTTCCACATGAGCAGATTTTCCTTTTTCTTTGTTCAGCTGGCCTCTAGTTCTTGCTCTTGAAACTCTTTCAACTTCACTAGACTTAATTTCATCTTTTCTTTTGTGAGTCTTCTGTTTAGATGATTCTGGTGTTTCTTTAAGCGGCAACTTAGAAGCTTCTTTTTCAGACACTTTGGATGATTTTGAAGTTTTGACTACTGATGCCTCAGGAGTTTCTTTGACTGTTACAGACCTCTCTGGCTTCTTTGTTTTAGCTTTGGGCTTCTTATGGTCTGTTATTTCTTTCCTAATCTCAGCCAAAGTAGTATCCTCACTCCTATCTTCTCTTTCTCTTACAGGTAATGGAGTGAGGCCCGTTTTACTAGGGAAACCGGCCATGAATACAAACGAATCCCAGTCTTTACCAATTTTATGTAGACTATCCAACACCAATAATTTAACCAGACCATGATGGAAAAGAGATGTTTCATAAGCTTCCTTTTTCAACTGAATCTTGTCACACATCTTAGAAATACTCCTGAATAAGTAAAAAGGGATGTCTATTGAGCTCTTACCAGTGAAGTGTAGTAGCAGCTTGAAATGATATGAGTAGACTTTGTTGTACCGACCTTCACATGTCAAGTACTTCTGGATGCATGTCAATAATGTAGCATAATTCTCCTTAAGATAGCTCCTTGGGACAGCTTTAGTAAGATCTTCGTCTACATATGGTGCCTTTAAGAACTCCTTACACGGACCCATATCAAACTTGAAATTCTTGAACCATTCTGGGCCACCTCTTGGGATTTCTGTGACTGTAGAAATGACTTCAGGGGAAACCGGAAACTCCAACATGGCCACCTTTGAATTTAATCCCGTGAAGTTCACTGCAAATGCCTTGGTCACTTCTGCATGTCCACCTTTGAGTTTTTCACAGAACCGCCAACAACCAGCAGCTCTGAACGCCTTTGCTACTTCCTCATCCCTGAGGGTTACATCTAATCCCTCCGGCTCTGTTCTCACACATCTACCCGAACGATGCTCCTTTCTTTCCATGTTTCTTTGCACAATTCTACACAAGGAAATGACGGTGGTTTGCAGCACGATAACACTCTTTGGCTGTAGAACTCAGGCTCGCTTGCAGTAGTCTGATTAGAATAAAGCTCACGCTTTTCATAGATTAGAAGACATTCATATGCTATGAAAAACACATTATGGAATGACCACTTCCTATAACGTCCTCCAAACTGACACCTAACTCAATGAAATCAGACCTGATGGCAAAGTAATGGCTAATCATGACACGTAAATGGTGTGAGGAAACAATCATAACCGGACTCGTGACTCACCACTTCTCGGATTAGACATTCCAGGAAAAAAAAACTAGACAACAGCCCGAAACCCCGATTTCGTAGCGTGGGCAGTTCAAATTTAAAGGAATGCGCTACGAAATCGCTGGCAAACGGGCCGCTACGAAAACACGCAAACATTATTTAGCAGCAGAACTGACCAATCACACTCGCGCTACGAAACTGCGCAAGTACCTAAGAAATCATACCCGCGCTGCGAAACTGCGCAAGTACCAATGACATGACATGACATAACTAACCATGATGGAAGATGACTAATGCCCTTGCCTTTACACGAATTTCATTCATAACTCTTGAATTTCAAAATTTGAAATTGACATAAGTTAACAAACTTATTTACAAGACCTCAAGACTTTATAAAAACTTATGGATAATTAACATATACATGAACTATAGATTCTAGTGATAACAATACCAAAAGAAATAAGGTTCATTATTCAAAAGGTAACAATAAGTTCAGGTTACAAATCTCCAAGGTGATCAAGTTCAAAAAGGAGTGAAAGTCATGTTTGAATAAGATATGTGGGGTCCATTTTCACTCAAAAGAGGATCATACTATGCCTATAAAAGCCCATAAGTCTAAAAAATATTTCATTTACATCCTTACCTCCTTTTTTTTATTGAGCTCTTTCCTCCTTAAGTGAAAAAACACGGGTTTTCTAGCTCAAATTGGCAAAAATTCCTAGTTGTCGCACTTCTGTGAATTGCATTGCATTTTTGTGAACCGTGATGCATTTCTGGGATAGGTAATGCGCTTCTGTGAACTGCATTGCGCTTCTGTCAATTGCGTTGCGCACAGGACAGAGTGTCCTGAAACTCACCAAAAATCGCCCAAATTCAAATTTTAAGCTTGCATTCATGTTTTCTATTTCTCTAAGCCATCTTGCAAGTAAGTACATTCATTTAACTCCCTCTTGTACTTTGTCAAAACAAATGAATGATGGTTAGTGTAGTCATCTAGGGTTTGTATGAATTTCATGTTTTAAAGCTTGCTAATGGTGAGTTTAGTCAGCTGGAAACATTCAAACCCTATAAATTGATATCCCATACCTCTGTTTGCATACAAATTACCATTCCATTCACCAAACAAATCATTTCCTTTCAGTTTACTTCATCTTCCTACAAACCCTAGCTCTTACCTATCAAACTGAGTAGTTTCTGTAGCTAGGAATGTTTTTAAATTTTCTTGCTCATTTTCCCTCATTTGTTTCCCTCCATTTCAACTTCTTAAGATTTATAAAACCCCTAACTAGCTCTCAAAATTTCCCTATCACCATTTCCCTTCCTTAACTCCCTCATTTCACTCATTCCTCACTGCTTTTTCCATTTTCCTGTCATCTAGGGTTTTCAAAATGGAGGGAGATTCTTCACCGTCAAAAAAGAGAAAACATCATAAAGGAGGGAGGATTCTGAGGTATGAGCCTAAAAACAGCAATGAAATCAACTCTTTACCATTCATTAGACAATGCTTTGAAGATGTCAGCTGCCTAGGGTTTTGTCAAAGAGTGGGTGAAGTAGGTTTTCATGAGCAACTCCCTGATTGGATTGCCACCAATCTTAAAGGGGAAAATGCCACTATAGCAGGGATTGAATTTAAATTCCTAGTAGCTGCCATCTCTATTGCCACAGGGATACCTAATCATGGGGAGTATTGGTTCAAAGGCATGATCCTAGAACTTGAGCAATACAAACCTTTCTTAAAATCACCTTATAGAGAGGCTCATTCACACATCATTCCATTTAGATACCTGTTGGAAAAGTATGCACCACTGATGAAGGTTGTAATGAAGTTTTTCACCTATGAGGGGATATTTTCCAGACTATATCAATACCACATTATGTTGCTAATGCATTTCAGAGCTGTGAAACCTCTCAACCTATGTAACTACTTGTGTAGAAGTCTTAGCAAAGTGTCTGAGAAGGTGAAAGTAAAAATCAAAGAGCATTACCCTAGCCTTTTCCATCACAATTTGATAAATGTTGTAGTCCTCCATCAGTTGGCAGAAAAGAACATGGCATGGGATACCTTCATTGAAACAACTTTGTAGTGGCATGAAACTACTTCATCAAGCCATCATCAAGACACATCAGCACAACCTATGGAGATAGGGTCATCAAGAAAATTAGAGGAGGTTCTTAAGGAACCTAGACCTGAGGTGACCAAAATATATCATAGAGGAAATAGGCTTGTGTTTACTTCTCAAGTTGAGAAAAGGGCCAAGCCTTCTACATCAGCACAATAGGGATCACATTTACAGGATGAGGAGCTAATTGAGCATGATTTTGAACTAGTTGACTTGGAGGCAAAAGATGAGAATTAAAACTTGAAACAAGTTATCAAGGAGAAGGATTCCCAAATCAGAGAGCTCATGGACAATTTGGCAAGGGCCAGATTCATCATTTCTTTCCTTGAGCAAGAAAACAATCAACTCAAGACCAAACAGTTAATCATGGAGAAAGAGAAATCCAAGATGTTGAAGCAAGGAGACAAAGGTAAAGAAATGTTAGAGCATGATGAAAAGGAAAAGCAAGTAGGAAAGAAGAAGCTAAGGATAAAGGGTCTCAAAAGAGCATTGCAGAAAGAAAAAGACCAAAACCTATTGGATGAAGACTTGGACATTGAAGACAGAATTTCTTTGGAAATTAATGAAGACAAAGAGTATTGGCTAGGTAAGGTCAATGGCCATATAGAGCATATTCATGACAAAGCTAATAGGGAAACCAACTGTTGAGGCATATGGCTCACCACTACCAAACCAAAAACATGATTTACAACATCAAGCTCAAGCAAATGCAAAACAAGCTAAAGAAAACCCTAAAAGACAAAAATGAGAGTGATCACTTGGAGATTCTTTCTGAAGCATCCATGAGAGCATAATATACCTCATTTGGCACTTCTAGACCAATTTTGGGAGTTTTCTAAGCATTTTTTTGTTTTTGTTGAATTTTGGTGCAAAACTAAAAAATTGCAGTAGTTCAAGGCACTGCAATTTTTCCTCAGACCTCCAAATGACAAGTGGCTTGCATTTTTGGAAATATGGTGGCCTCCTCTCAAAACCCATTTCATTAGATTTCTCAGACAGGGCTCATATTTTGAGAAAAGTGAGAAAAAGGGGTCAAAAATCAACATTTTGCCCCTCTTTTTGACAGGGGCTGCGCTTTTGGAGACACCTTGGGAGAATCACTTTTTGAAGGTCTTCCCATGGTTCAGTTTCAAAAATTCAATATGTTATGGAAACTATACATGCAATGCTAGTTGACCATTCTCTCATATTTCAAATTTGACTTCAGAAAGGCACCTAAAATGGCCTAAAAGTTGGTGCTGCGCTTCTGCAATTTTTCAATTTTTAATTAAAATTCCATTGTGTAATTTCTCAGGTTTTTAGTTTGACTTAGTCAAAGTTAACTTCATGATGTAACTTCAGTAGTTCGAAGTCTAGATGATGTAATCATGAATAAATTAGCATGATAGGTTGTTTTTATGGTTAATTAGGCCTCATAAATGAAGCAAAACTCAAATCAAAGTCTAAGAGAAGAGTTTGTTTTTGACCTTCTCACTCTCACTTGTTGGTTGAGAGATTCTTGGAAATTGTTCCACCACTTAGGGATTCGACCCCTGAAGGTGGGGAAGCTATTTGTTTGAGTCTATATGTATCATTTCTCATTCAAAGAGAAGGGTTGGACTTTAGAGGAGAGGACTTGTATCTTATGCTTTCACATAGTTAATCAAGGAGCAGTTGCAACTATTTTTCAGGAATACATGTGCAGTGAGTTTGTGATGTTGTTTTCTTTCTATGTCAGTTTATTATGAATGAATCCATCTCTCTTAACATGTTTTTCTTTCCTCAGTGATTTTCCTTACAGTTATATAGGCATAATTATTTATATTCAAAGCTCTGTTTATGTGGAAAATC
Source organism: Pinus tabuliformis (assembly GCA_031772625.1). Classification (NCBI taxonomy): domain Eukaryota; kingdom Viridiplantae; phylum Streptophyta; class Pinopsida; order Pinales; family Pinaceae; genus Pinus; species Pinus tabuliformis. The sequence continues at coordinate 710,532,949 of CM062806.1, read as the reverse complement.
ATGTATGTGTATTTCTTCTTCTAGATTAATGAATTCATGGTAATACATGCTCATTATGAATTTCTAAGCTTTTCAGACCCTACACTACATTGAAAAAATTCTCAGATTCATCACAAGACACTGTTATCTTGCTCCTCTTTATGCCTACTACTGCAACCCTTTGAGACCTTAACCTAATTGCTTTTTCTCATCCCTGGTCCAACAACCCAAAAACCCTAAATTTTCAAAAACTCAACTAAAACTATTATATCTAGCCTAAAATCCATTTCTCTTCCAATCATTGATTGTGAAATCCTTAGAGAGATCCCTCTCTGGTTTAGCAGGGCTAGCTACTAAACTGCAAGTGGTTTGAAGTTACCTCTTTCAATCTCCTCCTCAGCCTAGGACATTGTAGGGGATACCAAATTTATCATAGAATTTCTTTTATTCTATTCTACACACATATACCTTTTCAACAATGCAAGAATCAAGTTAATCAGAATCAATATGCAAAAGTTATGCCACTCGGAAGTTGACCTTCCTATTTTCACCATCGTAATTTTAGAGGATGCCACGTCAGCCCCCATTATTCATGTAAAAAGGCTATCCACATTATTATGATGCAGAATACTTTATAAGACTATATATCGTAACTCTAGTTAAGAGTTAAGGTAGTGAAACCTAACCACTAGTAGGCTATCGGGTTGCATTATAACCAAGTCACTAGGAAGAAAAGGGGTTCCATTATTTTAAGTACATTTGTTCCATCACTAAGAAAAATTAGCCAAGAGAGATATGAGATAGAGCACATAGAGAGGATTTGTGCATTGTAGCAACCCATGGGCCAGAGTACATACTTCTTTGTACTCACAGTCATATTTCCATTTAGAGAAAGAGAGTGAAGTGGCCTTACCTTCCAGCTATGTTTTTCTTATGAAAGGGTTTCCTAGGTCATATCATGTGTCAAATGTGTTTATAAGATTTTATTTTTTTGTTCTCTATTTTCTGCATAATTTTAATTTGCATGCATATACTATCGACGGTAATCCACATATATATAAATATAAAGACATAAAATTGTAACAGAGTATATTTTGGAACTTTCAAGTATAATTTGATCATATTTGTTGTCATGAATTATCCCATGGAATATCCACAACATTTTATGGATATATTTTTATTAGAGTAGGTTTCTTTGGGTATATTCTCGAGATTTATAGTGGAGTTAGATATGTTCGTCCAAAATTTGTAAAGCCCTAATCAAGGCAAAAAATCTATGAATAACCCTCCTGATCTTTTATAAAAGAGATTTTCATGGCTGAAACAACAAGTCACGAATATAAATCGTAATGTAAATATTCTAGTGGTGGCCCTGAGAAATAAGCTTGGGATATTCAAAAAATATGGGGGTTCTAATGAAAATGACAAATTAGAAGGTGGATCATAAGATTGAGAAGAAATATAAAACCATCCAAAGAAGGAACCCGAAAAATATCAACCCAATTTGAATGTCGTGAATCAATCACATCCCATGTTCAAAATGGAAGCAAAAGTCGATATCAGGCCATACTTTGGTAATATCTATGCTCTGAAGCTAAATCACTAGCTATAACAATTGGAATTGTATTTCAGTGTCCATCAAATTAAGGAAAAATAGAATATTTCATTCGTGTGGCTGAAATTATAGGGTCATGCCCTAAGTTGGTGGGAAATCTACACAAAGACCCTGAGGTTGGTGGGAGAGCCTCCAGTGACTAAGTGAGAGGGCTTCAAAACCCCAATTAAGTCACAGTTTTACCTATCGGGTATGTAGAGGACAATTGGATCCAGTGGCACTACTTTGAGAAAAATACAGGATAAAGTGTGTGGGAGAACACCACAGAGTCCAAAAATATGGCCATAATGTTTGGTATCTCCCCAAAGAACCCAGATGTACACCTCAAGTATTTTGGGGGTCTACATTTCCATCTGTGGGAGCAAGTGACGAGCCCAAATTGATATACAGGTCTTATGTATAGGCATAGTGCATAGAGAACATAGGTTTAAAGAAAGCACAATAAAGTGGATTGAAGTAGGAACAACAAGATGCTTCTAAGGAGGGCAAGAAGAAAAAAAAGGGAAAAGATAAAATGACATCATCCACAACACACTAGTGCAAAGATCCCAAAAACCACTGCAACCATTGTAACATTGATAAGCGTACAAAGGAGAAGTGTTGTAGGTTGCATCTAGATCTAAACATGAAGAACAAAAAGAAAGACAATAAGAAGAAGAATCTCATGGCCATTGATTCGAGCAACCAAGTTGAAAGCAACTAAAATGTGGATGAGAAGATCATTTGTACACCAGTGTAGAAGAAGGTGAATTTGAACATCCTTCAACAATAAGAAGAGAAAGAAATGACCAAACTCTTCCATATAAATATATAGGTCCAGAAGACCAAGATTGATGCTTTGTTTGACTCAGGATCACAGGTGAATCTCATTGCCACAGAGTTGGTTAAGAAATTTGGATTGGAATTTTGTGATCATCCAATCCCATATCTATTGGGATGGGTAAGCAAGGATGCAGAGTTTAAGATAACAAAACAATGCAAAACTAGATTTTCCATCACTGCTAATTGTATTGATGAAGTAGAACTAAATGTGGTTCCCCTTGATGTATGCAGAGTCATGTTTGGAAGTCCCTACATGTACAGGTGAGATGTAATATTCATGTGGAGAGCCAACCAATATCAACTCATCAAGGATGGAAAATTGTTCACCATTAATGCGCATAAAGTTAATTTGAAAATTGTGTTGGTAAGTTCCAAACAAGCCAAGAAATTGATCAATTCTGGCAAGAAGTATTTTTTATTATTTTTAAGAGAAAATCAGTATGTAGAAGAGTCAGTAAGAAGCAAGGAATCCCTAGAGGGGTGTACTAAGAAATAAAAACAACAATTGGAAGAGTTGTTATAGGCATACATGGATGTGTTTCAAGAACCTAAAGGGTTACTACCTAAGAGGGAAATGGAGCATCAGATCCAGTTATTGTCCGACTCCCCATTGCTAAGAATTGGGATGTACAAGCAGTTTATTACAAAAGCAAGTGAGGTGAAGAAATAGTTGCAATAGCTATTGGAACACAATGTCATTCAAATGAGTACACCACAATGTGGGTCACCTATCATCATTGTGCCAAAGAAGGATTGGACTTGGCAGATGTGTATAGATTACAAGTCATTGAAAAAAATTATACTTAAGAATAGGTATGCCCTACCCAGGATAAATGATTTTTCGGATCAATTGTAGCAAGAAAAATAATTCACCAAGCCAAACTTAAAGTCTATATATCACCAATTTTGAGTCAACGAAGAAGATACCTGGAAGACTACCTTCAAAAGCAGGCAGAGTTTGTATGAGTGGTTATTCATGCTATTTTGCCTATGCAATGCACATGTTACATTTATGATATTGATTAACGATGTATTGTTCCCTTTTATAGATTCATTTACTATTGTTTATTTGGATTATATAATAGTATAAAATTCTATCTAGGAGGAGAATACATTATATTTGATGTAGATGTTGGACATATTAAAGAAGCACCAACTTCTATCAAATATCAGGAAGTGTGAATTTGAACAATAATATTTGGTGTTTCTAGGGTATGTGATAGGTGGAGAGATGAATATAGATCTTGCCAATTTGGAGGCCATCATGAAATGGTTGGTGCCTAATAATGTTTCTGAGGTTAGGAGTTTCATTGTGGTATCACAATACCTTAGGAAATTCATAGCCTCATTTTCAGTGGTAGCAGCACCACTCCATGCCATAATAAGTGGCAAGAGTTTCTAATGGGGAAATGGTTAATAGAGGGATTTTGAGGAGCTAAAGAAGAAGATTAGTCAAGCACCATTTCTAACATTACCAAACTTGTAGTAGCCCTTTGAGGTGGAGACAAACACACGTGGGTATGTTATTGGAGTTGACTTAATACAAGGAGCAAGGCATGCATGCTACCATTCTGAATTATTTCTTAGGGGAAATCTTAACTACCCTACCTACAAAAAGGAGCGTTATGCCTTGGTGGAAGATGTGAAGAAGTGGAAGCATTATCTTATGGGAAATAAGACAATAATCCACATAGATCACTAGATGCTACAATACCTACAGGCCTAGAGTAAGCTATAGTAGACCAGGAAATACAAATGGATGGGGCTTCTACAACAATTTCATTTAGTGATTAAGTAAAATAAGGGTAGCACAAAAAACTTGGCCGACATGCTTTCAACACGACCTACATCAAAGATCACAACTTTGGGAACTCTGATGCACATGGAACCATTCACCCAAGATGCATCTAGAGAGGTATATTCAAAGGATGAGGACTTCAAGGAGGTGTTTCAATAGTTGTTGATTCGTAGTCATGTGCATGATGGTAGAAACATCATTGACTACCATATCCAATATGGGTTACTCTACAGGTTAGACAAGTTATGTGTTCCTAAAGGTCAACGATTGCAGCTAATCAGAGAGGCTCACACCTCCAAGGTTGCAAGGCAATTTAGTGTAGGGAAGACCGTTGCCAACTTGCATAAGTATGTGTATTGGCCCAAGATGCAATAACAAATAGTTAGGTTCATAAGAGGATTTATGCTTTGTTGTACCAACAATCCTAGCAATAGGAAATAAAGTCTGTATCATCCCTTACTTGTATCCACTCATCCTTGTGAAAGAATTTCGATCGAATTTATGTGAGGTTTACCAACAATTAGGAAGGGACATGAATATTTATTCATGGTAGGTGACAGGCTCAACAAGATGTGTGTTTTGATGCCCTGTAAAAATACCATTAGTGGTACAGAAGCAACAAAATTTTTCTTTGGACAGGTCACGGTACACTTCGTGATATCAAGGAGCATTGTTTCATATAGGGACACAATATTCTCAATGAATTATGCACTGCATTTTGGGATAATATGGACATGAATTTGAAGAGATCTACAACATTCCATCCACAAACAGATGGGAAAACAAAAGTGGTCAACATTACTTTGGTGCAACTTCTATGGGGATACAACTAGAAACATCTGAATACCTAGGATGAAAATATAGTATATATACAACATTCTTACAACATAGCAATTCACACTTCTATAGGAAATTTGAAACATGTCTTGGATAATTGTCACCTTCACCTTTGGACACTGCATATGGGTAGCAAGGAGGAGTGAGGGAAGATCTTACAAATGACACCTTGAGGGCTAAATTTTTTATAGAGAAGATCATGTATATCCATTTATAGGTACAAGAGACATTTCATATGTCACATGAGAAGTATAAGGCTAGGCATGGTCAACATAGAACAGAGAAATAGTTTAAGGTGGGGGACAAAGTATGGCTACAGTTAAACAAGGAGAGACTACAGGGGCCTAGTAACTAAATCAAGGTTTTATTGTATGGTCCCTTATACTGGAGAAGGTGGATGATAATTCCTATTGACTCAATTTACCACCATATATGTGCATTTACTTAGTTGTGATTGTAGAGAATTTGAAACTCTATGAGCCCTCCATGCTAGATCAGGAAGAGAATTTGGCACCAGATGCTTAGGTGGAGTTGAAAGAAGATGCAATTTTACAAAAGAATTCCAAAACTACAAGATAGGTGCAGCATGGCCTTTGGCATGCTGGTTTGAAAGGAAAAATTCTAGGAAAAGCTAAATGGTACACCTAGGAGAAGATGGAGGGAAAATTTGCTCACCTCATTTAATAGAAGCTTTTGGGACCAAAAGACTCCCAAAATGGGGAGGTGTGATCCATATTAGATCATTATATTATTTTTCACCCATCTCGATGCTTCTAGAGTGAAAAATGTGGAGGAACTAGCTCTTAGGGCCATTTTTATTTGCGGGACCCGGTTTGGAAAATTGGAGTCTAAAACCTTCTGGGAGAATTTTGAGAAATAAAACGATATTATTTTGGGGTAAAACTTCACCACTTTAGTATACCACATTTTTTATTTTCCTATTCTACACATAGAGACATTTTCAATGGCACTAGAATCATGTCAATCGAAGTCCAATGTGAAAGTTATGTCACTCAAAAGTTGACGTTCTTGTTTTCACCACCATAATTCAAGAGGATGCCATGCAAACCCCCATTATTTATGAAAAATGTGTTATGCAAGTGATTATGATGTAGAAGACTCTAGAAGATTCTATATTGTAATGTTGGTTAATAGTTTAGCAGTGAAACCTAACCACTAGTAGGTTATCAGGTTGTGTTATAACCAAGCCACTAGGAGGAAAAGGGGTTCCATTATTTCAAGTGCATTTATTCCATAGATGAGAAAAAACTATCCAAGAGTGGCAGGAGGTAGAGCACACAGAGAGTATTTATGCACTGTATCAGTGCATGGGCCGTAGGTCATACTTCTTTGTACTCGCAACCATATTTCCATTCAAAGAAAGAGAGCGAAGTGACCTCATCTTTCAGTTGGATTTTTCTCCCAAAAGGGTTTCCAAGGTCATATCATGTGTCAAATGTGTTTATGATATTATTTTTTTTTGGTCTCTATATTCTACATAGTTTTAATTCACATGCATATGTTATTAACAATAATCTACATATCTGTAAACCTAAAGAGATATAAAACTATAATAGTGCATATTTTGAAACTTTTAAGTATAATTTTATCAGATCTGTTGTGATGAACTATCCAATGGAATACCCATGGAAGTTTACAGATTAATCCTAGTCTTTAATAGCTTCAAAACTTGGCCATATACCAATGAAATTTCCTAATAACATGTTTTACTTCAAGAATACCACATTCATGTTTCTTGAGGAGAGAAAACCCATATCCAGAGAAGGGTTTGATTCTACGTTTTTGATAAGTTTATTAGGGGCACTCATTGTGCCTACATGAAACACATGGCCAACAATATAAGCGAAAAACCCTCACAATGTTTGTTAATCGGAAAGTAACTTCAAGCAACAAAAATTTCATATCTATGCATAGACTACATTTGACATCACACTTCCACGCGGCGAAGCCAAATGGATTTTGTTTTCTTCACAAAATTATTTGGGATGGTCATTGTGAATCCACAAGAAGAGGGCCTCAACAACAAGTCAAACAATTAATTCATTAGCATCAAAGAAAAGAACCCACGACCTCAAGACCATGAGCAAGTTGGCACAGGCGATTACAAATGCCCCAACAACTATTGTCTCATTCAACGACTTCAAGCTATAGGGAACATGATGATGACACAATTCAACTCAACAACCAAGGTTCAATTGTGCCTACAATCACAGGGATTGTCCATAGCTAGGGAAACCCTAGCCACTGAGAGCATGCAAAGATCCCAACTTCCATTCTCTTGTTTTTTTAATAATATGTTATGAAATTAATGATATGTTTTAATTAATGATTATGGAACAATTCGATATGTTGATTTGGTGTGTTCAAGCACAGAGAATGTGTTCCCTGATTCATCCACATATGGGAAATGTGGTTGTATGGAAATACATAGGGTATCATAAGGAGAGAAGGAACAACATTAATGTTTCCACCTACTAGCACTCATTTATTGTGACTTAGATGGAAAATATCATTATGTTTTTACTTGAAGGTTGCACATTGCCATGAGGGTATAAAAAATATTCAGTCATTCATGAGATTTGGATTAAGAGATCATAAATAAGATGAAATCAATATATTTTAGTGGCAATTGGTCTCTTAATAACATAGTGACAAATTTGGGTTAATAAGGTCTCAATAGTTACACCATTTCCCCACACACAAACTTTTGAGGCATGAAGGGAATGAATAAACATGAGACCCTTGGTTCTTACTAAAATGTAACATTTGAAGGGAATGAATTAGCATAGTACCCTTGGTATTGAATTATACATGAAAATGTTGTCAATTAACCATGAGAAAAGATAGTTGACTTGGCATGTGCATTTTATCCCGTTTGAGAAAAATTAAAAATGTATGATTGATTAATTTATTGAGCATATAAGTTAATGTATCTCATAACAAAAAGAGATAAAATAGTTTAATTAAGAACTCAGAATTCGAGAAATTAAGATTATCCAGAGCTAAACTCATTTCCAATCTAAATTTTCTTAAAAACCCTAATTATAGCTCTTGGATACATCATTAAGATCTTAAGAATATCTATTGATGCATCCTCCCCTGATGATGGACTCACTTAGTAGTCCGAAACGTTGGGTTCATAAAACTCTACAACAGGTCATTCCTCCTCTACCTAAAACTATCCTCACCTGTATGGATTCATTATTTAAAAACATCAAATCCTACCATGGAAGGGATATGATGGTCAGTGCATCAGAATTCGAGAAATTAAGATTATCCAGAGCTAAACTCATTTCCAATCTAAATTTTCTTAAAATCCTAATTATAGCTCTTGGATACATCATTAAGATCTAAGAATATTTATTGACGCATCCTCTATTTATTGACGCATCCTCCCTTGATGATGGACTCACTTAGTAGTCCGAAACGTTGAATTCATAAAACTCTACAACAGGTCATTCCTCCTCTACCTAAAAATCATTTTTAATTAACTATAAATCAATTACCGGTGCACCCCTCAATCAAGATAAAGAAAAAGAATTAAAAAACAATATATACAAAATCAAATAAAAATGTGAGAAAAGAAAAGTGAATTTGTGAGATATTAAAAATGGTTAATAATTAATAAAAGTAATATCTAAATGCGCATCCACTCAAATAAAAAAGAGGAAGAGATTCGGCCTGGAGTATGCCGTAAAACTGCTTCTGCTTGGCTAAGAGCTCGTCTTCCTCGGACGTAAGGAAACAGGTTAACGGCCCAAGACCCAGAGGCATCTGGCAGGAGTGAGAGCCTGCTCCCGATTACGGACCACCAGCAGGGTTATGCCAGGTGGCGTGGTTTTCCTATTTAACAGTGATGAGTCAAACCCAGCATTCGCGGATAGCAGCCAGAGATGGCTGTCCTCACTGTTGGTTTGACACCTGAGTTGATAGGTTTTACCACCTTCGGAAAAAAAAAAAAAAAAAAAGAGGAAGAGATCGATGGAAAATCTAGGAGTAAATATAGGAAGTGTACTAAATGGGTGAGAATAAATAATTATTTGGAATTATTTGTGTATTGAAGTGACACATGAGCAAGTGAACAACAAATAATTAGTAAAATACAAAATTGCTTTTTTGCATTAGATGAGCAAGTGGCTTGAGCCCTAAAGTTTATGAAAGGGGGCTTGAGTTACATGGCTCATACTTTTTCACCCTAATGTTATATCGTTGTTGTAATGTTATACTTTAAAGCTTATAAAAGGAAGGCTTGAGTTACAGGGCTCGTACGTTTTCACCCTAAGTTGTTGTAATGTTATATTTTCAGTTGGTGATTGTTAAAAAGTTTCGTCTGTTGGAAAATGTTTCTGAGGTGGATATTTTTTCTCAAATTTAATAATATTATTTTTATTTTGTTTACCTAAATTCATTGCAATTTAGGAGTTCTTCTAAAAGGAGAGTATTGATTAAAGTCAGTGGGGTGGTAGATTAATTGACTGTCCAAATACTAACAAAATAGATGCAAATAGAATTGAATTCATAATTTAAATCTCAAAAAATAGAAAGCATTATACGGTAATTATTGTGCAAAAGTATTTACTATTTATTGTTAATATTAATGTATTAAAGGGGAGGGATCTATTTTACTTTTAAGTGGTTAATTAACTTTTATTTTTTTGAGAAATTATTATGAAAAAATAGTTTACTTAAAGATGTGAGAAATAGCCTACTGGGTAGCTTAATTAACAATCATTATGTTATGAAGTATTATATAAAACCATGAGATTCAAGATTCAAATCCCTATAGGTCAAGTCAATAAAAAATAAAAACAATATGAACATTACCATATTTATAATTGTATAGTAACATAAAAAAATAACGAAATAAGACTAAGTCAAATTAATTCATTTAATCTAAAGTATAGAGAAGAGTTGAATAGACTCATTGAAAAAGATATATTAATAATAACATAATTACCTTGGATATATATCTATATAATTAGTTGTCTATTAAAAAACATATTAATAATAGCATAATTACATTGCGAATATATATATGATTAGTTGAAAATAATAGTCAATTTTTTTTTTAAGAATTTATTTTTAAATCTTTACCACACTTTATTTTTACCAAATTTTTTTTATCATATATAATGTGTAATTTTAAATGGTATTAAAAGTATATCTTTCTTATAAACCATAAAACATATATATATATATATAATAGGTTCAATATCATATATAAAATTTTATCATCATTGTAGCATTCCTTCTCATTGAAAATTTAATAATTACAATTTAACTTTAAATTATAATTTCAATAATTACTAAACAAATTGGTAATTATAATTTTAATAATACCATTTAAAATTTTATGCGCTTCTTTATATATTTATATTTACGCCAACATGCAACATGTATATATTCGCATAAGTTATTGCACCCACATATATTATATTGAGTTAAATTTAAAATTTTATGTGCTTCTTTATATATTTATATTTATGCCAACATGCAACATGTATATATTCGCATAAGTTATTGCACCCACATATATTATTTTGAGTTACTTTCATGGTCTTGGAAAATATTCCATTGTACCATCATTACAATGTTAATTTAAATTTAAAATTCTAACCACCACAATATAATTTTAAATTATAATTTTAATAACTATTATACAATCAAGGTCGACAAAAAGTTATGGGTGGTCATGAAATTTGATCTTAAAAAATACCTGATAAGTTTTTTTTTTTCTAAATAAGACTAAATTTATTAATGGAACAAAAAATAATAATACATGGAGGTACCGGTCTCTGCATAACTTGTCTCAGAATTTACCATGTTTTAACAAACAATAACTAAAAAAGACTGCCCTCAAGGGGAAACCAGTCCAAAAATCACTGTATGAGCTGCCCACGCAGGGGAACCAGCTTGTAATAACCTTGTAGAAGAGTTTTTTTGAACAAAACATACAAAATTGACCCCAATTGACAGCTATTACAACAAAAAACTTCAAAAAGTACCCTTAAGATGGTGACCGGGTGACTAAAAACCTGGAAAAAAGACCATGGCTTGCTAGGTGTCAGCAGGTGGCAGAGGTTCCTCCACAATGAGACACCTGTAGGCATCCATATCTTCTTCGTCTTGCTGATGTCCACTCGTCGTGGCTTCCATCTTCGCATTGACGCCTGGATTGCTAGTTGTGGCTTCCATCTTCGCATTGCTGCCTGGATTGCTAGCCATGGCTTCCATCTTCGCATTGCCGCCAGGAGTGATGTGTATCTGAGCTGCTTCCGTCTGGTTCAGAGCTTCACCATGAGGTCGGCGAGTCCCCAAGCTGTTATCATGAGTTTTGCGCCTGCTGGTGCCGGTCCTGTCCTGACTGGTGCGTGCCGGGGCGACAGTGCTCTGCGGCTCCTCTCTGAAGGCAACAGAAACGGTGGCGATAATACATGGCGCTCCAAGGTGCACCGAAATTGGAACTGAGTGGAATGGCATGGATTCATTGTCGGGACAGAGTCATCAATGGGTTGGTGGGCTTCCTCATCACGCCTGTAGTCGGCCCTTTAGGCATGTCCCCGGCCACTGCGGGTGTTGGGATACCTGCCCGTGCGGTGAGCAGTAGACGAGGACGAGGAGGAATCTGCAGGAGTGGAGACAGAGAGGGACAACGAGGGAGAGCAGGTGGTTCTGCCTCTGCTGCTACCCCTTCTGCATCTCATCCTATGCCGCAAACGAGGCATATTTTCCTAGTATGTATTGGTCCGACAGGTGCTTGTAGTAGCAAGAGGAGGGATGGAATGGCTCATGGAGGCAGGAGAGTGGGGAATTTGTTTACCAGAGGCAGAATTTAGGGCCGTAGTAGCAGCAATGAGACAAAAAAACAGGTTGTGCGAGAAGTGGGTGCCTTCGACCATTTCAATGCAACAGAGGATCTGGCACCTTCTCCCCATAGTCGTTCTAGAGCTCGGCTCTGTGGCAATTGGGAGGCAGTTACAGGCTAGAGGAGGCAGAATGGGGGGAAGGCCACCCGAATTCTCCATCTTATGGATCAGAGTAAGGTATTCTCGGCCTTCACCCAGCATTAAATTTTTTTCGCTTGCGGACAGCATTAAAATGCCATTAATTGTGGCGGTGGGCGTCTTGGTTGCAGCGTGGGTAGCCATGTGGCCACGCCACTTGCCAGCCCAGATGTACTGCGTTGTACCAGCGCTAATTATCACCCGCATCCGGGAGTTCTGCATCTCTCTACACCAGATTGATGCAATCCTGTAAATGAGAGCTTTCATTTAAAATGTCAAGCAAGTCAGCGTTTAGAACTTGATCACTATCCACCCCTAGATTTGCCAGGAGATCCGCCACTTTATTGCCTTCCCTTTTGATATGTTGGAATGTGATTGCTCTATTGGTTAAGAGCCATTTTTCAATGAGCTCTAAATGAGTCGCTAATCTCCAGCTGCTGGCTACCTTGTAGGCATGTGTACCTTGCAGGATGTGATTGAAAACGGTGATAAGGATTTGTGAGTCTCCTTCAATTATTATAGGAAAAAAACCATGCTTCTGAGCTAAGCACATACCCTACCATAGTCCTTCTAATTCCGCTGAGTTGTTTGTATCCCATCCTATTGACCCATAGAAAATCAAGAGAGGTATGCCTTCATGATTCCTGAAGATTCCTCCATAGCCTGCCTTACCTGGTTGCCTTTAGAGGCTCCATCAAAATTTAATTGTATCATTCCTTGGGACGGAGGTTGCCATTGTCTTGGAGCATTGGAGTTTTAAGAGATGTTGCTAGAGTGCTCGTGGGTGTGGGAAATACAAAGATGCCAATTCTCCCATATGTTCTTCTCCGGAGGAAGGGTAGGTAAGTCCTCTTCATGCTAATTTTGAAGGGCCAAGGTCTCCTGTAGCTTGTTGCAAAAATTATGCCATATGATATCTGGAGGAGTACAGTGGTTCTTAAAAATGTGCCTATTTCTTTCTTTCCATAAAGTCCAAACAAGTAGGCCTGGAATAATTTTCCATAGAGAGTTTAGCAACCTTCTCTTGTAAGGATCTATAGTCTAGTTTCTAATGGTGTTTATGATATCCTTTGTTACTTTGCCCCTCTTTTGACATCTGAATTCAATTTTTTCCCATAGTTTATTGGAAAGATGGCATGTGTCCATGAGATGCTGGATTGTCTCTTCCTCATGGTTTCAATTAGGGAATCGAGAGGGCCCGTGGAAGCTTTTCTTCCTTAGATTGTCCCAGGTGAGAATCCTTTTTTGACATAGCAGCCAGAGAAATGTTGAGATTTTGGGCCAAATAACCAGAGACCAGATTTTGTACCACATTGGGTCTATTCCATCCTGATAGCCAATCAAGAGATTGTACACCTCCTTAGTAGTGAAAGTCCCTTGTGGTGTGTATCCCCATTGCAGGATATCCTTCTTGTCTGAGAACCGGATTTTCCTGTTCATGAGTTATGTGTCAAGCCCTTTATGGATTTGCTCCGTTCCTTGTCGGATTATTTGTGTCGCATTTAACCACTGCCTATATCCTTGATTGAGGCCTGGAGTCTAGTGTTGATTGATTGTTTCCTCCTATTGTGTTTCCCAATCCTCTGTAAGTGGAGGGTTAAATAAATTGATGAGCCATGGTCTTTGTTGCCAAGAGTCCACCCAAAACCTTGCATTATTTCCATCTCTGATTTCCCAGAAAGTGTGCTTATGTATCATGTTGTTATGTTGTTTTGTTGCATTCCATATTAAAGATCCCTTTTCAGTGGGAAGAAGTCTAATTAATTCGTCTGGCGGCCTGTTATTTGCATATTTGGCAGTCCATAATGTTTCCCAAGGTGTGTGTGGCGCTGATAGCCATTTCCACCATATCCTTGCTCCCATAACAACATTGCTATGTTGAGGATCATGGAGACCCACCCCTCCATATTTTTTAGGAAGGAAAACTATCGTCCATTTAACCAATGCCCATTTCTATTTTGGCCTGAGGATCCCCATAGAAAATTACGTTGCAAGTTTTTGATTTTTTTAAGCACCCATTTTGGTGTTGCTAACATAGAGAAAAGATAAAGAGGCATCAATTGTAAAACAGCCTTAACCAGCACCATACGACTGACCATATTAAGGGCTCTATATGTCCAGGAGGAAAGGTGGGCTTCAAGCTTTTCGAGGAGCAAATGCCATGAAGCATGTTTAATAGCCGAATCAGTCAAAGGGGCACCTAAATACTTTGAGGAAAGAGAGGCTTTAGAGAATCCAAGGATGCGAGATATAGAGGATTGAGTGGATGGGGGAGTGTGAAAAAAGAAAATTTGGGATTTTGCAGTATTGATGCTGGCTTCGGAAGCTTCCGAGTATTCATCAAGTTGAGATTTGAATATAAAAGCTTCTTGAACTGAAGGTTGCCCAAACAACATGTTGTCATCTACAAATTGTTGATAAGTGATGGTCGGGGAATCATGGATAGAGATGCCTTTGAGCTGCTGAGTAAGAAGAGAATTCTTTATTAGATGTCCTAGCCCTTCAGCCATTAACACAAAAAGAAAGGGAGATAGAGGGTCTCCTTGGCGAATGCCTCTTGAGGGGTGGAAAGGACGAGAGGGAATACCATTTACTAAAATGGAGAAAAAAGTAGAGGAGACCATACTCATAACCCATCTGACCCAGGTAGGAGAGAAACCAAAGGCAGAAAGCATTCTTTGCATGTAAATCCAACTTAATTTTTCAAAATATTTTGAGAGATCAATTTTGAGAAGCATACCTACATTTTTGTTGTGCTTTAAAGAATGGATGATCTCATGAGTGAGGATGATGATGTCAATGATTTGCCGTCCTTCTACGTATCCCGATGGTTCTGGCGATATTAGCAGGGGAAGCAACGTTTTCAGGCGATAGGCTATAACTTTGGATATGACTTTGTAGATAACATTGCAGAGAGCTATTGGCCTAAATTTGTCCAGAGTCATAGAATGCTCTTCTTTATGTATGAGTGCAATAAAGGTGGCATTTAGAGAATGAAGCATCCAATGCAAAGTTCTAGATTCTTCCACAATTTTCCAAACATCCACTTTGATGAGATCCCATAATTTATGAAAGAAGTTGGAGCTAAATCCATCTGGTCCAGGAGCTTTCCCCTCTTTGAGTTGATTCATTGTTGTTTCAACTTCCGATAGAGTAACCGGTCTAAGGAGTAATTGATTATGTTCTTCCGTGATAATTTTAGGGATATGCTGGAGAATCCTTTCTATTGCTGGTTGTCTGTTGATTTGTGGTTCTTGATGAACGCTTTTGAAATGTTGTAGTATTTCTCTTTCAATATCCTCGTGTTGTTCCATCCTTTCTCTTTGTTGATTCTGAATTTGTGAGATTTTGTTGTGCATTCTTCTTTGAATGGTGGTGCGAGGAAAGAATTTTGTGTTCTATTCTCCCTCTTTTAGCCATTTTACTTTGGATCTCTGCCTCCATAAGATCTCTTCTTGTTTTCTTCTTTCATCCAGTTGCTTCTGTAGTTCTGTTCTTTTTCGATCAGAGTTTCTATCCTTCCGTCAGTTATTATTGTTTACTGAATTTCCATCATTTCTTGTGCTAAAGCTCTTTGGGCTTGAAAGATATTTCCAAAGGTTGTTTGATTCCATTGCTTGATATGTGCTTTGAGATGTTTAAGCCATTTTTGAAATTGATACATTTTTTATCCTTCTGGGGGTTTGAAGCTTTTCCAAACTAAGGTGACCATATTATTGAAATCCGAGTGGGTAAGCCAAAATGCTTCAAAGCAGAAGGGTCTCCTTGTGGAGTTGCCAGGTCTTTGCCATTACAGAGATATGGGCCAGTGATCTGACCCTGAAAGTGGCAAGATTGAGGTAGTAAAATCTCCTCCTACATGAATTGCATTGTCAGATAACAAGAAGTGATCCAGCCTCGAGGGAATTTACTGTGAACCTGATCTTTTATTATTCCAGGTGTAAATTCCATTGTTAAAAGGCAGATCGATGAGCCCATTATTTTGTATGAAGTCCTTGAAGTCGTTGCTTTCCATATCTAGTCTGACCCAACCTCCATTCTTTTCTTCAAGCTTAGTGATCATATTGAAGTCACCCCCTGCAATCCAGAGAGGATGGGCTCTGGTGGAATTGATCCTTGCAATTGTGCTCAACAATGCCAGTTTGTTCGCAGCATCCTGAGGGAAATAGACATTGGTGAGATGTCCATGAATATTGGTCCTGATAATATGAAAAGTTGCTTGAATGAGATTATGATTCGCATGAAAATCAGTGAGTGAAATAGCTTGTGTATCCCATGCTATTGCCAGTACCCCTGAAGCTCCTGAAGCGTCCACTACCACTGACTGGCTTCCTGGCCAGGCTTTTGCGAGAATGGTGCCGATGGTATTACTGTTACATTTTGTTTCTTGCATGAAGAAAATGTGAGGTTTCTCCTGCTGTATCATGTTTTTTATCATTCTATACTTCACAGGGTTGTTTAACCCTCTTAAGTTCCAAGATGTGAGCTTCATGTTTCAAGATTGGGTAGCGGCCTGTAGTACTTTGTTAACTTGGAATATCTTCCTGACTCCACCAACATTTCCTCGATGATGATGGTTCTTTGCAGATCTTGTTGAAAAGTGTGCAACAAGAAATGCTTGTTGAGAATGTAACAAGATGATGGAGCTTAGTGGAAAGGAGTCACCTTCACTAAGTGGGCCCGCAGACAAATTATGGCGCAAGTTCTATTTTTGGATCCCAGCATGGATGATCGCAGCAGGATGATCACAGTATGGGTGATCACAGTATGAGTGATCACAGTATGAGTGATCAAAGTCTATTTTTAGACTGGCTGTCAAAAATAGAAAAGTCAACTATTATTGTCTCATAATAATATTTGGACTATAAACTTGATCTTATTCTCTTGGAGCACTCCAGGATGAGCTACGGATGTGGTACATGCAAATCCCATAAGGAAATACGTGGTTACCTATGGGATGACTAATATTTGCATGCAAGACTTCAGTTAGAACTCAAGTGAGTTGAGTTTAGTGGACTGGAGGTGCAATTGATGGAGTTGTGTTCAGTTTAACTTTGTTAAACTAGTTGTATTTAGTCTAACTGATCAATAGACTAGAGATGAGTTGGGTGAATTAGTTATTAATTAATTCACAAGTTATTAACTCATAATGCAACTATAGAATACATCAGTTAACTCAGTTGCATGTCAGTGCATGTTCAGTTCAGCAGGGACAGGTGTTAGAGGATCAGATTGCTATCAGTTGTGACTATAGCTGTGCATGATGATTTGCACAATCAGAGGGATTGAGTATGCCAATGAATTGGCCAATACCAAGAATTGTATCCTGTGCTCACGTCCAACACAGTGTGAGTGATTCTTTGTAGGTGAAATACAAGTTTGGTAAACCATTCTCATCAATTCTTGACCAGGTATTGAGTTGTGGAGGCAGGCAAGCAGTGGGGGAGATTTGGAGAACAAATATGAGTTGTATTGTGTGTAGCATGTGGAGATAGTACTGAGTACTTGTGAGGAGTATTGTACTATGTATTCTTACATGATTCAATCACTATAATATACAGATAGTTGGGGTTTTTAGCGAGATGCTTTCCCCGGGAAAATATTGTGTTGATATGTGTGATTGATACTTCTATGTATGCCTGTGAATGTTTCTGCTTTTGTAAATTGATGATCAACGTAGAGGAGGTTATGTATTATGCATGTTCCTCTTATAAGTGTATAATCAAGATAATCTCTATGAATATGTGTCATATTATTCAAAATTTCTACATGGTATCAGAGCTGCTTGATTTGTAGAAGAGATTTTTACAGGATATCAAGCGAGGATTGATCATCGGATCTATTATTCAGAAAGTGTTTACATTTTATTTCTTCAGGCAGAGTCTGTAATCGGGCCAGGTAGCCTATGGATTCATCCTTCTTTTGGAAGGTGAGATATCCGGTGAATGCCCAGACAGTCAATCTCTGTACAAGAAATAATTTGTTCTCAATAATTCTAGATCGGAAGTGGTTGAGTTTTTGAGCTGGTGGAATTCGAATTTAATTCCAAAGCAAGAGATAAAACTCAGAAAGATTAAGTGTGAGAATGGAGACAGTATTCCCCAGTATCTCACGAAGTTCACCCAATGCCGGGATGAGCTGGGAAGTGTGGGGTGACTGTCGAATGAGGATGGTGAGTCTAGCACTCCTTGACCTTCCTAAGAGTTGGCATAGCTACCAGGACTCGGTGAATGGAAGGGAGAAATTGCCAGGATAGGAGAGACTTTGGTCGGATCTTGTGCATGAGGAGATTAGACGGAGCACCAGAGACAGTTATTCATCCATGCAGGATGAGGAGAACTGTGCCTTAGCGAGTAAGGCAAAGAAGGGGAAGGAGAAGGTTTCTCTTTCCGAATCCAGTTCTTCCAATGATGGGAAGAAGGTTGACAAGTCGAAGGTGAGATGCTTTCGTTGTCATGAGATTGGTTCACGGGTCAGGAACCTGTATGCTCTTGAGGTTCAAGATGCATGCGAAGCCTTGAGCAGCAAGGCAACTGATGGAGACTTGGTGGTTGAGAGGGAGCGTATATTACCTCTCAACATGCAGAGTCAGAAGAAGTCTTAGACGATTGTGGAGGAGCCACGATTGGTGCAGCAGCTTCAGGAGGTTGTGGAGGAGAAGCTAAGAGGAGATCGAGTAGAGACATCTACTCATCCAGAGACCTCCAGTAGGGGGAAACTTCGAGCCAGTTGGGCTGAGGGATCGCATGCAGCCATACCTCCAAGTAGGAGGTGGGGTGATGTGGATTGATCGTCCTAAGGAGGAGGGGCAGGATCCTTGAGGTACCCAACCTCTTGGATGAGACCTTGCTACGGGAGCCCCGATGTGCAGTAGCAGGAACTAACTGATTGGGTAGAAACAGATGTGGATGGAGCGGCAGAGAGAGCGACAGTGCAGGGAATCCCAGGACAACGCATAGCTAGCAGGCTGCAGCAATGCGAGAGGCACAAGTGTTTTGCACAGTGCTAGGTGGCACAGAGAGGTGTGCAAGGGTGGGAGATGCATGGAGATGTTGCAATAGCGCAGATGTCAGAGAGGGAGCACTTGTCAGCAGCAGGTAGAGCTTCAGCATCAGAGGATGTTTCTAGCCCAACAGGGAGGTTAGTTGGGAGGTGCAGTGCGGATGCAATGCTGGGAGATAGAACCAGCAGCAGCACGGATGCAGTCAGAGATCAAATTGACAGAGGCTAGAGCAGTCAGATACTGAAGAGCACAGAGATGCAGAGTCTTTAGTTGACAGAGGCAATAGCAGTCAGAGACTTTGATGACAGAGCAAGTGGACCGGCCAGACGTGTTGCATGGAGAACATTCCAGAGTTACAGGATCGGGTTTGAGAGGAAGCCTTTCTTGTTGAGAGGGAGTGTTGAAAAGTGTGTAACAAGAAATGCTTGTTGAGAATGCAACAAGATGATGGAGCTTAGTGGAAAGGAGTCATCTTCACTAAGTGGGCCCGCAGGCAAATTATGGCGCAAGTTCTATTTTTAGATCCCAGTAGGGATGATCACAGCAGGAGTGATCACAGTATGGGTGATCACAATATGGGTGATCACAGTATGAGTGATCACAGTATGAGTGATCAAATTATATTTTTAGACTGGCTTTCAAAAATATAAAAGTCAAATATTATTGTCTCATAATAATATTTGGACTATAAACTTGATCTTATTCTCTTGGAGCACTTCAGGATGAGCTACGGATGTGGTACATGCAGATCCCATAAGGAAATATGCGGTTACCTATGGGATGACTAATATTTGCATGCAGGACTTCAGTTAGAGCTCAAGTGAGTTGAGTTTAGTGGACTGGAGGTGCAGTTGATGGAGTTGTGTTCAGTTTAACTTTGTTAAACTAGTTGTATTTAGTCTAACTGATCAATAGACTAGAGATGAGTTGGGTGAATTAGTTATTAATTAATTCACAAGTTATTAACTCATAATGCAACTATACAATACATCAGTTAACTCAATTGCATGTCAGTGCATGTTCAGTTCAGCAGGGACAGGTGTTAGAGGATCAGATTGATATCAGTTGTGACTATAGTTGTGCATGATGATTTGCACAATCATAGGGATTGAGTATGCCAATGAATTGGCCAATACCAAGAATTGTAGCCTGTGCTCACGTCCAACACAGTGTGAGTGATTCTTTGCAGGTGAAATACGAGTTTGGTAAACCATTTTCATCAATTCTTGAGCAGGTATTGAGCTGTGGAGGCAGGCAAGTAGCGGGGGAGATTTGGAGATGAGATCTGAGCTGTATTGTGTGTAGCATGTGGAGATAGTACTAAGTACTTGTGAGGAGTATTGTACTATGTATTGTTACATGATTCAATCACTATAATATACATATAGTTGGGGTTTTTAGCGAGATGCTTTCCCTGGGAAAATATTGTGTTGATATGTGTGATTGATGCTTCTATGTACCCCTATGAATGTTTCTGCTTCTGTAAATTGATGATCAATGTAGAGGAGGTTATGTATTATGCATGTTCCGCTTATAAGTGTATAATCAGGATAATCTCTATGAATATGTGTCATATTATTCAAAATTTCTACAGATCTGTCTTTCTTCCTCGTTTCTTGGTATCTTTAGGGAGGTTTTTCCCATCCCATTGACTGCCTGGTTGAATCCCTAGAGTTTGCTGCTGATGTGCTCTAGAGAGAATTACCTCCAAACTTTCTAGTTGTCTATCCGGGATTTTATCAAACTCTTTCCTTCTGCAAGCTTGCTCAAGACTGAATATATCCAGATCCCTGTAATGAATAAAATATATATAAATAATATAAAATAATGTAAACAATAATAATCATAAATAATGATTAGTTAAACTAGTAATTAGGCTGAAGAGGCATGTCTAAATGAGACATGACTCTTCATGAAGAGACACTTGCCTGATATAAAAGCAAGCCTCTCATTCTCATTGTAAATCATTCATTCTTGTTCTTATACACATTTAATATATAATATTTATATCCTCATGGATATCTTGATATTCCAAGTCTTTTGGAGTAATTAATCTGTAGAAGGAACTTTGTTCGCTTCATTTGGTATCAGAGCAGTTTGGTCCTCTAGGTTGTTTAACCAGTGCACAAAGCTTGTTCTCCGATCCAAGTCTTTGGCTATCGACTCTTCGTCAAATTTATTGTTGTTGCAGTTCAAGCGTTTCGCTAAATATTTGGGGATTCTCCGTCTCGCTACCAGGCCTTTGGCTATATATATATATATATATAACAAAAATAATAATAAAGATTATTAATTTAAAAAAAAAGTCATATAAAAAAAAAGAGATTAAAAAATATAGAAAAAAAATCAAATTCAAAAAAAGAAAATTAAAAAAATAAAATAAAATAAGTGCATAATAAAGATAAGAGGGAATCTTTCCAAGTATATTTAAAACTTTTTACGTGGAGAAGCCTGTGGTTTTAAAAACAACCCATGGTAATTGCCCATGGTATTTTAAAAAGTTAAAAAAAACAAAAAACAAAAGGAAGATGTTTTACTTTTTACGTGGAGAACATTTTTAACGGAGGTTTTAAAAACAACTCGTGGAGATAGCCCATGGTATTTTAACATCGTGACGGTGTGATATGAATAGACGTGACGTTTATATTTATTAAGTGGGATGACATTAAAAGTTTATCAAGGGAGTAATTAAGTATATAAAAAAGGGGACCAATTTATTATTACAAAAAAGAAGTGAAACTATTATTATTATAAGATAATAAAGTTATTTTGAAAATGGGTCTTAATATAAAGAAATACATACATATCATAGAGGGCAACAATATAAAGGAGTATTTTTTAATAAAAGGGTATTCAAGTTTTTAACAATCCACATTAAAGGAGAATATTTGAAAAAGATATATAAAAAATAAAGGAATTACTTAAAAAAAAAAAAAATCAAATCAAATCCCAAGTTCATCTTAACAAAGTAAAATTGGAGTCAACCATTGTTGAGTGTAGTCCAAAAATGAGACATGAAAGGTTTCCTGAAACCTTCGGTAAATATGTTGATACATTATTTAAAATCAAAGGATCGCTCACAGGAAGAGATATCATAATCACTATCAGTCCTGCTGAAAAAAGTAATTATGTTAGTCCTAAATGTGCTAACAAATTGGTGATTCCTGAATCAAATATAGTTGAAAAGAATATTCTTGGCGATTATGACAAACAATATGAAATAAGAAATCTACACCTAAGTATTGGAGATTACACTTTTACTTCACAATTCACCGTGAAAACCTTATGTATTAACAATAGTGACATTGTTTTGGGATCACCATGGATGGAAACTCTAGGTTCCTTTATTCTAAATACAAAAAGAAGATTTTTGACATTTTCTTACAAAAAGAAGAAAATAACGCTCCAAGATTTTACACTGAAACCAAATTCAGTAACGCCAGAAGATATTTCAGATATTTCAAAAGTAATTTCTCAAGAAGGTAAAAAAGTATTACAAAATATGCAAAAAGAAGTTGACAAAATCACTGTTGACAAAAATGAAGAAGTTTCTCGACTTAAAACCCATAGTGAAAAATTACTGACGCAAATTAAGAAACTTAAGAAGGATAAGAAGTCATTAAAAAACAAGGTACAACAACTTAACGAGAAGAAAGCATCAAATGTAGGAATTGATGAAAAAACAATGAATATCGATCCAGTGAATATCACAACTCAAGAAGAAGACAAGAAAGTTGAGGAAAATACAAACTTAGATGTTGCAGTTCAGAGAGTGAACATCCCCAGTGAATGTTCCATAACCAACTTAACAACATCTTCGCCAGAAGAAAATCTAAAAATTGCCACATGCCCAATAAGGGAAAGTAAAGTTCCATATCGACATCCGAATCATGAGAATAGATGAATCAACCATGCTATATATCTGAACCATTCAGACCAGAAACAACAAATTGATGTTCCAGAGAAGAGTAATGTAACCTCAATCCAGTCCTATGATGACAAGTCGTTACAAAATTCCAGTGATCAGAATATTCCAAAGAAAATTAATCTAGGATGGTCTGATTCCTTTTCAGTGTGACAATTTTGTTTGTCACTTAGAAGATCATATCAGCTTGTATCAACGAAGATGATTGTTCCGCGACAGAAAGACTTTCGAAGCGGAAAAAGAGATCAAGCCTTTTTCATTGACAAGCTTTGCGGACAAAGCTTTTTGAGGGAGGCAATGTAACGAATAAAATATATATAAATAATGTAAAATAATGTAAACAATAATAATCATAAATAATGATTAGTTAAACTAGTAATTAGGCTGAAGAGGCATGTCTAAATGAAACATGACTCTTCGTGAAGAGACACTTGCCTGATATAAAAGCAAGCCTCTCATTCTCATTGTAAATCATTCATTCTTGTTCTTATACACATTTAATATATACTATTTTTATCCTCATGGATATCTTGATATTCCAAGTCTTTTGGAGTAATTAATTTGTAGAAGGAACTTTGTTCGCTTCAATCCCCAATGTCAATACTTTCAGGTTCCTCTTCCATATGTCCGGGCTCACTGCTTCCTGCTACTAAGTCATTTGAATGAATTGGTTCTTGGTGAGAGATTTCCATTTCCATTCCATTGTACCTCAATTCGGATTCCTTGGTGGGCTTGGATGTTGGGCTAGTAAGGATCTGAGATGGCTTTGGGTCTTTCCTAGTGACTGAGGGCTGAATAACCAAAGATGGCTTGAGTATATCTTCGATGTGGGTGGAGGGTTCAGAGTCCTTTAAAGTTGGTTTAGCTAAGATATCAAAGTTGTTGCTAGTGGAGAGTTGGGATGAGTTGTTTGTGTGATTTTGGATCCTGAAGCATATTTTTTGTGGTGCTTTTTCCAGGAGTTGACTTTAGTAAATCCTTCCTCATTAGTTTTTTCAGAGGTGGTATTGGTATTGGGGTTTACATTTAGTGGGCAGTCATGGAAGAGATGACCATGTGCATGGCATTTTCTACATCTAAAAGGGACACGTTCATAGTCTATTGGCTGAACCCATTCAAAATCATCGTGATATAGATTTACCGAGTCCGGAATTGCCTTGTCTAGATGCATGTAAACACAGATGCGAGCATAGGAAGTGTACCTTCTTAGTTTCGTTTCTTCGGCTATCTTTATGAAGTCACCCAGACCATTTCCAATGTCTTTTAGAGATTCTTCATCCCAGTATTCTAATGGAAGGGAGTACAGGCGGATCCAAACAGGCACCCAGCTGAAATCCTCTTTGTCCGGATTGAATCTTTCTATCCAGTCTCTAAGATACAAGCCTGCAAAGTTGAAGTAATAGGGACCACTGTCAAGGACTCTACTACGGTCTTCTATGCAGTTGAATACAGCTGTAAAGAATCCTTTGGGTCCGAGCTGCAGGGTTACATGTCCTTTGGGTTTCCATTTGGCTGCAACACAGCCCTGCAGGGCTTTCTCTATCGGCCAGAAGCTAATAAATTTCCCTATGAGAGTGTGGTCCTTCATAAATTGGATTTGGGCATTGATCCAGTGACCAGGTAGTTCTATCCTGGGTTTCTCTGCTGCAATAGGTTTGCAGGTGGCCGATGTGGCTTTGGGGATCTCACTGTTCAATGTCGGATTGTCTTGCTACTGAGTCTGAGGTTGTGCCTCCATGTCCTGTGGTGATTTTTGTTTTCCTTGCTCTGTTGGATCAGTCTTCTTTGCAGTGCTGATGGGATCTGCCATGTCAAAATCCCTTTCAGTCTCATTGTGAATCCATGTCTCGCTACTGCCGCTAGGGGGAGGCTCAGTGTCCCCCCCCCCCTGTAAGGGGATCCATAACCGTGGATCTGAATGCTAGGTTGTGCAGTTGCAAGAGCAGCTAAGGTTCTGCAGGTCTGTCGTTGTTCAGAGAGGGTCAGATGTTGTGTAGCTTACCCGAAACCCTAAGCTGCAGAGCTCCCTTCGTCCTCAGCAAAGTATATGATAAGTTAGGTTGGTCTTATTTGTGGTTTCTATTTCACAAAATTGGATTGGGTTTTAATTGTAAAATGGATAATGGTGTTTGTTTCTTCATGAGTTTCTTAGTCATTATTAATGGAGCTCTTACTAGGTTTTTTAGTCATTATTAATGGAGCTCTTACTAGTTTTTTCAAAGCAACTCTAGGACTAAGTATTAATAAAAAAATTATCATTTTTTTTCAAAGCAACTCGAGGATTAAAATAGGGATATTTTCTTTCGCCTTATATTTTATTATTGGTTATTGAAGGATTGAGTAGGCCTTTTATCGAAGGCAACATTAAGGGTGTTATTTTAGGTATTCATATCACTCTTGCCAAGATTGTTACTCATTTACTATTTGTTGATGATGTGTTCTATTTTGGGAAGAGAATATCTTTTTAGATTTTCATAAAAAAAATAAAAATAAAATAAAAATAAAAATAAAAATTGCAATGCTTTGGGGATGGTTGCAAGTTTGGAAAAATCCCTCTACATTAGTAACAATTAGGAGGCAGGGGACGTAGCTTCTATCAAACAATATTTCCCTTACAAGTTTGATACTTTGGACAAAGGGCTCAAATATCTTGGATACTATGTCAAACCTAATTGTTATAAAGTGGAAGATTGGTGATGGCTTATAAAGAAAGTGAATAATTGCATTGGGCTTTGGTGCAATCATTGGAGGTCTCAATTTGGGAGGCTAATTCTAGTTAAGGCGGTTTTAGAGGCCGTTCCAGTTTATTGGATAGTTCTTGCTAAAATTCCCAAGAGCATTCTACAAGCTATTCAGAAAATGTGTTTTTAATTTCTGTGGGCTGGAAAAAATAAGAAAAGAGAAATAGCCTTGGCCAGATGGGAAGAAATATCACTTCTTAAAAGGAAAGGTGGTTGGGGTATCCACAATATTGTAATTTTTGCTAATGCCATGGCAGAAAAAAGTAGTTGGCATATGTTTTTTGAAGGGAATTTATGGAGCGATATGATGATAGCTAAATACCTTGAAGGTACCACAGTGGAGGATCGGATCAAGTACACCAATAGAATCCATTTTCTTTTTTCAAGTTGTATGAGCCTTGATATGACTATAGGATTAACCTTTGGCTTGAGAAACTCTGACCCAAGAGCATCTAAGCTGAAAAAATCACCCGGTGATCGCATCTGGCCTGGAACAACTAACCTTCACATCACAAAGTGACTTAATAGTACACCCCATCACCGCCTATTATACACCCTGTGGGCCAATAAGATCCCTTTGAAAAGATCTTTAGTATTGAAAAATGTGGTGTAGGGTTTAGATTAGATAGCTTGGAAGGTGGGTTCGAGTCCACAGGTGACACTGGGTTTAGACCCATGGATTAGTTGTGATGGTTCCTATCTTTTATCACAAAATTTAAGAGATTACATGACTCAGATAGGGATGAAAACTTTGGAAGATGTGGGATATGGTAGTAATAGCAAGGACATTAAGTTATGCATGGAATCTGATCATTTATTTATTATAGGCCCTTTCATTGAGGAGTGGCATAGTTTCACTCATGGCCTTAGAAAAGTCAGTATTCTTTTACAAGAGGAATAAATTGATCAATTGTTTTGTTTTTGTAATGGATATGATTGTAGATCAAAGGGATAACTATAGTGGTCACTGGTTGAACAAAGTTATTTGGAGAAGTAATGGATAATTGAAGATTTGGTTGTTTTTATGGCTTGTTCTTAAAGAACAAAGTTGCCAACTTATTGAGAACTGTAACCTCAAAATGAGAAATCTAGCCCAAAAGACCCTTATTTTTGTGCAAAAAACATGAAAAACACCCTAAAAATGAAAAGTGTTGATGTTGCATCGACCTTCTTTTTTTTTAAGTTATTTGGAGAAGTAATGGATAACAGAAGATTTGGTTGTTTTTATGGCTTGTTCTTAAAGAACAAAGTTGCCAACTTATTGAGAACTGTAACCTCAAAATGAGAACTCTAGCCCAAAAGACCGTTATTTTTGTGCAAAAAACATGAAAAACACCCTAAAAATGAAAAGTGTTGATGTTGCATCGACTTTTTTTTTTCTTTTTTTTTTTGTGTTAATATTATTAAAAAAATCTACCAATGATATTAAAAAACAATTTTTTTTGTGCAATAAACATCAAAAAACACCTTGAAACATAAAGTATTAAAAACAAAAAAAAAATTGTTGCGCAAAGGAACTTAACTCAAGTGGTATGGTTCACGATTTGTGTCCCAAGTAGCATGGTTTCAAGTCTCCAGAGACATGTTGGCCTTGTGGAATTTATGAAATATTGTTTCTACTGGGTTGAATAGTGGCAGTCATTTATATGATGTTACAGATTGTCCCTAGTGACATGTACTCATTACTGTGAAACTAAAAATAAAAATAAAACCAATTTTTTGTGCAATAAACTTGAAAAAACACCTTGAAACATGAAGTGTTGATGTAGCTTAATGTTGCATCAACACTTTTTTTTGGGGGGTTAAAATTCCAAATTTAAAACTTTATTTTGTGTCCAATAAACATGAAAAAACACCCTGAAATTGAAAAGTGTTGATGCTACTTCAACGATTTTTTTGTTGTTAAAATTCCAACATTTTTTGGCATTGGAATTCAAAGAAAATATCATGGCTTTGGAAAACCCTTAAAATTCCAATAGTTTTCAATACTTGCATTAAATATAAAATATCACAACTCTAAAAACCTAAAGATTCCAACAGTTTTAAACCATGGCATTAAAGGTAAATATCAAGACTCATAAAAACCTTAAAATTTTGACATTTTTCAACCATGGTCTTAAAGATAGAATATCACGACTTTGGAAAACCTTAAATTTTCAACATCTTTCAGCCATGGAAATAAAACCAAATATCATGACTAAAGAAAACCTTAAAAATGAATACCTAAATCTAAGAGTCATTATAGTATAGATCTTTTAGTACCTAGCTCTTTTTAGTGCTAAAAGTATAACTCTATTCTAAATTTTCTACAAGATTTGGCGGTTTTTCAAGTGAATCCCAATGGAAATGTGTCCAGGGGGACCTCTACCCCTCCTTGCATCAATGATTCTTCCTTTCATGCATTCGTGATGTCTCAAAAGCAACCCTAGACCTAAGGAACTCTAGAAAACGTTTGTTAAGAAATTAGAGAACACTACATCAGTTGTTCTTCCTCTGAGCTTCCGGAAAACCTCCCTGATCTTCTCCAATAGGGCTCTAGTAGGGAATTTCATGGGAATGTGGCCTTCACCCAAGTCAGTGGAGAAATGGTCTGACAAGACTTGGAAACCCATGAATAAAGGGAATCTTAGCATTTATGTTCTGGGAAACAGATTTTTCACCCTTCTCTTCGAGTACAAGGAGGACCGAAACATGGTGTTTACAAATGGGTTATATTTCTTTGGCTCCATGGGGATATCCCTGAAAAACATGGTTTGTGGATTTCAACCCAG
Organism: Pinus tabuliformis; assembly: GCA_031772625.1. NCBI lineage: Eukaryota > Viridiplantae > Streptophyta > Pinopsida > Pinales > Pinaceae > Pinus > Pinus tabuliformis. The sequence goes on along the minus strand of CM062806.1, from coordinate 710,504,433 downwards.
ATGAGGATATTCCAACCACCATGCTTGTCTAGGTCAATCTCCCTCACCTTCCTCTTTCCCGTTGGAGAAATGAGTGCTTGAAGGCTATCAAAAATGGTGTAGGTTAGTATCTTGACTAAGCTAAGACGAAATGCCAACAATTTGTGGGCATTAAAATTTTCATGGAAATGGACCTTGAGAAAGGACTTTCCTCGAATATTATCCTAATCCAAGGTGAATGGAGCTTTATCAAGTCATTTGACTATGACCAATTATTGTTTAAGTGCAAAAGCTTCCATAAATATGGGCATTTTCCTTGATACTACAAGATAAGGTTGGAAATGGAGATGGAATGATTCCTTCTCAGAAAAGCAATGGCACACTCAAAAAATGGGAGCTAATAAAGAGAAAGGAGCTAAAAAAAAAATCGCTACATATAGCATTGCCTCATCATTGGCAAATTCATTTGAAATCTTGTCTTGGGAAGTGAAAGAGTCAACGAATCTAATTACAAGCAACGAAGGCCCAAATTTTAAGAAAGAAAGGGGAGAAGAAGAAATGAGGAGTTCCAAGAAGAATAACTAGCAAGGGAAAAGGATATTGATAGCATCATCAAGCTCATATCAGTATCACAACTTCTCCAAATCTAGTTGGGAGAAATAAAGGTTCTGAAGGACATCTCTAAGCTCCACGAAATAGTAGGAGCAGGGAAGGTTCTTACGAGGAGAGCTGAGAAGAGACTAATTTTGGCAGGTGACTCTTCCATCCATGAGATGTAAAATCATAAAATCAAAGGAAGGCCTTCCAAGAAAGACGTAAGGGAAGTGGAAGCGGAACAAAACATTAAGCTTGGAAATCAACCTCAGATCACTAAAATTCTTAGGAATGTGACTAATAAGCAACATGGGAGTGTCAAATTCAGAGGAGGTAAGTAAAATGCCTCTAATTTTAAATGAAAGCCATATCTTGGAATATAAGGGGACTGGGAAGTTAAATATTTAATTAGAATGGAAAAACCTCAAGTCCTATTCTTATAAGAAACAAAGCTATTTGATGAAGGAACCCCTATTTTATCGAGGTCATTCTATAGGAATATTTCTAGTGCTATTCAAAGTTCCTATGGATCCTCTGGAGACCTGATTACTTTCTGTTCAAACTCTTGTTTTATGTTAAAATCCAACTCTAAGTCAAGATTTTGAGTGGTTTTCATATTAGAAGATAAGAATACAAAAGAAGTTTTCTCATTTGTAAACATTTATGCCCCAATTAACTATAGTGAGAAGGAAGAATTTTGGGATTCCTTAGTCAAGATAAAGGAGGAACAATGGTATATCAAAATCATAGTAAGTGGATATTTCAACATTGTCCTTCTCTCTTGAGAGAAAAATGGAGGAAATATTGATAGCGATCCTTTCCAAGAAAATATGTAAGATCTTATGAACGAACGGGACCTCCTGGATATTGTCCCAAAAAAAGGAAAATATACTTGGTCCAACAAGAGAAGTGTCATCGAGCACATCATGGCTAGGTTGGATCAATTCCTTATTCACAACAATTAGTTGGTTAAAGGAATTGAGTGCTCCTCCTCAATTATGGCAAGGGGGGAATCTAATCATTGGCCCATTGAGCTAATTATATACCCTCTAGAGGATTTGGGTCCAATTCCATTTTGCTTCAATATTGGATGGATTTAAAAGGAAGGAATAACATAACTAATAAACAAAGCTTGGGAAACCTCGGTAAAAGTATCCTTCGCTTTTGTTTGGGAGACCAAGTTGAAAATAGTGAAGCAAGCTCTTTGAATCTGGGAAAATCCAACTTTAAGCCTCCAGGTCAAGAAAAAATAAAGGTTATTAGACACCTTGAGAATAATCAAGTCCAAATAGAGAATGGTCCAGTAATAGATGGATTTGTTGAAAAATAAAAGAAAGTAAGTAAACAATTTTACCTTCTCAACAGGAAAGAGGAGGAATATTGGCGTCTAAAGTCAAGAGGCCTCTGAGTAAGGGTAGGGGATCATAACACTTCCTTCTTTCAAATGCAAGCCAAATTTTGGGAGATTAGAAATAAAGTCAAAGAGATCACCCTAGAGGGTCAGCCGAAACTATCATCTTTCCCTAAAATCAAACATGAATCATTCAACCTTTTCAAGAGTTTATAATCTGAGGTCAAGGAAAATGACTTAGGTGAGGTGAAATATTTTACTTCATGCCTTCCTTTTATTTTTTTAGATTTAGAAAACCTCCAGTTCATAAAGCCGATTGAGGAAGAAGAAGTGATAGAGGTCATTTGGTCTCTTGATCCACGTAAAATCCCCTATTCCAAATGGGTTCTCCATTAGTTTCTTTAGATCCTTTTTTTCCCTTATTAAGACACATTTTCTACAAATGTTGAAGTCTTCCAAAGTTTAAGGAATCTAGGTGGGAATACAAACTCCTCCTTTCTATCCCTCATCCCAAAAGAATCAAAACCTGCCTTCTTTTCTTGTATTAAACCTATATCCTTGTGTTCCTCAGTCTACAAGATCCTAATTAAAGTAAAAGGAATATTTTACCGACAATAATTTGACAAAACCAGGGGGTTTCATGAAGAATAGACAAATTGTGGACAACATTATTCTATTCCAATAGGATATCTACTCTGGAAATAAAAGCATTGAACCATGCATGGTTATTAAGTTGGACATGGAAAATTCCTTTGATAGGTTTCACTATTCCTTCTTATTCTCTGTTATGGAAAAGTTACGGTTTTGTAAAGAGTTTGTCAAATAGATAAGATCTTCTGTTGGCAGTTCCTAGCTCGCTCCATTGATAAATTAATACCCTTGCAATTTATTTCCAACCTTAAGGTGATTGAAGCAAGGTTTTCCCCCTCTCCCCTTTACTACATTTTAATGGTCAAAAGTATTAGTAGAAATATGGAGCTTTCTAGCATTGACGAAAGGTTAAAGGGTCTAAGTATAGATGGGAACATCAAATATGTAAACCATTCTCAATTAGTTGACTACACACTCCTCTTGGGTTGTGCTTCCAATCAAATTGTTGTAAGATTTAAATAGATCCTTAATAAATATTTGGATCTCTCATGGGGCCTCATCAATTAAAAGAAGTTTCAATTGTTTGGATGGAATAGCTTTGTCTTTTCCCTTGAGGAGATCTCCAAGGTCTTTGAATTTTCTCGAGAGATTGAATGGTGGTGTTTCAAGTATCTCAGAATTATGATATCTCTAGGCACCTCTAACCTAGACAGTTGGAATAAAACCTTAAACAAATTAAAGAAGAAAATTCAGGTATAGGGAGCTTAATGGCTAAATCACTATTGGTAGGGTGATCTTGATAAAATCAGTCTTATCCTCTCTTCCCTTATATCTCTGCTCTAGTTTATTATCTCTAAGATAAGTGATCACACAAATGAGTGTTTTGATTCATACATTTTTATTGAAAGAAGGGAAAATAATAAAAATAAATTCCACCTAGTCCAATGGAACATTCTTCGCCTTACAAAGGAAAATGATAGCCTAGCAATGAAAGACCCTCTTAATATGAATCTTGGTCTCAGTGCAAAAATCATCTGGAGGCTTATATCAGATACAAAAGAATGGTGGAAAATGGATTTTGTGCATAAAATATTTCAATAAAAGACAGTTTTTAATGGTGGAGACAGTAAATTGATCTAGGCTTGGCTCTAAAATATGGAATCTACACAAGGAGACTGCTCCTCTCATCATTGAAAACCTTAGTTGGTGTGTTGGGAATGGCGCCCGTATCAATCTTTGGAAATATAATTTTTCCTCTAAAGGTCCTCTTTGAATTTGTGAAGAATTTAGGGATCTAGATTCATGGATGCAAGAGAATGGGTTTTCCAAATTGAAAGATATATCACTTTTGGATGATTAGGGACATTGGAAGGGTTGGTTGAGACCTGAGTTTCCTTCTCCTCTTGGGATCCAATGGGAGATTTTGATATACATGTTAAAAGGTATGGCTCCTATATCTGTTTCTTTGCAGGATTGGTATACGTGGATCTTAAGCCCTCAACATAAATATTTTGTTAGAATGGGATATTATAATTTGGTTAAGCAGCTTCCTCATAATCCCCCAAGCATATTTAGGTCAAAAATTTGGAGTAAGGATGGTATTCCAAAAGTAAATACCTTATGTTGGTCTTTCGTCCATCAACAAATCCTCATTGTTGAAAGTATTAGAAAAAGGAGTATTCACAGTCTGATACGATGTGCTTTATGTATTAATTCTGAGGAAAATATTCCTCACTTATTTTGGCTATGTCCCATTTCTTTGGAGGTATGGCGGTAAGTGTTGGCTTCTGTGTCTCCTATTGCTTCTATTCCTAGAACATGGGAGGAAATGTTTGAACAATGGATATCTAAACATCCTTGGGGTAGGAAAGCCTCATTGTTGTCAATACAATGTTGGGAAGCCCTCTTAAGTTCTTGTATTGGTCTATTTGGATTTCCATGAACAAAGTTGTTTTGAAAATGGAGATCTTGTCCCAATAAGTGGTCACCTTTAAAGCTTCTTCCATGCACTTTAAATCTATTTTTGTTAGAGGTTTCAATGCCAAAGAAATCAAGGGCTTGAATCAAGAGGATCATGATTGGATAAAGGTGGGTATGGATTTCCTCCCTCCCAACAAATTCATATTATGTCCTGTTAGTAATATGGTTCCCTACTTCAGGCTAATTCAATCATATTTCTTCAAGTGGAGACTAGAAAAGTCTCAGTTCTCTCTTTTTTTACGGGGATTCGAGAGGAAATCCAGGAGAGGCAGGGGTGGTAGGGATTTTACTTAGACCCGACGGAAACGTTGTATCGCAATTTGCATGGGGACTCAGCCTACCAACCAACAATCAAGTTGAGTATCTTGCAGTATGGAAAGGTTTGGAAGTAGCTATTGAAAAGAAAATTTATAGGCTATTAGTTTTGGAGATTCAAAGCTATTCATTTGACAATTGACCAAGGCCAAGAAGGTGATATGCCCAGATTTCCCCCCCTAAATCAAATGACCCTCATCTTCGCCTCTCAGTTTGAACAATTGGACTTCTTTCATGAGTACAAGCATTTGAACTTGTTTGCTTATGTTTTGGCTAAAAAGGGTTCTAACTTGGGTCAAGGATGATTGGAAATGGATCATACATTTAGCGATTTCTGAATCCATTAGCTATGTTTGATTCTCTAAGATGTAGTCAAGTCAGATGGGGAGTGGATCCTATCATTTCTCTCCACTAGTTATCATGTTCGAAATTCCTAGGAGCAATCATTCCCTAATAAATTTGGTCATCATAGAATTTTTTTGTCAAATTGGGATGTGGTCGCCCCCTCCATCATTTCCCATTTCTTTGCTCATATTTAGAAGCAAAAGGGCCTTGGGATCTGGTGGAATTTCCTTTTCTGGCCACAGATCCTCAAGGCTCCTTCCTGGTGTCTCAATGTGATCTACAAGTCACATGTATTATTAACCATCTTCTTCTCTATGTGCCTTGTCTATTTATTTTTCTCTTGGTGGGATATGTGATGGATCTCCTCAATCATGGAGTCCAGTTTATTATGTAGTGAAATGGATTTAATTGAGTTTTCCTGTGATAGCCCTCCATCGTTGATTCTTTGTATTGATGATGCCTTCGCGTTGGCTCTGTAATTTTTATTGCGATTTAGCTTGTGACAAGACTATGGCCCTGTCTATATATTGAATATCTTGGCCTCTTAGTTTATTCAAATGCCTTCATTCCATCTAGGTTTAGAAGTAGGGAGATTTCTTAACAGAGTGTTAAATTATTGGGTGTTGGGTCTTTGTTTAAAGATGGAAAAATAATTCATTTACCCAGAGAATGTTAATGCCAGAATAGTGCTCAAAATGATTTTGGATGTGACTCAAGCACTATTGGTTTCTATTCAAAAATTGGAGGATATGGTAGAAAAGCAGAGGTGTTCCTTTCATCTCTTTCTATAGGAAGAATTGTTAAGACATCACAAGGATATGGAGCATCTACGAGAAGGCCTGCACGAGGAGGTTCATTACCTTTCTACTCACATGTCTGCGTTGCAGGTCTCTAGGAATGTAAATGTGCAACAGGTTTTGGGAGGAGTTAGCTCTAGTGCCACTGCGGAAATAAAGAGAACCTATTGCTCGAGGGGGTCTAATGTTGCTGGTCAAGGTCGTTATTGAGGTTCAAGGCTCGAGCTATTGGGTGGAGTCTGATGTTGTTCATTTCCCTCTTTTCCTATGATATTATGCAATTTGTTCTATATACTCAAGTCCTTTTGTAGAGTTTATAGTGGTCATGTATTTAGTATAAGGAGGCTTTGCAACCTTAGAGTTGGTAAGCATTTTGAGTGGACTGATGATATCAAAAATTTTGTAACAGAAAACTTGTGTAAGGATTTTAGTCCTAATTCCAACTGTTATTAATATTAAAATCCTTACCCATTCCCTTAAAAAAAGTATAGCTACTATAAAATCTCATCTTAAGACAACTTGACACATTGCAATTAAAATTTTAAAAATCAACCATCAAATTGACACATAGTCAGAGTGGACTTGACCCATTGTAGTGAAAACTTAAAAATCAAACATGAAATTGAAATACAGAGAGGGCGTCCTTGATCCATTATAATGGAAAACTTTACAATCCACTATCAAATTGACCCAAAGTGGGGCCAGGTTACTAATCCATCATCAACACAATCCCTACAACCAAAAAAAGGGTAAAAAATAAATAAAAAAAAATGAAAAAAAAAATAATAATAAAATTTAAAAGGAAAAGGTTTAAAAAAAATAATTAAAATTAAAATAAAATTAGTAAAAAAACAATAAAAAAAGTAAAAACATATTAAAACAAGTGTAATACGCAGTGTTGATGCTTACCTCTTATACAAAAAGTAATCGATAACAATTATTGAATGCTTGAACAAATTCATAAATCTAACACATTTGAATTCGATGAAGGAAGTATTACAGAAGTAATTAGTGGACTAGATAACCTTGGAGAAAAATAAAGATAGGTGCATACATAATTTTGGCTGAAACGATAACCCAACATCATCGTTTGTTACAAAAGTAAGAGTTTACTGAAATGTGTTTGTGCACATTTTATTCCATCTTTAGCTTATGAGACCAAATAAAGAGGAGAAATTACAACATCTAGTAATTTTGTATTAAATAATGTATATATACGATATAAATAAAATAAATATTTTTTTAAAAGATAATTGTTGTAAAAAACTATTTATTTAAAGTATAGTCTAAAGAGCCAACAAAGTAGCCCAGAAAATAATGGGAATTCCAACAAGATTATGACAAAATCCAGTAGAAATTTTTGAAAATCTGGGTTACAGCTGTCAAACTTCAGGATTTTGAGTGCCCCAAGGATTCTTGACAGTGTTAAATACATTTCCACCATTAAAAAACAAAAAACAAAAAACAAAAAACAAAAAACAAAAAACAAAAAACAAAAAACAAAAACAAACAAACAAACAAAACGATTTAAACACTCCAACATTCTGATTTTTTGAAGAAAAAAAACTTATCGGATTCCAGTAAGATTCTTGTCGTCCAGGCGAATGTGTGGCATCGGTAGACAACACCTTTATTTAACTTTAAATTTATACTCATCCTAATTCAACAACAAATAAATAATCTGTGATAGAATTTCTATGTCGAAAAAATCAGATTAATATGAAGTATCATGTGTCATCTTAATCGCATGAAAAAGAATCCATATGTAATCAAATATCTAATATAAAAATTTACAATGTCTAGTATATTAAAATAAAAAAATTAGTTACACGAAGGCTTATGTGTGAGTGCAAAAGATTCCTAATTTTTATTTTTATTTTTTTTAATATTGCATTATGATTTAAATTTGAATTGTCAAAATATATAATATAGGTAAGTTTATTGAGGAAAATTATTGAACTAAGTCCATTCAATAATAAAAGTCGGCAACTGAAAATATGAAGAAAATAAGAAAGGGAAAAATATAAAGAAAATAAGCAAGGGGAAAATCAGTGTAATATGTAGTGGTGTTGTTTTTTGTTTTTTAAATCGGTCGGTTTCCATGGTTAGCAAAAGCTCGAACATAATGGAAACTGTGTTTATTTTGGAAAAGAAAATATCAATTCTGGAAAATCCATAAACTTGGAAAAAAATAATTGATAATTAATGTATGAGGACACATGGCCATTAGAATATATATATATATATATAAACAAATTTTAATTCTTAAAATTTGAATTTAAGCCGCATAAAATTTATCATCCACCAATCAAAAATTAGACATTCAAATTTTAAAAATTCAAAAAAATATTTTTTAATTTCTAAAAAAATAAGTTTAATATTTAATCTTACCAAAAACTTTAATAAACCTTGGAAATAGTTTATAAACACTTTAAAATTAATTAAAAGTCGAAGCAATTTGACTGAAATTGATTACAATATACTCTTCTTTCAGAAGATTAAAAAAAAAAAAACAAAACAAAAAAACTTGTTTAAAAAAATTCAAAACGACATTAAAAGAATAAAATAAAATAAATCAAACACAAAAAAGTTATAAAAATTACCAAAAGAAAAATTCAAGCATAAAAAAAAAACACATAAAAAAGAAAAATGCAATAAAAAAACCAAAAATAAAATAAAAGTAATATATATATGAAAAACAAAAAAATATCTCCCTTCAAATTGCAATTAGAAATAAAAATGATTTATATATATATGAACAGACATTAAAAATAATAATAAAGAAAACAAATTAAATAGCTACAAAAATTAAAGACGTATACGTTGTTTTGATATGCAGAACCAACGTGTATGCACGCCTTTTCTAAGGTGAACCTGCGTACTGATCTATAAATGATGATTTAATCTTTACAACAATTCCAGACTTCAGTTATACCCAGATCATCATATTTATAGTCTACAACATGCGCCAGTTATTCAGATAAAAGATCAAGACACACAAAGATACTTCACTTCAAGCCTTAAGATCTTGACCCATCATTAAATCTTATCCTTCATCAAGCGCTAAGGTACATCCTTGATTCAGATCCAGTTGTGCACCTGTATTCTAGATTTTTCTCTTCATTAGATATTCAATTCATGAGTACCTTTGCCTAATGATCTTCTCCTCCTTTTATAGTCTTAGGCCTTACTCAATACCATGGACCAAAACCACTTAGAACCAATACCTTGGACCAATACCAAGGATCAAAATACCATGGACCAAATACCACGGACCAAAACTAAGTTTTCCAACATGTATGTGCCTTTCCTTCCGTGAAAGTGCGTGTGTACGCTATACGTGCCTTTTGGTCTGTGAACCCGCGTGTACACGCGGCTTGGTCAATGGGGAACCTGCATATACCTCTCTTTCTTCATTCTGTGAGTCTAAACTGTGATCTGTCATCTGAGTGAGTTGCCATCAAGGACAACACCTATGTCATAGTGCCAAATCTGTGTCATAATGCCAACAATCTCCCCCTTTGGACTTGATGGCAACCCCAAGTCACTCTCCCCCTTTGTCATCAAGGGAAAAGGGTTATGCTCCCCCTGAGTACATGTTGAATGCTCTAATATGCTGAAGAGTGTTGATTGAGCTCCATGCTCGAGTCCATGCTCCCCCTGAATATAAGCAAGGTCTGCAAAAAGATGTTCTAAAAGAAGAACATGACTCTATACATCATAAATGACCTTCCTATCACCAATGACTCATACATACATCCATCTCCCAACCAAGTGGGGATATACCAAGTTTGACTCATCCACCCAACCAAGTGGGGATATACCAAATGTTTATACATGTCAAAACAAGAACATTACATCATCCATCCCATGCATAGTGGGGAAACAAAATAGGTCGTTTCATGACCTTGACATTAAAAGATATACATGACATAGAGACCAAATATCTGAAACAAGACCATGATAGTTATCAGCAACTATCATCAGCAGCATCTGTCAATCACCATCCAAACCAGCAACCATGATCTCCCCCTGAATAAAAAACAACTGTGAATTTGTACCAAGATCTTCTAAGATAATGCCAACAATGCATTATTAGAAGTATATGCTCCCCCTGTGCTAGATGATCACTGTTAGACCCATATCAGACTCCTTTCATCCTGAGTCTGGCCCACTGTTTTTCTTCAAACCAACATATACGTGACTGTATCCATAGAAACCGGTGTATGTACGCGGATATCCTTCATGGAACTCGCGCATAACCACTTTTCTCTAAAACAGATAAGTTTTAACCACAAAATGATACATCAACTACTCCCAGCTTCTGTCTGAGATATTCAAATGTCTCTTTGGGCAGTGGTTTGGTGAATATATCAACAAGCTATTCTTTGGAGGGAACGTACTCCAATTTGACCTTTTGTTCAAGCTCTTGTGAACGTAGAAAATGATATTTTATGGCTATGTGCTTGGTCTTGGAATGCATGACTAGATTCTTTGAAATACTAATTGCACTTTTATTATCACATAAAATGGAGATGGGTGGAATACATGTGATCTGAATGTCTTGCAATGTTTGCATCATTCAAAGGAGTTGTGTGCAGCAAGATGCAGCAGCCACATATTCTGCTTCAGCTGTAGATAATGCAATTGAACTTTGTTTCTTGCTAAACCAAGACACTAATCTGGAACCCATATGGAATGCACCACCATTAGTGCTTTTTCTGTCATCAACGCTTCCTGCCCAATCTGCATTTGTATATGCATAAGTGGAGATCTGTATCTCTAGGATACCATAAACCAAAATTCTGTGTTCCTTGAAGATATTTGAAAATCCTTTTGACTGCCTGAAGGTGTGATTCCTTTGGATTGGCTTGGAATCTTCCAAATATTCCCATTGCATGCATGATGTCTAGTCGGGTACCTGTTAGATAAAGCAGACTGTGAATCATGGATCTGTAGGTTGGTTGATGTACCGTCGTTGATTCATCAATTGAGCTGAGACTGCATCCTGTTACCATAGGGGTACATACTGGTTTAGAATCTTCCATGCCGTATTTTTTCAAGATCTGCTTGAGATACTTGGTTTGTGACAGAAAAATACCATCTTTATTTTGTTGAACTTGTAGACCAAGAAAATATGTGAGCTCACCAAGCAGGGACATTTCAAATTCTTGCTGCATTACCAAAGCAAAGTTTTGACTCATGGCTTCTTCATTGCTACCAAAAATGATATCATCAACTTACATAACAAGTATTAGCAATTTATTATTGTCAATCTTTGTATATAGATTGCTATCAGCTGATCCTCTTGAAAAACATTGCTGATGGAGGTATTTGTCAAGACGATAATACCAGGCCCTTGGAGCTTGTTTTAGACCATAGAGATCCTTTCTAAGTCTACATACAAGTTTTGGATCATTTCCAAGGATGAATCTGTCTGGTTGCTCAATATATACTTCTTCTTCTAAGTCCCCATTAAGAAAGGCAGATTTTACATCCATTTGGTATACTTTGAATTTTTGAAAACTAGAAAGAGCAAGGAACATTATTATGGCTTCAAGTCTAGCAACAAGTGCAAAATTTTCTTCAAAATATATACCTTCTTGTTGAGCATATCCTTTACAAACAAGTCTGGCCTTGTTTCTAATAACTTCACCATTTTCATTCAACTTGTTTTTGAATATCCATTTGGTTCCTATGACATTCTTATCATGAGGTCTAGTAACTAATTCCCAAGTATTATTCTTTTCAATTTGCTCAAGTTATTCATTCATGGCCTTGACCCAACATTCATATTTGCATGCTTCATTTACATTCTGAGGTTCGATGGAGGAATGCAATGCTAGATAGCTTGAAGCTTCTGTAATAGTTCTTCTTGTCTGCACACCTGCCTCTTTTTGTCCCAAAATTTGAGTCTCTGGATGATTTTTCTGAACATACTTGGATGGAGTCTTTTCTTCTGCCATTATCTATTCTTCTGGTGCTTCATTGGTTTCTTCTTCAAAATTAGTCTAATTTGATGTGGAAGGATAATCCTCATCTTCTCCACAATCTTCGGTTTTTACCTGCTTTGGATTTTTGCATGCTTCATCAACCACAACATCAATACTTTCAATAATTTTCCCAAGTCTTTTATTATAACACTTATATCCTTTACTTCGAGAAGAGTAACCAAGGAGAATGCCTTCATCTGCTCTGGGTTCAAACTTGCCAAGTTTTTCATCAGTCCTTTTGATGTAACATTTGCTTCCAAAAAATTTGAAGTATTTTACGGTAGGAGTCTTACCATACCAAAGTTCATGTGGAGTTTGAGTGTTGTTTACCCGAACATTTGCTTTGTTGAGAATAGTGACGGCAGCGAATGTAGCTTCACCCCAGAAGGTTGCAAGAGTTCCAGACTCATCTAGCATAGCACGAGCCATTTGTTGAACAGTTCTGTTCATCCTTTCTACCACTCCATTTTGCTGAGGAGTCCTTGCAGTGGAGAATTTCCTTTTTATTCCATGTTCTTCACAAAAGTCAAAGAATTCATCCGAGGTGAATTCCCCTCCTCGATCAAATCTGAGACATTTGATTTTGCAATTTGATTCATTTTCAACCAGGGCTTTGAAGGCTTTGAATTTTTCAAATGCTTCATCTTTATGCTTTAGAAGCCCTATCCAACACATTCTGGAAAAATCATCAATGAACAATATAAAGTATTCCTCTCCACGAGGTGACTTTTTCCTTGATGGACCACATAAATCAGTATGAACAAGTTCAAGAGGCTTACTAGCTGATCCTTCCTTTTCAGGGAATTGCGACCTGGTTTGCTTACCAAATTGACATGATTTGCATATTGTATTTTTTGGAATGCTGATATCAGGAAGATCATGAACAACCTAGAATTTGCTTGCTTTTCTTATTTGAGAGAAGCTTAGATGCCCCAATCTTCTGTGCCATAGCCAGTGTTCATCATTTTTTCTTAGATAGCACTGTTGTTGTCCTCCCTTGAGTATATATAAGTTGTTTGGAGTTCTTATACCTTTGATCACGGTTTCTCCTGTATCAAGCTCACGAACAACACATCCATTTGATCAAAATACTACTTCATTTCCTTGATCACACATTTGACTGACACTCAACAGGTTATGCTTTAGACCATCAACATACATAACATTCCCAGCTTTAACTTTTTCTTTTAAAAGAACATAACCTTTACCTTTTATGACAGCAGGAGTGTCATTTCCAAATGAGACCTTCTTTTCCTTTTCTAAGGCATTATATGACTGAAGTTTTTCTTTATCACCTGTCATGTGTTTCGAGCATCCATTGTCGATGTACCACTGATTTTCTTGTCCTTCTACATACAGGGCTATACCACATCTTTCTGTTTGTGGTTCTTTATTTCTCCATATTTTGGGATTTAATGAAGTTTTCTCCTTCTGAGATGTTTGCCGAAATTTACTCCTGCATTCAGATTCTTCGTGACCAAAGTTGTTGCAGATAGGGCATTCTATTTCATTTTCAAGGAGAGAAAAGTTATTGTAGGTCCGTTTCATGATCCCCATCACATTCCTTTGATTTCGTGCTTCTCTAGTCATGATGGTCTTATAAGAAACACATTGAGCAACTTTATGTCCAAAGTTATGACATGAAAAACATTGGCCATTAAAGAAGTTCCTGCGATTATCGAATCTACTGACCTGGTGATTGTAGTTGCTATTGATATTCATTCTTGAAGTAGATTGAGTATGATTTACCTGAGGTTTGTAGCTTTTGTTCATCCTTGAAGTAAATTGAGCCTGATTTACCTGGTGATCTGCTTTATGCCTTTGTTGTTGATTGTCAAACTGTTCACCACTCTTTGCTGCATCAAGATAGCTTTCAGTGGAGGTTGACGGCTTCTGTGCTTGGGATGCTTCTTCAGTATATCCAAGACCTATATTTATCAGAAGAGAACACTGCACTTTGATAATTTCATTTAAGGTTTCCGATCCTTTAGTAAATCTAAGATTGAGAGCTTTTTTTTCTCAATATCCTTTCTTAGACCCACAATTTCACATTTTAGTTTTTCATTGTGTTTTTCTCTTTCAGCAAGTTGGAATGTTAGAGTATCTATAATCATATTCTTTTCTTCTAAATAGATTTTGAGTTTAGAGATTTCTTCATAAATGTCATCTTCATCTAAAGCATCCAAGAAATCATCATCTTCAAAAGCCATTAGAAGTCTATAGTCATTATTATTTTCATCTTCATCACTATTTGATAAACCATCGCTATCTTCATGAGTATAGTAGCTCTTCTTACTTACACTTTGTTTTCTATTCCATTTTGTTGATTCCTTACCTTTATCAAGCTTATCTTTATGAGGACATTTGGCAGCATAATGATCGACTCTTCCACAAGCAAAACATTTGAAAGGTAGTTTACCTCTTAATCTCTCGAAACCCCGTTGAAGGTTCTTGACAAAGTTTGCTTCTTCCTCTCCTTCTAAAATATGTCCCGATTCATTGAGTTCTTCTCTTCCTGAAGCTTTGAATGTGGCTTCTCTCATATTTGATGGACCTCCTTTTCTCATTTCGAAAGAAATTAAGATTCCGTGCAGCTGTGTCATAGTAATAGTCTGAAGATCCTGCTTTTCTTCTATGGCAGATACTTTTGATTCAAACTTAGTAAATAGGGATCTTAAAACCTTTTCAACTAAAGTAACTTCTTTTATCTCTTCACCCAAGTTCGTCATGCAATTAACAATCTCATCCATATGTAAGAAGTAACTAGCGATACTTTCATCATTGTGCATGTTGGGACTCAGAAATGTCATATTTTCATCCACCTTTTTCCTTACATTTCATCATTCCCTTAACCTGTTATCATATCACTTTCCTACATACACTTGGGTTTAACCTTCTTATTTTCCATTTTATTCATTTTTGTATTATAAGTGAATTTATGATTAATTATTAGAAAATGTACATATTTTTATATATATCTCAAGAATATGTGAGTTTTGTGATGTAGGAAATATGTGAAGAATTAATATCTCCTCCACCATATCAAGGAGATAATTATGCAAGCCTTTTTCTACGGAGAAAATCATGGAGGCATATCTTATCCTAAGGAGAAGATCATGGAGGCATATCGAGAAAATCATGGAAGCATATCTTATCCTAAGGAGAAGATCATGGAGGCATATCGAGAAAATCATGGAAGCATATCTTATCCTAAGGAGAAAATCATGAAGACATATCTTATCCAAGATATGAGAGATTTGTGGGATCATGTTTGAGAGATTTGTGCGATGATATCTTGTAATAATGGGAAACTAGTTGAGAGTGCTTGAGAGAATATTTGAATGTAATTATGGAAAGGTTATATTCCTCATGTATATAAGAGAGTGCTCTCTCTTCATTGTGATGATGAATAATGAATAATAGAGAATGGAGATTAACTTTGACTCTTTCTTGATTTGTAATTTAGTTATTGTAATATAGTTTGACATAGTTTTATTGTCATGAGCTCATATCTGTTGTTTGCCATTCACTTCTTCACATGTTGCATTTATTTTCCTTTACGCAATTTCATGCTTTCCTAGTTAGTGTTTCAATGCTTTAATTTGATTTAAGTAATTTAGATTAGATTAGTTCCACTTCAGTCCTGCATATATAGTGCATGTGTCTCGTAAGTCTACGGACCTCGGATTGATAAGTTAAATAGTTGGGTAGTACTACAACGGAATTAAACGAACATAGTTTCACCCAACATTTTGGCGTCGTTGCCGGGGAGGCACGATGGATTGAAGTTTAGTTTGATTTTTCTGCAAGTGTGTTTAGACATGTTCCTAACTCCGAGGTGTTAAATGTGGTAAGACGTGGGGAACAGCCTACGCATCGCATTCGAGATACCGTAATGGGTTCGACCTCTTATGGATCAGGGCATGTAGGGCGTGTTTACATTTATGCAAGTGTGAATTTCAATTTCTGTAGGTGTGTTTGATTTTCGCAACTGTGAAGAATGTGTGATGAATTCATGGTTCATGGTTATAATTGAAGCATTCAATTACTCAATTAATGAGCAGTCCTTGTAAGAGGTTTTAATTGAGTATTGAATTCAAGATTATTTCTGTGATCCATTTTGTTTTTAATTCAATTTTTAGTGTGCTGATTTTTTTTGTTTTTTCAACATGACTTAACAATGAGTTTCAGCTTGGAACTACTCACTCAGATCCTAGCAGAAGTTGGGATCTCTTCTTCCTTGGAAGAGGAGATCTTGACAAGAATTAAAGGTTCAACTACTCCCCAAGAAATAAATGAAGACTCAACGTCTGAAGAATCCTGCGTATTTGATGGCGAACAATCATTCGAACAGGAGATCGAGGAAGAAGAGCAGCAGATTGGAGAAGAAGAAGAACAGAAGTTACAGCATGATCTGAGTGAGAGTAACTGTGCTTATCAAAGCTTCATCGAACAATGGTTCCAGGTAAGTACTAGATTAAATTCATCTTTTAACTTTTTAGTTGATTTGCAGTTACAGCAACCAGACTCATTCACTGTCAAATATTTTCATCCATCATTTGACAAACTGCTCCTGAATCTATTGTTGTCACTGCTACGCGAATGGCTTCATTGGAAGTTTAACTACACGTAACTAATTTGTAAATTCTAATTAGTATAGAGTAGGTAGGCTTTTAGATTTAATTTTCAGTTCTGCTTTTACATAGAATAAGTATGCTCTTCTCCTGCGTCTTTGTACGATCTCGAGGATCAGAAAATAGGTTTCAGTTTTGCTTAGAATAAGTATGCTCTCCTCCTGTGCCTTTGTACGATCTTGAGGATCAGAAAATAGGGATGATTACCAATTTCAGGAATAAATAAATGTTTTGCAATATGCTTCATCAAAAATATCTTTCAATATGCAAATTTTTGTGTCCATTTGTTAAAAAGAAAATTTAAAACTAACCATTTTTGTTTTTAAAGATAGGATTAATTTCATTTTCTAGACTGTTAATAATAACAAAATAAAATAAAAAAAAAAATAATTAAAAAAAAAAAAAAATAATTAAAAAAAGTAATAATAATAATAAAACAGTCAACCAGCGCACTCATGTATGGTTTCAAATCATGTAGCCGAGGATCTGGTTGGGCTATTCTCGTAATTCTCAAAAGGGGTGCAGAACCAAAGAACTAGCCCTGTCTTCAACTGTGGGCATTACCTTGGCTATTTTTCCCAATTGCGGTACAACAGTGATACTATGTGGGATTGCTGCTGATTTGCTTGGATCCAATATTCACCCACCCACCCCGATGCTTGCCAACTTTGTTGCCATACCCATAGAACTGAGTTTGGTGGTGCCTTTCTTGCGTCTTGGTGAAGTCATTACTGGCGGGGATCATTTTTCTTTGACTTCAGATGCACTGATGCTTGGCTCGCTGGTTGCAACACCCTTCATCTTGGTTGTAAGGCTCTGTCAAGTCCTGTATGATCATCGAGCTCCGACTCCAGCGTTTTGAGAGCCACTTTACCCTCGAGAAAGCTCCAAAACCTCCGTAATTCCTTCCGATAATTCTCTTCTGCTTCTCCCAAATAAATCCTGTTAAATGGCCTCATTTCGCCCTTAATTTGCCCTCAACTCCAAAGCTTCAACAGCAACCTTTTGATGCAACTGAGAAAAATTCCGTCATGCTTACACTGTTGAAAGCAAATTTTGCTCTTTCAAAGAAACAAAATTTAAGAGATCCGGAAGCTTACCCATGATCTTTATGGCAATTGGAGCCAACATTGCACAAACATACTTCTACTCGCAGTTCTAGACCATTTAGTAATCCGGAAAAAATACAATGTTAAGAGCACAGCAGAAAAAAATTGAAAGCAGATTCCACTTGCACCAAAACGCAGCTAAAATCGATCTACGGGCTCCCGTATGCCAACACAAGCCGATCTGCCTCAAACACAATTACTTCGAGGGTTTGAAGCTTAATTGAAGCTCTGACATAACGCAAAATATTTTGCCCTGTTCTGCTGCCTCATCCGTTTTCTTGTTCAAGCCGAGCATCTGCAATGCGTTCCGGCTGGCTACGAAGGTGTCAGCTCTCCAATAATAACATAAAATAAAACACAAAACATAAAATAAAAAGACAAAAATAAATAAATAACAAAATAATTGCCCTCATTCATTCATACACATCATCCTCACCCAGAACCCAAGCCCAAGATGCCAGGGATCCAATCGCTGGGTTTTTCAGTTAAATGCATGAATCTTATGGCAATGAAAACCTTCTGATTCTGATTAGTCAAGTCAGAGGCTTGGCAAAGCCAATTTAATTTTGTTGGATTTGACAGCCCATCCATACGCAATCCCTGCAAACGTCAGTTTTCAAAAGCGGTTTGTGATCAAACCGGGACATTTAGAAAAAAGAAGACATGGGTTTTTTCCCTAATAGAATGAATTATAAAACCCAGAAATAGTTTGCTTGAATTCCTAACGGTTTGAGAGGGAATCGCGATTCTTTGAGACCCTGTTCTGGTAACTGCGTAAAAAAACGGTTTTCAAATCAATGTACAGAGAATTAGGGGTGGTCGATTGCTGATGGTTTTATAGCAATTTTTCATTACTCGACTGATTGCTGATGATTTTCATTACATGATGCAGTAATTAAAGTTGCAGGTTTGCTCTCAAATTTATTGCGTGGTTTGATGGATTACTATGGCAAGTTTTTAAAACTTTCATCATTACCTGAAACAAATATTTGGCTCTTCTGCTGTATTCCTCGATGACATGCCAAGTGCCATAAAATTCTCCGAGGTCGTGTTAGCATTTTCTCAGATATTATTCACTAAGCTCTCAATAAGCTCTCAATCATCCATGGTTTAAGCTGCTTATCACAAAGTTTTCGACCTGAACAAAAATCTGGAGGTTACATCGACCTTCATTTTGGTTTAAACGCTGTGATAAACTCGGTCTCACAACAATAACAAATTTCTGCCTCCATTTATTCACTATTCCTGTGCAATGTGACTCGACCCCGACTATGAGGCTGCACTGAATAATCGCATCAGCAAATCGAGCCACGAATTGACTCACTCCCTTATATAGTGGTTCGGTCCATCCAAATATAATGAATGTGCTTCGCCCTAATGTTAAAAAGGATCCCGCACTTCTTACGCGCAGCCAAACTCTTATTGGCAACCAAATTCAAACTCTCTAGCACATTCAGAGGCTGCCCGAATGTTCAGTGAAAATAAGCAGGAATGTAACAGAAGCGGTCGTGAACTTGTGGCGCAGAGCTGGACAACACACTAAGTCATTTTGTTGAGAGCATTTGATGGACTTATATCAATGAAACTTGACCTATCTCAATACTATGAATCAAGTGATTGGTTCCAAGTTTAGTCTTAAATGCCTAAAGACTTGGTGTATGTCTGTTTTTATGTGCTGGCTTTTTGTTATTTGTCAAAGTCACAACCATGCCTATGCCTATTCATAGTGTTGAACTTGAGAGTGAAGGGCAGCGTTTTTCATAGCCCATGTAATCTTCCCACTATATTTTGTTTGTTATGTATATAGTTGGCAAACTTACAAAAAAAAATACAAATAAATAAAAAAAATAAAAAATAAAAATAAAAACTTGTCACACTCACTACTTGTTCCCTAACAAATACAACGCTTTTTCAAATGTTTTCAATCAACTTTCCTACACATCAATAAAAACATTTTGAAAAAGTGTTGTGCAATCAATGAGTAAATTGCATGAGGACATGCAATAATTTTAGTTGGGGGGAAATAAAAGTATGTTGGACTTTTTGTGAATTTGTGGGCAAAAGTAGGATGCATATACTAACACGTGAAATGAGATTGGTGTTATGTGTAGGACAACGAGAAGCTTATGCAGAAAGCTCAACATTATGATGCAACACCTTTTTCATCCACAATTAGAGTTATTTCAGAAAATAATTAAAAAATGGACATTTTGTAAATTTTTGAAATGCGCTAATTTGTTTTTGAGTCACTTCATACAGGAATGATCGATGGAGATGGCACACGAAGATGACAATTTTTATGCAGGAATGGTGCTAAGTTTTTCAGAGTATGCAAAGTGATTTTTCGAAATCACAATAAAACATGCATCATTGGACGCTTGAAGGAACAAATTCTTCACTGCACATATCATGACATTTTCCACTACACACCTTTTGTGTCATGATTACTTCCCTTTTTCCTTCCACATACCTAGACCATCCTTGTGTTGCAGCCCATCTTCCATTTCCTTATCTTTCACGACTTCATGCACGCCTATTTTTCTGAATCGCATACATCCATTTATCCTTTTCAGTTTGCCTTTTGAATAAAACTCATTCCCTTTCCATGATCACATTACCTTGATTTCCTAGCCATGCTGATCCACACTGCTTGTCCGTGAGTTCTTTCTATTTATAGTCCTACCAAATCTTTTTGTACAAACTCGCGTTGACTGATGTGGGATTCCTTAAGGCCCACCTTTCAACAAGTCTTGCCCCATCGACACCAGCACCTTATCTGGGAAATAGACTAGAGTTCATTTTGAGTACCTAGAGGCTTGCATGCCTTAATGGCAAGTTCTCTCGCTGGCGATCATGGGAATACATCAATGTCCCTTGATCTTCAGATCTTGCAAGTGGCTCGACCTCGACACATCCATTCGCACTTTGCAAGATGTACTCCGGTACCTTGGCACTCATTGACATCAATGGTGAGTTGCCTCGCATTGGTTAACGGCATACATCAATGGCCGGTAATCCAATGATTTCTATTCATGCTCGACATCGACACATTTATTCGCATGTTTAGAATTGTACCATCGGGTTTGTAGCGGGTGAAGACTATACACTTTTTCATGACTCCCTCAGCAGTCACAGCAGCATGCATTCTGATCTATGAGAGTACCACAGTACCACTCTCAGCATTTATCTTTTCCATGATTCAGCATCAGCAGTTCAGATTCCTTCATTCTCCAGGATCCAGTTACATCAGTCACATTTTCCTGATCCAGCAGCAGCAGCAGCTACATTCCTATTGCATACTTCATCATTCTTGGGTAAGTAGAGGTATGTTGTTTTCTAATTTTTAATCATGCAATTCCTTATATGCTAACTTGAATATTTTGGAAAATTCCCTCACCATGCTACATTTCCTTTCACACGCCATGTGAAGTTGCATGCAGACATGCAACCAATTCAGTTGAGGGGAGGGAGAACTACATTCACTACATATTCACTTCCATGATTCCATTTCTTCACCACTATCACTCCATTTACCATTCACCAACATTTATTTTCCAATGATACTTTGTTGCACTTTGTTTCATACGCAATATTGGCATGCTTCATTAATATTACAAAAGGTCTTTCTTATGCACATTATGATTTCCAGTGAGTGTTTACATTATTGAAGAAAAGAGAACAGAAAATGAAATGAATGTTGTTAACACAAGAACCAACATTATTTGTATTCATGGTTGTCACACAAGAACCAACCATAAGAAAATGTAAATTGTTACTAAATGTCTCTCACATATCCTGGAAACATTTAAGACATCATCATGTAAAGCCAAAGTTCAATATGCCAAATGTTCTTAAAAGATACCCATGCATGGTTGCATGAGGACATGCAACAAGTTCAGCTGGGGAGGATGTTGGGACTTAGAAATGTCATATTTTCATCCACCTTTTTCCTTACATTTCATCATTCCATTAACCTGTTATCATATCACTTTCCTACATACACTTGGGTTTAACCTTCTTATTTTCCATTTTATTCATTTTTGTATTATAAATGAATTTATGATTAATTATTAGAAAATGTACATATTTTTATATATATCTCAAGAATATGTGAGTTTTGTGATGTAGGAAATATGTGAAGAATTAATATCTCCTCCACCATATCAAGGAGATAATTATGCAAGCCTTTTTCTACGGAGAAAATCATGGAGGCATATCGAGAAAATCATGGAGGCATATCTTATCCTAAGGAGAAGATCATGGAGGCATATCGAGAAAATCATGGAAGCATATCTTATCCTAAGGAGAAGATCATGGAGGCATATCGAGAAAATCATGGAAGCATATCTTATCCTAAGGAGAAAATCATGAAGACATATCTTATCCAAGATATGAGAGATTTGTGGGATCATGTTTGAGAGATTTGTGCGATGATATCTTGTAATAATGGGAAACTAGTTGAGAGTGCTTGAGAGAATATTTGAATGTAATTATGGAAAGGTTATCTTCCTCATGTATATAAGAGAGTGCTCTCTCTTCATTGTGATGATGAATAATGAATAATAGAGAATGGAGATTAACTTTGACTCTTTCTTGATTTGTAATTTAGTTATTGTAATATAGTTTGACATAGTTTTATTGTCATGAGCTCATATCTGTTGTTTGCCATTCACTTCTTCACATGTTGCATTTATTTTCCTTTATGCAATTTCATGCTTTCCTAGTTAGTGTTTCAATGCTTTAATTTGATTTCAGTAATTTAGATTAGATTAGATTAGATTAGTTCCACTTCAGTCCTGCATATATAGTGCATGTGTCTCGTAAGTCTACGGACCTCGGATTGATAAATTAAATAGTTGGGTAGTACTACAACGGAATTAAACGAACATAGTTTCACCCAACAGTGCATTTTGAGAGTTTCATATTGAATTCTGAGAGATTGAAATTTTGTATGTTTCACCTGATTGTCTCCTTCATAGCTTAGAACGATTTTGTCCAATATTTCTTTGGTGGTTTTGAGCTGCATAACTTTGACAAATTCTGATTGTGACAGACTCCCCAATAGTGTATTGACAGCCTTGGCATTGGTTTCATATTGCTTTTTACATGTCGTATCTGTAGGAATTGCTGATGGAAATGTATATCCTCCTTCCATGATTTCCCAGACATCTGTTCCAAGAGATTGAATATAGGTTGTAGTTCTTACCTTCTAATAAACGAAGTTTCTCCCATCAAAGATTGGTGGTCTAATGGATCTCTCTCTTTCGTAGTTACTCATGATGATAGATCTTACTTCAAGCAATCAAGCTTCTTCTGAAGGACCTGCTTTAAGACCAATTGTTGGAAATAATACTGAGAGGGGGGATGAATTAGTATTAGCAAGTCAATAATATTTCATTTCCATAATCATATTCATATACGCTACTTCAGTTAATGGAACTTGCATGTATACGCAACTGTATTTAAGGCAACTAGCGTATATCCTAAAAACTTATGATTCAGTTAATTTATCATATGTTGATCTTTAATCAGTGCATTAGAACCATATAAACAGTAACCAGGTGCAGTAAAACAGAACATACAATCACACACACATGAACACAAGATATAAGGTGGAAACCCAATGTGGGTGAAAACCACCTGTTGTAATCGTCTCTATCTTCTTTTTAATAAGAAACTTCTTTTTACAATTTTTGTACTGGTGCAGTCTTATACTAGTACGCAGGCTTCTACCTGCAGAAGGATACAACCTTCTCACATTCTCCAGCTTCTCCTGGAAAGGAGATACAACCCCCTAGCTCTGGTACTAGCTGATATGTTTATTAGTATGTAGGTGCCGACCTATAGAAGGCTACAACCTTCCTTTTTCTTCCAGGAACCATGTTTCATAAATTTTCAGACTGGATCCATCAATAACATCATTCAAACATCAAATACATCTTCATCAATCAATCTCCTTTGCACCAACCACAACTGAATCAATCAATCACTTTTAAGAATGTTGTAACCAGAACACAGTAACCAAAAAATAGTAACCAGAATCCAGAACACTATAACAACAACTAGAAGTAGCTAAAGCATATTTTATGAGGTATACGCTATTTCAATGTGTCAAACCTGCATGTATACGCACTTTTCTCAAGGCAAACCTGTGTATAGATCTGCAAATTAAATTTAAGATGTATACGTTGTTTTGATACGCAGAACCAACGTGTATACGCGCCTTTTCTAAGGTGAACCTGTGTATAGATCTATAAATGATTATTTAATCTTTACAACAATTCCAGACTTCAGTTATACCCAGATCATCATATTTATAGTCTACAACATGCGCTAGTTATTCAGATAAAAGATCAAGACACACAAAGATACTTCACTTCAAGCCTTAAGATCTTGACCCATTATTAGATCTTATCCTTCATCAAGCGCTAAGGTCCATCCTTGATTCAGATCCAGCTGTGCACCTGTATTCTAGTTCTTGCTCTTCATTAGATATTCAATTCATGAGTACCTTTACCTAATGATCTTCTCCTCCTTTTATAGTCTTAGGCCTTACTCAATACCATGGACCAAAACCACTTAGAACCAATACCTTGGACCAAATACCTGGGGTCAACACTTCGAACAAGATACCTTGGACCAATACCAAGGATCAAAATACCATGGACCAAAACTAAGTTTTCCAACATGTACGCGCCTTTCCTTTCGTGAAAGTGCGTGTGTACGCTATACGCTCCTTTTGGTCTGCGAACCCGCGTGTACACACGACTTGGTCAATAGGGAACCTGTGTATACCTCTCTTTATTCATTTTGTGAGTCTGAACTGTGGTCCATCGTCTGAGTGAGTTGCCATCAAGGACAACACCTATGTCATAGTGCCAAATCTATGTCATAATTCCAACATCGTCATTAATGTATCTAATAGTGTGTTCAGTTCCAAGTAAAGTATGGAATTATGTTTATGTAAAACTTAAGTCAATATTATGTACAAAGAAAGAGTCACAGTTGTCAGTATGGCCAAGGTCATCTTAAGAAGCTTTTTTCTCCAATCCCTAGGGGACAACATGTATATTCATATAAATGATTATAATGATTTTTTTTCTCTGGAAAAGAATACTTACCCAAAATTCTAGTCAATTAGATTTACTTTGAGTGGTTGGAACAAACCAATGTTATCCTTCCCACTTATGTTCAATTTCCACAAATGACATGTTAACAGTTATGGACATAAATAATAATACGTCAAAGTATCTAATGAAAATCCAAAGGGTATATGCCCATTCACCCATGACCAGTCAGTGATATAAGTAGATCGTCAAGAGGGTCATTGTAACTTCATAATTTTTATCAACTATTCCATCAATCAATGAATAATCTATAATTACATAATTTCAAGTATAAATAGGAATAATTTATGCCATTGTTATCACAACCACATGTAACCAACCTCACACCACTAATCCATGCTTTTGACCCTGATTCGCACAATGAGCCATCAATATATACATCCATTACAAACTATCATACTATCGTCATCACCATTCTAACACCAAAACTCGACGCATGCAACCACCATACATAACCACACAGCAATCATATAACTCAACTAGCAACAAACTGGATTAAATCATCATCCATGCCTTATTATTTGTACTCATTTACCGATTTGTACCATCTTCTACCACTTCAATTCATTATCCATCACTGTCAATTCACCATACCTATTAGCATCTATACTTTGTCTTTATTCCTATGTGATTTATATATACCTTTCTGCAAAGTTTGAATCCTTGAAAATCACAGCATTGTACTAGCCTACTTTTTAAACTCCAATCAAGGATGGAATTTGATGAGAAAATTTCCCATTATCGGGTGATTTTCTTATCAAATACAGCCAAAAAAATTCTCTACTCATCAACATTTTTTTAAAGTGATGAAACAAGAACTGAACTTGCAAAAATAGTCAAATTTGACGAGTGTTTCATATTTGAAATTCATACCCTGAGTCCATGCCTCATTTCCTATGAGAGATCTATACCATCTTTAATAAGTTATTTTATCTTTGTTTTTCAAGAGATATTTAAAATGTTAAACCTTTTCTTTACCTTTCCAAAAGAAATATATATATATATATATATATATATATATATATATATATATATATATACATACATATACATATACATATATATTCAATTATTTTATCTTTGTTTTTCAAGGGATATTTAAAAAGTTGAACCCCTTTTCTTTACCTTTCCAAAAGATACATATAATGATTCACAATTATTACTTCAAAGAAAAAGAAAAAAGCGGGTGAGTTTGGTTTTACCATTTTATATACATAATATAAAAGGGAATTTAAATATTACAAAGATGGATTCCACAAAGAAAAATGCCAAACCCAAGATGGTTAACAATGTTAAATTACATGTAGATGTACATTGATATAGATATGAAGTTAATGACCTAATTTATCGGATCAGCAACATAGAAAACTTAAGGAAAAAAGACATGAATGACAAAATTCATAGTTTATGGGTGTTGACACCTAATCCGAAACGGATGAGGTGAAGCTGGACAGTCATCTAGAAGATGAACTGATCCGTTGTGTATATGTATAAATAAATAATTGTCTAATGAATAAATCAGTCAGTTCTGTCTTGCGCTCATAAAATTGCTGGAGTTACCCTGGCCTGACATGGTATCAGAGCTCAGGTCCCAGTCCCTAAAATAGTAGTAACTCCTGTCCTGCTCTGGCGTGATTCCCTGGCTCTGCCTCTGCCTGAATTCGCTGCGCTCTCTGACTGCCAGAGACTGCGCCTCTGGAGACTGCGCCCTCTGACCATGAGTAACTGATGTGCGTTGATGCGTTTTGAGCGTTGATGCGTTTTTGAGCCTGATGCGTTCATGTATTCCCTGGAACGCTGCGTTGAAGCTCTGCTGTCGAACCATGACTGCGTTTTTTAATGGTAACTGCAATGGTGGCTGCGTTGAAAACTGAGGTATCGTTTTTTTTAATGGTGACTATGGTATGCTAAGAACTGTGGTTTATTACTGCGTATGGTAGAACAGTTGCTGCGTTGGGTTTATTACTCTACCCCCATCTCACCTGAAATATGATTGTGTATTGCTGCGTTTTTATTATTCGCTCAGTTTTATTGTAAGAATCTTGAATTAAAGGGCTTTCGGGAAGGGAATCGGGGTCTGATGGCGCCCACCGGTTCCTTACATGGTTTTTGAAGTTCACTGCGGTCGCCTGTCTAACTTGTTCATCCACCGAAGCCTCCGAAAGAAGCTGCAGAATGGTGATACCATAGCCGGGCCGATCAGACGCTTGCTTCAGAAGCTCTTCTACATGGCCGAGACTTGTTTTCTCTCGATGGGCAGGGGAGGGTAAAGCCTTATCGTCTCCGAAAGACACGCGTGCATATAATGCATTTGTTTCAGTTCCTAAACATAACTGCATGCTCTAACCGCTGTAAATAAAAAGTTTGTTTTATGTAGCAGCATATATATTCATTTAAGTACTGCTATCTCTCCCGAGAAGTTGGAACTAGCGGAGTTTTTTTTTGTTGTTGCCTTCTGGAGAAGTGAAGTACCAGGTTTATTCGCCCGAATCTCTGTCTAAGCTACTAGAGAAAGTGAATCTCGCTCAGCCTGCAGCAGAGGCTTCTTAATTTAATTTGGAAATGCATGTATAAGGTCTACGATGCCATGCTTGAGCGTATTGCTGTGAAGCACGATAGATGCTGGAATATGTGGATCTGCCAAAACTGCTGAAGCTATAATGTTAAACAAATACAAATGCCATCTAACATATATTATAATATACTTGGAGCAGAGTTTTATTACGCTGTCCTCTTGAACAGCTTTTGCATTAATATATATATTGAAATGATATATGAGATCCCTTGAGCGCCCTCCTTTTTTTCAAAACATAATATTGTGGCGGTGATATAAGAAATGATGTATGTTTGAAGAAAATAAGGCTATGGCATAAGGATTTTTTTTGGCAGAGATATATTTTTTTTACAGAATGCATAAGGCTATGACATAAGATTTTTTTTTCAGCAGAAGTGTTGCTGTGGCATAAGATTTTTTTTTTCAGCAGAAGTCTTGCTGTAGCATAAGTTTTTTTTCTCAGCAGAAGTATTGCTGTGGCATAAGAATTTTTTTTCTCCAGCAGAAGTCTTTTATCAACAGAAGTTTTTTTTAGCAGAGATATTTTTACAGAATGCATTCAATCATTTCAATGGTCGGAATAGTTCTCACTGGCAAGGAGAACTATTCTGAATGGTCTCGGATGGTAAAACACACTCTTATCTACAATGAGCTGTGGAAAGGAGTGTGTGTTGGAGAAGAAGATAAAGACCCTGTGCAGCCCACATCAGACAAAGAACTCGCCATTTGGGAAAACAAGAACAGCAAAGCCTTTGCATTGATCGCAGCATCTGTAAATGAGGAAGTAAGTCGTCATATTTCATCCTATTCCACTGCCTTTGAAGCTTTACAAAAGCTGAAAGAACTCTATGATACACATTCTGCACTTGAAGTTGTTCAGATCATGATTAAACTCTTCACTCTTGAACTGAAAAATAATGATCCTCTTACTCTTGCATCTGAAATAAAGTCTATAGTGCATGATATTAAATCCACTAAGGTTGAGCTGGATATCTCTCTTATTGCCTTTCTCAAAGCACTCTATCCTACCTACTCTAACTATCTTGAGTCTTTACAAGCAAATGGAAATCTTAAAGATATAACCTTTGACACTCTTGTGAAAAAGTTTGCTGAAAGAGAAAAAGCCTTTGGAAAGAAAACAGTCCCTAAATCTTCTGAAGAGACTATTTGCCTTGCTCACAAAGAAAAGCATCCTGCTCAAGATTCTACAAGAGGAAGAGGTGGATGAAGAGGAAGAGGAAGATACTTCAGAGGCAGGGGGGGCAGACATCCTCAAGCAGAAAAGGCAGATCTGCATTGCATTCGCTGCAAACGAAATGGATCACATGATGCTTCTACATGCAAGCTACCATGGGACAAAGTTGAGCAGAGAAGAAATCAGCAGAAAGGTAAAACTGATGACACAGACAAAGGTAAAGCACCTGAATCCGCTCACTATATTGAGGCACAATGTAACATTGGAGTAAATGAAGATTTGTTTAATGCTTCACTTGCTTCTTCGAAAAATGACTGGTTGCTTGATTCAAGAGCAACCTGTCATATGACTCATAGGAAAGATTTCTTTGAATATTTCACTGACAATGTTGATGGAGCAGTATACTTTGCAGATCAGTCAAAAATCAAGCCATTAGGGCTTGGCACAATCAGGCTTAAACTGCCTGGTCTTCCAGACTTTCTTCTGGATCATGTTCTATATCTCCCACAGCTGAAGAGAAACTTGCTATCCCTGGTCCACATCCGCCAGCAAGGTCACTCCATTCACATGTTTGATGGCAAGCTTGAGGTAAGAAAGGCATCTGACCACTCACTTGTCATGAGGGGTATAGAAGAAGAAAGACTCCTTAAACTGCAAGGAACCTCTGCTCATGCACAACATTTCTCATATATTTCTCATCATGAAGAAGGTGCACTTCCATTAAGTTTATTATGGCATGCTAGATTTGGACATTTAAACTATGATAGTCTTCGCTTGTTGAAGAAAAATGGTGTTGCTGGTTTGCCTACAATTCCTAGAAAACATAAACAATGTGATGCTTGCATTCTAGGAAAGCATAGCAAACAGCCTTTTCATGATTCACATTCAAGAGCACATAGGAAGCTTGAACTTATTCATTCAGATTTATGTGGTCCAATGCCTGTTCCTTCTGCAAATGGAAATAAATATATCATGACATTTATTGATGATTACACCAGAATGTGTTGGGTTTACTTATTGAAGAACAAATCTGATGCTTTTCAAACATTCAAGAATTTTCATAAGTGGATTGAAAATGATGCACAATCTCATATTGGGTGTATTCGCACTGATAATGGAAAAGAATATACATCAAATGAATTTGAACACTATCTTCGCCAACATGGGATTAAACATCAAACAACTGTGCCTTATAATCCTCAACAGAATGGTGTAGCTGAAAGAATGAACAGAACAATTTTGAATATGGTACGATCCATGCTTTTCTTCAAAAATGTAAAGACAATGTTTTGGGCTGATGTTGTTCTATGTGCTGCATATATAAAGAATAGATGTCCATCTAGTGCTATAAGAAACAAGACTCCTTATGAATTGTGGTATGGACATGTTCCTTCGGTAAAACATCTCAGGATATTTGGTTCCACCTATTATGCTTTAATACCAAAGGTACATAGAAACAAACTTGGTGCTAGAAGTCGTAAGTGTATCTTCCTGGGGTATTCAAACACATCTAAAGCATACCGCCTTTATGATGAAGTAAATAAAAAGTTTGTTTTATCTAGAGATGTCATTTTTCTTGAATCATCCAAATCTGACAGTGTTGTTGAGCGGCAACTTGATCGCTTGGATAGATTCACAAAACCGAAATCATTTCAAGAGTTTGATAATCAGATTCCACATCTTGAAGGGGGGATTCCTATACTAGATCAACATGTGGAATCTCCTTCTGAAGAACAATCTCCCCTGCATGACACTTCAACAACGGATGATGCTTCAAGTGATGTAATTGATAGAATTGGGAGACTTAATCTTGATTCAGTCCCAACTCAATCAACAGAACAGCCTGGACCATCTCAGAAAGGTCCCCCAAAGTGGCTGACAAAGACACTTGAAAGTGTTCATCCTGATGAAATTGGAAAAACAGGAACCATAAATACAAACAGACAAGATGGAGGTGATGTACATAACTCTAATTCACCTGTTGATATGGATGTTACTTATGATTGTGAATTGAACTTGTCTACAGATTTTGAACCAACTTCCTTCAAAGAAGCTGCTTCTCATGATGAATGGAAAGAAGCGATGCAGAAGGAGTATGATGCCCTCATAAATAATGGCACTTGGAAGCTGGTTGATCCTCCATTTGGAACCAAACCAATTGGCTGCAAGTGGGTCTACAAGAACAAGTACAAAGCTGATGGCTCACTTGACAAACACAAAGCTAGGCTTGTGGCAAAAGGTTTTGCACAGAAGGAAGGGGTCGATTATGAGGAAACTTTTGCTCCCACAGCAAAATGGGCCACCATCCGGACACTCTTTGCACTAGCTGCTCAGAACGGTTGGAAAGTCCATCAAATGGATGTAAAAACTGCATTCTTGAATGGAGATCTAAAAGAGAATGTTTTTATGTCCCAGCCTGAAGGATTTGTTGTGAAAGGACATGAAAATAAAGTATGCAAACTTGTGAAGTCCTTGTATGGCCTCAAACAAGCACCATGAGCCTGGTATGAAAAACTAACTGAGCATCTTCTGAAACTCAACTTCAAACATTTTGATCTTGATGATGCAACTTTATTTGTCAAGAAAGTTGGCAAAACAGTTGTATATCTTGTGGTATATGTAGATGATCTTTTAATGACAGGGAACAATGAAAGCTATATTGCATCCATAAAGAAAGAATTAGGAAAATTTTTTGAAATGACTGATTTGGGCTATGTTCATTACTATCTTGGCATTGAAGTAACCCAACATCCAAAGTCCATATTTCTTTCTCAAAAGAAATACATTGGAGATTTGTTAAACAGATTTGGCATGACAGAGTGCAATCCCCTTTCTACTCCAATGGAACAAAACTTGAAGCTCACATCTATTGAAGGAAAGGAATTTGAGGATGCAACAAAGTATAGACAGCTTGTAGGAAGTCTCATCTACCTCACTACTACCAGACCAGACATTTCATTTGCTGTTGGAATCCTCTCCAGGTTTATACAAAAGCCTTGTGAGGGACATTGGTCTGCTGCAAAAAGAATTCTAAGGTACTTGAAGGGAACTCAAGACCTTGGAATCAAGTATACACAGGTGGACGACTTCAACTTGATTGGATACTCTGATTCAGACTTCGATGGAGACAAAGAAACTGGGGTATCTACTTCAGGATATGCTATGAGTCTTGGATCAGGAGCTGTCTCCTGGAGATCACGCAAACAATCAGTACCAGCAGATTCCACAACAGAAGCAGAATATGTGGCAGCAGTTGAAGCAACGAAAGAAATTGTGTGGCTCAGGAAAATTCTTGAAGATTTGGTAAAACAAATACAATCAACTCCACTCATGATTGATAACACCTCTGCAATAAAATTGGCCAAGAACCCAAAGTTCCATGATCGTACTAAGCACATCAATACTAAATATCATCTGATCCGACATCATGTTGAGGCCAAAACAATCCATCTCCGTCATTGTTCCACAAACGAGCAAATTGCAGACATCTTCACCAAAGCGCTTGGAAGAGAAAAGCTTGAAATATTCAAAACGATGCTTGGACTCACCAACATCCCTTCAGATTAAGGGGGGAATGTTGACACCTAATCTGAAACGGATGAGGTGAAGCTGGACAGTGATCTAGAAGATGAACTGATCCATTGTGTATATGTATAAATAAATAATTGTCTAATGAATAAATCAGTCAGTTCTGTCTTGCGCTCATAAAATTACTGGAGTTACCCTGGCCTGACAATGGGGAAAAGAGAACAAAATCAGTAATTTAATAGAACAAGGGAAGAACATATTGTAACTTTTTGATAATTGATGGAAAAAAGAACAATGAATGAGGGGTGATGACAAAAATCAAAAAATGAAGAGACTTAATGATCATAGTGAAAGAATTGAGCAATTGACAGTAAAAGGAGATTCATTATTTGCATAATTCTTAGCCTATTATAGATGGATACAAAGTTTGAAATAAAAAAATCCAAGTTATCAGAGATGTAATTATGCCTTCCACTCCCTTAGATAAACCATGCTAAATGGAAGGTGTTACTTTTCCTTAACCCAACCTCCATGGTTTCATTATGGAAATGGAATTACAAAATTTCTCCTTTTCCAATATGAATGGAACTAACCTTGGAATACACCATTGTGTTTATCTCATCAAGATATTTTTGGGGATAGAAACCTTATTAAAATCTGACACCTGAATCAAAAGTTACAAACATTTAATGTTTGGTCATTAAACCCTCACCGCGTCAATAGGTACTACCATGTGAGACCCCGAACCAACGTATGTGGTGCTACTACATCACCCGTGGCCCCAACTATGGCTTCAGCCACATCATTGTGCTATCACACCTCACACATTCACATTCGTCCTTTAAGTCACCTTGTTAAAACTCTACGATGGTGATTTTCTATCAATTGACGGAGATTATTCTTGTTCACAACTCATGTCAAGTCCGCAACATCGTATTCTAAAACTCCTTATAGTTCGCAGTTTGAGATTATGTCATGTTGGCGTCATGTTGTCATCATGAAGACATCAGCATGTCACATGGCCATCTCGGAAGGTGTCACGTGTCATCAAAAATCATGCCACATGGCCTTCAAAAAATGTATATTTCCTCCTTCCATGTGTCGTGTTGATTTCATGCCATGTCAAAACCTCATACATGTCATCATGTCACATAGACCCCATCCTAGGTCCCACTAGTGTTTCAACTCCTCGTGCAAGTCAACCCTTTGCCATTATAACAAATTTTGGGTTCAATGCTACGGAGAGTCCACGTCATTGTGCCCTGTCCTCACAATAGGGTAAGGAGGTGACTACCATATCGAGGACATGACATAAGAAGGAATCGTCTTGTCTGGTGATGGAAATAACTTCCATCTTGCGATCTTTGTCATCGCACCACCTATAACATCTTGCCACACTAAAAATGTCCCACATCGCAACACAAATTTCATCTCTAACTTACGTATGGGAGGCTTGTCTCACAGTGTTCATTATGGGCCCAAATAATGGAAATACCTATTTCGCTAAGGGTGTAGTGCGATGGGAATTTAGGGTTTAGGAAATAGAAAAATTCCCATGAATTTCTCACTGAATCTTAGGCTTATTCATCTACCTCTATCTTTCTCTCCCTGAGATGTAGCAACATCAAATTTCGTTAGCTCTCACACATGGAATCTACGACTCCATGATCCTCCTACTCATAGGATTTACACCCTTTGTATCAATCCCAAGAGGACATTAATCAAATTCTCCATGGTGTTACTCGTAGGACATCACAAGCTCTTACACAGGGAATAGTCAAGCATTCCTAAAGTTTATTCATTAGAAATTGTTAATCATAAAGATTCTTTGTTAAGTCATAATGCTCATGCCATGGAATCCCATCAACCACAACAACATATCTACTCTTAGACACTAAATAAGTCATGGAATTACTAAGAGAATAATAGCCAAATATGGATCCTCAATCCTCCTTTTGTCATGAGATTAAACATGCATATATTTATTCAAAATACACAAGAACTTTTCATTCCTTACAAACAGTACATGTTATATATACTCATCAACATTAAATATTCACATTGTATTGGCATGCATAGTGACACAAGTAAGCAACTTATATCGTGAAGTAAATGACTGAAAACTGAGAGTGGGACTTTAACTCTGCACCAAATCGTAGGATAACTACATTGTAATCCGTTCTCGTAGTCAACCACCCCCAAGTTGGATTCATATTTTTAGGAGGTAATTGCACTGGAGTTCTCAACTAATTAGCAAATGACAAGAGGTAGATTCTAATTCTCAAGTGATTTCTCAACAAACCCTAGTTGTAACACCACAGTGACTCTCCACCAATCAACATAACAACCACAAGGGTTCAAGAAAGGCACTGAGAGTCTCAAATTTGTTCTGGAAAAAGGACTATATATGTGCATGGGAGGTTTATTAGCTCGATTGGCTACTACAAGAGTGAAGAGCACACTCATCTAGGTATATTGTCAGTGGGTACTAGCACCAGTGTTATCATCCCCAAGCTACACTTGGTGTTCATCAATCCCTACTAATACCTGAGTGACTCAACCCAACCAATGATTTCTCAATCCAACAACTTCCTAGTGATTTTTTGGTACCAAGGCAAGCCATTTCTCAAGTGTTTATCAACAACTAAGCCCCACAAGTGTATTGACTTAGCTAACATCAGAGTACCACCATTTTTTTGAACTCTCTGGCATACAACACATAGGCACACACATAGGCCTCTAGTAAAACTATGCACAAGAACATACACATACCTTAGTAAAACTATACACAGGCACAACTCAAGCCTCAATAAATAATGTGAAAACACAACTCAAGCCTCTATAGAAGCACAAGGAATTTAACCACGAGAGCAAAACACAAGTTCTCATGGAAGTCGGTCCTTTTTAGAAGTCGACCACCATTTCCAAACCACTCTATTTTCCTTTCCCCTTTCGCTCTGTATAGGGACATGCATCAAGATATTAAACTCCCTTCCAAGTCTCTTCCTCGGGAATTTGCTTCCCTAACGTACGCTTGCATGTTGACAATACAATCTACGAGGAAAATCATACAGGATCCATTAGGGGATTTTTGAGGTATAAAATGGGCCTCCTAAGGAAATAAAATAATAGTGGAAATAATGAAATAAGATTAGATTACATCATCAAATTTTAGA
The DNA here is from genome assembly GCA_031772625.1 of Pinus tabuliformis. NCBI lineage: Eukaryota > Viridiplantae > Streptophyta > Pinopsida > Pinales > Pinaceae > Pinus > Pinus tabuliformis. The sequence goes on along the minus strand of CM062806.1, from coordinate 710,469,165 downwards.
GGAAAAAAAAAACTATGTTTTCAGCTCGTATTTTCAACTTATCTCCCTATGGGTTTACTCAAATTTCGAGTGGAAACACCCATTGAATGCAAAATTTGATTCCTCATCCAAGAAGTACCCATGTTTCGTACTTTTGATGGATCCTACTACATGAAAAATGAGAAATATGTAAAAAACATGATTGCAATCATGTTTTTTCATGTATTTCTCATTGTTTGTGTAGCAGGGTCCATCAAACGTATGCAACATGGGTACTCTTTGGATGAGGAATTAAATTTTGCATCCACTGAGTACTCCCACTCAAAAATTGAGTAAGAATCTAGGGAAATAAGTTTAAAATACGAGTTGAAAAAGTAGTTTTATTATTTTATTATTTTTTAGTCTTTTTACTTTTTTACTGCAAAAATGGTGAATCATCCCCCATGGTTGACATGATCATCTTGAATCCTATTGGTTCTTGTAAAGTTTATTTTGGTTGTACATTTTTCATAGGAGGCCCATTTTAGACCTCAAAATTCCCCTAATGATTCGTTTCTCAAGAATCCATTTCCTCCATTAAATGCCTACACAATAGGGTTATCAACCAATAGGGTTTTCAGTGATAAAATAAACGCAAGGCTTGGGGTTTATAAGCAAGTCCCCATCATTCCTTTGACTCTGTATCCACCTCCTCATCCATTAAATGTGTTTAAATTTTCACATCATTTACATGAATTACAATTCATAATAATATTTACAATAAGGATTAGCTAAAGGGATTATCACATGAGACATCAAGAAGCATTAGAAATAGTTTTTTGAAGCAATATGCATAACTCAATATTTCAATATATATATTATCATAAATTTAAAAGCGATACCAAAATATAAAATTAAGGACAATGTTGTTGTCTAGCTCAAAAAAATAGAGAGTATCTTTGGATCAAATCCCTCGCTAGGTGAACAAGAAAAAATAATGATTGCATCCAACAACTAAGAAGGGAAAGCTTATGATTGACTTCTATGGTGTACCAAAAAATAAGAAACTTATTCATTTTATAAGCAAAGTTTCACAATTTCCTTATTAAAAATATTCCATGATGAAAAAGACAAATCCCTATGTAACAAATTTGTGCATGTTAAACAAAAAAGAAACATAATTGATTGCACACAAATGGGAAGTTCTAACAACAAGATAACGCAAATTCATGGATAAGTCATTACTAAAAATGCATATATGTGGGTTTATATCCATAACAAAATAAAACTACATAACCCTAAAAATATCGAGGATACTAGACATGCAACAAAACTAATTGAGCAAAAAAACAAATTCAATAGGCCATCATTAACCAAGGAATATGAAAATTAATACTATAATTGAAATAATAAATGGATAAGCAAATGTGGATATGGAGACAAACAATCACTAGGACACACATGCAACAATAAAAAAAAGTATATACTTGTAAAGCGGAGAAAGAATCAAACACTTTTTGCACTAAATCAATGAGGGAAATAAAGGAAAACAATTGTCATGTAGAAAAATTGAACATTGGAGGATAGATGTGAAGACATTTCACTACACTACTATAAAATAGTGTATGGGAATCAAGAAGTCCAAAAGTAAGATGATGAAATCACTATAGCATATAACACATAATCAAACCATGATGATAGCATATAACGCATAATCAAACCATGATGAAACATAGCAAAATGCATTACTAACTTCAGTCTCATGTGCCCAGCAAAACAAAAATGAAGAAATGAAGAAAACAAACTTCAATGAAAGATAAGTACTCTAAAGATCAAATACCACCATCACTTGAAAAATGCATTATATCACATTTCAGAAAAAAGAGGATACAATATCCAAGAAAAAAAAGAAATAAGCATACAATTACATTGATAACCATGTCAAGGAAACCACCATGTAAGACCTTGAAGCATAAAGGAGTAATAAAAGATAGAAATGTCACAATACTCATAAATTCTAACAACACACATAAGTTTGCAGCCATTGTTGTCACTAAATAATGTAACCTCTTTGTGTACCCCACCAAGGACCTCACAATTTGAATGACTAGTGAACAAAAGGCCAAAAAAAGTATGAAAATGTCACTATCTCAATTCAAATACAAGAACTATAACTACAAATAGGCCTTGTTCTATACTACTTGAGAAAATGGACATGGTACTAGGTGTGAAATGGTTTATGTAGTTGGGAAGATATATTACAATCCTTGAAGAACAATTCATGCAATTTAATTGGCAAGGTCAACACATTCCACCACAAAAACATCCTCAACTAGATATATTCTTATTTACTATGCTTTAAGGACAAATAATTGTCTTTAGTGAGACTTTTTGGAAGATTTTCCGGTCTAATTTCTCTAAAATCCAGCAGGAATTTATTGAAATCACAAGCTTGATGGGTAACCCCTGCACAATCGAAGTGCCCTAGGGGTTTTTCAGGGTGTTGAATTCATATATACAGTCAAAAAATCAATTTAAATAACACAATTCAAGATTTCACCTCAAATTTTTCCGTCGGATTCCAACACCAAAGAGTCCAAAAAGTCACACTAAAGACAACTCCTCATTCCTCCCATCTATCATTTAAATCTTTCAAGTTCAAATAAATAATTGAACATCTTCACAGTGAAGTGAGGCTTAACCTCCACATTCATCAACTAGAAAGTTGAAATGCCTTATTTTGATTTGCCCATTAAACCTGATGGGCTCGTGTCTCCACTACCTAGTATGTGGTAGAGTTTATTTGAAAGAAAATGATCGTATTGTTTTCCCTGCAATCATTTTCAAGGCACAACAAATTGGCTAATGCCCATCAAAATACCCTCATGAATTTTAATTCCCGACATTCTTGTCCTCATTTTTGCCAGTTATTATTGAAAGCTTTGGAGAGTAGGTGTTCAAAGAGAGAATTGGACATCATCACAATGAGGCGAAGCTTGACCTCCACACTCATCAACTAGCAATTTGAAATTCCTTGTTTTAATTTGTCCATTAAGCCTCATAAGATTTTGTCTTCACTACCTAAGATGTGGTAGAGTTTATTTGAAAGCAAACAATCATATTGTTCTACCTGCGATCATTTTCAACACATTGTCAAGCAATCTATATAAGCACTCACATTATGAATTAAGCCAAAGAAAAACATAGAATTTATCTACATTATTTCTTACGGCCTTTTATATCACAGTAAAATACAAACAAATTGTGACACACAATAGACAACAGGACAGATTTTATAACTTAAACAACTGTATTAATAGAGTTTATCATCATTATGTATCACATAACGATGGGAATGGTAATACAAAATAAGTGATAAAAAACAATCAGTTAACAAACAAAATAATCTTAAAGCGTTGTTAAGTACCAACATTTAAGAAAAAGGGCAAGAAGACATACATAAATATAAAGATAATACAGATGCCAAGTTAAAACATAAGTAACAGTAAAAGAATGTTAATCATAACATTTAACAAAGAAGCAATGCCCATAAAAGTTGTTTTAACTTGGCTTCACGCAAAACCAAAACCAGAGATAGCTAATTGAAGATGGAAACTAATCTCCTTACTTTTTCCATTTTGTGGAATACAAAAAGGATATTAAGATTTTAAATTAGTGTAAAACACACGAGATTGGAAACCAAATCAAATGTATATTAATTAATCTCAAAAAATGATGCACAATGTGTACATATTAATACATACAGGAAACAGTTGAATTAGTTCCCGGGAGTTCTTGGACTCCAATAACTACCCAAATTGACCTAAGGTTAATCCCGAGAATACCTATCTAATATTCCCCCCCATAATCCGAAGGGATATACCAAAGTCCAAGAACAAGAGTTCAAAATGAAAAAATGCATCTCCGCCAAGCGCTAAATATCTGTCAAGAAATGGTTTTTAAGGATAGCCACAAACCAAGATGGGAGGACTCAAAATATCAACCAACACCAACTCTGGAACCTTCATAGCGGTTCTTAGAACAACAAAAAATGTAGTTTTAAAGTGACCACAAACTCTGGAACTATCACAACAGTTCTTCGAACAATTCCAAACATGAATGTGCTCAATCAACTCAACTCTGACTCAGGGTCTCTTGACATCTCGAACTTGAACCCATAGCAGACCATCAACAATTCCCCCCTTGTCGGATACAAGGTGAGAAGTATTTTGCATCATTGCAAGACTGGTCATCACTCTCGAACATATTATTCAGTATGACCTGTAAATCTTCTTGGATGTTTTCATCCAATCCCAAGAAGCAATCCATCTAAAATTTACCTTCTCTCTTGCAGTAGTCTTCTTTTTGGAACATCTATTTGTATGATGATTTTTCTTTCCACAATGCTCACACAGGTGAAGATCAAAACACCGATCTTTCATATGTCCAACTTTGTTACACTGTTGGCATCTATCAACTTGTTCTAGAACAACACCGTTCAGAAATCCAGCACTTCGAAATTGTATCGGTTTAGCAAAATCTGGAATGTGAAAAGATACATCCAGAATATTCTTGTTGTAACCCAATCCAATTATATGTTTATTGTGAGTAATCTCTTCTAATGGCCTTATGAAAGTTTTGGTAACGACAGGCTTCACATCTGTATGCAAATGACTCTTGCATACACTTGCTTGAACACGACTTTCCACTGCACCCAAATTTTCACTTCAAATCACTTCATTACTCTGATAATTTTCTGACTGATGATTGGGCTCAAATAAACTATTGTTCTGAACAAGAACAGGTTCAGAATTCTTCCTTTGTAGTTCTTCTCGCTGAAACTGGGACTCTAGCTCCAAGAATTCAATTTTGTTTTTTGCATTTTGTAAACATCTTTGGATATCAAAGAGCATGTCCTTGCTAACTTGGACAGTGTTATGAACACTGGATGACATTAAACTGCGTAATAACAGCAACAAATCAACTTTGGCCATTTTCTCAAGCAATCAACTTTGAAAACAAATGGGTGTCAACTACCACCAAAACCGCACCCAATACAAACAAATTTATGATGATTTAACCGGGTGTCGGATTCAACCGATCATGCACCCATCTATAACATTGATGATACACTTTTAAACTTTGAAACCACCATACTTTTAACTTCAAATCTTCAATTCAAACTTTGACTTTTTTTTAATTCAAATTTAACAATTTTAGTGGTAAAAAGCACAAAAAAGTTCTTCCAAAAGATTTGAACTTGTGACCTTGTTATCTTTAAAATACGAAATGAATTCTATTAACCATAATGCCTTCCCTACAACTTCAATTTTATCTTGCATGCCAAATTCTCTAGTTCTCTTGTCATAAATAATCAAACCATTTATAAACTCACAGAAACACATTCACCATAATAACCCTTATGCTTTCCCATTTTTAACTTTTTCAATTTTATTTGGATTTGTCTTTTTGCTCTTTGTGGTCAACCACGATCATCAAAACTGCAGGGCAACTTCAGAAAATCAGTACTGCAATTTTTCCTTAGTGACTCTCCTTCGATCATACATATGGTTGACTCTAACAAACTAATCAAAATTCGAGCAGAAGGGTCTTATTGCTCTGCAGATCCTCCTCTGTCACATCTGGGTGGGATCAACGCAAGTCAATCAACAATGGAAAACTTGAATTCTACGCTAATTACTCTATTTAGATCTCCAGTGACTCATGATCTTTCCTTTGCAATGTGCAGAGAGGCCAAGTTGACCACGACCGCATCAAAAGAGTGAAGATGGCTTCATAACAATGGATTGACTACGCTCTGCAAACAAATACTTAGTCGGGACAAGTCGCTCTTTGGGTCCACAACATCAAACAACATCTTCGAAATTCCTTGAAATGCTTCAAAATTCTCAAAGAACAAAGTACAACAGACTACGTTAGCAGTGAGAGTGTGCAATCTAAAGAATTTAAATGTTTTTAACTTCAAATAAATACCGCTATATAGAATTTCAGCCTTCACAACAAGATTGCAACATATAACAATATCAGTTACACTCCTCAGCGACGCGACGTTACGATCACGCGTCCTCCTCTCCTTGAGAAGGAAAACCCTCAAACTTCTTCATGTTGACCACTCAATTGCTTCTCCGCTCGATGGACTGGTTGGGCAATTCATAATCATTACAGCGCTAACAACAACAAACTCTTATTTATGACTGCAATTCACAGACTCGTTGCTCTTATCTCTTATCTTTTAGAAGGGAAATCCACAGGCAATACCGACTTCAAACAGCGCCTCCTTTGGTGTTGCAGGTTCTAATTAAAACACTTGCCCTGGCCCCTACCATAGCAAATTAATAACACTTTACAAACTTTCTGATGGCAGGCCAAGTCACCCCGACGCCAATGTCACCATTCTCTCACATCCATATAACAATGGATTTGGCCATTTTTACACTTTCAATGTCCAACAATAAAAAAAAATACCCACACAACTGGGCAATACAAAAGCATGCCAAAAGGAAACTTCAACCAAAACGAAGTCTTGTAAAAAAATTTATCAGTCGCTACAAAATATTTCGCAGCATCTATTTCTAATTCAATGTTAAAATTATTTCACAAAATAATTTCACAACGCTTGTTAAAATTATGTAAAGCAATTTCAAGGAAGATAAAATGACTCTCTTTCCAGAGTGACTTTCACATCCCTAACTCGCTCCTTGACACAATGAACTATTTCACGTGCCTTTCTTCACCAGGATTTGCAACACCATACAAATTTGTCAATAAGAACTAATAAAAAAACACAAACAAAAACATTAAAAAAACACACAAAATTAGTGAAAAAGGATTTGAAAGCATTCCCAAAACAAGGTGCTTTCTTCTACTATAATAGCACTTGAATTGTTGTAACAACCATGCATTCACTACGCCAGAACCTAGTGAAAGTTCCTCCACAGGGTTTTGAAACCATTACAACAAAATACAAAAGAATCATGAACAACCACACAACAATTGAGGTTGCAATGCTCAGATTTTTTTTAATGTGAATCAATTGAGCAAGTTATAGGCTTTCAAAATGACCAATATTCAAATGAACAAATGCACAGGAATAAAAACCATGAGTTCACAAGCAGAAATCAATTCAGTGTAACCACGGAGTTTTTAATTCATTTAACAATGACACAACTTACAGCCCCATTGCTATTCATTACGCCATTCACCCAGAAATACCTTCCATTCACACAAATTGAATGTACAAGCATCTACAAAACTCATAACATTGGTTACACAGAAGAACAAGTTCCTCTTTGCTCTCCCTGTCCCCTCTCTTCTCCTGAAAGCTTCTCATTTTTTTTTCTTCTCCTCTCCAAACACTCTTTTCTTATTGTTTCCCAAGAGAAACCAATCATGATAACCAAGAGTCATAAAGGGTGAATCATTTCCCCTTCTTCACAGAATAAGGGAAACTGAAAATCTATTATTTTTTCCTTTTACAATAGATAATAACTTCTCCAAATTATTCTAAAAACAAAACTCACTTCCTAATGTAAATGTTTACACTCTTACAAAACATTAAAAATAACTCCCAGCATTACCATGTGACCATCCCATCACATTGGTAAGTTCTCGTCCAGACTCTCACATCTTGTGCTCGGTCTATGCACTTGCATCACTTTCCAATGGACCTCCTTCAAACATGCCTACAGAGAGTTGGATTAGAAAGATTACCAATACCAAAGAAGATATTCTCAATGCATTCAGGGATTTTTGGATTTTACGAATTCTAGGATCATCAATAAATCGCAATCATGGAATTTCACCTCGTGACTAGTTAATGTTATATGTAAACTGTCTCAAGGCTCACTATAAATTGTTGTCCATACCTTGCCATGCATACCTAGCCACCCAATCATACCATCTTCTACCATCTCAATTTATTGTCCATCACAGTCAATTCCTCATAGTTTGTCATACATCACACATCGTACCTTTCATCATCAGTGTTATGTTTTCATTCCTTCGTGAGTTCTGTACACCTTTGTGCTAATAGTCAATCCTTGAAATTTGTTAAGTTTGTGTTAAATATACATAATATAAAGGAATTTAAATATTGAAAAGGTGAAACAACAAAGAAACTAAATGATCATTGCGATAGAATAGAGCAATAGGTAGACGCAATACTTACAGAGCCATTAGTTTACTAAAGACCAACACAAAGTACAAATCACAAAATTCAAGTGATCAAGGACATCAAAAAGCACCAACAAATATCTTTTTTGCCAATATGCATAATTTGTGATTTTAAGATAGAGATTATCACAAGCTTAAAAGAGTTACAAAAATATGACACAAGGACCAAAAATGAGTTGTCATTTAGGTCAACAAAATGAAGCATATCTTTGGGTCAAATCCCTCACCAAGTGAACAAGAAAAAATAAAGACAACCTCCAATAACGTATAAGGGGAAGCCAAGGATTGGTTTCTATGGTAAACCATAAAATGTGACATGCATTCATTTCATTGACGAAGTTTCATAAATTCCTTATTAAAAAAGGTTTCATGACATAGAAGATGATGACACGTATAACAAAGTCATGCATCTAACAAACCAACAAATGTAAATGATTGTACACACGAATGGGAAGTTATGGGAACAATACAATGTAGGTTAACAAATGAACAATTACTAATAATGTATATTTGTGGGTTGAAAGATTATATCCATAGTGAAATAAAACTATGAAACCCTAAAACTATCAACGATGTTAGACGTGCTGCAAAATTTATTGAACAAGATAACCACTCCAATATACAGTCATTCACCAGAAAACAAAACAAAACAAAACAAAAAAAATGAAACAATACCCAAATAAGAAATAGGTAAACAAATTGCAAGCTTTGCGAGCATTAGGATTTAATTTTGCGTATCTTTCTAAATACTTCGTCTACCATTGACGACCAACATCATACAGCAAGGAGACGTTCCAAATTTGGATACTATCACTTCAACCACACCTAATTTAATTTTTGGGTGCTAATGTGGGGAAGGGCACAAGCCCCTCGTACAAAAAAATAGTGATTGGTGAAAGCCAATCCAATGCGAGTGGACCTGGAGGTACAAATGGAGAAGAAAATATGTGGGATAATCTAACCGTCGTAGCACAATGGAAATCTCATTTCAAAGCAAATGTTCACCTAAAAAAGTGACAAACCCTAAATACAAGGTTCAGCCCAACAAATTGGAAGGGTACAAATAATATATAAAAGATCAAGCTTTCATTTATAAGTTTATTGGGATATGGCCTTCAGAGAAGGATCTTGTGAAAAGGATCAAGAAATGGCAACCAAAAGGCCAAATTGAATTGGAATTAGGGGCCAAAGGCTTTTTTACGGTAATCTTTTATGGCTTAGAAGACAAAGCTTGAGTCTTCAAAAACGATCCTTATTTTTTTAATAATGCCAACCTTTTCATGAGATATTGCGAGGAATGTTATAATCAAGAGAAAAAGCAATTCTTAGTGGCATCAGTTTGGGTGAGATTTTTCTCTCTACCCAAAGAATTTTGGGATCCAAAAGATTTAGAAGGAATTAGAAACTCGATTGGAACTTTTGTTAACACCTCAAAGGTCACTAGGAGGGGCTGGTATACCTCCTATGCCAAAATATGCATACATGAGCATATCCCAGCCATTACCAGAGCCCATTGGAAATTCCTACCATGATGACATCTAGTGCCAACCCCCTGGACTATGAGCACATTCCTTTTTGGTGTCAGTGTTGTCACAAATATGGCTACTTAGTTCATGAATATCCAATTTGGCAGGCTAAACTACAAGAGCAGACACAAAAAGGTAATTACGAAGGATTTCAAAAAGTAATAAACAAAAAGTGAAACCCTAAAAATCGGTTTGTGGCCAACATTATCCCAGTTGAAAACAAATATTTCATGCTTTCAAATAGGGATGAAAACATTGAGCTACCTGAAGATCTAATGTATTTGGATCATAATGTGGAGATTCCTCAGACCAAGCCTTCTCTAAAAAGAAAGACTTCAAAAGCCTCAACAGTAAATCCAAATCTGGAAGAGCCACCCATGACCGAAGTGGTAGGAATGGACACCAAGGCAAAGAAACATTGTGCTTCAGTCTTCCCCCAAATCAACTTTGATATTCCTTGAAGATTTTTTGATGGTGCAAACCAAGGAGACTCACGCAGATGTGGGGTTGGGGCAGTTTTATTCGTGAATCAAAATCATATTTTCATACTTGTTCATGCAAGGAAAATGCAACAACATTAAAGAAGAATTTTCTGCTTTATGGAGTCTCCTTTATCTTGGAATCAAGGACGGAATAAACAATATTCAAGCTATCGGGGTTCTAAAACAGCGATTGATTGGGCATGCAAGAAAATTGCAATTGTAAACAATTGCCTTGGCCCCCTACTACAAGAAATTTATAACACTTTACAACTTTCCAATGGACCTCCTAGAGTTGAATCAGAAAGCTGACGAGCTACCAAAGGAGGCATTCTCAATGAATCCAAGATCCTTTGGATTTTATGAATTCCAGGTTGGTCAAGAAACCACATTTATGGAATTTCATGTAAATTCAGTAGAAGTTATCTTCAAAGGACTTATCAATTTTGAAAAATAGCAGTTTAACAAAGTTTTGGTCAGTGCAAGTAGCACTAGATTCTGTTTGTGTGAAGGTAAGTCAAAATTTACATACGACGAAAGAATAACCGTTGTCAATAAGGTCAAGGTCAGCTTGAGAAGCTTGTGTGTCTGCTCCTTAGGGGATAGCAACATGTATATTCATATAAATGATTATAATTATTCTTTTCCTTGGATAAAGAAAATTGAAAATGCAGAGAACAGAATTAAAAAAAAAAATAAAAAAAATAAAAACCAAATTCAAGTCAATTGGGCTTAGTTTAAGTCGTTGTGAGCAATGCTTGTTATCCTTTCCACATGTTTAAGTGCCACGAATGACATGTTAACTATTATAAACATAGTAATAATAATAAACAATAATGAGTTAATTAGTTAATGAAAAAGTGTACATACTCCAACTCATGACTAGTCAATGCTATAAGTAAACCATCACAAAGCTCACTTATAACATCATCATTTTATCAATTATTCTATCAATCAATATATATTTTATAATTACAGAATTTCAAGTATAAACAAGAACTATTTATACCACTGGTATAAGAGAAAAACACTCCAACCATAGGCTAGTGGAACAACCATATCTAACCAATTGCACATTCGCTTGCAGTCGTGAATTTTTAATTCACGACAAACTGCTTGTCCTCATTCCTGTCCTTTATCATTTAAATCTTTAGAGAGAACTTGTTCACATAGAGAATTGAACATCTTCACAATGAAGTGAAGCTTGACCTCCACATTCATCAACTAGCAAGTTGAAATGCCCTGTTTTGATTTGCCCATTAAACCTTCATGGGCTTGTCTCCACTGTCTAGTATGTGGTAGAGTTTATTTGAAAGCAAACGATCATATTGTTCTACCTGCAATCACTTTCAAGGACCAACAAAAATTGACTGATGCCCATCAAAATGCACTCATGAATTTTATTTACTGCCATTCGTGTCCTGCCCGTTATCATTGAAAGCTTTAGAGAGCAGTTGTTCAAAGAGACAATTGAACATCTTCACAATGAAGCGAAGCTTGACCTCCGCATTCCCCATCAAGAAGCAATTTGAAATGCCCTGTTTTAATTTGCCCATCAAGCCTCATAAGCTTCTTTCTTCACTACCTAGAATGTGGTAGAGTTTATTTGAAAGCAAACGATCATATTGTTCTATCTGCAATCATTTTCAAGGAACACATTTGTCAAGCAGTCTATATAAGCACTCACATTATGAATCAAAGCCAAAACAAAACATAGAATTTATCTACATTATTTCTTACGGGCTTGTATATCACAGTAAATACTAACAAAATTCTGACACACAATAGACAACAGGACATAATTTATAACATGAAACTTAAAACAACTGTATTAACAGAGCTTATCATCATTATGTCTCGCACAAAGATGGTAATAGTAATACAAAATAAGTGATAAAAAACACAACCAGTTAACAAACAAAAGAATCTTAAAACGTTGTTAAGGACCAACATTAAGAAAAAGGGCAAGAAGACATACATCAATATAAAGACTTCAGAGAATACAGATGCCATGTTAAAACATGAGAACAGTAAATGAATGCTAATCATAACATTTAACAAAGAAGTAATACCCATAAAAGGTTTTTTAACTTCTAACTTGATTTCACTCAAAACCAGGGATGGCTAATTTAAGATGGAAACTAATTTCATTATTTTTTCCATTTTGTGGAATACAAAAAGGATATTAAGATTCTAATTAGTAGTTCCGTCACATTCCTAGATTCCTAAACTTCATAACTAATCAATCATATCAGAATAACTAAAGATGATCCTTGTCAATTGAGCTCATAATAAGTATATCCTGTAATGGCATCCAGTCATGTTCTCTCAAAGTCCCTCAAGGACCGAAACATGTATATTCCTCACATGGAATATAAAGATATTTCTCATGGAAATTAATAATATATATATATATATATGAGAGATGACCCTTCTATTATGGAAATCAACAATGTAAGAAACCAAGATAACTTGAAAGAGTTCTCTGGACTCCATATTGTAATTCATAATGAGAAATCATAAGCCTTCTTATTTAGGATTACAAGCAAGACAAATCAATCCACTTTAGGAATGTGGGATTCACCAAGAAACATATTAAAGTGAAATAAGGCATAACAGCATAAAATAAATTGAAGTTAAATTGACTTTATTAATGCCCAAGTCTAATCCCTAATTGACCATTATATGCTAATATTTACTTTAACACCCTCCCTTAATGGTGAAGGCATTAACTACACCAAGATTATCCTAGAATTTTACATATTTTTCAGTACCCAAAGACCATGAGAACATCTGCAGTTTGGTCCCCTATGGGACCATACTACAGCTCAATAGATCCATCCTCTACAAACTATGTGATGAACTGGCAATACACTTCAACATGTTTGATTCGCTCATGGAAGACTAGATTCTTGGCAAGTTTAATCACCCCTTGGCTGTCACATAATAGGATGTTGCCTCTATTTGCTACATCTGCATATTTGAAAGCATCTTCTGCAGACAAAGTAACTCACATGCTCCTTTCACTGTTCCTCGATAATCTACTTTTATCAATGAAAGGGCTACTGCATGTTGTTTCTTGTTGAACCATGTGACTGCACCCATGCAAAGTCTGAAAACATGTCCAAAAATGGATTTTCTATCATCAACAGAACTACCCAATCTGAATATGTATACCCAGACAATCAAGGGATTTTCCTTCTCTTGTGCAGAATGTTGAAATCAAATTTCCCTTTCACACATCTCAACAAATAATTCACCACAATCTAGCCCTCCACCTTTGGCACTGTCAGGAATCTGGAAATGGTGCTCACAACTAAACTCAAAGCAAGTCTAGTGGTTGTAAGATATATCAAGTTAACCACTAGTTACATGTATATTGACAAATTAATTGCCTTAAAGTCGATGTCGGCTGAAAGTTTCAACCCTTCCTCCATAAATGCAAACAACAATTTTTCCAGTCTATCATTCTGAAATTGTCAAGCAAACTCTTGGTATAATTTGTTTATGAGAAAAAATGAGGTTGTTAGTTTTTGTGTTCAAGCCATGAAATTTGGTGGAGAAGCTAGAATACATGAGCTCTCCAAAACCCAGAAATTGTTTCTCGAAATTCCACCTAGAGGTGACTTAATTAGATTATTATCCGGTTTTTAAATATTGCCTAAGTCTAAACTTAGGGAATATGGCTAATTAATCAGAATTAATTAAGTCAAGGCGAGAATAGTCTAGAAACTCACAAGGATCGACTTCAACATCATCCTAGCCATCGACTAAGATTTAATCTTGGTCGTTGGTATCCCAACAGAGGATTATAAGAGGAAATTGATGGGCACTTGGAGAAGACATACCAGAACACCAAAAGTTTGATTTATTTGGTAGATTGATTTCCAGAGTAGCAACAGTCAGCTGCAGGAGAGCCAGCAATCGAAGCAATGAGTGGGGAGCAGGGGCAGTGAGGCTGGAAGAAGTTTTCCAGATCTAGCGAGTCCATTTACAGAGAGGCAGAAGTACCACATTGAGGTTAACGCAGGGGCTGCGCAGATGCCTCTAGAGGGCAATTCGATTTAACTAGAGAGAAATCGAGTTTCAATTCCAGAAGTCAGGAAAGGGCTCCAAAAGGCCGGAGAGACAGTTTCTAAGCCAATGGCACACAAGACAGCGACAAGAGCAGTTAATTGAAATTCAGGCTAAGCGTGGCAGATACTGCGCTAGGGTGACACAAGCCAGCGCAGAGACAGTTTGGACAGCTCACTTGGAGCTATAGTCAAAGCCCAGATTTGCCTATGGGGTGAGAAAAATTCCTCACTAGAATTTTGCCAGTATTTTTCTCAATAGGATTGCCATATTCAGCATCTAGATTATTGTACTCAAAATTTCTCATTGTTGCTTAATAATAAAAACACCAAGTTGTTGCACCGGTTTTCCCAAGTTGGGGTTTTCCAAGGACAATTGTCCAAAAATAACGGTGTCAATTTTATGTATGTGCTAGTATTTTCTCAATTTCCAATGCTACTATTTTTCCGCAATTTTATTTGTGAATGTTGCAAAATGATTTACTCGGTATTTGTTGTAGCAAATAAATTGTTAAAATTAATTAACAAGTAGAAGAATATTTTCTAGTTGCTGCAATAGGATTTCAGTATTGAAATTTTCACATGGTATCAAAGCGTAAGTGATCATCCGAGAAGCTCAGAAGCGGAGGAGAGAATTTTGTTGCTCAGAGGGAGTAGCAAGCCGAAATTTTCAGAGGCAGCGCAGTTCATTGACAGGCAGACCGAGTTGTTGGGGCAACAATTCGATTTTCAGTTGCAGGTTGGCAAAAAAGTCGAATAGCCCGGGATAGTGATTCCAACAGTCAGAGGGAGCAACTACAGCTCAGATTCTCGCTGAGAGGATTCCTTGGTTGGACGCAGATGGTTTTGCAGCAGCAAAACTACCATTGGGTGGAAGAGGAAAGCACACACACAGAGGGAAATTTCTCTCAAAGGATTTCTAGCCAAGAAATCTCATTTTCCCAGTTGCAGATTGGGAGTAGCAGTTAGCATAACAGCGCATTCCAGGAGGGAGTGTGAGTAGCAGAGTAGCAGTCGAGCAGAGGAAGACGGAGTTTCTAAACCAAATCAGAGATGGCCACAGTTGGGCTTAGGGACTAAGACAAATTGAAAGGTGCCTCCAACTATGTCATCTAAAAGGAAAAGATGTTATTCCTTCTAGATGGATATGGTCTAAAGCCCTATGCAGAGAGTGTCGTAATAGTTATTCCTTCTGCATGGATATGGTATGAAGCCCTATGCAGAGAGTGTCGTAACAGTACCCCAGAATGTCGATCAATAGGAGTACAGAAAGGAAATGGCAAAGGCCAAGGGGATGATTTTGGATGGAGTCTTGTATCATCTCATATCACATGTGGCAGATAAGGCAACAACCAAAGAGATGTGGGATGCCTTATCTGAGCTATTTTAGAGTTATTTCGAGCAGCGGAAGATGTACCTCCAGGAGAAGATAAGGAGCACGAGGATGCAAAAGGGCAAGAGGATAGATGCCTTTCTCACTTGAATTAAGGAAGTCTGAGATCAGCTGGCAGCTATTGGATCAACACCTCAACCCATGGTGCTTGTACGATTGGCACTGAATAGTGTCTCAGAGGATTGGCAGGTATTCATCCAAAGTATCTTGGGGAGAGATACCTTGCCAAGGAGGGACATGATGTGGTCCGATATGCAGCAAGAAGAGTTGAGAAGGGCTCCGTTGAAGAGCACCATCAATGGTAGCAACAGCAAGGGTGTGAAGAGTGAGGAGGAGAATGTGGCTCTTGCATCCAAGGGCCCTAGTCAAGCACAAGGGGAGCAGAAGAAGAAGAAGAAAAAGGACCTGTCTAAGGTCGAGTGCTTCAGGTGTGACGAGTTTGCCCACTACACTAACCAATGTCCTCTCAAAAAGAAGGACAAGCAGGAGAAGCAGGACCAGGCAACAGCACGTGATGAGATAGATAGGTTATCCTGCAGGTTGGAGGAAGACTTTGCGATGTTCATCGATATACCTCCAAGAGTGAGGTGGGGTGACTTGGAGTTGTAGCCCCAGAGAGGTACAAACTTGTGTAGGGTCCAGTGAGGAGTCCACCTAATGGATCATTGCATGGCTACAGGGGCCCACAGTGTTTACTAGCAGGATGGATCAATGTCAAAGGTGCAATCAAAACCTAATTGACAGTTGCAGACTAGTAGCAATCAGATACTGGAGAACGCAGTGCAGAGTTGGCAACAGTGCAGAGTGCCACAGAGCAAACTCATCAACAGCACAGATTCTTCAGAGACAGTGCAGAGGCTAGTAGCAGTCAAAGGCTCAGGTGACAAATACATCATACTGAACATAGTTGACTCAGTAGTTTGGATGTTTTCCAATTGCAAATATTGTAGTTACAACAACGACAGAGTTTCAGTGCAGATGCAATGTTGGCAACAATACAGCAAGGTCAGCAGCAACACAGATGTCGCATCAGAATTGTGCAGGGGTTGGTGGGCAGTGGCAGGCGGTCACAGTAGCCAAACAACGGCAGCGTGGCAGGAGGTGATACAGAGACATGGTGTTGTGAAAGGGTGTGCAACATTAGAACACATTCCTTGTTAAGAGGGAGTGTTAGTTTTTGTAGCATCAGATATGTTCTAGCCATGAAATTTGGTGGAGAGGCTAGAATACATGAAATTTACAAAACCCAGAAATCGTTTCTGGAATTTCCACCTAGATATGACATAATTAGATTATTAGTCAGTTTTTAAATATTTCCTAAGTCTAAACTTAGGGAATATGGCTAATTAGTCAAAATTAATTAAGTCAAGGTGAGAATAGTCCAAAAACTCACAGGGATCGACTTCAAGATGATCCTAGCCATCGACTAAGATTTAATCTTGGTCGTTGGAGTCCCAACAAAGGATTACAAGAGGAAGTCGATGGGCACTTGGAGAAGACACACCAGAACACCAAAAGTTCGATTTCCTTGGCAGATTGATTTCCAAAGTAGCAACAGTCTGATGCCTGAGAGATAGAGATTGAAGCCATGAGTGAGGGGTAGGGACAATGAGGCTGGAGGAAGTTTCCCAAATCCAGCGAGTGCATTTGCAAAGAAGTAGAAGTACCACAGTCAGGCTGACGCAACAGCTGCACAGAAGCCTCTAGAGGAAAGTTCGATTTAGCTGGAGAGAAACTGAGTTTCAATTCCAAAGGCTAGGAAAGGGTTCCAGAAGGCCAGAGAGATAGTTTCTTAGCCAGTGGCAGACAAGACAACTACAAGAGGAGTTGATTTAGGCTGAGCGTGGCAGATATTGCGCTAGGGTGACACAAACTAGCGCAAAGACAGTTTGGATGGCTCACTTGGCTACAGTCAGAGCTCGGATTTTTGCCCTTGGGTGAGGAAAATTCCTCACTAGAATTTTGCCAGTAGTTTTCTCTGTAGGATTGCTAGATTCAGCATCCAGTTTATTGAACTCGAAATTTCTCACTGCTACTTAATAAAAAAACCCTCAGCGTCAGCACTAGATTTCCCACGTTGGGTTTTTCCAGGGACAATTGTCCAAAAATGCTGGCGTCAATTTTATGTGTATGTGTGTGTGTGTGTGCTAGTATTTTCTCAATTTCCAGCGCTACTATTTTTCCACAATTTTATTTCTGAAGGTTGCAGTGTGATTTATTTGGTATTTGTTGTAGCAAATAAATTGTTAAAATTTGTCAAGACAGCCTAGAAACTTCATCAAGTCGGTCTACCAAGAGATGTCAACCTATTTTGGAAGCCCAACAAAGCCTACATAAAGAGAACTTGGCCTCTTCCAAAGGACACATAGAAGACAAAAACATTAAGGGGATGGGACTTTTCTTTAGAAAAGTGGTCTTCATCAGAAATTCTCAGAGCACAAGTGGCTAACGTGCTGAGAACACCTATATTCTGAGCAGGAAAATGATGGGAATTGGCATGAAGATACTGCTTAGTGTGAGTCTTCTTTCCATATACCTCATGGGAGAAAGATCCATTAGCTTTCCTAGAAATGAGGACATCAAGAAAAGGAAGGCAACCATTGACCTCACACTCCATCGTAAATGATCGCAGTTCAGGAGTCCACCTCCCCTTCATCCAAGGGACGATAGACAAGATTGCGAGAATCCTGAAGAAGCATAATATTCCCTCGACCTTTAGACCCCTTAGCACCATTAAGAGTTCCCTTACGTCTGTTAAAGACCAAGTGAACCCTATGTATATGAAAGGTGTTTATATCATCCCTTGTTCATGTGGAACCTCATACATCGGTGAAACTGGTCGAACTATTAACCAGAGGCTTAAGGAACACGCTACTGATATTAAGCACAGGAGGACCAAATCCTCAGCTTTAGCCGAACATGCAGAGAAGACTAAGCATCATATATGCATTGAGGAGGCTAGGATTATCGCTAACTTCCATCATTGTAAGTTTAGGGAAGCCATTGAAATTGAGAGGTCTTCCAGTAATATTAATAGGGATGACAGCTGGAAAATTAGTAGCTGTTGGATTCCCGCCCTCTTCTTAATTCTCTCCATCCTTTTGTTCCCCTTTGTTTTTTTTAATATAAATATTAGTATTATTTTTAAATATAGGAGGAATGACCTGTTATAGGGTTCATAAAACTCTATAACAGGTCATTCCTCCTCTATTTAAAACTATCCTCACCTGTATGGATTCATTATTAGTATTATCATCAATACTAGTAATATTATAATTAATTTATTATTGGTTTTTAATCTTTATATATATGTGTGTGTGTGTGTGTGTGTGTGTGTATTAACATTCTGATAGAATTAGTATTAGCATTATAAATATTTTTGTGTAAATATTATAGATTCAATATTGTTTTTAATCTTTAATATATATATATATATATATATATATAATAAAATAAAAGGAATTAAATATTATTAAAACCCTAATCAAATATAAGTTGATAAATAAAATATATAAATATTAGTAATTTTAATATTAATACGAATGTTTAGTAACATTATAATTACTTTATTATTAGTTTTTAATATATAGTGATATATATATATATATATATATATATATATATATAATTTAATATTAATATTATTTATTAGTATTAGTTTTATCAATAATCATTATTATTATTTTTATATATAAATATTATATATTTAATCTTCATTATCAGTTTTAATCTTTAGTTATATATATATATATATATATATATATATATATATATATATATATATATATTGATAAAGTAAAAAGAATCGAATATTATTAACCCTAATCAGATATAGTCGTTAACAAGTTGATATATATATTATTATTAAACATGTCCCCTCTCCCTCCTCGAGTCAAACATACACGTTTTCTTCTAGCTATTAGGTTGACCTATCTCCCTATTTAACCTTCTTCCTGGATTTGTTTCTTCATCGTGTCATGAAGATGAACCACACTTGTTGGTTCGAAACGCGTCAACCAAAATATTCAATGTGACTTCTTCCGAAAAATTCTTTATACATTATGATATGGATCACCGAAGCTTGAATTCGGAGTTCTAGCACACTCGGTGTTGCGGACTAGATACCTGACCAAGGTAATCTATCTGGATGGAACTAAGGGGACTCAAGCCTCAACCAATTCTAGGTACCATCAGGATTTTAAGCTATACCACCGACCCAGGGATCTAGGCTCGTATCTAAGGACGGAGCACCATGACCAATGCCACCCTCCTTCAGGATCTATACATCAACACATAGGTCAGCCATATGTCCTTCCAAGCATCTGCCATTAGATGCTTCATCTCTCCCTATCAACTAGATCTGTAATATCAACCAACCCAAGCATGCTTCTAAAATATTCAAACTTCTTATTTGAAAGAGACTTCGTCAACACATCAGCTACTTGTTCATTTGTTGGAATATATTTTAGCTTCACGACCCCATCTTGTACCAAGCTCCTAATGTAGTGGTATTTGTTGTTGATATGCTTCATCCTTGCATGGAATACAGGGTCTTCGAACATCTTGATGTTGCTTTGATTATCACAATTTATAATTGTAGGATCCAGAGGCTTTCCAAAAAAATATGACAAAAGTTTTCTTAACCAAACAGGTTCCTTTCCTACTTTACGTGCAGCAACATATTCTGTTTTAGCACTACATAATGCAACAGGATCTTGTTTTCTACTCATCTATGAAATCATTGCAGATCTCAAACTAAAACATCCACTGGTAGTGCTCCTTCCATAACTCTCATTGCCACCCCAATCAGAATCTGTAAAACCTGTCAACTTAACTACCTTTCCATCATATTTAAGGCAGTGATGTATACTACCACGTAGATATCTCAAAATATGCTTAGCAGTTATCCAATGGTCATGACGAGGCTACAGTTGAAATTGACTAAGAAAATTTACAACAAAACATATATCAAGTCTTGTATTTACCAAGTACATCAAAGAACCCACCAACTTGCGATAGCTAGTAGGATCGACAATACTAGAGTCGAAGCTTCTCAACTTCTTAACATTAGTGATCATGGGAGTAGTCATAGGCTTGGAATCCATCATATCGAATCTCTGCAATATCTCTATTATGTGTTTACCTTGACCGAAATATCTCTTAGAGTTTATGCCAGACTTCCAAACCCAAGTAATAGTACATAAATCCCAGGTCTTTCATTTCGAATTTAGCTGCCGGCAATTTCTTGCATTCTTATATTCTGCGCTCCACACCTATAATAAACAAATCATCCACATATAGTAGTCTAATTATTAGTTCATTCTTTACCACCTTGATGTAGAGCTTTGCATCTGTAGAACCGTTGACGAACCAAATTCTTAAGAGATATGCATCCATTCTTGCATACCATGCCCTAGGAGCTTGCTTCAAGCTATATAGAGCTTTCTTGAGTCTTCAAACATATGTATCTTTGCTATTAATTTTGAAACCTTCTGGTTGTTCAATGTATACTTCTTCATTAATGGTTCAATTTAGAAATGTTGTTTTGAAATCCATTTGATGGATATTCCATCCCATAGTAGAAGCTAGAGAAACCAATGATCTTATAGTAGTATACCTCGCAATAGCAGCAAAGGTTTCTTCATAGTCTATGCCTTCCTTTTGGGGAAAAACCCTTGCAACGAATCTAGCTTTATATTTGTCTATGCTTCCACCAATAGCATGTTTGATTTTGTAAATCCATTTTGAGGTGACAACCAATTTGTCACTTGGCCTAGGAACGATTTCCCAAACCCCATTCTTCATGATAGATTGATATTCTTCTTGCATCGTCTTCCTCCATTCTTCTTGATGAGCAGCTTCTTCAAAAGTAGTAGGTTTAGCCTCTATCAATTTTGTCATATATGTTGCATATCCTAAATACCTCTTTGGTCTTTTGCTTTTTCTAAAAGTTCCTTTAGTGGCCCCATTGTCCTTCGACATCTTCGAGTGTAGATTTTAGTCAATTTGGCCTCCCTTTTGTTTCGAGAATAATTATAGGTTGAATAGGATCACTTGGTCCTTCTTCTTAGTTTGCAGTTGTCTTATCATGATGCTCTTCTTCTTCAAATAATGGTATATATTTGTCATCAAAATCGATTGGAATATCCTTGGATCTTTTGTAGGCATGATTTTCATCAAATATAACATCCCTGCTAACTTCAATTTGTCCTCCTTCCTTGATGTAGATCCTATATGCTTTTGAAGAAACACTGTAGCCAACAAAGATTTGTTTTATACTTGTAGAACCTAAATTACTTCACCTGTCTTTTGGAACATAGATAAATGTGACACACCCAAATATTCGGAGATGTTCCACACATGGCGCCTTCCCTCCGAATGCTTCTTTCAGTGTCATATTATCAAGGATTCTATGAGGACTTCTATTTTGTATATATATTGTTGTCAGTGCAACTTCTCCCCATAGAAAATTCGGTAGCTCTTGATCAAATATCATGATTCGTATACATTCTCCAATTGTTCTATTTTTCCTTTCTACAACTCCATTCTCCTCGAGATTATAGGGAACAATGAGCTCCCTCGTAAAACCTACTTCTTTACAATATGCAATTAGTTCTTTTGAAGTGTATTCCCCACCATAATCGGATCTCAAATTCCTTATCTTTCTTTCGGTTAAGGTCTCCACTTCAGATCTAAATTCCTTGAATTTTTCAAATACTTCATCCTTTGTCTTGAGAAGGTAGAGCCATGTCTTTCTAGAATGATCATCAATGAAGGTCACATAATAAAGGTGGCCTCCAAGATATTTGTTAGACATTGACCCACATACATTGGAATGAACAAGATCTAATATTTCTTTAGACCTTGTGTCATTACTTGTAAAAGGCTTCCTTGTACTCCTTCCCAAAGCACATCCATTACATACTCCTTCACAATCTTCCTTGATGTTGGGGATGCCCTTTACCATTTGACTAAGTGAGGGAATTATTTTGTAACATATAACCCCATATCTTCTACGGCATAGATTGATAGGATAGATCTCCATGTGAACTAGGGCTTGAGGAGATGATGTTATAGCTCTATATAGTCTTCCTTCACAAGCTCCAATAACCTTTGCCTTTTGAATACTTTAATCTTTTCCCCAAACCAAAACTTTACCATCTACAACAGCCACCCTATCTCCTTTATCTTCTAAACAAGAAACTGAAATTAAATTATTTTTCAAACCCGGGACATTGAGGATATTGTTGAGGTCTAGCTTCGATTCACTTTTCAATTTCAATGATGTAGATCCAAGACCCTTTACTGCATAATTGTTGTTGTCTCCTAACTCTATTGCATGAAATGATGGTTCCTTTGATAGAGTATGAAGTTTCCCACTTTCTCTCGTCATATGTCTTGATGCTCCACTATCAATGACCCATGCATTGTCATCATCAAGGGTACCTATAAGTGCAGCCAAGAATCCTTCACTCTCGACTCTCCTAGATAGGTTTTAGATAATCCTTCCAATCCAACTTCCTGCAATTCTTATGATATTGAATCTCATTTTCAAGTAACTTGACATAGAGGGAGTAACCTTTACTTTCAAGCCAACAAAGTGATCTCCAACCTTCTTCGACCTTAGCTTTGATACCATGTTGAGAAATCAATGCTTATGTGAATTAGGGTTTGATTCCTCTTTCTTGATAATTAGTAGTGAATTATGTTGGCTTCCTACTCCTTAATTAGTTTATCTTTCATCAAGCAATTACCAAATTATATGTTTATGAAGATCACAAGAACAAGAGACACAAGATGTAGACACTCAGCCATGGCAAAACCCCTATAAGGGGAAAACCCAGTCAAGAACTCTTCCTTCAGTAGATTCAAATCAATATGAGACATGTCCAGACTTCTTAGACCTAGACAAAGACCTCCTCCAATCACCAAGTTAGCCCTTCCCTGCAACAGATGATCTTGATGAAATACTTCAAGTGACAGCTTCCCAGTAGCAACTTCAGTTCAAAATTTCGCCTTCCGACCCCCCGCCCCCCCCCAACACCAAATTATATGTTTATGAAGATCACAAGAACGAGAGACATAAGATGTAGATGCACAGCCAGGGAAAAACTCCTATAAGGGGAAAACCCAATCAACAACTCTTCCTTCAGTAAATTCAAATCAATATGAGACACGTCCAGACTTCTTAGACCTAAACAAAGACCTCCTCCAATCACCAAGTTAGCCCTTCCCTGCAACAGATCTTAATGAAATAGTTCAAGTGACAGCTTCCTGGTAGCAACTTCAATTCAAAATTCCCCCCCCCCCCCAACCCCCCACAACAAAGCTTCGACCCCCAACTTCAGAAATTAGGACCTGCAGTAGAGACAGATTTTCAACCCTGCATTTTGCCCAGAAACTCTGTATGTGTGAGAGATAGATAGCCCTAAACTTGATTTAGGTCTTCCCAGCAAACTTTGTCCTCTTCCAGCTACTTTGCACTCTTTCTGCCTCTCTTTCTTGTAGATCAAACTTGTTGAGTGAATGCTTCAAATAGGTCGAATTGTCTCTCCTTATATAGCCTTTATGTTGGGTCGAATTGCCCTAATGTAGGCCAACTTCATGGAAACAAGGCTGACTTGGTGTGGAGGTGACAAATTACCTTGACTCAAAAATAATTCATTTTACGTAATACAAAAGCCCAAGAAGGATCTAATAAAAATCACAATGACTCTAATAACTCAATATAAAAACCTAGAAACCTACAATGGAGGCTTTGACCTATAAAAAATTGACCCAAGCATGAAACCCATGCTTTAATAAGTCATTTTCTTTCATAAGAAATTTTATTTTGACAAGTACAATTATGAACAGTGAAGCTAGTTACATTCTTCAACAAAATGAACCGGTCTCCTATTCACAAAACCCACGAAATTTTTGACTCTCCTAAACCCACGGAAATCTTACAAACTCACCTAAACTGCGAGCGTCGGGCAGAGCTTCGGCCTTCGGAGCGCAATCGAGGAGCCGCAAGCATCGAGCAACTGTAATTTTTTTTAGGATCAATTTGAAGCGAACCAGAGAGGTATGTTACGTTTTTTTTCTTGGTTTTTGTTTTACATTACAATTTTCATCTTGGTTTGGGCATCCTACATAAGCCTTGGAACTACATGCATCGAACTCGTCCTTTGAAGTTCTGTTGTCCCATGTAATATGAAACAAGGTTCCCAGATTTCATACCAAGCAACTCGCAAATTGATAGAGAATGGAAAGATTTATGTGCTTAGTGTCTGTACCTGGTCATGAAGTCAAATTCGTTGAGATTGGTTGGTGCGTAGTTGTTGGTGACTACCCAAATGTCCCATCGCTACAGAATCAACTCCATTGTATTCCAAACAGCCACTCTGACACCCCTTCTTGTGCTTACCCTGACTTTTGCCATTAACAAAGTGCTCATTTGAAAATTCAAGATTTTGAACATCCTAGACAATTATGTGATGCCATTGCAGAGGTGGGGTCATCCAATGTTGTTCAAGTTATCACTGATGTAGCTCCACTGTGCAAAGCAACAAGGGCAATGTTTCAGAGGGAGTACAGGTTAGTGACAAGTTTCAACTTTCAAGTTTGATTTATTTTATATTTAAATTACATGAATTACATTTTTAATTTTGATTACAAGTTTGATTTGTTTTCTAATTTTTAACAATAAACATTTTGATTTATTAATATTTTAATTTTGTCCTTGATGTACCCAAACATATTTTTTGGACACCATGTGCAGTGCATTCTTTGAATAATGCATTGAAGGACATTGGGAAAATTGAATGGATTTGAGCATTAATTGAAAATGGCCACAAAATTCAAATGTTTATATGCAACCATCATCAATCACAAGCCATTTACCGCAAGCATGCCAAAATGGAGCTTCTTAAACCAGCAGATACCAGATTTGCAACTTACTACATTTTACTTAAGCGGCTTGTAGACATGTGGTACCATTGGAGGTTATCTACCTCAAATGCAGCTTTGGAGGTGATGAGGTTGATCTAGGATGATCATTTTTGGGTTGATGTTAAATTTGTTGTGGAATTTATAGAAACAATTTGTGATATGATCCGCTATGCAAACACAGATGGTCCATGTTTAGGTGAGATTTATGAGAACATGGACTCCATGTGTGAGAGGATCCAAACCATCACAAATAACAAGGATCCTACTTTATGGCCACAACTAAAAGAGTTTATACATGGGCGGTGGAATAAACTGAACACGCCTCTTCATATGGAAGCTTATGCAGTTAATCCAAAATGATATGATCCCACAACAGGAAGGACGCATCCTTCCCAAGATAGAGAGGCGTTCAAAGGATTCTTGATTGTTGTCAAGAGAATTTATGGTTGTATAGAAGAAGCCTTTGACATACGATCTCAGTTTGCCCAATTTTCACATGGAAAAAGTCTCTTTGGTTCACATGCAACATTGGCCGTTAAACGCATGAAGATGTTATTTTCGACAGCTAAGGGACAAATTCCATCCTTTGGATAATCTTCCTCATCAAGCAAAACCCCTCCTAGCCCTTGCAAGAATTTAATTTGGTTAAGGAAAATATATTTTAATATGGAAACCCACATGTGCATAAAAGGACGGGTCGGCCCAAAAGAGAAATTGGACACCCATGGATGGCTATAAATACAAGTCAAGTGACCCTCATTTAGAGATCATCATGGAGCATTTATTCTTTTATCTTCTTTGGTTTGGTTCGCACAAGTCTGAGACTAGGTCGCGGAGATTGGTTCATACAAGTTCGAAATTGCAAGGTCTGAAGATAGCACGTGTGTCTCGGGCTTTGGTTTCCAACCGCAAGCTTGTCACAAGCAACTTTTGGTTACAACCGCAAGCACGCAAGCTCATGAGTGAGGTTGGAGGGTTTTAGCCACATGCACGTGCACTCTTTGTGTGCAGCTAGAAACTAGGACTTGATCTTGCAGTTGACCGCAGACAAGGACAGTTGGTGGCAAGCTTCTGAATCAAGGATTTTATTATTAGCATTGGGGGGTTCATCTCTTGGATGTTGTTTAGTTGATTTTGCTACATAGTTTTATGGTTGAAGATTTGGAGCATTGTACTCTCTCTTTGCTTAACATTTTAAGACAATCTAATAGGAATAAGAATTTGAAACAGTTTTCCCCATAGTGGATTTTCCCCTTGTCTCCGACCAATCCTGGTGTCTTTATGTGTGAATGCTTGTCTTCTATTGTACCTTTATGTTTCGTTGCATTGATGATGATATTGATCTTTCTATATAATTGCATATATTGTTGAATAATGATGTAAATCTGATTAATGTTATGATGTTGTGGGGTGAATTCAATATGTAAATGATGAAATGCATTTATCTAAAGCAAAGAACAATAAATCCCTAAGAAAAATTAACAGAGGAAGGATCCAAATGACTGATGGTGGCTTCATGGTGTTGATACCACTAAGCTGTAGCAATTTGTCATACATTTACTTAGACAAGTAGCTAGTTTGGAGTTCCTCGTCTTATTTCTCAATTTTTGTATTAAATTTTCATTTTTGTTTTTATTTTTAAATTTTTAATTAATTTAATGGGCTTCCCCTAACATTCCAAGTAGCTAGTTCCTCATCTTGCGAGAGGAATTGGAGTAGTTATGCATTTATCCATTCAGTAAAGAGAAATAGGTTGGGCACAAAGAAGGAAAAGAACTTATTGTACATTCATAGCACATTTCGTCTCATATCGCGAAAAGACACTGGGTACAAGGAGGGTCCTTTCAAGAGATGGTACAAATACATGTGTGTGGACGAGGAGATACAACCAGATGGCCTTAATGAGTTGTTGAAGAATCTAGGGCAAGCATAGTTAAGATGATTCTTCGTTACATGATAACAATTTGTGAAGTGTTTATGCAATTCTATCTTAGTGTGATGTTTACTTCATGATTAGCATGTGTAAGTTAACTTCATCAAACTGCTATCAAAAACAAAAAGGAGACAAGAACACAAATGTTTGGCTTTCTTCCAGGGCCAAAACCTTTCCCTCTTGGAGAGGAAAACCCACACATAAATTCTTCTTATAGATATTCCATTGACGAATACCAAGACCACTCCAAGACCAAGCCATTAATCCTCTTCATGTCATTGCTGAGATCATTATCTTCAATGCACCAAAGAGGTCATCACTCTTGCACCATATTGATCTTTCTTACTGCTACAACATCCATTGTTGTACCTTCATTCGAGGTCCTCACAATGAGATCTTCATATGACTGAGAGCTATAATTAGATCCACTAAAAGCATAATTATTTCTCTATAGATGCACTTTGTTGCACTGAGATCACAGTTCAAGTTGCTTCAGAGATCATTGAGACTGTTGCACCATGATCTTTACTGAGACAGTGATTGTGTTCTCCATGCATCGAGACCTTTCATTCTAATCTCCAATGAAACAGTGATTGTGATGTTATCTCTCCATCGAGATCATCATCATCAAGCTATCACTAAGGTTACCAGGTATCCGAGATCCCATACATATCCAAAGTTGCAAGAATACTTGTCTTCCTGTAATTTGGATATTATTCCCATATCAATCTGAGAGATGATTCATAGGTATGTCGAGATTATTATCTTTGTTGTTGTGATATATCTACACAGATCTGTATGACAGAGATGTCAAGGTTGTAATCGCAAAAGTATATCTAGCCCAGATTTAATATTGTGTCTCTATCCATAGTCTTACCCATCCGAGGGCTTCTCCTTCCAGTCATAAGTATGCCAAGAGGATACAGGACTGGGTTCTGTTGCTCCTTATACTCAACCGAGGTAGCTGGCCCCTAAATGTGTCCTACTGAGATGTGGATTCTCTGATCCTTAAACACACGAAAATTCAAAGATAATTGCGAGATTTTCTTGTGTTCTCTTGCATTGACCCTTCATGGGTATTTATAGTGGTGAGCGCTCCATATATGAGCCGACGTGATCCCATGAACTGACGTGACTCTTGCTTCAAGCCAACATGACATATATTTATATATTTAATTTACTTTTGAGCCGACATGAAGATCCTTAGATGTTTTGCTTGCAAAATTCAGTAGGCTTGCTTTTGAGGCATTGATATTGATCATGGAGGATTGTTACACAACTTGAAGACTTATATATTTACATAAACTCTTGAAGAGTTTCTATACACATGACACGACTCTCTGACATATAAATAAATCCTAAAAACATCAAGAAGAAGTCTTTCACCTAGTGACACTTCTTGCTCATGAAACCCATGTAGCAAGATTACAAAAATAATTTATTTCCTTTTATTACATCAAATACAAAGATCATGTCATTATGAAGACCGAACCTAGTTACACTTTCTTCAACACTCCCTCTTAACTAGGGAGGTATTCATAATGGTACTTGGTCATTCTCAATCTGAAGAATTTCTCATAAGAAGAATCAGATTTGCAATCCATCTGTTATAGCATCATTTCAACCAACATTGTTTCCATTTAGCAAGGCCTTGACTAACAACTCTATCTCTCACTTAGATTAGAGCACACAATGTTGGCAAGACCAATGACTGATAGACACGCATCATCATTGTCTCTCTTAGGGTCATACCCACCCGGGTGTTCTCCGAGTATGCCCTACTAGGACTATTCTCATCTTGGGTTCCCAACCCTCAAGAATATTGGTCCTCTTGCCCACTTTTGTCTTGGATGCCCTACCACATCCTCAAAGAGTGTTGAATGCCAGATGATTACACAATCCTCCATTCTTTCTTCCAAACTGAAGACGAGAATGTTGTGTCTAACTCTCCCTCTTAATCATTAATGAGTTTCAAGTTTCTCTTTTCTAAAAAACTTGCTCGAGTTCCTTTGATCATAGGAACTTTCCAGAGCTACCTCTTACCCAGGGACTCTATCATCAGTGCTTTATAGGGTCTTCTAGTTCACTGATGATCCAAGACTTCGATGTCATCAATTTTTTCACATGTAGGGTTTAGTCATCATCACTTTCCTCCGTCATGTCATTCCTTCTTTCCCGAAAAGTATCCTCCTTGGCTTTACCTCTGGGCTTCCTTCATAAGCTCGCTTGTCTTCACTTTTCTTCAACAGTGATTGCTTTGGTTCACAAGGTATATAGTTGTGACATCCTTCACAACTCTCCTTTCCTTGATCCTACACACATACCCAGACTTTTCCAGACTTTTCCAATTGGCCAGACACCAAAAACAAATCACATATTACCCCTTGGTGATGGCCTTCTTCCAGTGACATCTTCTTGTAGGTATCAATCATCCTACATACATGTTGGCACATCTCCCAATGGTATCTATTGTCAAGGGTCCTCATATTTTCAGATTTCCATCTAAGTCTTCACATCATTTCGAGAGATTTCCTGGTCAAGTCTTCCTGATCTTCTGGATGTCGATTGCCTTCATCAAGGTTGCATACATGACGATCACTTCCATCCTCATATCTTTCATTCCCAAGAGCTCTCAAAGTTCTTCAATTGTCATCAACTACCTCATACTACATTATGAGGACATATTATGTTGATTTCATCTAGTTTGACTTATGTCTTTCTGCATCCTTTGAGAGGAGGAGATCCTTTACCTTTTGATCATGCTTGATCCATTTTACCTGCAACAATATAACATGACATCACAATATCAAATACAAATACAATTACAAGTATACATACCTAATTTTTCCTTCAGGCTAATTTTTGCATCTTTCTTGATTGAACGGATCTTCAATCCCTCGATCTGCTTCATTATGTCATCAGTTCTTCATCTCATGATTTCCACAAGTTGGAAATCCTCATGAAACTCTTGCGACCTTCCCAGACTAGGGGATCCTCCGTTGAGATACTCTTCAGAATTTAGTATATCCCCATTTGGCAAATGTTCCCTTTGACTTGGATGACTTCTTCCTTTCTATCAATGTACGATGAGATTCCCAAGAGCTATATTCTCCATGATTCATATGAGCTCGCGTTTTCATGATGCCACGATGCATCTTCTTACCATGATCATGTCTGCAAGCACTTCTGATAGGACCCACTTTGAGAGGGATACCGATTCTCTTATACTGGAGATCTATTACTCCCTGTTCCCTTCAGCTTACTCTATCCTTCAGATGATATGAACCCTTTTCCATAGTCTTTTCATAGTGTTGCTCTGTCTTCTAATCTTCCCTTTGCACATAGTTGATTCCTTTCAACTTATCATTCTCTATTCAATATAGAGACCACAAACTATTGATTGAGGTAACCTTCTTGTTCATGGACAGTTGTTACCTTGCTTATCAATATTAATGATGATCGTTCTCTCATCATTTTTCCAAATCTCGTAACTGAGATCTCATGAAGATATTTCTTTATGACTTCCAAGGAGACCTTGATGTACAGACCTCACTTCTTCATAAGGATTCTATCAATCCTTCTGCAAGAACTTTTGATGACCTATCTAACCTATAGATCTTCTTGCAATGAAGTCAATGAACCAAACATGATTATAAAATAAAAGATCCTTACTTGATACGTGAAGATGAGATCTTCACCTTGATCATGTTGACAGTTGTTGAGGTAAATCCATTGGTGCTACCTCTAGATAGAATCCTTACTGAAGCTTATCTTCAAGCCTTCAAAATAATTGATTTGAACATTTGATCCTTGCAGCATCGACTTGCGATTGTTGGCCATGATGTATAGAGACCCATTACTTAGTGTTATCAACAAACACCTTCATTCTTTATTGGATGTTGTCCATACAAATCATGTTGTAGATGATATACTTCTTTGAGTGGAAATCCGAGTTGTTCTTTGAAAGGATTAATCACTGTAATGTTGAGATCATGCCATGATGTGGATTGAGAGAGACACCAACGTTGTTGCTATAGACCAGACTTCGACTTCAAACTTCCAAAACCCTTGTTGTAGATGACTGTAGTTGTGGACTGCTTCTTGGAACTTGATCTTCTTTGATACGGTGTAGTCTACAAGATCTTGTTGTTATAGATTGTATCCTTGATCAGCGATCCTTGTGTTTACATACTATTGTTGTAGATTGACCCTTTGCTCTAGAGTTTGATCAAGGTATAGTTCTTGATATTCTTTAGTTTGCTATGCTTGCATTTTTATGTTTGCATGTCCCTTTTATGCCCTCTCCTTGACTTTTGAACCACCCTCTGATAACATGTTGAAGAATCTAGGGCAAGCATAGTTAAAATGATTCTTCGTTACATGATAACAATTTGTGAAGTGTTTATGCAATTTTATCTTAGCTTGATGTTACTTCATTATTAGCATGTGTAAGTTAACTTCATCAAACCGCTATCAAAAACAAAAAGGAGACAAGAACACAAATGTTTGGATTTCTTCCAGGGCCAAAACCTCTCCCTCTTGGAGAGGAAAACCCACACATAAATTCTTCTTATAGATATTCCATTGACGAATACCAAGACCATGACCCTTGACACAAACTGCCTCTCCAAGACCAAGCCATCAATCCTCTTCATGTCATTGCTGAGATCATTATCTTCAATGCACCAAAGAGGTCATCACTCCTGCACCATATTGATCTTTCTTACTGCTACAACATCCATTGTTGTACCTTCATTCGATGTCCTCACAATGAGATCTTCATATGACTGAGAGCTATAATTAGATCCACTAAAAGCATAATTATTTCTCTATAGATGCACTGAGATTCCAAGACCAAGTCATCAAGCCTCTTCGTGTCACTGCTGAGATCATTATCTTCGCCGCACCACAAAGGTCATCACTCCTACACCATCCTGATCTTTCTTACTGCTGCAACATCCACTTTTGTACCTTCATTCGAGGTCCTCACAATGAGATCTTCATATGACTAAGAGCTATAATTAGATCCACTGAAAGCATAACTATTTCTCTATAGATGCACTTCGTTGCACTAAGATCATAGTTCAAGTTGCATCAGTGATCATTGAGATTGTTGCACCATGATCTTTACTGAAACAGTGATTGTGTTCTCCATGCATCGAGACCTTTCATTCTAATCTCCAACGAAACAGTGATTGTGATGTTATCTCTCCACCAAGATCAACATCATCAAGCTATCACCGAGGTTACCAGGTATCTGAGATCCCATACACATCCGAAGTTGCAAGAATACTTGTCTTCTTGTAATTTGGATATTAGTCCCATATCCGTCCACGAGACGATTCATAGGTATGCCAAGATTATTATCTCTGTCGTTGTGATATATCTACACAGATCTGCATGACAAAGATGTCAAGGTTGTAATCATAGAAGTATATCTAGCCCAGATTTAATATTTTGTCTCTATCCATAGTCTTACCCATCCGAGGGCTGCTCCTTCCAGTCACAGGTATGTCGAGAGGATATAAGACTAGGTTCTGTTGCTCCTTATACCCAACCGAGGAGGCAGTTGATCACTAAATGTGTCCTACTGAGATGTGGATCCTCTGATCCTTAAACACCCGCAAATTCAGAGATAATTGCGAGATTTTCTTGTGTTCTCTTGCACTGACCCTTCATGGGTATTTATAGTGGTGAGAGCTCCATATATGAGTCGACGTGATCAGATGAACCGATGTGACACTTGCTTCAAACCAACATGACATATATTTTATATATTTAATTTACTTTTGAGCCGACATGAAGATCCTTAGATATTTTGCTTGCAGACTTCGGTAGGCTTGCTTTTGAGGCATTGATCTTGGTCTTGGAGGGTTGTTACACAACTTGAAGACTTGTACATATTTACATAAACTCTTGAAGAGTTTCTATACACATGACATGCTTCTTTGACATATAAATAAATCCTAAAGACATCAAGAAGTCGTCTTTCACCTAGTGACACTTCTTGCTCATGAAACCCATGTAGCAAGATTACAAAAATAATTTATTTCCTTTTATTACAACAAATACAAAGATGATGTCATTATGAAGACTGAACCTAGTTACACCTTCTTCAACATGAGCTACCTGCAGTCGCTATGGATGAGCAGGATCCTCAAGATGAGAGTGATTCCTACCTAGAGAGCATGTTGACTGAACAGCTAAATGATGTTGATGACATCGATGTTGATGAGATGGCTTGAGGAAGTCATTCTTCACTATTTTGAAATTTCCTAGTCCATGTTTGGAGATGTCTTAAGGCAAATTTTCAATGTAGTATTACAATGGACATATGTCATGATTCTTATTAATATGTACACTCCAATTTGCACTTATATCAAACTAGAAATTTGAAATTTCAATGTGAATGTTCAAAGATGTGCATGTTTAAATCTTTAAAGTTTAAATCATAAATACTTTATTTTTCTTATTTAAAATTGGAAAATATACAAATTCATATATATTATAATTTATAAAACAATATATATATATATACCCTGACGAACCCACTTACCCTGTCTCAAAATGTAGTGTACTCGTCCCCGTCCCCGTCCCCACGTTTCCTGGCAGCATAGTTGCTCGATAATTTTGGATTCAAGAAGTGTGTAAAGGTCCAACTTCCTCATCAATAAAATCTCTACTAAATCTCACCTTATTTGTATCAATATCAACCAATCTATAGGCTTTATAATTGTCATTATACCCTAGGGGCATCATCTTTTTGCTCTTTGGATCTAACTTGGTTGTCTTTTCATCCAAAATATAGTTGTAGGCTATGGATGACTTTGGTCTTTCTTCCAGACAATGCTTGCTATGGACTCTTCTACTTCACTATCATTGTTGTGAGATATAGTCAACAAGTATATTGTTGTGAACACTCCCTTAGTCCAAAACTTGTTTGGAACACATTTATTTTGCAACACACACCTAGCCATCTCTATGATGGTGTGGTTTTGCCTTTGAACCACTCCATTTTGTTGTGGAGTGTAAATGAATGTCTTTCAATTCCATGTTTAGCACAAAATTTATTGAATTCTTTGGAATATAATTCGCCACCATTATCAAACCTAAGAGACGTAATATTACAACCTTACTCTTATTCTACTATGGCTTTCAACTTTTGATATGCATTAAACACATTAACTCTCAGTTTCAAAAAATGCACCCACAATTTCATACTGTAATCATCAACAAGCAAAGGGAAATACCTCAAACTTATGATTTATGATGTGTTCATTGGTCCACAATGTGAAAATTCCAAGATTGGAATCTTATTACAGCAACTATTATTATTTCTCCTAATTGTTAATTAATTTAACAATTTATTTGCTATGGCAAATATCAAAATAAACACACTACAACCTTCACAAATAAAATTCTGGGGAAAAATAAAACATTTGAAGCTGACAAATGCTAGCACATACACATAAAATGTAACACAATTATTTTTGGACAAAAGTCCCCGGAAAACCCAATGCAGGAAAATTGGTGGAGCGATGAAGGTTTTTATTATTATGCAGCAGTGAAATTCTGAGTACAATCTGGATGCCTAAAACTGTCAATACACAGGAAGAAAATCTAGGCAAAATTATTTAAGAGAATTTCCTTTCCTCCACAAGCAATCCTCGGCACAACTTGCCTTCAAAAAACTTGGTCCTCTGACCCTCTGCCTCAGCCTCTACGCTACATTGTGCAGTCTACTTGATGTCAAGCCTCCAAGAAGACTCTGATGAAGTCGTTCTGCCTCTCGCTGTTGAGGAAATCGTCTCTCCAGCCTTCTGGAACCTCTACCCAGCCTCTAGAACTAAGATCGATTTTCTCTCAAACAATTTGAATTGTCCTCTCTAAAGCTACTGTGCAGAGCTCTGCGTTACCTCATTGGGATAACTCGGCCCTCTTGTTCCTGCGTCTCTGGATCTAGAAAACCTCCCCCGGATCACTGTCTATGCCCCTCACTCACTACTTCGATCTCTAGCTCTCTCCAGCAACTGAGTGTTGCTACTCTGGAAATCAATCTGCCAAGGAAATCGAATTACTCAGGTTCTCAAGTATCTTCTCCAAGTGCCCATCGACTTCCTCTTATAATCCACTGTTGGAGCTCCAACAGCGAAGATTCCTCAATCACTACTTCGATCTCTGGCTCTCTCCAGCAACTGATTGTTGCTACTCTGGAAATCGATCTACCAAGGAAATCGAATTGCTCAAGTTCTAAAATGTCTTCTCCAAGTGCCCATCGACTTCCTCATATAATCCACTATTGGAGCTCCAACGGCCAAGATTAAAACTTAATCGATGGTTAGGATCATATTGGAATCGATCCGTGTGAGTTTCCAGATGAATCTCATCTTGACTTAATTAATATTGATTAATTAACTAATTTTCCTAAGTTTAGACTTAGGAAACATTAAAAAATTGGTTAATAATCTAATTAAGTCACTTCTAGGTGGAATTTCCAAAAAAAAATTATGGGTCTTGGAGATCTCATGTAGTCTAGCATCTCCACAAAGTTTCGTGGCTAGAACACATCCAATGCTATAAAAACTAACACACAAATGTCTACATGAACAATTTGAGAGACTTTGTGCTCTCCATCTTTGTCCTTCATCAAATGTCTCTCAATGCTACCTCCTTGTCTAGCAAGCTCCACAAACTACCTAGATCAATTGTGAATGTTCGAAAGTCAATCTACCAGATTCTCTTGTGTCAACAAAAAGAGGTAGATCAAGATCATATGCCCATACTCCCAATGCCATAGTCTATTGATGTCTAACGCACTATTAGCTACTAGTGCATTTGCTTTGACCTATCCAATATCCACCAATATGAACAATCTGCAGTCCTCAACACCAAGGACAACAATATTTTTTGGTCTCTTTGTCAACTATGTAGCACTTGTGATTGCTAAAGTTGGCAGCTAGTTGGGAGAAATATGCTAATCTAACTAAATGCAAACTAAGCTCCATACCTAGCACATACTATACATTAAGATTAGCATATTTCTCCAAAGGAAATCTACACATTTCCATTTCCAGTTATTGTATACTCCTCCCCACCATTGAAGATCATTGAATCCTTCGAAGAACAAGGTGTGTGCTCTGTCAACTAATCCTGCTTGTTGGTGACATGATGTGATGCACGTGAATTGGTGAACAAGTAGGTAACATGGGTTGATTTGCTTATGTTGTGGCCAGCATAGAAGGTTGACCTCATTAGTTGTCTAGTCAACCAACCTCTTCTTCTAGTGCTTCTTCATGTGTCCCTCTCCACAATAATGGCATTTGAAGGTCTTCTCATCCTTGCTGACATCTTCACATTTTCCCTAGGCATACTCAAGACCCTCTATGTCATTGCTACTTCTGATTTGTTTCTTCCATCTATCCTACTATAAAATCTTATTGCAAAGCTCATCAAACCTCAGGTCAACATTCGTAGAAGTGATGTTCAAGGTCTCAATAAAGTAGTAGTAAACACAACATTAACATTTTAATGTGATTACCATTGTTGACCACTCAAGTGTCAACTACCCTTAAGCAGAGTACCTTTCAAAGCAGTCAGAAATTTCTTCAGAATCCATCATCACCATGCAGCTTCTAGTCATTTTATAATGTAAAAATGATTCTAATATGTCTATAAAGCCACGTAAAACATCTAGATAGCTTAAGATATTTACCAAAGTTTCACTCTAAGGAGATTTTTCCATCCGCTAATTGTTTGTGTATTTCAACACTAATAATTGGTAGATTTTTTCTTGCGAGCATATCCCAAAGCTAGGGTGGGGCTTGATGGTAAAGCCTTAGATGAGTCCTAATGTATAGATAGAGTCAATGTAAATTATCGCACTAGATTATCTGCAAAATGTCGCAGAATTTGGTTATGTCTATAGAAATTATAGGGGGCATGAGTATTTAAAATTATACCTCAGCACCTAAACTTTCTACTTAGACACACTTCGAGGGTGGAAATTATGTTTAAAACCCCTCTAGAGTCATTATTTTCAATTATTAATTTGGCATCTCGAGGACAAAATCCATTAATTGGACTAGATTCTTCTTTCCGATAGGAACAAAATTGATCTTTGAAGCACTAAATTTGGATAAATAAAATGCATTTTTGAAGTCAAGCCCACAAGTACAAAAATTGTCAAGGTCGGCCTACAGACACACTACCCCTCCAATGCATATAAATACAAGTGACCTCAAGCTCATTTGGACATCTCATTACATCATCTCATCTTCTCTCTCTCAATCTAATTGGTTCGTATAGGTCTAAGGCAGCTCTAATTTACTCGTGTGGGCAAGAAGGAGGATGAAATTACAGGTGGCCGAAAAATTGAACTATTTTGCACCTTTGACCAGCATTGAATTTTAAACTTTGAGGAGAGTTTGACTTCAATTTTTTTGGGCTATCTATGTCTCTCTATGCCGCATCTTTTGGCACAAAAACCAAGTTTGGAGTTGTTTGACTTGGGATGACCGTAGACTTTTCACTCTCATTTGACCGAGTTTGATTGGGTGTTTTTGGATTGTTTTTGGCTCTATTTGACCAACACTTGAGGTCGCACTTTTTGACTATTGATTGAGCTCTTAAAGGACAAATTTGATTGTTGACTTGGTATTGGTTAGGGCACATTGACTATTGTTGATCTTGACCAAAATTGCAAATTATGACAATTGACTAAATTTGACTATTTCATCATTGGCATATTGGTTTCTTGGTTGGTTGATTTGTTGGATGAGTCAAGGCTTTGACTTTGACTCTTGTTATTGAATTTGGCTCATTGTACTCATTGCTTGACATTTGAAGACATTCTAATAGAATAAGAATTTCAAAGGGCTTTCCCCCTTGTGGGGTTTTTCCTTTGTCTTTGACCAAATTGGTTTCTCTTGTTGATGCTCTTGATTGTCTCTTATTGTCATTGCATTCACTGTTCTATCTTCAATTACTATTGATTATTGGAAGATCTAATTGTTATTGAAAATATTGCTTATTGAAGAATTGAATTGGGCTAAAATAATTGACATAGCATAGAGCAGTGGAAAAATTAACATGGAATCAAAGCTAAGGTGAAGGACAAGCCCAAAAGAGACAAGAGTTAGAGCAATCATCTTTGGAAAAGTTGAAAGAATCTATCTTAACAGGTCAAGATGTTTACATCATACTTCAAAGGAAGCTAAGAAGTTGGGAGACTCATCTAACATTGTTGCTTGGAGGATACGGTTGGAAATCATATTATATGACAATGATGTCTTGGAGTACATTCAAGGAAAAGTTCCTAAGCCCCAGAAAATGCTACCGCTGCAGTCAAGAACAAGTACAAGAAAGGTGAGTTAAAAGCAAAGAAAATTGTGTCGATGGTTTACAAGATCATTTACTTGTCTATGTTGGAAATTTGAAGAAGTCTAAGGATATGTATGATAAGTTAGCCAACATGTATGAGGCCAACAATTTGAATGAGATCATCTCCTTGAAAGATCAACCCAAAGATATGAAAATGAATAAAGGAGAACTTGTGCAATCCTACATCATGAGGATATCCTGTCTTAGAGAGTGATTGCAGAGAGTTGGGGAAATTGTACCTGACAGGGAGTTGGTGTTGGTAACCCTTAGAGGTCTCCCTCCTGTTTGGTAAACCTTCATTACCACCATAAGCAATAACAACAATTTCCAACATTTGATGAGCTTGTTGGAAAATGCACTCAAGAAGAATCCAAGATGATTTCAAGAGGTAAGATTCAAAAGAGCGAAGGAGAGCCCTTTGCCTTTGTTGCTCATGACAAGAAAAATAAAGGGAAGGAAGGATTGTTAAAATCAAGGAAGCATGCTCCCCTGACCTCTAATAGAAGAAATGGAAGAGAAAAGGAATCATTATGCATTGAATGCTACTATTTTCACAAGAAAGGTCATTGTGTTCGAGATTGTCC
This sequence comes from Pinus tabuliformis, assembly GCA_031772625.1. Classification (NCBI taxonomy): domain Eukaryota; kingdom Viridiplantae; phylum Streptophyta; class Pinopsida; order Pinales; family Pinaceae; genus Pinus; species Pinus tabuliformis. The sequence continues at coordinate 710,429,714 of CM062806.1, read as the reverse complement.
AAGGAAGAAGGGCTCTTGGGGTTGAGGGATCTCTGAACAATAGGTGTGTGTGAACCCTAGTCTTGCAGTATGTCAGGTATCTCCCTTATTGTCACCCATAGGGTGTGCGTGATCCTTGTCCTTTATGACAAGTCGGGTATCTCCCCAGTTGGCATCATACCCACAAGTCGAGCTTTTTGGGATAGTCCCTCCTCATCTGGCCAATGGGTTAAGGAGAATTGGGGCTTGTGATCCTTACATTCGGCAAGTCGAGTATCTCACCCAAGCTCGGATTATGATGCAGGTGCTCTACCACATGACTCTTAATGGTCATTGTTGGGAAGATCAGTAGGTAATAGGATGGATGTGATCCTTACCTCTTATAGCAAGTGGTATCTCGCCCATTGATTTCACAATGGGATGGTTGTGATCCTTGCTCGGTAAGTAGTATCTCGCCTATTGCTCGATAGAGGGTGGTAGCTATAGCTCCCCTACGATTCTTCTTAGTTAGATTCGAGAATAATTCAACAGATAGAGTTGAGTCAAGATGAGCAGAGATGGAACATGATTTGATAACGAGATATTTGCGATGATCACATGATACAGTCAGAATTTCTCCTGAGCTGAGGAGTGTTAATTTGGTAACTCAATGACAAATTCCATTTACTGGACTAGATTCTTCTTTCCAAGAGGACCGAAATTGACCTTTGAAGCACTAAACTTGGATAAGGAAAAATGTAAATTTGAAGTCAAGCCCACAGGTGCACAAATTGTCAAGGTCGGCCTAAGGACAAATTGCCCCTCCTCCAGCACATAAATACAAATGACCTCAAGCTCATTTGGACATCTCATCATCTCTCTCTCAATCTGAATGGTTTGTACAGGTCTGAGGCAACTTTTTTTCACACATGTGAGCAAGGAGGACAAAATTACAGGTGGCCAACAATTTGAATTGGTATGCACCTTTGACCAGCTTTAACCAACGTTGACTTTTACCTTTAAGGAGAGTTTGACTTTGATTTTTCCAGGATATATTTGTCTCTCTAGGCCACATCTTTTGGCACAAAAACTGAGGAGTTTGGAGTTATTTGACTTGGGCTTACTACAAGAAAAACGCAAACTTTGACCACAAACTTTTCTCTCGTTTGGTTGAGTTTGATTAGGTGTTTTTGGACTATTTTTGGCTCTATTTGACCAACACTTGAGGCCACACTTTTTTACTGTTGACCGAGCTCCTAAAGGAAAAATTTGATCGTTGACTTGGGACTGGTTAGGGCACGTTGACTATTGTTGACCGTTGACCAAAATTGTAGATTGACAGTTGACTAGATTTGACTATTTCAACATTGGCATATTGGTTTCATGGTTGGTTGATTTGTTGGACAAGTCAAGGCTTTGACTTTGACTCTTGTTATCGAATTTGGCTCATTGTACTCTTTACTTAACATTTGAAGACAAACTAATAGAAGAAAATTTTCAATTGGTTTTGACCTTTTTGGGCCCTTTCCCTGGTCTTTGACCAAATTGGTGTCTATTGTTGATGTTCTTGATTGTCTCTTATTGTCATTGCATTTATTGTTCTATCTCTAATTATTGTTGATTATTGGAAGATCTAATTGTTGTTGAACAGATTGCTTATTGAAGAATTGAATTGGGTTAAAATAATTGAAATAGCATATAGCAGTGGAAAAAATAACAATATTTTCTGGCAAAAAATAGAAAAATAATTAGCCGAAAATTGGTCAGAAAATTAAATGAGAAAAAATAAAATTCTCTCCAATTGGAAAAATAATTAAAATTTGCAAGGACTTTCCCAAAAAAGGAATCAAATTAAAAAATGAGAAAAGTCATATTTCCAAGGCAGAAATGTCCCACAAAAAATTCCTTGGGCTAGAAGAAGTAATTATATTTAAAGAAAAATTAATTTTTTGGTCTAACCGGTTATTTTAAATGAGGAGATTTAGAAAAAAGATATTTTCGATGAAATTCTAGTGGTCCAAAACTACTCCGAAGTGAAGATTGGTCCATGCAGCTCATCAATCAAGGAAGTCAAATTTTTCAATGGAATTGTGCAACAACAATCAAGGGTTCAAGTTTTTTCCTAGAAGAATCAAGCCATGGATCAAGTCAACTAGCAGTTTCTTCCACTTGGAGTGTTTCAACTCTTTGATTTTCTATATAAGGAAGCTCTTGCTCCTCATTGTATCATCATGAAATCTGTAACCAAGCTCTAAGCCAATCTATGTTGATTTGTAATACTTTTCTAGAATAATAAAGAAGTCTTTGGGGTCAATTCATGGTGGTGTTCCTCTTCTATTCTCTATGATAAATTATTTTTGAATATTGTGCTTAATGCTCTATTGAGTTTGAATTCAGTAATTGTTACTTCACTAGCCAGTTGTGGATTCACTATTTGCACAAGCATCTTGCATTAGTTCGCAGGTCAAAGAAGCATTTTAAATTTAATTGATCTAGGGGGTATCTCTAGATCTTTCATTTTATTGGGTTATTTAAACCCTTGTGATCTAACAATTTAATTTTAAGTGTGTAGAGATCATCAATGATTCAGATCTTGGGTGTTAGGGGATGTCTTTGGTTGGACTAGCCAACTCCCAAGACATAGAGATTGAAGAGCCTACTTTGTTTGATTTCAAAGTCTTATCTAATGATTTATTTTACAGAGATTCTTGGTTATCGCTCATCTAAAATCTATTTATCTCTCTATATATTTGTGCTTTAACTAAATAGATCTTGCTATTGAGAGTCATTATTTTTTAATCAAGGAAATCTATTCCTTGAAATAGCCCTTGTAAATTTGTAAATAGATTCTTGTATATATTTTTCCTAACCCTTGTATATATTTTATTCATCTTGTATATATCAATTTGGGGTTTTTTGTTCTTTGTTTCCTTGCAGATTTGAAGAGAGGACAAGGGTTTTTCTTTGATTTTGTTTTGCAGGTTGATTCATCTCAAAGATCAAGGAGAAATCGATTGTTTGAAGGCTAAGCCCTCACCAAGCCTAGACAACTATGGTTTTAGTCCAACGAATCATTTTTTGGAGGGTCATCTAGCATTTATACCCTCTGTATTCAATGTTTCAATCCTTGCCTCTCTACCCTCTTTGAATTCACTTTTAATTCTTTAATTTTGAGGCTTACACAATTTTATTAATCATTTTTGGCCTAGCCACAAGCCTATTTTGGCTTATTTCACCTAGCCACAAGCCTTTAAGGGCTTTATATTTTGATCTTTGTATCAAGTGACTAACCCTTGGGTTTTCCATCAAATTTTTGGGCTAGAAGTTAGCCTTCGAAAGGTTAATTTTTTAGACTACTTTTGGAGGAGAGTTGCATGGTTTGGAGACCTCTTTCTCTTACCCGAGGGCTTAAAGAAGGGTCGCAAACCCTCTCTAATCTGAAGTATACTCACTTGAAGGTTTATCGAGTAACAAAAAAAAAAATTAAGAGTTTAAAGGCTTAAAAATTTTGCAAATTTATTATATAAATTTTACTATAAAATATTATAGAAAAATAAAAATAAAAATAAAATAAAATAGAAAACTCTATCCTTTCTCTTTGCAAGGTCGTAAGCCTTAAGAGTTATATTCATCAAGGTCATGGATTTTAGAGGCTTGGAGCAAGTCTTTTGACATTAAAGTTTCATCATCTATTGACATGTAGCCTCTTCTTTGATATATTGAAGCTTGAGGAGGAATTGGTTGTTTTAAGGTTCTAATCATCTTTGTAATCTCATCAAGGTTGGAAGAACCTTTTCTCACTGTCTAAAGCGTTTCTTATTCATTGTAATAATAATAATAAAAGTGATCTTACTTTTGAAGGGAGATTGGGATTCAATCCCCTAGTATCCCCCACCTTATTTAAAAGGGAGGATCTCTCATCATCATCGCTTAGCTTATTGTGCATACTAACCTCTTCCATTACTCTCATTTGATTAGTTGAAGTTTCATTGTCATCATTGTTGGATCTAATCTCTTGAGTTGCATATTTTCTTTGTCATCTCTTGTTGGCTATTTGATCTTTTGCATTCTAGATTTGAAATAGTCTTTCTAATATCTTCTTGTTAGCAATCTCATTTTCCATCACTTACTTGTAATTGTATCATATAATTCTCACTCGTTTCAAGCTATCATGATAATATAAGTGAAGAAAATCTTAATAAGCACTATTAACTAAAGGCATTTGAGTTATTGTTTCATAACATTAATATCTAATTGCCAATTCTTGCATTCCTATTGTTTCATTGAGTAAGCTTAAAAGTTGCTTCTTTGAATCATTATTGTAAGCTTGATTTAACATGTCCTATAGTGAAGCATATTGTTATAATTGAATCTCATTAAAGCAATTGCATTTGCATCCCAGATATAAACTTGCATCCTTAAAACTTACCTCCAAGCTTAATAGAAAGTTAGGATCACTTTGCAGTTCTCTTGTGGTCGAACCGCTTGTAGGAACAGAGGCACTTGGGTTGCTAGAAGCCATGGGTAGGCATCAGTGACGAGGCCTTAGCTTCCTTCCCTAGCACTTCTCCCACCAACCTTGTTTTAGGACAAGCTTTGATAATTGAGAAGGCTTTCCCCTTAGTTTAGGCATATAATTAAAATTAACCAAGATCTTGCATCTCACATAGATAAATCTTGCATTCACTCATCTAACATCATCATTTTGCATTTCATTTGCTTATTGTAGTTGGAATTGTGAGCTCGTCCTCATACTTGAAAGCTTTACATTATTAAACTTGTCAATTTCAACCTTGTTGTCTCTTGAAATATCATATTTATTTGGACTACAAGTTTTACTTCGCTTGCAAGCATATTTCTTCTTCCTCGTATCACTAATTGCTTTTAATCTCTTGACCTATTGTACTAACCTTGTCTTGCGATGTTACCAACCAACAGTGGGTGACACCCGTAGGAGAAATTTTTGTCCTAGATTATCTTCAATTGGCAGCCAACAACCCCTTGCAGCGACCAAATAGTTCGATGTGCCATTGTCTCTGCCGCCTAAGCCAACCATTATGCACCCTCACCTATATGTTATCATCGTATGTTTGAAAGTGGGCCTTCCAACCCCGAAGGTATGGCCTTCATTATGTAGTTGGATATTTTTGCTTACTTATCATGGACACTTCTGGGCATGGATTAGTGGGGGGATTTCGAGAAAAGAATGGGTTTGGTTTGTACTATTGTCCACTTGTCCAACATGGTGGTTAACCTTGTATACTAGTCCCATTGGACGGCTACTAGCTTTAAGAGTAGCACTACATGGGAAACTCTATTTTGGTTGCGTGGTCCCACTTCCTGACACCACATACATCACTCCCCTCCACTCATTATAACCCCTTTTCACATATTTCCCATCCGAATCCACATTTGTCCATTGAGTCCACAAGGAGTTAGCCTCCCCCTCCCCTTGTCCACACTTTAGGTTGGGCCTGAAACGATACCCTAAAGGCTGATGCAGCTAAAAAGAAAGTTAAAAGAATAATTTGGCCACTTACAACAAGAAATGTACTATTAAATGCAAAAGATGGCTGAGACATAAAAATTTAGCACGTGGGCAAAAGCCAAACATGAGCTCTACCCCTATCATTATGGCCATCACCCTAGTTCCTATGCCCCCTTACATCAGCCCCCTGTATCATTAAAGATCCCATGATTGTCCCAACCCCTAGTGGGTGATGAACTGTCAGACCTTAAAGGGGTATCCATAGATATATCATTCACATCATGCTCTCATTCCCTAGAGCCCCGAGCAATACAATAAAAGAAAAATCAATGAAAGGCAAAAGGCATATGAAGAAGGGTGGAAAAACAAAATTCGAGGTAAATCATGTACCACAATTGCTCCCTCCCACATCCATACACCCAAGTGTGGACTTCCCTCACTATAGCTACCCTTGAACCATGGCATGTGGCTTGGAGCCTTCCCTGTTATCCCACACCATTCCATCACTATTTCACATGACACATGCCATCTGACAGATGTACCATGGACCTGTCACTCCCTTAAAGGTTAAAAACACCTAATAGGGTCCTTGCTTAACCTCCCTCTTGAACCTGGGCACACATGTACATTCTAAAGCCCATTACGAAAGGGCATGCCACTATAAAGTGCCCACTTGGTCCCATGATTGTAAGCTTATTTGTTCAATTGCACTAATGAATTATTGTACTGGAGGGCAAGGAGACACATTGGATCTTATATAGGATTGGGGATGGGTCTTCATCTTTGGGTTTCGTCTCCCTATATGAATCCAAGCCCTCCAGAGGGTCTTAATGGCATTTATAAGGTGAGCATTGAGAGCCATGGGCCTTCACTACAACAGAGAGTAGATAGCAACACCATGGGATCCTCTTCACCATTTATAACTTGCTTGTGTCCCACTTATTCGATGATGATGATGCACCTGGACCACCTTGACCAACCGGCTCCACACTTGCAACACACACTTGGCAGTTGATCTAGGGCCTAAATGGGGTTTTGTCTCACCTAGGGAGACAAGGGAAGGCTTGCAACATTGTTCTAGCCCTTACAGATGAAGCACAGGCTTGTTCGTTTCAGTTGGAGACCCATGAGGATGTTCTTTGTGCCCCCACAACCACTTGGAGCACCACAGGTCATTTGCTTGGAGATCAAGGGGCTGTAATATTCCTAATTAGCCATGGCTAATTGGAATATTCCATTTTGCCCAATTTTTGCCTTCTATAGTTATTTATAAATAGAAAAAGTGAGGACGGGGGACATAACTCACTTTAAGAATAAAAGGTCACTTCCTAGTAGCACAACATTGTGACTTAAGGAGGAGCCAAGGGGGCCAAAGGGGGACGCAGAAATGGGGCCCACGCAGACACATGGAGGGACTGCGCAGGAGGGAAGAACACATGGCAGGAGGGGAATCACCAAGAGGAAGTGAGCCTGGGGATTGTGAGAGGCAGAGGCTATAAAATAGAGAGGAGCCCCCTCATTTTGGATCATTCAGTTATGTGCATTTTGAGCTAGTCGTTTTGACTTCTGAGCACGCTGGCTGTTTAGCTGGTCTGCAGCACTGTTTAGTGCATTGAGTGTCTCCGTTCGAAGATCTCACCCTTAGCCCGGGGGACTTCGAGTGCCTGCTCGGGCAAGGTATTTCCATCAGTGTTTCAGCAGTAGTCTTATCAGCATTTCAGCAGCAGTTTCATTAGCATTCCGGAGGACTGCACAGTACTTGGAGAGGGACGCAGTTCCTTTTGGTTTAGTGCTGGATTGGGGTTTTGCAGGTGGATTTATGCTGAGAGATTGAGCAAGGGCCCAGCTCTTGTCTCATTGGAGGATTTTTGGCAGGGTTTCAAGCAGTGTTTCAGGCAGAGTTTAGAGGGGTTTTCTTCAGTGGCAGCACAGGGCATTGAAGAACTGCGCAGAACCCCAAGAGGGTGTTTTTCCGGGGTCGGCCATTCCACGAAAGCTTTCTGGGTTTTCTGGGTTTCTTGAGTAGAGCCTGAATCCAGAGTTTATACTTTTTCCAAGGAGGGGGTAGCCCCAAACCATCATGTGTTTCCTAGCAGCAGCAGCATCCACACGGAGAGGCCATTCTTGTCATTCTGAGAGTATTTCTTCACTTGCCGTGTGCAAGTCGAGGTGCCATCTGTCCAATCACCTCTTTTACTCATTTCATTGCTTACTATAAATGGCTTAGCATTTCTCGCTGCATTTCTTGTGTATCTGCTTATATTTCTGGTTTACATTATTATATGTTGTTCCACTATTATTTTATCACTTCTGGGTTATTATATCATTTGCATATATTTGGTTGGAGATTTTGCTGGGGTTTGAGGAATATTTTGGGTTAGGAATATTACAGGGGCCTACACATTTTGGCACATGAGGGACTTCATTTGGTCTTCCAACAACCCTTCTAGCTATCTATCTATCATTTGGGCCCTCTTGGGAGGCTAGTTTGTCTTATTATGGAGCTATTTGGTGGGCTTGTCACCAAAAGTATTGTTAAAATATGTTATTTGAATCCCTTAGAGGATTGTATAAATAGAAGAGGGGCATTCTCTCTCATTCATCATCACTTGGATTTGGGATATATCTTTCTAAAGATTTCGGACCTGCAATTTGTGGAACAATTTGGATGATTAAATGCATATTGATGTGTGGAATATTTTCACTATCTCTCTTGGAGCTTCTGTTTGGCAAGTTTATGGATGGGTATACTCTTTTTGTCATGTATGTGCTCTTTTCATGCGAATTTCATAATGCTTCATGTCTAATGTATGGAATGTTATGTCATGATTTTACTTGTGCCCTAAAAATTAATGTGAATTTATGAAACACTTGTAATCTTGGCTCGTTGCATATGTTATTCATCTTGGCAAGAAGAACGAATTTTCCTAGGGGTAGGTTGTGCACCTTTTACCTTGAAACTCCATCAAATATTGCATATCGAAGTATAAAAGTCTAAAGTTGTTCTGAAGCTACATCCACAAATAGTGTAGTTGCTTCTTTAGGCCTCCTTGAAGAGCGAAGTTCCTAAATCTTAATCATTTTGACTCCAATCTTCCCAATAGCTAGGCACTGGTCCTAGATCCTTGGTGATCACATTAACTTAATGAAATATCATTCTTTCACCTCTTTTCTTCCTCTTTTCTTCGTCCCCTAAGGATAAAGAGATTTTCTACGGTTTGGTGCAAAATTTTAGGGAGGGGGAATTTTAGGATTTTGTCCTAACAAGTTTCTTCATTTATGTCTCCTCTAGGAATCCTCCAGTTTGGAACGAATTCCGACAGTGGAATTTCAAATAAATTGATGCCCTAGCTATCACACCAAGAGGGAACCCTTGAAGCTTATTTGACTTGGGGATTTCTTGAAGGTTTGCACTTTGTAGTTCATCATTCAAAACCTTTTCTCTTAACTATAGGTGATCATTGGATGAGCCTTTACCACATTATATTTCTCAACCCTTGGTCTCTTATAGTAACTCTCAAGGAGTTTTTCATTGAAAGTCACCCTAGCTTCTCCCAAAGCTCACACTTTAATTGAATTTTTCCATTGAATGAGACATCCTTGCCTCACTTTGAACCCTAGTACAAAGTCCATATTTTTAAAACTTGAACTCGGACTCGGAACAGGCCAAGGGTCAACTTCGACTCGGACTCAACTCGATATCGACTCAGACTAGTTTATTCCAATGACTCGATCTTTGTAAAAAGTACATTAAATCTTTAATTTTAGTGAAAAATCATATTTTTAAAGATTTTCATTCATGTCTCCAAACTCAAAGCACTAGAATAATAGAGAGAAGACAACATTTGATCAAAGCATGCTCATACATATATCTATTATATCAAAATGGCACCAAGTGCATTGTCCAATGCATATAATATATAAAGATCAGAACAAAAACACATAACCAATGTTGCTCCAAAAACCAACTTCTCAATGCTGCTCCAAAGATCACCCAAGAACATCCTCAATGTTGCTCCAAAAGCCAACCCCAACTGCTCACAAACTCCTCACAAATGTTCACATAACTGCAATGAGATAGCTGTGAGGAAATATGAGGGGGTTGGGTCACCTTTATGGTGTGGGAGAAGGCTAGACGGGCTAGGAAATAGTTTAAACGAATAAAAAATGATTTCAAGTCCGCCCAGCCCGCCTTTCTTTCCCGTCGTCGAGACCTACCAGTTCAAGTCGGGCTTGGTCGATCCAACCAGTCCATTACTGAACCGGTTGAATCGGTGACCAACTCAACCGGTTCGGTAACAAACCAGTCGCCGAACTGGATAATTGACCTAGTCAATTCGAGAAAGGTATGGCTCAGTCAACCAAGTTGATTCGAGTCAAACCAGCCTAATTTTAAAACTATGCTATAAACACATCAATCACAAGTGAGGGATTTTGAAAGTTTTGATCTTAGGCATTCATCATTTTTTAATATTCCTAAGCTTGAAGTCATCCTTCATGGGTCTTTCTTGCGGAGTCTTTTAGCTTTTATTTAGGTATTTGAACCATTAATTGAGCCTCTCCTTTGAATGGGCCTAGGAAATCATGTTATACCTTGCCATTGATCCTATTATTCAAGTGATTTCCTCCATATCGGGACTCCTCCCATCGGTGAAATTCCATAAAGAGCAGTGGACAGCGCCTAAGGTGACAATGGGTCCTTGTCCCGTTGTTGCCATTTGATCTAGTCTAGTAGTTGTCCCTTAGGAACCCCTCCTAGGGCCCTTACTAGATTGAGCTGTAACATGCAACATTATCTATCTTGTGACTTGAAGTCTCACTTCTTTATTGTTTTAAGTGTTATATTTACATTTGAGCATTGTTATTAAAGCACTAGTCTTTCATTCTTATCTTATTGTCATTGAATCTATATTTAACGCTTGCATTTCTCACTAATAATTATACTTGCCAATTAATCTTAATTCAAGTTATCAAGAGAAGTAATTGCCTTGCCTTAGATCTCCTAGACTTGTTGTTTCAACAAGTTTTCCTTTAGTTTTTCATTCTTTAGGGACTAACCCCCTTAGCTTGCCTAGGAGAGAGCTTAAACGGAGTGAGTAGGGAATAGAGACCCTACTCTTAGCGTTGCATGATAAAGACTATACCTTGTGGGGTTGGAAACCTTTCCCACATCTAGGTGTAAATCTTAGACAACAACATACATGTCTTCCTCCTCCCTCTTTTAACCAATGGCCAACTACTCTTGGATATCCTTGATCTTGAGCAAATGCTCCTGGAGGGGTGTATGCACATCCATTATCATTGAAAACACGTTTTTCAAGAAAGAGGCTCTGCCCTTGTTCAATGTTTCATGCAAATTTTTCAAATGTTTCAAATGTATGGTAGATGATTTTTTTAGATTGACCTTGCTTTGAAAATTGTGAAACAATACCTAGTTTCAATGATGCCCTTTTGGTTCTTTGTTGTGCTACACTAGCGATCCCTCGATCTGTCTCTACCAACAGCAGTCCCTAGGTCTTCATGCTCTCACAGACTTCATGGCTCTAGCTGGTCTCTAATACCATATCATGAAAATCAAGCACATAAAGAAACCAAGACAACTCGAAAGTGTTCTCTGTGTTGTATTTGATATTGAGAAAGTGAAAACTTTCTTATATAAGATTAAAAGCAAGTCAAGTCACTCCACTTTATGAATGTGGGACAGATAGCGAAACATAATAAAGTGAAATAAGGCATTAAACCATAAAATGAACTAAAGTCATATTGACTTTATTAATGCCCAACTCTACTATCTAATTGACCTTTATATGCTAATATTTACTTTAATATGTTCATGATTCATAAAGGATTATATTTCAAGGGATGGAAGTCATACATAAATACTTTCATAAGAAAATACCCGAACAGGAACCAACAAAATCACCAAGAGCAACTGTCTAAATGTTCAAATAGCGGAAAATGTAAATTAATAAATGTGGTTTTAAAAAATATTGATTGAAAGTAAATTAAAATGTAATTTAATCATATCCTGACCAGCTTTGGCTATGGAGAGCAACTGGGAGAATTTTGGATTTCGTTAGTATAACAGTCAGTGTTATCCAGTAACATGTTATTAACTAGAAAATGGGATGGAAATGATGTCACACATGGGCTATGAAAGAATTTAGAATGTCACAATCCCAAACAAAATAACAAAATCATGCATGTTGAAGCATTACGAGAAGAAACCTTTTCTATCAATTCCAACTGTTTGTTAACCAATCTATCCAACAATGCTTCTTTGCTGGCTGACACTTCTGGTATCCTTCTCTTTTGGATATATTCTACCTGTCAATCAAATGTTCATGTGTGTTAATTAAATAATCTTTGAACAAAAGCATCTGGTTAAATAAAGAATGAATAGTCTGCCTAAACTCAAATACCTCTGAAAATTTTTCTGACAATCTTTGCTCTGCACGTTCTAGTTCCCGCAGTCTAGGAGCAATCTGTGTATTCAAGGCATCTAGCTCCTTTTCTGCTTCTGTGCATTTTACCTCTTTTTCTGCCTCTAAATTTTTTTTTGACTTTTCCAATTGCTCGACTGCAGAAAAGATGTAATCAACCCCAACAAAATATTAGATAAGTTGTGACAAAATTAAGCCAGTCAAATTTTATGAGTGAGTAGAATTCAGAATTGCACAGGAGGACAAGAACATTGAACCAGAACCTTTTACTTGAAGTTCAACCCTTTTTGCTTCAAAAGCCCAGTCTTCTTTCTCTGCGTCTTTGAATTTTGCCTTGAGTGCCTTGACATCTTTCTCTACTGTTTTGCATGAATTCAACTGGAAAAAGATGATAAAGGGAAAACATCAGTACTGTGCATTCAACTGGATCCCTTAAGCATAGCCTGTGAACATCAAAGTAAAATTAGTATACCTGCTCCTGCAGAGCTTGCACTAGGGCCAAACTCTTTGTCACCTTCTTATGTACCTGACATGACAACACAGATTCAGTTATGAAGCCTCAACAGAATAATTCCAAATGTAGACTTAACATCAAAGAACCATTGTGAACCAAACAAGTGAAAACTATTTGAGACTCGTATCTCATTCTCATTGTAATGAACAAAATTAGGTTGAAGAATAAAAAGATGATTTCCTTCATAGTCAGCATCTTTCTGTTTTTGATAAAAGGCTCTTCTTAACAAGAAATTTCCTACATAGTCGCCATCTTTTTGTTTTTGATAAAAAGCTTTTCTGAACAAGAAATCATTAAAAGCATGCTGTAATACAATAGAGGCGTAACAACAACAATCAGCTAGTGTATGATGCCTCATAGCTTTGCCACAATGTTGAAAAGTTATTTTGAACCAAAAAAAACCAAAGCAGCGTCTGAAATTTAAAATATATATACCTTTGTGTAAGCTTCAACTGTAGAATTCCACTTTTGGAAAGACTCCATGGCAGACTCAACATTCATTTCCAGTTCTGCTTTGCGTGACCTCTTTTCCTCTAGATTTTTCTATAAACAATTTAATATGCAACAACATTGGCATCCTAGTTAGCATAATTATCACAAGGTTTTAAAATGCTGAGTATGCCATTTTTGTAACATGCTAAAACTAGGACCACACTAACAGAAAAAACAATTTTAAATTTAAAACCTTAAAATCTGAGAAAATACAATTATACTTCACAAAGTAACTTACCATGATTGATGACAATATATGGAGGAACCAGAAATAGAAGCCAAAGTAATTGATTTTGATCAAACAGTCCAAAAAACAAGAAATAAAAACTAATGTAGGCTAAGAAACTCGTTACATAATTCAACCGTTATTATTTAAAATTTGAATACAATAAAACAATGATCACAAAAAAAAATATTACTTTATGGGGATTATTACACCTCATATTGTATGAAGTTCCACATTGTGATTTCCGGCATGAGGATTGAGATTTGCTGATAGTACTCCTGGAGCATTGTATAGACTTTTAGGGATTCATTATCATGGATCCCCTTCCCTGCATGGCATCAGATCGCTAGATGGTGGTCTTTGGTTGGAGGAGCTTCACTTCTCCTTGCTTGGATGAATGTGCTTGTTGCTTGGTGCCATTCTCACATCTGTTTACCTTGTCGATCACCCCTCGGTTGAATATTGATGATTGTGGAGCATGCTCTCTCCTTATCCAATGGTTGATATGCTTATCTTGGATATAAATGACGGTTCTAGCGCCACAAGGTGTTAGATAATAATGGTATTAGGAGATATAAGTTTCAATATAATTGGGCTTTCCTAGTAACTTCTGCATGATGATATGATATTATTTGGTGTCACACTAGGAAGGGTTGTTCTACATGGCCCCCTGTTTGACGTTTGATGGGGAACACACTTGATGATTAGATGGGGTTATCACTTTGTTATGTCCCCTTCTCTTACGATGTTGCTTGTGTGGAATGACTAATGTTGCCTCTATGGGATTTCCCGAAGTGACATAACTTAATGATGTCATATTTGCTAAAGATCAGTTGGGAGGAAATGTGTTTGATGATGTTAGTACCGTCATTGATATGCTATTCCAAAGTTTGCATTAGAAAGGCGCATCATACTACATATGATTTGATGGTGGTCTAACCCTTGCAATATGAAATAAGCTTGCAATATATTATATAAGGGTTACATCACCCATATGAGCTTATCTCATATTGCAAGGGTTAGATCACCATCTAAGCTTGCAAGATATAAGCTTATCTCATGTCTTGGTTACTTTAATTATATGCCTAAGGTGAAGGCCTTCTCAATTATTTTGAAACAAGTCTTGGAACAAGGTTGTTGAGGGAAGGGTTGGGGAAGGAGGCTATGGCCTCATTAACAATATCTACCTATGCCTTCTAGCAACCCAAGTGACTTTGTTCCTACAAGGGACTCGGCCACAAGAGAGTTGCAAGGTCACCTGTTTTAACTATTGTTTAACCATCAAGCTTCTCAAACTAAATGGTGAAGAAGGTTGTCCTATCTTTCTGTCAACCAAATATTATGCTCAGAGGTAAATTTGAGGATGCAATCTAGATCTAAGATGCAAATGTAAATGCAAATGCTTCAATGAGATTCAATTATAACGAGATGCTTCAATATAAAATGTATAACCAAGATTTATAACGATCACTTACGAACGCAAGATTATTAGCTTATGATTCAAATGAAGCAATTCTTAAGATTACCTGATGAAACAAGGGAGATACAATTAGAATAGATGTTAGAGCAATATCTCACAATGCCTTTTTCAAGGAATGCTTTTAAAGATGCTTTACTTATATTAAATAATGAAAATAAGTAAAGTTTTTAATGAAATCATTATGTGAATGATGGCAAATGAGATTGCTAACAAGATTATAAAGAGACTACTTTAAATCTGTAACTTACAACTAAAACCAAGGAAAGAACAATTCCAAATGCAATAGATCAAATAGTCAATGAATGCAACTTAGAAATGATATCTAAACTAGCTATGCAAGAGAGATGAATTAGCAAGTTAGATCTAAGGACTAAGAGAAAGACAATGAGAAAGAGAATCCTTCCCTTAAATAAGGAGGTGAGATACCATGGGATTGAGATCCCAAGCTCCCTCAAGAAGAAGATATTTATTACTACATTACAAGAGAAGAAATCCTTTTGACAAAGGAAAAGGAATCTTCAACACAAGGAGAATTACAATGATTGAAGAACTTCACAAAATAACCACCTCAAGATACAAAGATGAACCAAACCAACTATCAATTATGATTCCAAACACTTCAGGCAAGTTGATCCAACCGTCCAAGGAAACTCGACCTTCAACAAGAATAGACACCAATCACGGCCTAGGTGGAAGGAAGCCTCCAAGTCCTTAGGGCTAGCCCAGACATTTAATTAAATTTTTATTAAAATTTTATCAAAAAATTTATGGTGATTTTCTTTGAGATCAAGGCTTAATTTACTTCAAAAACAAATTCGGTTTCTTCACACCAATAAGCCCTTCGCACTAGTCAAAGCCTAAAAATATGTGGCTTCCTAAAAAAAATTGCAAGTGATAACAAGCCTTTGAAAATCGATTTTTATGCCAAGAACATATGGTGAAACCTTCCAAAAATTCATTGAAACTCTTGCAAAATCACAAGGGTTAGCACAACAAAATTTAAATGCAAAATAAAATCCCTAAAGGCTTGCGGCCTAGAGATAGAGGACTAGAACCAGTGCCTTCAAAGTATTGCTCTTTAAAAAATGAAATTATATTTGCTTAGAATGAAGTGAAATGCTTTCAAATGAAAAGCCAAAATAATCCTGAAAAGTGAAACAATAAATTGTTAGCACAAGATATTATAAATGCTTTCAAGATGAATAAGTTTACAAATCAAAGCATGGAAATAATCTTACTCAAAAGGATACAAAAATAACTCAAATGTTAGACCAAGATGACAACATGCAATTAAGTTTGCAACCCAAAACAATAGTACTTGAAAGTGGAATCAACCATTTATAACAATAATTAAATCACAAGAGGAGTCAATTTCCAAATACAAGAAAAATAAAACTTGTTGCAAAATTTAAAGGAATTACAATGCTTGCATCCAAAGCACCTCTTGAAATAAGATTTGCATGTGAGACTTTAAACCATCAAGATAGCAAGAAATTTAAGAACTTTGCAAACAAAGCAAATATCATGGAATGAATTCTTGGTTTATTTTATTCATTAGTGCTAAGGCAAAGTTACAATTGAACTCTAGTCCTCAAACCTCATCTTCACCCAAATGTTTGGATATCACAATGAGGAGTCAATAGAAGTGAAAGGTCCCTAAAAGTCTATTCAACCAACTTAGGTTGGAGGTAAGTTTTAATGAGGCTTGAAGCCTTCCTATACTAAAATGTCTAGATGAAGTGCAAATTGTGTTAATGCCCCAAATTAAACTAATGCTTCATGCAAATGCTTCAGAGAAAAATAGTTTACAAAACTTGAGAGCATATGCATGTGAGAATTTAAATACAAGATCAGCAAAATTTGCATGTGGAGTGAAACGTGTTCATTTTAAGCATGCATAATATGAAATTAAAAGCTAGAAAGCTAAAAAAAAAAAACTAAAAGCAAGATTAGGCCACCCACAAGAATCCCTCCTCTAAATGAGGAAGGGGGGTGCCATGGGAAAAATCCGAAGCTCCCTCCAACAAAAATTTTTAACTTTTATTAGTGCTTAAAGCGGGTAAAAATGCCTCTAAGAGGGCAGCCCACAATACGAGAGAGATCTTTACAAAGATGGGACTCTAACAAAGCTAGACTCTCGCCCCAAAAAATATAGCAACACCAAACTTGGAGATGGAAAAAACACTCCAAAATAGATTCACAGGGTTCAAAAGGCCCACAGCCTCGATGAGTTTGCAACTCTCTCCCAAGTGCGTATGGCTTCCCTAGAAATCAGTGTTTGGATAGCGTGAGGGGATCTGGCATACACACGAGTGGGTAGATTTCTAAAGTTTCTCCTCAAGCTCCTTGTTGCCCAATGCTCAAGCCTATGGGCTACAAAACACAAAAAAAATACCAATTGTCAGTGTGAAATTACGAAAAAGAAATCAAAACTAAACTTAGAATTTAATTTACAAAGTACTAGCTCAAGTAATGGGAGTAAACCCCATACTTGCCTAGCTTTAGAAATGACTATTTAATAAGAGATATAACTTTGAAAGAACTAGAATCAAAGAAGTATTTTTGAATTTAAATGGATGACCAAGTAGCTATAGACTAAGAAAACTCCATTTTGCTCTTCGTTGGATGGAAAACTTGGAGCGAAAAAAATGGCTAAGTCTTGGATTGTTGTGATTCTAGGAGTGAGTTGATCTAATTGAGATTTCTCCCACTTCCAGATGGATTTTTGCACACACTACAAAAAATCTTTCCCACACACTTGAACACGTATTACTTTGCACAAGATTAGAGCAATATAATGAATAAGATAAACCAAGCATTCCTCCTAAAATGAATTGGCAAGCTTATCCTTAAAATACTACTCTAAATCAATGATATGTGCAATATAGCTTGCACACATCAATCCAAGCAAGATGGAAAACACAAACTAATATTATTTCAACATGCGAAAGAAATTAAACACAATAGTAGTAGTATGAAAGGACACCACCTCATAACGCCAAGAGAACACCAGTCAGATAGCCCCAAAGTCTTTATTTGTATTAAGAAAGTATGCAAGTACAAAATGGCAGAGTTTCTTCAAACCCAATAGCTTAATACATGATATAATATGAGAGCCATGGCTCTATTATATAGAGAGTTGGGAGCAAATCCCAATGAAGAATGACAATGACAAATGGCATTGGAGCCAATCCCAATGTAGAAGTGATTAAACAAGTGGCATGAGGTGACAATCCCAAAGAGAAATTCGAATTTGTTGAATGGAGCTCCAATGCCAAGTGTAAAAATCAAATTTTGACAAGTGGACATCATTTTCTTCTTCCCTTATGTGCCAAATTCGAATTTTATGATAGAATGTCAAATGTATATTGGTGGTAACCCATGTGGGGACAATTTCCCACAAAAATTTCCACCAAATATTCTCCCAAATCCTCCCAAATGTGCATTAACTTCACAAATTCGAATTTCCAAGTAAGCAGCTTTCTCCTTTAATGCCAGAAATTCGATTTTATTTGAGCACGTCCTTTCCTTGATTTTAGGAGTCCACATCACCTTGGGACTTCACTTTAACTCCCCCATAGTTTTCTACCTCATTTCCACAACATTTAGCATGTGTGGATATTTATTTTTCTCCATTTATTTAATTTTTGGCTTAATTAATTGCTAGATTTCCCACTAAACCTAGGAAAAGTGGGTTTTGAGGGTTCAAAACATATTTTTAACCCATCAAAGTGTGTCATAATAGAAAGTTGAGGGTGAAAAATGCAAATTTCATTACTCATACCCCATACAACTTCTCTAGACATGATTTATTACATTACAAATACAATTTTATTAGGAATTTTCGCAATGCAGAAAATCTAAAAAATTTTAAAATGACTACCTAGACCTAACCAAATTCCACAAAAAAATTTGTGTGATCTAGTATGGTAATATACATTGACTCTAAACACTAAGATGTGTTAGGGGCTCAACCTTCAAACTGTCTCCCCCGCTTTGGTGTAAAACGTGAGTGAAAAAACCGAGAAAATTATCCATCTCTGAAAAAGAAAAGATAATTAACTAGATAGAGAAAACACTCCAAAGTGTACCCGTTCGCTGATCGAGTCCCAACATCCTAGGCCTGTTACAAACTCAAAAACTCATCATTACTAGCATCACTTATTACAATTCCCCGCAGGGTGTGGAACCTGGGTACAAGAATGATGATGAGAAGATAGAAGTAGAGTTAAAAAACTATGTTGACTGATGATATCTGATGGTACAAATGTCCTCTGGATCATCCTTAGGCATACAGTCTTCATATAATCATCAGGTGCCACTCCACTGGTCAACAAGCTCTATAAAGAAAAATCAAGAAAACCTAACGAATATATACAAAACAAATATAAATTATATAAAAGGTTAGAAGAAAATATATATACGAGATCTATTTACAAATTTACAAATAAAAGCTCTTCGGAAGAAGATCTATTCATTTAAAAGCTCTAAAATAATTTTTGAAAGATTTTAAAGATAGATAAATTTTGATCTAGAGAAAATGGAGAGGAAACCACTTTTCTTATTTCAAATGATAAGTCTTCAAATGACCCACTATGTGTTCTTCAGCTTCTATGCATTGAATAGTTCATTAATTCAATAGAGAATGTCCCAAGTATCCAAGATCTGATCAACAATATTATTTTCTACACACTTGAAAAATATTTGTTAGATCCACAAAGATTTGGATAGCACAGTGAAAGAGGAGTCTAAGGGTTTAACCAAAAACCAATAGATCTACTCTACCTAAAGTGTTTCTCCAAATCTAAACAATGATGCAAGATAATTGTACACCAATGAATCTTCAAGAGCTAATGGAAATAACAAAATTAAAACATTAGTAGAACATGAAGCACAATAGATCAGAAAGATATTACCATATAACTAAAGAATAACACCATAGCTTTGCCCCAAAGACTTTACTTTATTGCTCAAAAAAAAATTACAAAAGTAGCAAAGCTTCACTTAGCCAAGAGCTCAAGATTTTTCATGATAAAATGAGGAGCTTAGAGCTTCCTTATATAGAAAATGAGAGGATTAAACCCCTCCAAGTGGAAAAAACCAATGTCGCAGAAATCAGGATCGGGATAAAATCGGCAAGGGTCCAAAAAATGAAAAAAAATCCTAAAAATCGATAAGATCAGCAAAACATCAGCAACATTAAAAAAAATATTTAAAAATCCATTTTTTTCAAATTTTTAATTATCTAAAGAATCCACGATTTTTTTTACTATTTTTACGAATTTGGCGATTTTTACAATTTTTATCACGATTTTTTCATTTTGGAAAAAATCTCGACGATTTTTACAATTTTATCACGATTTTGTCATTTTGGAAAAAAATGTCGATTAAATCACCATGCATCAAAAATCGCAATTTTCGCAACACTGGAAAAAACGACTAGTTTGCTTGATTCGTGGCTTCATCCTTCCAGAAAAAATTCGACCCCTTGATAACACTGCACAGATCTAGAAGAGAATTTGTTTTCCTTGATTAATAAGCTAGATGGACCATTTGTTGAATCAGTGTGGCTTTGGACCACTGGAATATCTTCAAAATAATTTTTCTCAAAAATTCTTCATTCAAAATGACTACCTGAACCAAAAAAACCAATTTCACCAGAGAAATTATTTTCTTTCTAGTCGAACAAAATTTTTGTGGGGTTTTTCTGCCTTGGAAATCAAACTTTTCTCAACTTCCAATTGGATCCCTTTTTTGAAAAGTGCACATTCCCTTTTTAATTATTTTTCCACTTGGAGAGAACTTTATTTTCTCTCATTTTAATTTTTTTACTAATTTCTACCTAATTATTTTGCTACTTTTTGGCAGAAAATAAAAATAATGACTCTAGACAACCAAATTCTACGACACTTTATACATAATCTAGTATGATAATTTACATAGACTCGATACACTAGGACCCACTTAAGATCTTACCATCAAGCCCCACTCTACCTTTCAAGTATATTTGGAAGAAAAATTGTACTAATCATTTGCAATTGAAAAACACAAATAATTAGCAGAGAAAAAAACTCCCTAGAGTGAAACTCTTTGGTAAAAATCATAGGCTTACCTAAGTGTGTTACATGGCTTTTTGCAGGCCCACGAGGCTGCAAAATTTGGATAACAACTGAAAACCAAAAGTTGCAATGATGATGATGAATTTTGAAATATTGACTGCACTGAATTGTACTCTGCTTATGGGGTAGTTGACACCTGAGGAGGGGTCAACAAGTCCTAAATGGCATGAGGACACGTATTGCTTGCATGGAGGCTTATACTTGACTTAATAACACTTTGATTTGGATAGATCACATAGAAGTGGCGGACCCATAGATACACATGGCTTAAGAGGCATTATTGGAGCTTTGAAGGCCTTTGGAGGAGAAACACTAGACCTTGCACAAAAAGTATTCATGCTTGAAGCCTTGGTTGTTGGGCATGTGTGCCTTGGAGCTTGGCATGTGTGTCCTAGCGCTAGACCACTCCATATGTAAGCCTCTCTTTTGTAGTGGACTAGGTCAAGTTTGGATTGTTAGCCCTCCTAGCATTTAATGTAAATAAAGGAAGGGAAGAATATTTTCATTCGGAGCGTTTGCCCACTCATGTAATCACATACTTGTTATTGAGAAATATAGCATGGACAAGAACTTCCGCATAGGTTTGCTCGATGTGAACATTTGAGAAGTAGTTCAAAATATTTTCAAACAAGCAATTTTTTGAAAGGAACTCTTTTTTTGGAAGAAAAAAAAGTATTATATGTTTAAAAAAATCATTCTATTTTGCAATTCATTTTAGCTAAAAAGGTAAAGTCTTATACATACATAAGCAGCCAAGAAAGAGTCATTTCCGAGCAATGCACAATTCAACACAATCATACGAAATAGTTATTTATAACCATAAAATAAAACCATGCATATGATAGCCATACAAATGATACAACAATGTTGTACAGCAAAAATCCGTTGTTTTTGGTATTTTCAACATGTAATCTAGAGCAACCTATAGAAGCTCAACTTGATTTCAATAACCATGTAGTGTTGTTTTTCCAGCAACATGTAAAGGTTCCTATAAAATACCCCCTTGAAATATCTTAAATTTTCCGCACTAAAATTTCTGAGTTTTTTTGAGTTTGTCATTGAGTTATTTTGTCAAACAATTTGCATACATAAACTTGTAAGTGCACATTTTGTAATTTATTTCAAACAAGCAAACACAATACCAAACAGATGCCCAAAACATAATATAAACAATAGTGCCTAACCTGTATTAAATTCAAAATGGGTACATACCACTGATAGATAATTGTTATAGCCACATAACTATGATTTCTCCTCTGGAAATAATTCAAGGAGGTTGTAGCAAAGTATGGTCTCCTTCAACAATAACACCACAATTGCTTCGCTCCAAAGCTGATATAGATAACTAAGAAATTTTTCTTACCTATATAGACAACTAGCTCATCCACAAAATCAAGGGACTCGACCTCCTCTAAATCATTGTTCAACAACTCGACTTCCTCTATGCAACTCGACCTGTGCAAAGGAGAACTCGGACACCTCTTGGCAACTTGGTTCCTCCTCTCAACAACTCATCCCCTTGTGTAAACACGGCCAGCAAAAAGGATAGAACTCGATTGTTAATTATAAAGATAATCTCAGCCCTCAACAAAAAAATAAAATCAACCCAATGCACCAATAACACACAGTGATAACTTGGCATGTATAGAGTGAATAAAGAATACCCAAAAACAAAGTATAAAATGAATTGATAACACCATCATATCGTTTCTATTTTTGTCAATGCTTTTATTTCCGTCAATGATGAAGCCCAATGTTGAAATCTGAGTGATTCTGCTCCAATACTAACTAGGGTGTATAGTTTCAACACCAAAACCAGCAACCAAAATAAGGGTTTCCAAAAAACCTAGTCTCTTCTCAAGAGTTCTCCTAAATTCTATTTCTAAAGTGAACAAATGCAAGAATGAGGAGAGACTCCACATTTTCCTCTTTTTTATAACTCACTTGACTCTTTTGCCACCATTTTACCTTTTATTTTAATAAATTCACTTTAGTGGGTTTTCTCACTTTATAATTTAAGAGTGACTTTTCGTTAGCCTATAACCCATGTCCCCTTCTTCCCCATGGATCTGTCACAATTGTATTTGTATGCATAATGTTACATTGTACAACTTACAAATTTTAAATTTACAATGTAGAATCTAGATCTCTGTCTAAATTTGTATCATGAATGAGAATTTGTGTAAGAAATATCTATTTAGTATTATATATATATATATATATATATATATATATATATGTTAATAAAATAATATATAACGTGTCCTATTTTGGGGGGTTTACATGCCTTTGTTGGACACTAGAATTTGTGTGTTCTGCATGTCTTCTGTCCCCGAGTCAAGTGACTTAGTTAATTAGGCTATCGAAATCATCCCCTTATGTCTCCTAAGCGGGATGGGGACATTACAATTTCCTAAGTTTCCCAAAGGAATGAAAAGTTGATTCAATTCCTGCTATTGTGTAATTGGTGCAATGGTTGGAATTTAATTTCCGCGCTAATTAAATTTACCAATCTACTTATTTGATTGACATCATAATTACGTTGAAATTCGATGACAAAAAAAAAATCCTGCAATCCCAACCCAATTTTAATTTCACCTAATCACTCTCATTCAATTAAATGCCATTTCCCATAAACATACATTCAACATATAGAATTCTGGAAATGAAATTTTCAGATTAAAACACATGGGACTGTCAACACATGCTGAAAATAAATATGGACATAACCAGACCAGCAACACACATATTTTTGGTCAACCTAGAGCCAAACAAAACCACTTCAATCTTCTCCGAGGAAAACCTATTAGAGAGCTCTTCAAATTTATTTATCTTTCAAGTTCAGGAAAAATACATTTGCTGACAAAACAAAACAACAAAATACAACTTATCTCTTCCGCCCAAAACTCCTTGAAAACCATGCCCACTTTGTCTCGATTTATGTGCCCACTTGAAGCTGAAAACATGTACTATACAGATACAATTGTACAGATTGTACTATAGGTACTCCATACGAACTATATGGATTTTCATACCATTGTACATATTTTTTTCAAAAAAATCAACTTCTCTCGAACGGTGTGCAGCTCACAGTGTTCAATGTTGTTCTTATTGTACCTTTTGATGTCTTCTATGCCTTGATTTCCATGCCCATCTTTGCCCAGAAATAACTCCTTCAGCTTGCTGCAACAAATTTCTCTTTCAGAACTTTTCTCCAGCTCTTAGTCTCCTTTCTCCAGTCTGCTTATGAAGAATGAATGCAGTGTCTCTTTTCTTTCCCCATTTTGTTTCCCTAAATGACTTTTGGGCAACCCTAAGATCTAATGGCTCAGATTCATTTAGATCAAGGGATGAGAATAAATATGCATTTAATTCTCACTTTCTATTTTTTAACTCATCCATTAAATAAAGTACCTACATTATACTTTATGTCTAAAGTCACTTTTCACTTTATAATTTAACAATGACTTTACCACTTATAAACTCACTTTCACTTTATAAAGTCATACTTAGGAAAAGAATTATATTAATTTTTGGTATGTTCTATGCTTAGAGCAATTTATTTCAATCTCCAAAGTTAGCTCAATATCTTTTCCAAATTAGCAATCACATCAGCATGATAGTAAATTGCATATATAACATAAACATAAATCGCAGAAGACAAGTCAAGACAAGAGGACACAAGATCTGGCGCTAGCCAGGGACAAACCCCAATGTGGGGAAACCCTTTGATCAATTCTTCTTATATGTTCTTCGATAGTTCAACAGAGAGAGAGAGAGAGATAGTACATATACAACAAAAGTCAACACTTTGACTTAACTAAATAAGTGCATAGATCATCTCTAAGAAGATAAAACATGAGGTAGTTGAACTCAGTTGAAGACACGTTGCTTCAACTGATTCTCCAAGGTGACTCTATCGCCTTGCTACACCTATCATTATGTTTCTCCTCATCATCATGTTGCACTTCACTGTGTTGCATCATGCTGCACCCATCATCACTATGTTGCATCTCATCATGCTTCACTAATCATGATTGTACCCATCATTGTACTACTGCACTATGCTGAGTTCTTCATTGCACTATGCTACACCCAAATGTAGGTTGCAATACCTCTTCATTATCATGTTGTCCCATAGTTGCACCAATGTCCAGCAATACTAATCTACACTATGTTGCACCATCTATGTTGCACTGTACATCATGCTATGCATTGTTGCTCCTATGTGCACTATGTTGCTGTGTACAACATGTACTCATTGTTGTCACATGTACCATTGTTGCACCAAGTATCATTGTTGTTATGACTGTGTTCTGGTTAGGGCATCACTGTGGCCCACATTAGCCCTAAAACATACCCAATCAAGCCTCCAACTTGGCTCCCACAGGTTGCTCAACAAACTGATCCAAATCTGGTCACAACAGTGACCCAACACACCACACAAACAACTCCAAGTCTGCTTTGTTGTTATTGTGATAGCGATTGGTTAGGGCACCTCAGATTACTACAACAACCTCAAACAGTCACCCAAACAACCCTTAATCTCTGCAACCTACCCTACTGTGAACCCTCTGCCTCCACGTTGAAGATTAGGGCACAACATGACCCCAAAACAGCACACGCTATCCCTTGTTGTGGTGGTATGGCCTGCGGCCTACCACACAACCTTGTTGTAGCTTACAACCTTGAGGCATGGGAAAAGAGATAAGTTCTAAATTTGCTTGCTGATTTTTTGCAGGGTCACATTGACCAAAAATCTCAGTGTTTAAATGTGTTTTAATGGTTGTTTATTACTGCTGATTTTTATTTCTGCAATTTCCAGCATTCTGTAAAATTTCCAGAATTTGTGTTTTCAGCAAATTTATTTTTTCCAGCTTGTTAAATGTATGCTTATGGGAAAGGGCATTTAACTATATGGGAGAAATAAGGAGAAACTGAAAACCGGGGTGGGAAATGAGAAATTTTGGACAATCAGACCCCAGAAAAACCCAGTGTGGGAAAATCGGTGCAATAAGGGAGGATTTTATTATTCAGCAATTTTTCAATACAACTGGGTGCCAAACTGGCTTACCCAACAGAGAAAAATTCTTCAGCACTTTCCCCAATCCCAACGTCAACCTGGCTAACCTCTGCGTAGCTCCCAGACCCTTTGCGTCAACCCCTGCCTCTTTGCGTCATCATTGGGCCTCTTTGTGTCACCCATGCAGGCCCTCCAATGACTGTGCAGTCTGCAGCCTCTACGTCTGCCTCTCCAACCTTTGCATTGTTCCCCTGGTGTTGTTCCCAACTCTCTGTTCCGTACTTGCTGCTCTCCAAGCCACTAGTTCGAATTTCTCAGCTAACCCCACTATAGAAATCGAACTAACTAGTCTGCCTCAGTTTGTTCTCCAACTAACCCTCAAGCCTCTTCATATACTTTTCCTATTGTTCCTTCAATGACCGAGATTAAATCTCTAATCAACAGCTAAGATTAGATTTGGCTTGATCCATGACTTTTGAAAGCTTCTAACCTAGTTTTATATTAATACCCATTAATATTTTATTTTTCCTAAGTTTAGACTTAGGGACTCCATTAAAAATATTAATTATTTTAATATCTCCCAAACCGGTTAGAATCTTCCCAAACCATTTCTGAATCTTGGAGATCTCATGTGCTTTAGCCTCTCCACCAATTTTCATGGCTAAAGCACATCCGATCTTACCCCAAATCAACATATTCAACCTAGCAAAAATTAAGCGTTAATCATGGGACTAAGCTATATTAGCAGCATTCTAGAGTTGGTCCAATCAACAAGTTCATCTACATTCTAGGACCCGTAGCAAATGATTTGACAAGGAACAAATAATTTCATAAGAATTTCAACCATTCAACAATGTTATTCATATCCATAAAGCCATTCATGTAATTAAAATAAGCAAGAGACGAAACATAATTTTCATATGGCATATTCAAGCCAAACTTCCTCAAGTGGCTAGCAACAATGGTTTGTGCTATCTCAATCATAGTATTCAAAACCAGAACCGGCGACCAGACCAATCCACCTATCAAACCGGGTTTCAAACTAGGACTAGTCAGGCCTCAATGAACCAGTTTTTAAAAAAATAAATGAAATAATTGATTTTTAATAATAAAAAAACTATTTTAATATTTAAAACCATAATTCCAAACCAATAGAGACAAAATATGCAAAGTTTGTTCATCTATATACCATGTAAAGGTGAATATATCAAAATAGCATCAAGTGCAATACATATCAACGACAAAATACATAATCAACGAGTTTCTAAATGGCCTCTAGAGTCCAAAAACAATGCTACAAGCTATGGGGCCACTGGCTTACTACAAGTCTACATATCACTCATCATGATCAAACTCATCACCACTAGTATACATGGGATCATCAACATCAGCCACATAAATAATATGGCTTAGAGATTGAGGACTCCTAAAACTCCTCTACAACCTCAATAGTAGTGGTAGTAGTAGCAACAAAACTATACATCAAAACTACAAATTACAGATCAACATTGATTCAGTTCTACTAGAAATGGGATCATCAACAAGAGATACATAAACATCATCTAGCTCAAAGTCTTCAAACATGCATTGTTCAACCTTACAATATGATAGAAATTTAAAAAGTTTAACATGCCTAACCAGTGGTTTTGGTCTAAGTGAAGTGTTCATGTCCTCAACCTTATAATGTGGTAGAAAAAGCTTAGCATGCTTAACCAAAAATTCTCCTTTGACTGAAAGGTACATTTTTGTTAAGGCCATGGTAAAGGAGTTTAACAATCAATACCACCATCAACAAAG
The DNA here is from genome assembly GCA_031772625.1 of Pinus tabuliformis. Classification (NCBI taxonomy): domain Eukaryota; kingdom Viridiplantae; phylum Streptophyta; class Pinopsida; order Pinales; family Pinaceae; genus Pinus; species Pinus tabuliformis. Next base: position 710,402,174 of record CM062806.1, on the reverse strand, counting down.
TTCAACAATCAATGCCACAAACATCAAGATTCTTAAAGCGCTTCGTGCTCTTGATCAAATGTCAATCTAATACCCTTACGCGTGATACAATCAAATGGAAACATTGCAAACCCCCAAACCATGAAATCCTGAAAACCATCAAGTTTGTTGAATTTTGAGTGAAATCTAAAATTCTAGTTTCTCCATGTGAAATCCAATGAGGTCAAAAATACGCTCAAACATCCCGAGTCATTTCATGGTAATGTTCAAAATTTAAGTAAAAGGATGAAAATGAAAGATAAAAGAATTACCATTGATTGCCAGCGTTGCTAGGGTTGAAATGTGTGAGCAAAATGATGGGGGAGACATGCTTTTCTTGGAAGGGTTTTTTTTAGGGAAACAGGCCCAAGTTTCTCTAAAAACCACGTCAAAACTCACAAAACCACTTTCGATTGAGTTCGCGGTTGTCCAGGCAATGAACCAGTGGGTTTATGACAAAATCGACCAGTTTATGGCAAAATCGGTCGATTTCATCATAAACCAATCGCTTTATGCCCAATTTGGCCAAAAAACTAGCGAGGAGGGCAATCTAACTACGTTTTTTTACCAGTCTGGCAAAGTTTGCTAATGAACCGGTTAGTTTGACCAATTTCTGCTTTGAATTGGCCAATATTGAATACCATGATCTCTATAGAGACTCCACTCTTTGGCTTTGGACATGGAAGAGATGTCCTCTATCTTTTGCATTTTATGTTATAGTGCCATATGGATTCCATCATCCCCTTTTATTCTGTTGAGGGTAAATTTAATGGCCTAAATAACACTCAGCATGCAAGCAATTCTCATCATCTTGCTAACGATAATACAATTTGTCCATCCGGTTACCCTAGTGTGCATAGAGCCCTAGAAATCAAGTTGTTAGATGTGTTTGTTGGTATTACATTACAGAATTCATTCAAGAAATAAAAATGATGATACAATCCTTCTAGATTAAAGTAATTAATAGATGCCAAAATCTAGAAACATCAAACTTTCTAAAGCTTTATACCAAAAATTATTAGCATATTCTGACACATAGGAAATAGTTAAGTATAACTTGGTCTAGTGTAGAGTTAGGTAAAGTGTGTTTCTTTACTATGTACTTTTGTAACTTACAATCCGACGGTCACGATATGTTCTAGACATGAAGTGATCCGACAGTTTATTCTCTCCTCCATATTACCGACACTTGATCCGTGGCTTAACACCCAATTGGTCCATGATCTCTATTTAAAGAGCATGGAGGGTCATTTGTAAGGTGACCGTTCATGAGATAAACTTATGTAAATTTTCTTTCTTTTATTAACAAATTGCCTAAAGTGGTCGTGTTGGCTCAGGTCGTGGACCGTTTCCCTCTTTGAGGGTTTTAACCAAGTCAAAAATACTAGTGTATTGATCTGTGATCTGTTGTTGAGCAGTGTCCTTTGGTGTTCTATCTGAAGAACTTACCCTGTAAATTCCTACATGGTATCGGAGCTATTTAAGAGCCGCATCCATTGGTGATCCAAATCCAAAGTCGATACAAGTGCATCTGATTGTCGTTTCCTAGATCTATTGTTTCTGACTACTTTTGGGCTGAGAGGACTGCTCTGTTGTGTTAGGAACATCTATTCCAATGAGGAACCCCTTTTGTTTCAAGCGAAAAAGTTTCTGGTAGCCCTAGCTACGTCATTAAGATCTGGAAGTATACAGCCTTTATTTGCAATTTTAGTTATTAATCTCTCTGTTTATTTCAGTTTATTTAGCTCTTTGTTTTTTATTACCGGATCTATACCTTTCATTTCTGTGTATGCTCTTTGCACCGCGACTCTGTGTGATCTAGGCAAATCAGAAACAGAAAAGAAGGATTTTTCTCATGTGTATGCTCTTTTCCACCACGCCTTAGTGTGATCTCAGAAAATCAGAAACATTAAGTAAAATATTTAGTTTCCGGCGAAAGCTAACTTCAAGCCATAAAATTTGGTTTTTTCTTGCATGTTCGCGTTGGATTGTGTGTTTTTTTTTGTTTTGTAGGCAAAGAGGGTTTTTTTCAAGTAAGCAAACACTCCAAAGCTTAAATGACTAAAAAAAATAAAACCTTTCCTCATTTCCAAAAATTACTAACCTTTTAAACTAACTCACTTGGTCCAAAGTTACTTTATGAGAATAAAGGTCTTGGGTTCAAGCCTTTTTTTTTGTTGAGTTGCTTTTTCAAAAAACACATATAACTTATGTTTTAAAGTTACTTTATCTAAGAGTATTCTCACCCATTATAAAAAGTGAGTCACTTATAATTCTAAAGTCTCTTTATCTTTTAGTTAAGTTACAATTTAGTGGGTAGTTCATAAAATACCATTGTAAAAGTGACTTTCACTTATTTATAAAAGTGGATCACATATTTTTTTTAAAGTGAGCTAATTAGATTAAGTTTAGAAAGAGGAAGGATTTTTTTTAAATATAACATTATCATTCACTTCCACGCATTCACGTACTTCGTCGACATCTTCAACAACTTTTCTTTAAAAAGCCATAACTTCTTCATCCAGAAGCTGTTTTTTTTGAATGGGCCTAATTTTTCGAGATCTTTCTATTCGAACACTTAGTTTTAACATCTACAGCTTCAATTTCTTTTAAAATAGAAAGTCCATGCCAAGTTATTCTTGACAACACCAACTACTTCCAATGGGTGTCCTACATGGAGGATTTACTTAGAAGTAAAGGTCTTTATAGAATAGCCTCAGGCCAAGAGTCTAAACCTAAAGATGAAGATAAGGCAGTCAAATGGGAAAATAAGCAAGATCAAGCACGTGGATTGATAGGGATGTCTATTTCTCCAGACCTTAGATTCCATATCGCATAACTTGATACCCCTGATGAAGCAATGAAACAACTCAATAAAGTTTTTGGAATTAAAAATGAAATTAAAGCCCATCAACTAGAAAATGAGTTGCTTACATTGGACCCCAATAATTTTTCTTCCATTGAAGATTTTTTGTCCAAGTTCAAGACCCTTAGACTTCTCTTGGAAGGTGTTAAGGTTAAAAAAGAAGATGGTAGCCTTATCTATTCCATTCTTACTAAGTTAGGACCAGCCTACTCTGTGTTTGTTTCCACCTTCCATTCTACTAGAGAAGCCTTTATTTCTCAAGGACAAGCCTACAAGTCCCTCTCTTTTGATGCCTTTTGTGATTCTTTAATAAGAGAACAAGAAAAACTCTTATATCTTGGTTTTCTTAATCTTGGAAACTCTTCTAAGAAATCCTTAGTCGCCCAACAACAACCAAGTTCAAAGAATCCTAAAAAGAATGGCCCTAAACCAACCAAGGGTCCTAAGCACTTTCAGTCTCAAAATGAAAAATCAATTCAACAAAATGATAAGGCAAATAAAAACAAAGGGAAAAACTGATAAACATTGCAACTTTTGTAATCGAGATGGCCACTTAGAATCCAAATGCTTTAAGAAGATGGAAGCCTTAGAAGCAACAATGAAGAAGCATAACATCCATTTGGAGCACTCTTCAATTTCAACTTCATCTTCAGGAATAACACTTTCTGCATGTGGTTGTCAAGCATCTTGGTCTGGTTATGCAATAAATGTATCTTCTTCTTCTCATTCTCATGAGTGGCTCATTGATTCTTGAGATTCTTATCACATGGCCAAGAACAAAGCCATGTTTTCTTCTTTAAATGATTGTAACAACGAAAATATATATGTTGGTGATGATAGATCTCTTAGTGTTATAGGGACTGGAACTATTCATCTAGAAAATGGTCAATTTAGTGATGTATTATGTGTTACAACCTTATCCCGCAACCTTCTATTTGTATATCAGATAACTCATTCAGGTGAAGATAAAATCGTTGAATTTTCACCTCATGATGTTGTAATTAAGAACCTAAGAGATCCTAGACAGATTTCAGCTACTGGCATTGTTGATGATTCTACAAGGTTGTAAGGTTGTATAAGTTTAACAACTTTGGGTCATCAACTCTTCCCTCAGTATTTATTGCTCATAATGATGAAGTGAGCAAACTTTGACATGAGCGATTTGGTCACTTAAACTACCGTTCCCTTCAGAATCTATGTAAAGAAAATATGGTGACAAATCTTCCTATGGTATCTTGCAGAGATGGTGTTTGTTCTAGATGCGTACTCCAAAAACATCATCAAGACAGTTTTGAAAAACGTGCCTCTTGGCATGCCTTAGCCCCTTTACAACTTGTGCATAGTGCTTTATGTGGTTCACTTCCAGTTGTTTCATTCTCTAGCTACAAGTATTTCTTAACTTTCATTGATGATTTCTCCAAACGCACTTGGGTATACTTCTTAAAAGTCAAAAGTGAAGTATTTAACATGTTCTTAGATTTTAAGGCCTTTGGTGAGAAACAATCTAGACATCAAATTCTTGAGCTAAGATTTGATAATGGCGGAGAATATGTTAACAACAAATTCATCGACTTTTCGCTAAGCATGGAATTCAAATGCAACATACTGTTCAATTTACTCCACAACAAAATGGTATAGTTGAAAGGAAGAATCGAACCTTAAAGGAAATGGCTAATTGTATGCTTCAATCTAAAAGGCTTAGTCTTAATTTTTGGGCAGAAGCAATTAATTGTGCAAATTACATAGTAAATCACACTCCTACTAAGGTTTTAAAGAATATCACTCCAGAAGAAGCATGGAGTAACAGTTAAACCAGATGTAAGTCACTTTCGTGTTTTTGGAAGTGAAGCATGGGCCCATATTCCCGATGAGAAACATAAAGCCTTAGAACCTAAGAGTGAAAAATGTATTTTTGTTGGATATTCCAAAGATGTCAAAGGATATAGACTTCTTTCACCTAAATCCAAAAATGTTATCATTAGAAGAGATGTAAAGTTTGCTGAAAAATATATCAGCATATGAGCCTAGTTTGGGGGATGTGCCACCTCTCTCTATCCCTTCTACTTCTGAAAATATTTCTTCTTCAAATGATGACAGCGAGGATGACAGCGCTCCCCCACTTTCTCAAGATCCTACTTTAGCTCAGCTTCCAAAATGGGTCCATGCTACTCGGGATGCAGCAGGTTCTCTTGCAGGTGATCCTACAGATTAGCGACGTACACATTCTCAGTTCGATAGAGCCTCTTCTTTACTGGCTCAAGCTTCAATGAATTATGATCTTGACACCTTTGCAGAAGCTTCAGGCCATCCAAATTGGGACGCAACTATGAATGAAAAATATAGTTCATTATTGTCAAATGATACATGGGATCTTGTTCCTCTTCCAAAGGGAAGAAAACTTGTTAAATGTAAATGGGTTTACAAAACCAAGTTTGGACCAAATAGAAAAGTTGATAAACATCAAGCTCGCCTTGTCGCTGAAAGCATCGACTATACTGAAACCTTCTCCCTTGTTACCAAAATGAACTCTATCTGCCTTGTTCTTTCTTTTGTTGCCTCTTTCAAATGGGAAGTCCATCAAATGGATGTTAAATCTGCCTTCTTGCATGGGGACTTGCATGAAGAAATCTATATGGAACAACCTCTTGGCTTTATACAAACAGAGTCCAACCTTGTATGTCGGCTTAAGAAATCCCGTTATGGTCTCAAGCAAGCCCCTCGAACTTGGTATGCCAAAATGGATAGCTTTCTTTTAGATACTGGCTTTTCTAGGTGTCATTCTGACAATACTGTCTACACCAAGAAAGTGGGTAAGTCTCTTATCATTCTTGTTCTTTATGTTGATGATCTTATCCTTCTTGGTAGTGATCCCAACCTTATAAACCATGTGAAGTCCAGCCTTAAAACGCAGTTTGAAATGACAGACTTAGGACACTTCCATTATTTTCTTGGTCTTCAAGTCTTGCAATCTAAGGAAGGTACTTCCCTTTCCCAGTCCAAGTATGTCTGTGATCTTCTATGCCACTTTCACATGGAACACTGTAAGCCAGCCCCTTCTCCCTTTCAGTCTGGAGCCAAACTTTCAGTCACTTGTACTTCCCCTGAAGTTGATGCTACCTTATACCGTCAACTTGTAGGAAAACATTTGTATTTGACCCGTACCTGTCCTGATCTTTCCTTTGTTGTTGGCCTTATTGCTCGGTTTATGCAAAACGCACATGAAACTCATTGGAAAGCAGCTAAAAGAATACTTCGTTATATTTGAGGTACAACTCAGTTTGGCATTCATTATAGTGCAAAAGCATATCCTCTATTGGTTGGTTTCACTGATTCTAATTGGGCTAGTGACCCTGATGATCGGAAGTCTACTGCAGGTTATGTCTTCACTCTTGGTTCTGGACCTATTACATGGGCTTGCAAGAAACAAAGTGTCATTTCTCTTTCTTCAGCAAAGCAGAGTATCGTGGCGCCATAGAAGCTAGTAAGGAAGCCCTGTGGCTTCGTCAGATCCTGTCAAAGTTTGGCTTTCAGCAACAGCATCCGACTACACTTTGGTGTGATAATCAAAGTGTCATTCAACTATGCAAAGATCCAGTCCAACATCAACACAGCAAACACATTGAACTACACATGCACTTCATCAGAAAGCTCATTCATGACCATGTTCTTGAAGTGCAATATTGTTCAACCGATGATCAAGTTGCAGACATATTTACAAAGGCTCTCACAGAAGCGAAGTTTACTAAACCTTGATTTATGGTTGGAGTTCAAGAAGTTGTCACTAAGGGGGGATAGGCTCTAATGCCTCCTTCATTCTCCTATTGTGTCATATTTGTACATCCTTCAATCCTATCCCAAGTTGTTCTTAAGGGAGGGTGTTAAGATATTCTGACACATAGGAAATAGTTAAGTATAACTTGGTCTAACGTAGAGTTAGGTAGAGTTAGGTAGAGTACTTTTGTAACTTACAATCTAATGGGTCACGATATGTTCGAGACATGTGTTGAAATTTGGTACCGGAGGACAGGTGGTTCCCTAAGGCTTTGATCTTTGGCCTAGGGAAAAGTGTCCAAAAAAATTTAATTTTTCTCCTAAAGTGACTTTATAATTTTTATAAAGTCAAATCTAATTTAAAAGTGACTTTGAGTGATAAAGTTACTAAAGTCTAATTTTAAAGTGACTTTAATAAAGTCAATGTAAAATTAGAAAAGAAAAGTGACTTTGGAAATAAATGACTAAGTGGGTCTTTATTAAAGTGGGGTGAGTTAAAAAAATAGAAAGAGAGATTTAAATGAGCATTTAATCTCAGCCCTAGATCTCAATCTATTTCAGCCATTGGATTTAGGGATTCACCAAAAGTCACTTAGGGTTAGATAAAAAGAAGAAAAAGTCATTCATTCTTTCATGAGCAGATTGAGAGAAGGAGAGCAAGAGAGATTTCTGGACAGTGAGGAGAAGGAAGCAACAGCTTGGCACACATTCCAAAGCAGCATTCCAGCAAGTCCGTACAGCTGAGTTAGCACACAATGAAGGGCAGGTTTTGGGCACGATTTTCTAGAAAGGTTGTACAACAGTTTTGGCTCAGATTCCAAAGAGGCCGTACAGCAAGTTTGCACAGAAATCGAGGAGCAGAAAGTCTGAAAATTGCTGGCACATTTTTCAAAGGAGGTCATACATTAAGTGGTTATACCTTGGCACACATTTCTAGGCAGAAATCTGTACACTGTATTGTTGTTTTTTGCACAAAAATCAAGGAAACCGTACAGCAGCATTTATGGCAACTTGCACACTTTTCTAGGCAGGTAGTACAGCAGCATTTAACGTTGAAATTTGGCACAAAAATCGAGGTTGTACAGCATTTATTGCTGTTCAGTTTTGTTGTTTGCAAGTTTTTTCAGTTGGCTGTGAGGCACGCAAACGAGATAAGTTGTAAAAGTTTGCTTGCTGATTTTTGCTGAGTATTTTCTCTCACTGTAAAAAGCATTTTCCAGAAATAAGAATGAGCTTTCGAACTAGTTTTCCCCAAGAGTTGTAGGGCCTTTGTCCAAGGTCACCTTGACCAAAAATCACTATGTTTAAATGTGTTAAATCGCTGTTTGTATGTGCTGATTTTTATTTCTGCATTTTCCAGCATTCTGTAATTTTTCCAGAATTTGTGTTTTCAGCAAAATTTATTTTCCAGTTGTTAAATGTATGGATATGGGAAAGGGCATTTAACCATTTTGGAGAAATAAGGTGAAACTGAAAACTGGGGTGGGAAATGAGAAATTTTTACATGGTATCAGAGCTTGAGTGCAGAAGTGCAGTTTGGGACAGCAAGGAGGAAAATTACAGCCTATTGATTTTTCACTCAGAAAATTCCAGCAAACTGATTTTTCACAAACAGCAATTTTATCCTTACTACAGCATTGCTATTTTTCAGTTTTAGGATAGCAGGATGTCATTGGGATTGAGGGTGGAGGATAGGTTGGATGGGCATTCCAATTACAGCATTTGGAAGGAGAGAACGCAGAGCATCTTTGAGGAGGCAGAAGTTTGGGACATCATGGTGCATACCACACAGAACCCTGTTGTTGTGCCTACTATGCTACTCAGTTGGCTGCTTATAATAGAAAGAACAACAAGGGTAAGAGACTGATTCTAAACGGAGTCAAAGACCATTGCATTCCTCATGTGAGAGGAAAGAGAAACGCCCATGAGATGTGAACAGCATTGTCCAATCTCTACCAAAGTACCAATGAGAACCAGAAAATGGTCCTGAAGGAGAAGTTGAAGACCATTAAGATGGGCAATGATAGTGCAGTTGGATATCTCACAAAGATTACTAATGTGAGAGATGAGTTGGCAGCAGTTAGAGAGGTCATTCCACCCACTGAGTTGGTGTGGATTGCAGTGAATGGCCTCCCCCGTTCATGGATGAACTCTGCTGATGGCGTTTGTGCACGTGAGACCCTTCCCACATGGGAGAGGTTTTGGGATGATTGCATTCAGACAGAGATCAAGAAAGGTCAGCTTGGGGCAGCCAAGCCAGTTGAGCAGGATGAAGATGTAGCACTGTTGGCAGGAGGCAAGAAAGGCAGAGGGAAGAAGCAGGCTTCCACAAGCAATGGTGGGGGCAAAGGCAAAGGTAAAGGTAAACACGGTAACACACAGAAGGACTATTCCAAGGCGAAGTGTTGGAATTGTCAAAATATGAGACACTATGCAATTGTGTGTTCGGAGAAGAAGAAGAAGGGGAAGAGCCAGAGCATGGCAGCTTCAGCAGAGGTTGAGGACTTTGCAGATCGTTTTGACTGGGAGTTTGCGTTCACTGCGTGTAAGTCCTCTAGTGCAGGATCACCTGCCACACAAGTTCAGAGGGAGCATGCTTTTCCCTTGATTAGCGGAGCATCTTCGGGTATCTGATATGTGGACAGTGGGGCTTCACGTCACATGACAAGAGTCTGTGAGTACTTCTCAGAGCTTTCAGAGAGTGGCACTGATATAGAGGTAGTACTCAGTGATGACAGAGTTGTTGGAGCAGTCGGTGTGGGGACACTGACATTTCAGAGGGAGTCCAAACCTCCCTTGAAGGTGTCAGATGTTCTTTATGTGCCAAGGATGAGGAAGAAGCTCATATCCGTCTCAGCTTTGGAGGACAGAGGATATGAGGTACTGTTCAGGGGAGAACAGGTGTTGACGTATCCCAGGGGCACTCCAGCTGATTCAGCTAGAGTGATAGGTGTACGCCATGCAAAGGTGTACAAGTTTGCATTCCAGCCCCTTTTGGCATTGAGCAGTAGTACCAACAGCAGAGCTAGCAGTTCTAAGCTGTGTGAGATTTGGCACCGCAGGATGGGGCATATGTATCATGGAGCCTTGAGGACCTTGCCGGAGATCACTACAGGTGTGATAAATTTCACTACTGATCACTTTGATACTTGCAGAGGATGTGCAATGGGCAAGTTTGCCAAATCCCCTTTTCCCAACAGTGACAGCAGAGCGACTGGGATTCTTGATTTGATTCATTCCGATGGGAGCGGTCGGATGTCTCATGTTTCCTTGAGTGGATATGAGTACTATGTTTTATTCATTGATGATCACTCCAGGAGGACCTAGATTTATTTCTTGAAGACCAAGAGTGAGGTCTTCAAGCGGTTTCAAGAGTTCAGAGCTCTTGTGGAGACACAGACAAGTCGGAAGATCAAGTCCCTGAGGTCGAACAATGGGGGAGAGTACACCCTTGGAGAGTTTGTCGACCATTGTGCGGAGGCAGGCATTAGGAGGGAGTTCACTGTTCTTTACAACCCCCAGTAGAACGGGGTTGCGGAGAGGAAGAACAGATCCATCGGAGGCGCTGCCAAAGCCATGTTACATGATCAGGGGTTGCCATTGTTCTTGTGGGCAAAGGCCTGCAACACAGCTGTTTATTTGCAGAACAGGAGTCTGCATCGTGTCTTAGGGCACATGACTCCAGAGGAGGCTTTTTCTGAGAAGAAGCCTGATATTGGTCATCTTCGTATCTTTGGGAGCATTACATACTCCTAAATACCCAAGGAGAAGAGGACCAAACTAGAGCCCACCGCAGAGAAGGGTATCTTTGTGGGCTATAGTGAGACCTCAAAGGCCTTTCGGATTTACATTCCTGCACAGAGGAAAGTTGTTGTCAGGCGGGATGTGAAGTTCGAGGAGGACAGGGCCTTTAGGAGATCACGGGAGTTAGAGTATCTGGATCAGCCAACCCTCAGCAGCAGTTGAGTCAGTCGCAGGGATCCAGTGGGCAGGGATCAGGAGGATACAAAGGTACATCTATGAGGATGTCAGGTCCGTCAGTGAGCAATGGCTCGCCGAGCCAGAGGGGTGGTGCTCTGGGCAGCATGCAGAGCAGTTCACTAGGGAGTCCACTGATGGACAATTCACACGGTACCTCAGCTTCTACAGGTTCAGGTGCAGGCAGGAGGACAGCAGACAGACAGTCAGGAGTTCAGGCTCCTGATGATGATGAGGAGGAGTTTCATTCTCCAATGGAAGAAGTACGCTCAGGGAAAAGGAAGCCCAAGTGGCTTCAGGACACCTTGAGAGATGCAACATTTGTTGCTGAGCCTAAGAGGCCGGTGAGAGAGAGTAGACCAACTGAGAGGTTTTGTAGCTATATGGCAATGGCTACCAGCATCTTTGACTCTGAACCTTCTAGCTATGAGGAGGCAGCTAGCCAGCAGGTCTGGAGAGAGGCCATGCAGGAAGAGTATTCTTCTATCATGAAGAATGATGTTTGGGAGGTGGTGCCGAGGCCTGAGGGCAAATCCGTGGTTACTTCCAGATGGCTTTACAAGGTAAAGCATGCTGCAGATGGCAGCATTGAGAAATTCAAAGCGAGGTTTGTGGCTAGAGGGTTCTCCCACGTAGAGGGAGTTGATTATGAAGAGACCTTCACTCCCGTGGCTCGATATACTTCGATCCGCTCCATTATATCGATAGCAGCAGAGATGGGTTGGAAGATCCACCAGATGGATGTGAACACTGCATTTCTCAATGGCTTCATAGAGGAGGAGGTGTACATTGAGCAACCACAGGGCTTTGAGGTGCATGGGAAGGAATTCCATGTGTGCAGACTGAAGAAGACCCTTTATGGCCTGAAGCAAGCTCCCAGAGCTTGGTACTCCAAGATAGATACGTACTTGCAGGGGATGGGTTTCACGAAGAGTGAGGCAGATCTGAACCTTTACTATATTGTGATAGGTGAGGAGCCTCTCATTCTGGTGTTGTATGTGGATGACTTGGTCATTACAGGTGCAGAGAGACTCATAGAGCACTGCAAGAGAGATCTTGCGCGGAGTTTGAGATGAAGGACATCAGCTTGATGCATTACTTTTTGGGTTTGGAGGTGTGGCAGGAGGAGGGGCATTTCTTCTTGGGGCAGGGGAAGTATATTGTGGACATCCTTGGCAGATTCCACATGGAGGATTCTAAACCCATGTCGACACCGATGATCACCAATTGGAAGAAGCTTCATGCTTCGGATTCCGAGTTGGTGGATCCCACATTGTACAAGCAGCTGATTGGTTCCTTGATGTATTTGGTCAATACTAGAACAGATATTTGTTTTGCAATCAACACGATGAGTCAGTTTATGTGTGAGCCTAGGAAGGTTCACTGGGTAGCTGCAAAACACATTTTGCAGTACTTGCAGGGGACAGTGGATTATGGTCTGGACTACAGGCAGGGAGATGGAGTGAGATTCGCAGGTTATACTGATTCTAATTGGGCAGGTTGTGCTTCTGATAGGAAGAGCACTTCAGGGTGTTGATTTGGGTTGGGTTCGGCAGTAGTGTCATGGTTCAGCCGGAAGCAGAGTATATGGCAACCAGTCTAGCTAGTTGTGAGGCCATCTGGCTTCGCAAGATGTTGTTTGGCTTATTTGGTCAATCGTTGAGACCTTCATTTCATCAGAGACTGTGTTCAGAAGGGCGTTGTGAAGCTTGAGTATATTCCCACTGATGAGCAGGTTGCAGATATTCTTACCAAAGCCTTACCACGGGGCAAGCATGACTACTTCAGAGACAAGATGGGTGTGGTGAGGAACACCTTCCTCAGTAAGAGGGAGTGTTGAAATTTGGTACCAGAGGACAGGTGGTTCCCTAAGGCTCTAATATTTGGCCTAGGGAAAAGTGTCCAAAAGAATTTAATTTTTCTCCTAAAGTGACTTTATAATTTTTATAAAGTCAAATCTAATTTAAAAGTGACTTTAAGTGATAAAGTTACTAAAGTCTAATTTTAAAGTGACTTTAATAAAGTCAATGTAAAATTAGAAAGGAAAAGTGACTTTGAAAATAAATGACGAAGTAAGTCTTTATTAAAGTGGGATGAATTAAAAAAAAAAATAGAAAGTGAGATTTAAATGAGCATTTAATCTCAGCTCTAGATCTCAATCTATTTCAGTCGTTGGATTTAGGGATTTCCCAAAAGTCACTTAGGGTTAGATTAAAGGAGAAAAAGGTCATTTATTCTTTCATGAGCAGATTGAGAGAAGGAGAGCAAGAGAGCAAGGGAGATTTCTAGACAGTGAGGAGAAGGAGGCAGCAGCTTGGCACACATTCCAAGGCAGCATTCCAGCAAGTCCGTACAGCTGAGTTAGCACACAGTGAAGGGCAGGTTTTGGGCACGATTTTCTAGAAAGGTCGTACAGCAGTTTTGGCTTAGATTTCAAGGAGGATGTACAGCAAGTTTGCACAGAAATCGAGCAGCAAGAAGTCTGAAAATTGCTGGCACATTTTCTAAGGGAGGTCGTACAGCAAGTGGTTATACCTTGGCACGCATTTCTATGCAAAAAACCGTACATTGTATTGCTGTTTTTTCTGCACAGAAATCGAGGAAACCGTACAGCAGCATTTATGGCAGCTTGCACGCTTTTCTAGGCAAGCCATACAGCAGCATTTAACGCTGAAATTTGGCACAAAAATCGAGGAGGTCGTACAGCATTTATTGTTGTTCAGTTTTGCTATTTGCAAGTTTTTCCAATTGGCTGTGAGGCACGCAAACGAGATAAGTTGTAAAAGTTTGCTTGCTGATTTTTGCTGAATATTTTCTCTCACTATAAAAAGCATTTTCTAGAAATAAGAAGGAGCTTTCGAACTGGTTTTCCCCAAGAGTTGTAGGGGGTTTTTCCAAGGTCACCTTGACCAAAAATCACTGTGTTTAAATGTGTTGAATGGTTGTTTGTATGTGCTGATTTTTATTTCTGCATTTTCCAGCATTCTGTAATTTTTCCAGAATTTGTGTTTTCAGCAAAATTTATTTTCCAGTTGTTAAATGTATGGATATGGGAAAGGGCATTTAACTATTTTGGAGAAATAAGGTGAAACTGAAAATCGGGGTGGGAAATGAGAAATTTTTACAACATGAAGTGATCTGACAGTTCATTCTCTCTTCGGTATTACCAACACTTGATCTGTGGCTTAACACCCAATTGGTCCATAATCTCTATTTAAAGAGCATGGAGGGTCATTTGTAAGGTGACCGTTCATGAGAGAAACTTATGTAAATTTTCTTTCTTTTATTAATAAATTGCCTGAAGTAGCCACGTTGGCTCAAGCTGTGGACTATTTCCCTCTTTGAGGGTTTTAACCACGTCAATAATACTAGTGTATTGATCTGTGATCTGTTTGTGAGTGGTGTCCTTTGGTGTTCTATCTGAGGAACTTACCCTGTAGATTCCTACAAAAATTATCAACAAAAACCCCATCTCTAATGCTTTAATTTCTCAAATGAGATCAAAAATTTGTTTGCTTGCAAGAGATCTGAAATCATGTTTGTGACAATAGACCAATGTTACCAGAACCAGTAGACCCCCTTGGACCAGGGACTGGTAAGAACCAAACCAGTAAAAAAACTAGACCAAAAAGCCAGTCAACCAAAAACACATAAGATATTAAAATTTTAAAGAAAGCCACATATATTCAAGCGCATCCATATCATAGTATTCAAAATCAAAATCGGTGGCCAGACTGCTCCACCTAATAAACCGGGAGTGAACCGGTTTTAAAAAACACATGAAATAAATACTTTTTAATGAAAAAAACTATTTTTAAGATTTAAAACCATGATTCTACACCAATAGACACAAAATATACAAAGTTTGCTCATATATATACCATTTAAATGTGAACATATCAAAATGGCACTAAGTGCAATATATATCAGCAACAAAATATGTAATAAATGAGGCTCTAAATGGCCTCTAGAGTCCAAAAACAAAGCCTACAAGCTATGGGGCCATTGGTCTACTACAAGTCAACATATATGATATTATGTGATCAACATTATCACTTGAAACTTCTCATCTTGGTCAAACTTAGTTGGTTGGGTCTCGAATCCCAAACTTTGCAATTGCTTGAGCCACAAACTTCTTTGTTGGTTCAGTCACTTGAGTCTCAAACTTCTAAAGGTATTCTGGCCTAATATGCCCTATTACTTCATTTGGTGCTCCACATGGATTTACATGGCCTCCTATCCCAGCCAAGTGTTGCTTGAACCTGTTAATACCCCCTTCTTCAATAGATTTTTCGCAATATTTGCAGATAATTTTGCCATCAATCATATCACAATGAGCCCATGCACTATCCTTGGCTTTTGGAAGCATGGTGACTACTACTTAGCTCAAACTCTCTATTGTTCCACTACTCCAGCAAAAACTCAACACTCTCCAAGCTCACAATGAAGCTCACAAAAACTCCAAATGAGATGTGTGAGGCAAATGAGAGGGGAGACCTCCTTTTATTGGCTTGGAGGGGTTGTTTTTGGAAGGAAACAACCCTTATTTTCCCTCCAAACCACCTCACAAGCCTCCAAGAATGCGTTTGGTGGGTCTGTGGCTAGCCTGGCAATGGGAAAGTCAGTTTATGACGAAGCAGACTGATTTATGGGAAAACTAGTTTGTTCTGTCATAAATTGGTCAGTTTATGTCCAGTTTGTCTTCAAAAAGGGCAAATAACCATACATGGGTGCACATAAACCAAAATAACACCAAGTGCAATCCATCTTTGAACCGAAAATACATCAAAAAACAAGACCTAGATGGCCTCTAGCATCCAAAGATATCATGCTACAACAAACACCTACATATCATCAAAATAATTACCTATATTGGGATCTTTGTCATCAATACACTCTCTAAGCATTAAAATAAGATAATAATAAAAAAAAGTTTAGCAGGTCAATTCAAGATTTTGTTTGAGTGATGGGTACATTTATGATATTTAGTAGGGTCATGATAAAGGAGTTCAATAATCAGTGCCACTAACATCAAGGTACATAATGGGATTGGCACTCTTGATCAAATGCTAGTTCGATACCCTCAAACATGACAAAATCCAATGGAAACATTGCAATACCTCCAATCTTGAAAAATCATAGATCTGTGATTGTCTATTGGATTTTGGATTTGAACCAGTACCGAACCGGCTAGTTCGATACGATTCAATTCACCAGTCTAAACTAGTTTTTGCCTTAAAGTAGTCGAATCAACTGGTTCAAACTGGATCAGTCTGGCCCTGATAACAATGCAATAAACAAGTTGGTAAATATTTAGGCATCTCAAATTTTGTTGACGATGTAGTGTCTAAATGGACAAACAGTGAATTCCAAGGCCTTAATTGATGAAATTCTATAGCTAGCTAAATCTAATTGATGAGAATTATTAGAAGGATCATATAATTTTGTAAAAACAATTTCATTACACTCAAAATAATATATTATAAAACAGAGTGAATAATGAGAGTTTCACAATGGAAAGGAACAAAAATGGAATGTTAAAACACTGGGAAATGATGAAGGTATGGTGAGGCAATATGCTAGGCTATAAATCAGCATTTAAACCCATGAATATTGACAATAAGATAAAAAGAGCAAATGTTCTAAAGGTGGAAAGCCATGTGAGAGTTTTATCAAGTAAAATTAATTTAAGCATTACAAAAAACAACGCTCTTCAAATCTCCCCTTCATGTCTTGACTCTTGATGTCTCTTCAGGTGCTAATAAGATAATACAAGATTATTAATGTCCAATAATTGACCAAAAATAGGTCAATGGCACTGCTAAGTACATATGTGAGGATACAAAGTAGGAGCACTAAAGTAACTCTTGGAAAACATGATATACAAATCTATCCTATGCTAAGAAGAAACCAAAACCTAAGTCCTAACAAAATGGACAAGTGAAAGCATAGTGAGATACATGCAAGTGTGGTGGATAACCAAAGGCCACGAACTATCAACCCTATGATGCAAGTCGTCTCACTTGGATGGAAATCAACCATTCCCAATTCCCTCTGTCCTAAACTCTACAGCCAATGCCCTCTCTCAACACAAAAGTTTACAGTTAAGATTAAATAAAATGCCCCACCTACCAATTGAGTTCCAGTTATATCAGAGGTGACATGACCACAAGTGTCTAGCTAGTTAAGCACCAGTTGGCAGTAACCTCCAAAAATATCACAGATCTGATGTCTCATGTAGTTTTCTTGTTTGTCTGCTTCTTGGTGCCTCTATCTACTAGAAGCACCAAAAGAAAATTTGTAATCAATGAAACTAGATCTGGAAGGGACTAAAAAGGGGGTACTAAGTGATATACGAATCCATGGGCATCCCTCATGTACAAGGTCGCACATCTCTGGTCAAGGAAGTAGAAGAACCTAGACAGAGTGAGGGGGGCTCCTTGAAAAGAAAACAAAAGGACCCATTAAACTTGTAATGGATGGTGCACTTCAAGGAAGTGCTCCTTTGTATTAATCTCATGAAGATGGCAAATTTGGTAAGTCCTATCCCCTCAGGTGATGTGGTGGCCAATTTCAAACCAAAGATGATGTGAACCAACCCAAAACTACCCAAGGGGGATTCGGAGAGCATACATCCAATGTCGAAGCATGGAGGGAATCTGAACAATAAGGCCATCTCTCCACTCCAAAAATTGCTTCACGTAGAAGGCCATCTCTTAAAAATTTGTCTACATGTGATATTTGTTCATAAGAAAGCCCTTTTACTATAACAAAAAACTCACATATTTGGGAATCAATAGAACTTGAAAACCAACAAAGCTACAAAATAATTACTAGATATATCAAGATAACATCTACTGGACACAGCTTTCATTGAACTTTATTCAAAAAAATGTAAACTCTATCCAGCATAACGAAAAGGCCCAAGAGACTGTCACAAACTCTTCAAAGATTTTCCAACAAAGGAACAAGGCCCTAATGTTAAAATTGGCAACCAAGGCAAAACTTCATGTGGGTCATCTTATTCATGGCTAATAATATTTTTATTAGATTCCTCTCGTCGAGAGGTGTAGGATTGATATAAAGATCATCCAATTCCGATAAGTATTCATGGAGATGTGAATTTATTTTAATTATGGAATTATTATCAAGCCGACCTACAACTCATGTAGGCTCAGAAGCCCAACAGTCGCATCTATTCACCCACCAACGTTGTGTATAAATATAAGAGGACTTTTCCTCATATGGACTCACTCATCTCATCACATCTCTCTCTCTCTCCTGCGCAGATATGAGTCTCTTCTCTACTGCGCTGAAATGGGTCTCTCTCTCTCACACATGTGAAGCCGGAAACTGCTAAAACTAAAGCTGCAACTGCAGAAGTAAAGATTGACTTGCGTGGCCTAGAAGATCTCCTCTTTGGAACTACGTTGTAGGTTCATCTAAACCTCCTTTGAAAGCCGCAACTTTTGGTGGTGGAATGAAGTCAATCCGACGAACGGTTTGCAAGATATCCACTGCCCTAGTTTGAAGCCAGAAACTGCTGAAACTGAAGCTGCAACTGCAGAAGTAAAGATTGACTTGCGTGGCCTAGAAGATCTCCTCATCTGAACTGCGCTGTAGGTTCATCTGAACCTCCTCTGGAAGCCGAAACTTTTGGTGGTGGAATGAAGTCAATCCAACTGTCGGTTTGTGAGATATGGTCTGCCCTAGTTTGATAATGAAGCCGCTAATGCTGATGCTACTGATCTAGGGTTTGCTACTACTGATATGAATCAGATTTATTGTACTATTTCTCTCTGCTGAATTATTGAAGATAAAAGAAGATTTGATCAAAGGGTTTCCCCACACATTGTGGGGTTTGTCCCTGGCTAGCCGCCACATCTTGTGTCTCTTATCTTGGCTTGTTTTATGTCGATCGTTTAATGTTCTATCTGCACTTTACTTTATGTACATGTGATTGCTAATCGATGGAATATAATAAGAAAAAGAAGTATACTGTTATAAGCATAGAACATACCATAACTTAACATGGTATCAGAGCTGAGGTGAAGACAAAGCCCGAGCAAGAGCAAGAGCAATCATTGAAGAGAAGATTGGCAAGGCTATCCTAAAAAAAACTATGGGGTCCTCAACACTCTTTCCTGCTGAAGACAAGCTCCGTGAGAAAGCTGACTATCACGGATGGAAGATGTCTATCAATCTAACCCTTGAAGATCAAGGAGTGCTGGACCATGTGAGAGGCAATATTGTTGAGCCTCCATCAAATGCATCCGCTGCTGCCTGGAACAAATGAAAAAATGGAGAAGTCAAAACAGTAGAAGATCATCCGGGACTCTATCGACAAGCACTTAGTGGCCTACATCTCTGAACTGGACACCTCCAAGGAAATCTATGATACACTGGTGAGTTTATTTAAAGTTAATGATGCAAATCAAGTTTTGTTTCTT
Organism: Pinus tabuliformis; assembly: GCA_031772625.1. Taxonomy (NCBI): domain Eukaryota; kingdom Viridiplantae; phylum Streptophyta; class Pinopsida; order Pinales; family Pinaceae; genus Pinus; species Pinus tabuliformis. The sequence continues at coordinate 710,383,091 of CM062806.1, read as the reverse complement.
AGAAATAAGCTAAAGGAAATCAAGAAGGGTAAAGATGAAAGTATGCAAACATACTTATTAAGAATCACCGAGATCAAGAACGATCTCCTATTTATTGGGGAAACTATTACTGACAGAGAAATGGCACTCACAACTCTTGGAGGCTTGCCATTTGAATGGTACGTGTTCAGGACTACTCTTTTGAACTATAATGTAATTCCTGGTTTCGAGGAATTAATGGCTAGATGCATTCAAGAAGAAACAAGGGAAGAAGTGCAAAAAATGCCCATGCCTAAAGGTCCTCCTGCTGCCTTTTCTTCTCATGCAAAGAAAAGAAATAATTCCGAGACTAAATCAAAAGGAAAGGCTGGACCTAAGGCTAGAAGAAAATGACGATGTTACATTTGCTATAAAGCAAGTCACTATGTATGAGATCATGAGCATCATGATGAATGAGATCATGGAAATAAAGGGCAACATGAGATCATGGACATATAGGATAGCATGATGATGATGCACACTAGTTTGAGCAGCATTATGATGGATAAAATCATGGACATGGGCAGCATGATGATAATCATGATTAGAGAAGCATGGTACAGTATGCAGTGGTGCAACTAGAAATCCCTCTGATGGCAATCAAAGGAATGACAAATTCAACAGCAAAGGTAAGAGGAGAGCTGGGAATCAAGGAAGAGAACAAGCATTCAAGGAGGCTAGAAATTCTAGGATGTATTAAATGCACCTGACCTCAAAAGGAACCTAGTGTCCATCTTGGCAATGGAAGACAGAGGCTACAAGGTAACCTTCAGCAATGGCAAGGTATGTATATGGAAAATAATGTTAAAGATGCCTTTACTCTTGGGTTTAGTGTTGATTCATTATATCAGGTCGATGGGAGTCCGCTAGGTGTCATGTCTTGTGACACAACTCTTTAGTCCGAACTTTGGCATCAGAGGTTTGCCCACCTTCATTACAAAGCTCTACCCGATGTAAGACAGATGGTAACAGGGATGCCTGAATTCCAAGTAGAGAAAGAAGGTGTATGTCCGGGATGTGCCGAAGGAAAGCTCAAAAGGGGACCATTCCCTTCAAGTCAAAGCAAGACCTCCGATATATTACAACTACTTCACTCAGACATATCAGGTATGATGCCTGTGAACTCCTTGGGAGGATACTCATATTATCTCACTTTTACAGATGACCATTCTCGAAAGACCTGGATATACTTCTTGAAAAAGAAGGATGAAGTGTTCCCTTGGTTCCGACACTTCAAAGCCCTAATCGAGAATCAAACCGAAAAGAAGATCAAGATCTTAAGAACTGACAATGGGACTGAATATGAATCTAATGAGTTCCATGATTTTTGTAAAGAGGCTGGCATCAAGAGGGAGACTACTACACCATATACTCCTGAACAAAATGGTGTGGCAGAAAGGAAGAACCGCACAATTATGGAAGCTGTCCGGGCCATGCTACATGATCAAAGTCTTCCTAAGTTTCTATGGGCTGAAGCTGCAAACACTGCCGTATATGTACAAAATCAATGCCCTCATCAAGCATTGGGTTCCAAGACTCCTGAAGAAAAATTCACTGGTAAGAAACCTGATGTTTCTCATTTTTAAATTTTTGGAAGCCCTGTATACTTTCATGTGCCGAAAGAGAAAAGAAATAAATTGGGAGCATCTGGAAAGAAGGGAATTTTCGTGGGCTATGGTGAAAATACGAAAGGCTATAGAATCTATGTAGCCGGTCAAAGGGAAGTCATAATTAGTCATGATGTCACCTTTGACGAAGATGTGGCTCTCAGCAAGGTGATCGATCTTCCGACTTTAAGGAGCTCTCAAGAAGCCGACACCAGGGAACCGAAAGAAAAGGATGATGAATCAATGCCTGATGTAGAAAAACCCATGGATCCGATTGATCCTCCTCCATATGAGCCTTTCTCTTCTAGGAAGAGGCCTTCATGGCTTAAGGGGTTACTTGATGATGCTGAAGGACATGCTGCACCCCGAGGAACCTTTCGTGAAAGTAAGAAACCTAATAGGTATCAAGGATACCTGACCATCATGAGCACGATCATACAAAATGAGCCTTCGTCATTCTCAGATGCCGTCAAGCATCAAGTATGGAAGGATGCTATGACCGAAGAATATGAGTCTATTATGGAGAATGATGTCTGGGAAGTAGTTCCCAGACCCCAGGGCAAGACAGTTGTTACTTCCAAATGGATTTACAAGATATAGCATGCAGCAGATGGAAGTATGGAAAAGTATAAGGCTCGTTTTGTTGCTCATGGTTTCTCCCAGAAGGAAGGTATAGACTATGATGTGATATTTGCACCTGTTGCCAGATATACGACCATCCGCTCGATCATAGCCCTTGCCACTTCACAAGAATGGAACCTACATCAGATGGATGTCAAGACTGCGTTCTTGCATGGTTTGATCAAAGAAGAGGTCTACATGGAGCAACCCGAAGGGTTTGAGATTTATGATTGAAAATCTCATGTATGCAGGTTGAAGAAGGCTCTCTATGGGCTGAAGCAAGCACCCCGAGCATGGTATGAGAGGATCGATAACTACTTGATAAAGCTGGGATTCACTAGGAGTGAAGCTGATCCTAACCTTTACTTTAAGGTTGAAGATGACAAGCCTCTCATACTGGTGTTGTATGTGGATGACCTCTTTCTGACAGATGCAAACCCTCTCATTCACAAATGTAAGAGGGAGATGGCTTTTGAATTTGAAATGAAGGACCAAGGACTTGAAGTGTGGCAGAAGCCAAGGGAAATTTTCCTATCTCAAGGAAAATATGTGGTAAAGATATTGGAAAGATTCGGTATGATGGACTGCAAGCCTGTGACTACCTCAAGGATCTTAACTTTTAGAAGTTATATGGTAGTGATGTCAGACCAGACTTGGGAAATGCCTCTGAGTTTCAAAAACTCATTCACATTGATGTTCTTGGTGAACCTCCGTCCGAACATATGTTTTGCAGTTAGCATTGTGAGCTCATATTTGGTTGAGCCTCACTGGATTGATGCCAGGAATCTTTTGAGATGTCTTCAGGACACAATCTTTCATGGATTAAGATACACTGTCGGAGATGTGAGACTACTTGGATATACTGATGTTGATTGGGTAGGCAGTGTGGTGGACCGTAAGAGCACTTCCGGGTACTGTTTCACATTGGGATCTGCTTCGATATCCTGGATGAGCAAGAAGAAAAAGTTGGTGGCTTTGAGCACCGCCGAAGCAAGATATATTGTTGCTAGCATAACCTCGTGTGAGGCAGTCTGGTTGCAAAAGCTCTTCAGTGAGCTGTTTGGATTTACATTGGATACCACAGTGATTCTCTGTAACAACCAGAGGTGGGATTCGATTATTGAGGAATCTCGTATTCGTCAATTGCTCCAGCAGATAGACATCATCTGGGATATGGTAAGTCGATGAGCAAGGAAGCTCCATCACATTAAGATGATGTACAGGTTGATACACCTTGTCAAAGCCTCGAGGAAAGATCTAATCTGTGATTTTCCCAAACGACTTGGAGTCGGCAAGAAACCCTTGTACAAGGGTCCTGCATGTTGCATACGTTGAGCTCTGGGAGCTCTGAGGGCTTGCGGTTCCTACTGGAGCAACATATGACCACAGGGTGACTCACCCTCCCCTGGTGGTGCACACTGGAACAAGATGATTCGCTCTCTTGTGGGACAAGATGATTCGCTCTCTTGTGGAACAGGATGATTCGCTCTCCTGTGTAGCAGGATGATTAGTTCTCCTGTGAGGCCTGGATTGATGTGTTCTCCATGGCAGCCTGGATTGATGTGTTCTCCATGGCAATTGTAGCAGGATTGATGTGTTCTCCTGTGAGGCCTGGATTGGTGTGTTCTCCATGGAAATTGTAGCAGGATTGATGTGTTCTCCTGTGAGGCCTGGATTGATGTGTTCTCCATGGCAATTGTAGCAAGATTGATGTGTTCTCCTGTGAGGCCTGGATTGATGTGTTCTCCATGGCAATTGTAGCAAGATTGATGTGTTCTCCTCTGAGGACAGAATTGATTAGTTCTCCTGTCGAGGCATCCTACCCATGCAGTCTGGGACTCATGGGAAGTACCTCTCATCTGATCAATGAGCAGGGAAATGAAGTTAGAGACCATAGTAGTACCGATGGACGCATCATTGTAACTACCGTACTCCCTAAGCTAGGATGACCTCCATTGATCTAGGATCAATGATACTGGTCTGGGACCAGTGGCAGGAGTTGTACCATACTATGACGCTGACTTCGGGTCGGTTGAGACTGGTCTGGGATCAGTGGTACATACTCTGAGACTGACTTTGAGTCAGTGGAGGATGATATTGGTCTGGGACCATTGGAGTTGTACTCACTATGACGCTGACTTTGGGTTGGTTGAGACTGGTCTGGGACCAGTGGTACATACTCTGAGACTGACTTTGAGTCAGTATGATACATCCTTGATCATTTCTTCTTCTTCATAATTCGGACAAAAGCAGAGTAGAACAGAACAATGCAAGAGCAGAGCAGAACAGAACAAAACAGTACAAATCAGTGCAGGGCAGAACAAGACAAAGCAGAACAGGCAAAATAGAGCAGAGCAAGGCAAGGGTCATCTTATTCATGGCTAATAATATTTTCATTAGATTCCTCTCGTCGAGAGGTGTAGGATTGATATAAAGATCATCCAATTCCGATAAGTATTCATGGAGATATGAATTTATTTTGATTATGGAATTATTATCAAGCCGACCTACAACTCATGTAGGCTCAAAAGCCCAACAGTCGCATCTATTCACCCACCAACGTTGTGTATAAATATAAGAGGACTTTTCCTCATTTGGACTCACTCATCTCATCACATCTCTCTCTCTCTACTGCGCAGATATGAGTCTCTTCTCTACTGCGCTGAAATGAGTCTCTCTCTCTCACACATGTGAAGCCGGAAACTGCTGAAACTAAAGCTGCAACTGCAGAAGTAAAGATTGACTTGCGTGGCCTAGAAGATCTCCTCTTTGGAACTACGTTGTAGGTTCATCTAAACCTCCTTTGAAAGCCGCAACTTTTGGTGGTGGAATGAAGTCAATCCGACGAACGGTTTGCAAGATATCCACTGCCCTAGTTTGAAGCCGGAAACTGCTGAAACTGAAGTTGCAACTGCAGAAGTAAAGATTGACTTGCGTGGCCTAGAAAATCTCCTCATCTGAACTGCGCTGTAGGTTCATCTGAACCTCCTCTGGAAGCCGAAATTTTTGGTGGTGGAATGAAGTCAATCCGACTGTCGATTTGTGAGATATGGTCTGCCCTAGTTTGATAATGAAGCAGCTAATGCTGATGCTACTGATCTAGGGTTTGCTACTGCTGATATGAATCAGATTTATTGTACTATTTCTCTCTGCTGAATTATTGAAGATAAAAGAATATTTGATCAAAGGGTTTCCCCACACATTGTGGGGTTTGTCCCTGGCTAGCCACCACATCTTGTGTCTCTTGTCTTGGCTTGTTTTCTGTCGATCGTTTAATGTTCTATCTGCACTTTACTTTATGTACATGTGATTGCTAATCGGTGGAATATAATAAGAAAAAGAAGTAAACTGTTATAAGCATAGAACATACCATAACTTAACACCTAACAATGATCTTGAGTTCAACAAAGACCCCAGCCATACTTTACAATATATTATCATGTGGGTATATGAAGAAACAACAAAAAGTAGAGATAACAAATTACAAAATTTTATGCAAAATGTTGTCCAATAAATATATCGAGTTAAGATTTATTAGGCAAACCGTTGTCTTAACATTACATTGTGATAAGTGGCCTGCATATCTAGTTGACTGGAATTAACTTATAAATATTATTGATATTGTATCATTCAATAAGCACTCCACATTCATTCCATCAAACTTCAAGACTTCATACAGTAATCAAAGCATATCATATCAGATTCATGCAGACATTAGTTATAAATTATTTGTAGGATTTACTTAGCATGCCATTTCTACCAAGATTTCTCTCTGGAATATTTCAAACCAATAACTAATAACAAAATCATGTTCAACTTTCAAATTTCAACAAAAGGATAAACCTGAAGCCTGTCTGGAGATTGGACGACTTGAGAACGCAGTTGAGAACCTTCTTGGGTCTTTTGTAGAAGCAAGAAATCTGCATTTGAAATCTGCAACCAAAGAAAGGTGTCGTTGACTTCTCACAATGATGGCATTTGAAACCAAATGAAATTCCCTTGTTGACATTTTATTTAAAAAGGGATTCATGCACCATACTAAGCAGCAAGAAGTGCCAACTTGCCATTTGAAATGACAACTTTTATATTTCAGTAAGCATAAACAAAGTGCCTAGGGGTAAATCAACTTGCTGGGAAATGCACTCACCATAACTCAGCAGAGAAATAAATTGATATATGGCAGAAAGCCAACAAAACAGTTGAATTAGAATGGAATTGAAATAATGTGTCTGGAACTGAAATGATGCGTAAATGAGTAGAACAAATTCTTCTGCTCTAAGCTCAAATCCTACATAATAGTTACGTAAAGCACGATGAAAGCACTTTCAAAGAAACATCTAATCTAACACTAGCTAACTCTTGCAATTAGAGTTTAAAATGGTAAAGTAATTGCCAATAGAAAGCCACATTGCAGTACATAAATCAGATTGTCACTTCCAATCCATCGCTCTTGAAACATCTTTTTGATTATATTCACTATCTTATTGAGAAAAAAAATTACTTGTGAGTCATTTTTATAATTATGCTTTGCTAAGAAAACTAATTAACGGAGTTGAATATCTGTGCATGCACATTGGCACATTCAAACTAGTAGAAACATGAGGCAAACAATTGCCAGAATAGCTTACCTATCAATATTGCCTGAAATTACTTTTATACAGATTTAGTACATTTGATATTTTAGGTGACTTGGTGAGGTCGGGATGGATGGATAGGGCTTGGGGAAAATGAAGAGAATGCCCAGCTATCAGGGTTAGGTTGGTCAGCATTTAAGTTTCTCAAGTTTGCGTTAATCACTTCATCATCACTTTACTATTAGCCATCTCAATTTGCACTACACCAACTCCCAACCCCACTGAATAAAAGTGAAATAGTACTGGAGCCCAGAGACCAACACAATAGACGAATACAATAATCACGGCATCAATAAAATAGGGGCCATTTGTATGCAGCAACTTGAAACGATGTAGATCCAAAGTTCAACAACAAGTGTGTTTTGCACAAGGATGTTTCATCGAGGGAAGACTCAAACAGAGTGTTACAAGAGTGAGCACATGAGAACCGTGATGTTTACAATGGCTATGTGAAAAGCTTGTTCAAAGTTAAAGGATAAGCACAAGCCCCATTACTGAATATGAAGAAGGGCAAGACCTAATAAAACACATTGAAAGATTCAAGAAAAGAATGAAATTTACTTGTGATGACTAAAAGGTGCAAGAGTTCTCAATGGCATTAGGCATAAAAATGTTTCAATAGTGAACAGCTCACTTTATTCCAGAGCCTAAAATTACATGTGGCAAACTTTACGCAATACTCCTATGTCAGTGCCAAAAGATTAAGGTCGAAAACAATGTGACTACCATGAGGCAATGAGTCTCCATCATCTGCCCTGATTAAGTTGGAACAAACAAGAGTGGATGAAGCAATTTAGGCCACCAAAAGAAACTGCAATTCATATTTTCCCAGGAATTAGCCATGGTTTTGCCTACAAATGGTATCCCCACCAACAAAAGCAAAGGAAAACATGAGAATGGAACACATTATGGATGTAGTTCCCTGCAACTTGAGCAAACAATGAAAATATAATTTTGGCACAAATATTGGGAGAAAAAAAATGCATCAGTTTCCAAGAAACATACATTCATAACCAACGACAAAATGGTTTTTAAGGTGTCCACTCCTAATAAGGAGGAAACCATTCTTGATAGCTACCAAAAAGAGCAAACCCATGATAAGAAAATCCAAGAATCAATGGATCAACAATCGATAGAAGGTACAAGAGAAAATCAACATTGCAAAAGAAGGAAAAGAACACAAATATTTGGAGATAGCCCATTTTTTGGAAAGCAAAACAATAGCTGAAGCAATTGCCATATCCAAGGACTTTGTCGATGTCTTCACATATAGCTACCATGATTAGAAGGCATTCCCAAGAAGTTCAAGGAGTTGGGAACCAAACTGCAACAAAGAAACAAAAAAAACCCTTAAAGAAGAGGCTTGCATATGGAATAAGCCCAAAATACAAGAAGAAGACATAGCAAGAAATGCATAAGTTGTTAGATTTCAACAGAATATATTCAATAAACAAAAGTGAATGGATGTCATCAATTGTGGTGACCAAGATGAAAAACAGAAAGCTAACTATCTGTATGAATTTTGGACGTTGAATCAAGTAACAATCAAATACCTCTTTTCAAAACCCATCACAGAAAAGGCTCAGGAGGGGTAGCAAGTAAAGAGATTTATTCACTTCTAGTTGGATCAAAGTTGCACCGAGCAGGTGCCTTTTTGAGAGTGGAAGCATCAACAACGTCATTTCAAAAAATCCTCAAGAGCGGAGCATCTAATATATATGTTATAGGCTATGGAATGGAATAAGCCATCTAGCAATTATCAACAATAACATGAACAAAGAAGTCTTCAACAACTAAGCATCTAATATATATGTTATAGGTTATGGAATGAAATAGGTCATCTAGCAATTGCCAACAATAACATGATCAAATAGTTATGTTTACAAAATAGGCCATCTAAACACCAAAATATGAGGATCTTAAGGTTCAAAGCAATAAACTGAGCTAGTTGCTAAACACCTTTCTACAAAAGAAGTGTTCAACAATTGTAAAAGACAATATTCCACCAAGACTTCAGGACAAGGGGACGCCGGTGTGGGGATATGCACAATGGGGATGTGTGGGGGTACCCTTAAATTTTAGGGAGGGGGAATTGGGGTATATAATTCTTTTTCTTTTTTAATATATATATATAATATATATATAGATATATAGATATATATATATATATATATATATATATATATAATCAAATTCATATTCTTTTTTTTTGGTAGGTAAGCACCCACGGGGGATTTGAACCAGTGACCTATCACAAAGAGTGCCTTAACAGTGCACTCATTCATCGTCAATCCAAAGCCCCGTGGGCTATAATCAAATTCATATTCAATAGTGAAAGCATAAATACATTAATTCATACATTATTGAATTAAATAATGAAATACACTAATCCATACTCATCATTCTTACTGATACATAAATCATTCATCCATAGACCATGAGATTCAATAACAAAATACATTGATACATATTCATCATTCATTATTCACCATTCTAGAATCTACATTGATATAAAAATCGAATTCATCATTCTAGATTCTAAATTGATTTAATTTTAAAATTCATCATTCATCATTCTAGAATCTAATTAGCACTACTACTAAGCAAAATAGACTATAGTAGATACTGAAATCTGAACACTGGAATAGTAAATTGATATAACTATAACTCAAAAATAGGAAAGAGTGACGACTCAAAGAGTCAATCTAAGGTACATAGAGGGCTTGGTGCTCTTGATTAAATACTAATTCCATACCCTCTTACGTGACAAAATACAATGGAAACATTGCACTGCTTCCAATCCTGAACGACTATTAAGTCTGTTGGATTTTGAGTGATGAGGTCGGAACCACTCTCAAACATCCCAAGTCATTTCATGGTAATGTTAAAAATTTAAGTAAAAGGATGAAAATAGGGCCCTAGGGTTTGTTGATTTTCTAACGCAACTACAAACAAGCCCAATTTTCTACCACCGATAATTACTTCCAATGATATACAATCTTAATTTAGTACTTTTTAGAACATCATTAAGCAATTACACTCAGAAAATTCAATTGTAGATGCATCGAAAACAGTAAATATCACAACAGAAAGAGCATGCATAATAGACACCAAAAATTTTCACCCAAGAAACCAAAACTCTATAAAACCCAACAATCTTTTCTTGGAGATATTGTGCAATTCAGCAAAGTACAATTTGATTTTTCCAAGTCAAACTTGGCCAAACAAGACCTACAAACTAGCACTAATCAAACCTAGTCAAATTGGCCTAAATTCGACCTCTTGCAGTTGCTCATAAATTTGGCCAAAGAGTTAAATAGGTTGAATTTTGGCCTCCTGCTGCTACCCAAAATCTTAGACAAATTGCCCAGAGATTCAGTGAAATTGCACAATCAAACTCTACCTAGAACTCGATCAACAACCTCAAATTTGATCAAATTGTGCCTTAGAAAACTTCGATCAACTTACTCAAAATTTAGTCCAATTGCGCCACAGAAAACTTCGATCAACTACATCAAAATTCAGTCAAATAATGCCTCAAAAAGCTTCGAACAACTAACCTAGAATTCGTTCAAACTATGCCTCAAAAACTTCGGTCAACCGACCTCACACAACTTGGTCAAAGCCTAAAAAATCTTAGTCAAACTAACCTCAAAAAAGCTCAGTCAAAGAGTAGTCAACATTGGTCAAATTTTTACCTTCTCTCTCTCCTTCGCAATTGTGAACATAGAACAAATGATTACGTGATCCCAATTGATTGCCAAATGGAGGAGGTCGAATGTGTATATATAGTGGTCAAATCAAGTGGGTTTTGACCAAGGGTCACACCCATTCAACTGGTGGGGCTGACCTGTCTCTTTGGAGCCTACATGAGCTCAAAATTAATAATTTTCATTTCTTTTAAAAGGCTTATTTGACTACCAACCGTAGTTACCAAAAAAATCAGCACTCCCTCTTAGCTAGGGAGGTATTCAACTTTGACTTTCTCAGATGTCCTCTTTGCTAAATAATTTCTCTATCCAAAGAAAAGATTTAATGAGTTTGCTATGTTAATGTACCCATCCACTTCATGTTCTATCCTAGAACCATGTGGAAAGCATCCGACATCAGCATCACACAAAGGATCTAGTTATCCACTAATCACATGTCCTTTGCAGATGGATCTAGTCACCCACTAGCCAAATACCCTTTGGCAATATTGTCAAGTATCCCCTAAACAGAGTAAACACAAGACTAGTCCTAGGTCACAAACTATCCAAGTAGTTACCTAGAATCAAGTCAAAAATGAGACATCCAAGACCCTAAAACAAGACCAAGGACTTCCACCAAGCACCAAGTCAACCCTCCAAAGTATCCCCCTCTAAAGGAGTCAAAGTCTATCCAAGTCAATGAAGGTCAACAAGTCTTCCTTCTGTAACTTTCAAGGTCCCAACCTATGACTTCAACCTTGCAACCCTCAACCTACAATTTCAATTTGCAGCAGCAAAAAAAACCCTAGAATCACATCTGTGAGCCAAATTAGGTCAAAATTTTAGTCTTTTCTCCTTTGCTTGGTTTTTTTCCTTTCCTCTAACATTAACTTGTCTTTTTCTTCTAATTTATGTGTAGACCAAACTTGCTTGGGATTGGATACCAAATAGGTCGAATTCTCTTCTTATCTATACCTTCTTCAAGGGTTGAATGGGGACGACTACACTGGAAGGACCGACTTGGTCTTGGGAGTCCAAATTTTACATTTTAAACTCAAAAATAATATTCCTTTCTAGATACAATTTGCCCTTAAGGGTCTTAAACATAAGAAAAAGATTCAAATGACTCAATGAACCCTAGAAGCATGAAGAATTTTTCCTTTTCTTCTCTTTCACTTTTACAATAGATATACAATGACACAAATACAATAATTATTATTATGAAGACCAAGCATAGTTACATTTCTCAACACTAAGAACCAGTTTGCCTACGCAATTATCGACCGAATCATCCAAGATGACAGGTACAAACTAGCTGACAGGGTTATTTATTATAAGGACAAAATATACTTGGTTCCTGAGTCTGCGCTCAAGGAGAAGATTTTGAAGATCACACATGACATTCCATCAGCTGGACATCAAGGTTTTTTCAAGACATACCGACAAATTCGAGAATTATTTTCTTGGAAAGGTCTAAAGAAAGATGTGATGAAATACATCAAGGAATGCATGACATGCCAACAAAATAAGGTTGAGCATATGCATCCTGCAAGTCTTCTCCAACCTCTACCTATTCCCGAACATAAATGGGAAAGCATCTCGATGGACTTCATTACAGGGTTACCCAAAGAACAATATAAAGATTGATTTATACTATGATGGACAAGTTAAACAAATTGCGCATTTATTTACAACCCCATCTGATTATTCAACCAAACAAGTAGAAAAATTGTTTTTCAGAGAAGTCTTCAAACTGCATGGACTGCCAAAGAATATAGTTAGCGATCACGACAACAGGTTTATGGGTGCTTTTGGCCAGACTAAATTAAACCCTAGCACTAGCTATCATCCACAAACAAATGGTCAAACAGAAATAGTGAATAAGTGGATTGAGGGTACCTACGCAATTATGTGACAGGGCGACAGAAAGCAGGGATCAAGTGGTTGTACCTTGGGTAGCATGTTGATTTTTGTAGCTTGGGAGGTACTCCAAGCCTTGAGGATCAATTGGAGGAAGGAGCTCCACAAATGGCCTTGTGGGCTTGAAACCCAAGCTTGGGGTTTTGCACCCACCGATGTTGGGGACAAAACTATGGAGATATTTTGAAATGTGGTGGGTGAGGATGATAGTGCTTGTTGAGACGAATCTGACGTATTGAAAATCATCCGATTCTGAGTTGTGGTTGAAGAGAAATGAATTTTTGAATTTAATGTGTGGGTTTGGTCAAGGTCGGTTAAGCGTTTAGAGACCTTGTGACAAGTTGTCAAGCCCACACATGTGATTTGATGGAGCCCTTGTATTGTGTATAAATATAAGCTAGGGGAGAGTCATTTAACACATCCAAGAAGCATATTTCATAGTCTTCACATCAAGAAAGGCAGCTAGAGTGCAGGAACGTGCGAGTGCATGAATGTGAGTGCAAGAACGCGTGAGTGCAGGAACGCGTGAGCGCAAGAACGCGCGAGTGCAAGAACGCGCAAGTGTAGGAATGCTCAAATGTTGGAATGCGCGAGGGCAAGCAGCACGAGTGAGGAATGAGCATGTCACAAACTACACCAAGGTGACGCAAAAGCAGAGAAGGGGTAGGTATGTATTGTATTGATGTGTTAAGGTTGAATTGTTGCTAATGGATGGTGTCCTAGGAGAGGACAGTTTGGAAGTTTGTTAGCAACCAAGAGGAAGGGTTTCCTAGGTGGTTGAATGCCCTAACCAAGAGCAGATGCTACAACAAGGATTGGTCACTCGTGGTCTATTGGAGGGCAATGTGAGAGTGGACCAAGTGTGGATAGTGGATTGGGCATTTATGGTATGTTGGAGGACAGCATGATAGTGTCCAAGTTAGAGCTCGTTGTACACCAGCTTCATGGACTTAGGTGGTTGCTAGAGTGGCAGTTGTTAAGTTCATGAATCCAATCAACCAAGAGCAATTTGTGCAACCCTATACTTGTGTGTGGAGAAGGACATCTACAGCAGATGATGGGCAGTCCTCCTAGCCCGTGTTCATTGTGGGAGATGGACATCTTGCAGTGGTTTGTGCCCTATGTTGGACTTCATTGGAACAGCGCAGGAAGACCATAGTGGGCTAAAGTCCCTCAATAGCTGAGGAGCAATAGTGGGCAGTTGAGAGTTGTGCAATGTGAACAACTCGACAAGAATCTCGATGTGTTGTGCCCTTGATGGACTAAGGCACAACTAGTGAGCAGATTGGATAGCCGAGGTTCAGTGGTCAAATGGACTTGGATCATTCATAGAGGCAAGAGCTACAAATCAAGAGCCGAAGAACCGAGCAAGTCAGGGTACAACCGAGAGGAACCGAGAGAGTCAACTGCATCAGCCAAATGGTCAGAGTATCTAGTTGAGGGTAGATTGGTTGTCGATGGACCGACACCAAGCCCCAGTTTTGTATTCTTGTACTAGTGGATGTATGAGGGCCATTATCCCTAGTACGAGAGCCCTAGACTGTTGTATTATATGTTGATTAATATAGTGAAGTTGGGTTCAAAAATGTAAAAATTTGTCCATATTTTGTGCACTAGTAGATTGAATGTTGTTTATATTCTGTTGTGCAAAGTAGTATCATTGTGATTCTTGGTTTGGTAACGTCAGATATTTAAGATTCTATCCCAGAAACCAAGGTCATGGAAAAACAACAAAGCATTCTACAACACCACCTACCACATATCCATCAAGATGTCACTATTTAGGGCTCTATATGGGTATGATGCATCATCCTTTAATAACAGGGTTTTTGGAGACAACAAGGTGCCTATTGCTAAGGATTGGATACAAGAAAGTCAAGACATCCTCGGAGTACTCAAGGAAAACATGCAGGTTGCTCAGAATCGACAGAAGTTGTACGCAAATCAACATTGAACAAAATGCAGCTTTGAGGTAGGAGACCTCGTCTTCTTGAGGTTGCAACACTACCGACAGTCTACCCTCAAGAGTGTCGTTGAAAAGTTAAATTCTAGGTTCTATGGGTCGTACAAAATCCTCTAGAAGGTTGGGAAAGTGACATATGAGTTAAAACTTTCGAGAGACAACAAAATCCATCATGTATTTCATGTGGCGTGCTTAAGAAGGTCGTAGGGGAGCAAGTCACCACATTTGTCGAATTGTCACCCTTAGACAACGAAGAGCAAGTAGAATTAATTCCAAAGATGATAGTGGACGTGTAGGAAAAGAAGTTAAGAGGAAGAGTAATTCAAGAATACTTTATCAGGTGGAAGAATTTTCCAAAGGAAGACGCGACATGGGAAAGGGAACGTATTCTACAACACCCGAATTTGCAATTGCATGAGGGAAATCAATTTCAAGTAGGGGGATTGTGACGTCCTCTACAAATTGAGGACAAATAGGATGAAGTAGGCTATTAATCCCGGTAGACTATAGTCCTCCATAAAGGGGAAAAAACCCCAAAATCCCCATTGTTGGGGAAGTTTTGGGGCAATTGGGAGAAGTAACCCAAAAATTGGGGCTTGGAGTAAAGATCACTCAATCATTTTGAAAGAAGAGGCCCCTCTATGAAATCTATAAATATGAGAGGGATGAATTCATTTTGGATCATCAATTTGTGAATCATTTCATCTATTTTCGTAAGCTTAGTTCTAAGGGTTTTAAGACCCCTTTCTTCTTGTCAATTTCAATGATGAAAGGTTCCACCATAATTGACACCATTATATCTTTTCTCTTTGTTCTAGCATAGACAATATCCTATGGAGGCAACAAATTCTCTAATGGTTTAATTCCTTGTTTTGCCTGGGAACATCATCTAAAGAACAACGAGGGTTTTTATATTAGTTCTTGAATTTTGTTCTGGCACAAGAATATCGCAGGAGATTCTGGTCTTAAAATTATAGTTTGAAGTCATATGAATTGCAGCGGTCTAGGGAGATATAAAATTCTAGAACAATGAGCTCTATGAGAAGATAATATTATTGTGATCAGCGAAGGGTCTAACCCTATAGGGTTTTCTGTAAAATTACTCACGCTCTCAAGTAATTTGACACGTTGAACAACATTGTGACAGAGGCCTCTGTAATAGTTAACTTGTGGACTCTAACATTCTGGAAGTCTTGTAGCGGGTTCCGCATTCTGAATCAATTGCGGACTTTCATGTAACAAAGCAAACAGCACTTGAAGGGACCAAATTCGTAATTGTTGAAATGATTAAGAATCAAGCTCTTGAAGCATACAATCCATAGATTTTTGTAGCAAAATTCAATCCCTTGAGGCAATGGCAAATTTTCTAAAGAGAGTAGACAACATATGGCAGGAACAGTTCATAATTACAAGGCAAGGAAATAGATTTGAAATCAACAAATTTCGGCTAGGATAGCAATATATTAACGTTTAACTATGAATTATATGGTGCGAATTTATGTCTTGTAGAATAGATAAATAATCTAGAAATTGTGCGGTCCATGGTTCTATTGGGTTTAATCGTATCATTGATGAATAGTTGAACAAGTTTCTCGGCCAATATTTGTGGCATTGTTGGAAACTGTCGAATAATATATTTACTAGTAACATTTGCTTTATTATTAGGTTTTTGTCATATAGTTGTTGAAAAAAATATAATATTGATATTGTTGAATGATATGTACTAAGGCTATCATATCATTTGGAAAGAAATGAATTCATTGTTAAAGGTTGTGTTGAATTTAATTGCTAAATGAGCGAGAAGACTATTGCCTCCCGAAACCCTAAGGCAGAAATCCCCTTAAATTATTACAAACATGTTTGTCATCTCCTTTTACTTATTCTATTCCAACATTCTCTTATCTTTCTACTTATGTTCTAAATCATTCTACTTCTTCGGACAACGACAAGAAGGATGAAAACCAAACTCCCCCTACTCCACCTCCTTCTCTTGATGTGCCTATTGAACATGAAGTTGCACCATCCCCACAACATCCTAGACATGTTTGTAAAAGAAGGGATGCAGTGGGTTATCTAGTCAATGATCTTTCTAATAAATGACAAACATGCTTACAATTCCAACAAGCCTCTTCATTATTGCTTCCAACTTCTAGAGACCTAAGTCACCGGATTCGTCCTAAACCCCCTGCGAATCCCGAATCCGGCGAATCCGACACGATTCGGTCCGGATTCGTGTCCAAATCACAGGACACGTCGTGTTTGAGGGCATGTCACGATTTTCAAAAGCGTGTCGCGATTTTAGGACACGTGTCTAGTTTCCAGGACTTGCTAAGCTCAGCGCGGGAATGAAAAGGGCGTGTTTGCTCATTAAAATTGTCATTTGGCAAGTGATTTGTGCTGTTGGCAAGTGATTTGTGCTTTTGGAGCAAGGAGTAAAGCATTTTGGCAGCTTCATGATCAAGTCTAGGCCTTAGTATTAATATGCTATTCATGGTAATGTTAAATTCTTAAAGTAAAAGTGACATTCTCCTTAATCTTCATTTTCATCCTTTTACTTAAATTTTTAACATTACCATGAAATGACTCAGGATGTTTGAGAGTGGTTCCGGCCTCATTGGATTTCATATGGAGAAAGTAGAATTTTAGATTTCATTCAAAATCCAGTAGACTTATCAGTTTTTTAGGATTTTAGGATTGGGGGATTGCAATGTTTCCATTGAATTTGGTCATGTATTAGAGTATGGAACTCGTATTTAATCAAGAGCACCAAACCAAGAGCTTCTGAATATGTCGCTCCCGCTCCCGTTTTCGCTCCCACTCCCCGCTTTCGCTCCCGCTCCCAAGTAACATTGTTCCTGATGATATGGGTCTGGACACCACTGTTGAGTTGGCATTGGCCAACATGGATCTCAATGATCCAGTGCTAGAGCCTGTTAGATTTGATGACTTAGAGGGGTCAACCTCCATACCAGCAGATGCAGAGGCGACTATGGATACAGCGGAGTAGGAGGATGTAGAGGAGAGCAGTGGGGACCATGATGATGGGGACAGTGATGCTGATTCTGATGTTGATTGATGCCTTGAGGCTTGTATACCTGTAGTTGTTTTATATTTTCTATTTCTATTTGCCATTGGCATTGCACCAACACTACCTATGTAACACATTTTGATTTGATGACTTAATGAGAAAACTACAGTTGTCAGTGTGTTTATCTTACTATCTTGTAGTTGTAAGTTGTCTTTCAGTTATGAATTATGAATCATGATTTAAATTTTTAATAGATTTATCATTTATGTGACCAGTACCACTAACATTTATTTGAATTTTGTATGTACTATGCATGCTAATAGCTATAGATGAAGATCTATGTTTGAAATCAATAAATTTGTATCATTAATTAAAATTTGTGTAAGAAATATGATAATATCTAATTTTTAATATATATGTATATTTTTAAATATATATATATATATAATAAAATAATATATAACGTGTCCTGTTCCGGGGGGTCAGCGTGTCCAAATCTGACACCACGAATCTCGAATCCTACATGTCCCGAATCCCCGTGTCAGGTGACTTAGCTAGAGACTCTTGATCCAACAACATCTAAAGCAAATTTTGGCCACCCAAAATGGGATGCAACAATGAATTAAAAATTTGTTTCTTAACAACTAACAAAACTTGGGATTTAGGCCCTCTTGCAAAAGGAAGAAAACTTGATAAATTCAAATATGTTTACAAGCTTAAGTATGCCACAAATGGTAGTGCTGATATATGCAAGGCATAATTAACTGCTAAAGGTTTTCACAAGTAGAAGATATTGATTACAATCAAACCTTTGACCTAGTTGCCAATTAATTCCATTTGCCTTATCCTTGCAATTGTCTGCTGAAGTCAAGGGGAGATCCATCAAATGGACATTAAATCCACCTCCTTGCATGGGGATTTACAAGAAGAAATGTATATGGTCTGAAAATTCCCTTGAAATGCAGCAACTGGAATTAATTCTCTTAATTGATTAACAGTTTATTAATTTCCTTATTAATACCGAATTAATCACACTGTAATTTCTTCACCAAACAAAATATTACGGAAGCAAAAATAGGAACCGAAAAATATTAGCACACACACTCAAAATTAACACGGTTGTTTTTGGACAAAAGTCCCCGAAAAAACCCAATGTGGGAAAACCAGTGCAGCAATTGAGGGTTTATTTTATTATGCAACAATAAATTCTAAGTACAATCTTTGGAAGCTCTACTAGCTATCCAAACAATAAGAATATGACAGAAAGTATTTGGAGAGAAAGTTCTCTCCCTCCACAAGCAAACCCCAGCCTCTAAAAATTGGTCGTTGACCCTTGCACAGGTCGATCCTGCTTTTGACGATCTGCGTGGTTGTACTAGGAAAACTTGCGCGATATTCACGACTGTTCTGGGAAAACCCATGCAACCCTAATCTATGACATCAAAAAATCCGTGTGACCCTTGCGACTAATCTGAGCTAGTTGTGTCATGGAATACTTCATTCACTTGCTTTTTGCCTCTCTAGAACTGGAAATCCTCCTCAAGATCACTGTCTCTACCCCTCTAAGACTTGCTACGCAATCTCTCAAACTGTGTAGATCACTGAGTATATGCAAAATCTTCTCTTGCCTACACTGCACTCGTGGCTTTTCTATACTCGTGCGGTTGTGTTGGAAAATCAAAGATATTATATTAAGGTTTGATTCTCGTTTCTTGATAATTACTTGTGAGTGTGTTGACTTCTTTTAATTCTATATTATCTTATCTTTCATCAAGCAATTATACATGTATGAAGATCACAAAACAAGAGACACAAGATATAGGCACATGCCCGAGCAAAACACCCCTCTAGGGGAAACCCCAGTCAAAATAATTCTTCCTTTCAATAGTATTCTTTGAGACTCTTTACCCTAGACCAAGACCAGACTTTCCTTCCACACCATGTCAGCCTCCTAGATCTTCGACCCCTTCCAACAATTCGACTAGACAACAGCTTCCGACAACAACAAAATCTTAGAAGACTTCAATCTCCCAACCCAGACCACGAAACAGAGAGAGAAAGGCACAAAAAATTAGATTTTCTTGTTCTCTAAAGACTTCCCCAAACTCGCACTTTTTACGTCCTCCCGACAATAGACTTTGCACTTCTCCAACTCCTCTTGAGATATCAAACTTGCTTGAGAGCGAGTAGTTCAAATGACTTCGACCTCCTTTAATATATAGGCTTCTTGTGGGTCGAATGGGGTTCCTTAGGCCGACTTGATCTCCCTTAGGCCGACATGATGTGGAGGGTACGTAATTCATATTTGACTCGATACAAAACCTTTTTACATGGTTTGAAAGCCCAAGAAGGGTCTCTTCGAATGTACAATGACTCTACGAACTCAATATTAATCCTAGGAGTCCACAATGGGGACTTTGACTAATATAATGATGACCCAAGCATGAAACCCATGCTTTAATAAGTCATTGTTACAATAATAAAAATTCCTTTATTTATTCTTTTGACAAGTAGATTACATAATGACTCAAGTACATTATTGAAGACTAAACATAGTTACATTTTGTCATTTTCTAACAAGTTGTACTCGTTCCGAAAATTCTATTGCAGTAACTGGAATTAATTCTTCTTAACTATTAATTAATTAAGCAATTTATTGCTACAGCAACAACGAAGTAATCACACTACAACCTTCATAAATAAAATATTGCAGAAAATAAAAGCACTAGAAACTAAGAAAAGCTAGCACACAAAAATATGACACCGTAATTTTTGGACAAAAGTCCCTGTAAAAGCCCAACATGGGAAAACCGGTGCAACAGTTAAGGGTTTTATTACTATGCAACAGTGAGAAATTTAGAGTACAATAAATGTTGCCAAATTGGCAAAGTTATCCAAGAGAAATACCGGGAATAATTTTTTGAGGGAAATTACCCTCTCTGAGCAATTCCGACACTTGACTACCTCTAAAAAGCTAGTCGTCCAACCACTCTACGCAAGCCCTGCATCACCCTAGCGCAGTCCCTCAAACGCTCTACCTAAATCAGCTGCCAATCTAGTTGTCCTGACTCCTGCCTGCTACTGACTAGGAAAATGCTTCTTTGACTCTTTGGAAAACTTTCCCAACCTCCAAAACTGAAAACGTCTTCCTCTTCAGTTGGATCGAATTACCCTCTTGAGGCTCTACGCAGCCTCCTAGAGAAAATTTCGGCGTCCTCTTTCTGACTCTTCGAAACTAAAATAATTCCTTCGAACTCACTGTCTTTGCTCCTTTCTACTTCCCGTCTTTGGTTCAAACTCTTCGAGCAATTGTTGTTGCTCTCTAGAAATCGAACTGCCCAAGGAAACCGATCTCAAGTGTCACTAGTGTCCTCCTCCATCTACCCATCGACTTCTTATAATCTCACTATGGGACTCCAACGACCAAGATTAAATCTTAATCAATGGTTGAGATTATTTACTAGTCAATCTATGTGAGTTTCTAAATAATCCTCACCATTCTCAATTAATACTGATTAATTAACCAGCTTTCCTAAGTTTAGACTTAGAAAATATTACAAAATTGGTTAAAATGTAACTAAGACACTTCTAGGTAGAATTTCCATAAACAATTTCTGGGTTTTGGAGAACTCATGTGTTTTAGCATCTCCATAAAGTCTTGAGACTAGAACACCTTTGATGCTACAAAAACTAACATATGGAACAACCTCATGATTTTATTCAAAGTGACCCCAATCTTGTCTAACACTCAAAGAAATTCCTCTATAGCCTCAAACAAGCTCCTCAAGTTTCGTATGAGAAAATGGGCCAAATCCTTCTTGATTTCAACTTTTTGAGATAACACTTTTAACGATATTATCTATACCAAGTTGTGAGGCCAAGAGAGTAACTCCATGAATCAATTGTATTTTGCATTAAGAGAGAACATGAATATATACAAGGAGAGAGAGGTTATTTGGATTCATCTTCCAATGTCTCTTCGTCTTCCAATTTCCTTTATTTCACTATTTACATGGATTTTCCTAATCCCAAAGAATAAGTGTCAACATTCCCCCCTTAATCTCAAGGGATGTTGGTGAGTCCAAGCATCATTCTGAATCTTTCAAACTTTTCTCTTCCAAGCTCTTTGGTGAAGATGTCTGCAATCTGCTCATTTGTGGACCAATGTCATAGGCGGATTGTCTTGGCCTCAACATGATGTTGAACCATATGATACTTTGTATTGATGTGCTTCATTTGATCATGGAACTTTGATTTTTGGCCAACTTTATTGCAGAAGTGTTATCAATCAAAAGAGGAGTTGAATGCAGTTGTTTCTCCTACAAATCCTCCAAAATTTTCTTGAGCCACACAATTTCCTTCGTTGCTTCAATTGTTTCCACATATTCTGCCTTAGTTGTGGAATCTGTTGGATTGATTATTTGCATGACCTCCAAGAGATAGCTCCTGATGCAAGACTCATTACATAATTTGAAATAGATACTCCAGTTTTTTTATCTCCATCAAAATATCCAATCAAGTTGAAATCATCAACCTATATAACTCTTTTTGCGGCAAACCGATGACCCTCACAAGGCTTTTGCATAAAGCTAGAGAGGATTCCAACAGCAAATAAAATGTCTGGTCTGGTAGTAGTCAGGTAGTTGAGACTTCTTACAAGTTATTTATACTTCGTTGCATCAAATTATTTTCCTTTAGTGGATGTAAGCTTTAAGTTCTGTTCCATTGGAGTAGTCAAAGAATTGCACTTAGACACGCCAAACTTGTTCAACAAATCTCCAATGTACTTCTTCTAAGAGAGGAATATAAACTCTGGATATTGGGTTACTTCAATACCAAGATAGTAGTCAACATAGCCCAAATTTGTCATTTCAAAACCTTTCCTTAGTTCTTTCTTTATGGACTCAATGTAATTCTCATTGTTCCTAGCATCAAAAGATCATCATCTACATACACCACAAGATACACAATCTTTTTGCCAATTTTCTTGACAAACAAAGTTGCATCATCAAGATCATAGTGTTTGAAATTGAGTTTCAAAAGATGCTCCGTCAATTTTTCATACCAAGCTCGTGGTGCTTGCTTAAGGCCATACAGGGATTTTACAAGCTTGCATACTTGGTGTTCCTAATCCTTCACAACAAATCTTTTTGGTTGGGACATAAAAACATTCTCTTTTAGATCTCCATTCAAGAAAGCAATTTTTACATCCATTTAATGGACTTTCCAACCGATCTTAGCTACCAAGGCATAGAGTGTCTGAATGGGGCAAAGGTCTCCTCATAATCGACCCCTTCCTTTTGTGCAAAACCTTTTGCCACAAGCCTGGATTTATGCTTGTTAAGTGAGCCATCTACTTTATACTTGTTTTTGAAGACCCACTTACAGCCAATTGATTTGGTTCCTAACGGAGGATCAACCAACTTCCAAGTGTCATTCTTTATCAAAGCATCATATTCTTTTTGCATTGCTTCTTTCCATTCATCATGAGAAGTAGCTTCTTTGAAGGAAGTTGGTTTGAAATCTACATACAAATTTCGTTCACAATCATAAGAAACATCCATATCAACAAGTGAATTAGGATCTTCTACATCACCTCCATTATGTCTAGTTGCGCTTCTTGTTCTTGTCTTTCCAACCTCATCAGGACGAACACTTTGAAGCATCTTTGTCAGCCATTTTGGAGGACCTTTCTGAGATGGCCCAGGTTGGTTAGTTAACTGAGATGGGGCTAAATCAAGATTTAGCCTCTCAATTCTCTCAATCACATCACCCAAAGTGTCTTCTTGATCAGTGGTTGGAGCTTCATGCAGGGGAGAGAGTGCTTTAGAAGGAGATTCCACAAATTGATCCAGTATAGGGATCCCCCCATCAAGATGTGGAATCTCATTATCAAATTCTTGAAAAGACTTTGCATGCCTAAAATTATCCAAGCGATCAAGTTGTCGCTCAACAACATTATCAGTCTTGGAAGATTCAAGAAAGATCACATCTTTAGTATCATAAACTTCTTATTTACTTCATCATAGAGACAATATGTTTTGGAGGTGTCGAGTACCCCGAGAAGATACATGTGTGACTCCTTGCACCAAGTTTGTTTCTTTGTTCCTTAGGTATCAAGGCATAACAGGTGGAACCAAAAACCCTGAGATGTCTCACTGAAGGAATGTGGCCATACCACATTTAATTGGGAGTTTTAATTTTGATACTATGAGATGGACACCTATTCTTGTATACACAGCACGTAAAATTGCATCAGCCCAAAACACCAACTTAACATTCTTCAAAAACATCATTAAACATACCATATTTAAGATTGTCCTATTCATTCTTTCAGTTACTCCGTTCTATTGGGGATTATAAAGCATGATTATTTGATGTTTGATCCCATGTTGGCGAAGATAGTTTTCAAATTCATTTGAAGTATATTATTTTCCATTATCAGTACAAAAATAACCAATATGAGATTGTGCATCATTTTCAATCCACGCATGAAACACATTCTAGTGTAGTCATCAATAAATGTCATCATATATTTATTACCATTTGCAGAAGGTATAAGCATTGGGCCATATAAATTAGAATGAATGAGTTCAAATTTTCTATGTGCTCAAAAATGAGAATCATGAAAAGACTATTTTCTATGCTTTCCTAAGATACAAGCATCACATTTCTTAAGTTTCCTAAGAATTGTAGGCAAACCAATAGCACCATTTTTCTTCAACAGACAAAGGTTGTCATAGTTCAAGTGTCCAAATCTAGCATGCCATAAAAGACTTGATGGAAGTGTACCTTCATCATAGTGAGAACTATAAGAAAAGTTGTGCATGAGCAAAGGTTCATTGCAGCTTCAATAGTCTTTCTTCTTCTATCCCAGTGATGACAAGTGAGTGATTTGATGTTTTTCTAACCTCAACCTTGCCATCAAATATATGAATGGAGTGTCCTTGTTGGCGAATGTGAACCAAAGACAAGTTTCTCCTCAACTCCGGTTGGTATAGAACATCATGTAGAAAGTCTAGAAGTACAGGCAATTTGAGCCTGATGGTGCCAATTCCAGATGGCTTGAGATTTGATTTATCTACAAAGTACACTGCTCCATCAACATTGTCAATGAATTCTTCAAAGAAATCTCTTTTGAAAGTCATGTGGCAAGTTGCTCCTGAATCAAGCAACCAAGCATCTTTCCATGAAGCAAGTGAAGCATTGAATAAGTATTGAATTACTCCAATGTTGCAATGTGCAATAACATAATAAGCAGACTTGGGTGCCTTTCCTTTCCCTTTACCAAGTGTTTTACCTTTTTCTTCATTTCTTTCCTACTCAATTCTGTCCCAAGGCAATTTACATGTGGAAGCATCATGTCCATTTCTATTGCATCATATACAATGAAGATCAGAGTTTTCTCCTTGGAAATGTTTGTCCCCAGTGCATCTAAAAATCTTCCATCCTCTTCCTCTTCGACCACCTCTTCCTCTAGAAGAATAATGTCCTTGATTCTTCTTTTTTTATGCAAGACACACAGCTTATTCATAAGACTAAGGAGTTGTCTTCTTCCCAAAATCCTTCTCTCTTTCAACAAACTTCTTCTCAAGAGAGTCAAAGGAAATCTCCTTAAGTTTGTCATTTGCTTGCAATGATTCAAGATAATGTGAATAAGTGGGATATAGTGCATTGACATAAGCATTGAAAGGAATATCTATTTCAACTCCAGTGGTTTTTATGTCATGCATAATGGATCTTATTTTTTATGCTAAAGCAAGAGGATCATCATTTTTTAACTCAAAATTGAACAACTTCAAGCTCATAGTGTGAGTCATATAATTCCTTTAACTTCTTTAAAGCTTCAAAAGCATTTGAAAATGGCAAAATATGACGACTCACCTCTTCATTTACTAACGCTGCAATCAAAGCATAGGCCTTGTTGTTCTTATTTTCCCAAATGGCAAGCTCCTTATCTAAAGTGGGCTTTTCAAGTGCATTGTCTCCTTCTCCTTCACAAACTCCTTTCCAAAGTTCATTGAAAATGATAGTGTGTTTTATATTCCTGGACCACCCATGATAGTTCTCTTTGCCAGAGAGAACTACTCCCACATAGGAGATCAGTGAATGCATCATCAAAAAGGACTAGGTGCTTTTGATTTCAAAAATAATTATAGCCTTACTTTCTGCCTTCTTACAAAATTGACTTAAAAAACTTCACTACCAACTTCACTCTTCACTATACAAAGTCAAGATTTTAATGTGAGCATATAAACCTCTACTCATCAAATATATATTATATTATATGACCCTTTTTTCTCAAAACTGAACATTGCATATATATATATATATATGAACCACTTATGAACCATATATGATACCAACATATGTCTCAACATATACAAGGTTCGACATGTATCATATGCCATTCAACATATACCATACATACCATTTGGCCTTCAAAAGGAACTCAACACACATGTAAAGAGCATATGTATACCTCAATCGACGCACATGAAGGTTTCCAACTCGATGCAAAGCTTTAATAGCAAGCAGCTTTAATCACAATTTTCAACACACAAATGAAGAGCACCATTTAAGACCAATACAGCTCCAACGCAACACACAAATGAATCAATGAGCCATACACACAAACTGACTGCTTTGTCTTCAATACAACGTTAATCTCCATTATATACAACGCACATATTAAGAGCAACAACCATCACAAAAAGGAACGACCCTTTCAATGCACAAAGAATACATAGCTACTTCAATGTAGAGCTCAGGACATAATCTTTACCACACATTCCAAGTTCCAACCAACACTTGTGGCATTCAATGAATTTTAACACAGAGCTTTGACCATATTTTTAGCACAAACAACCAATATACACCAGCTTTCAAAAAGAATGCATACCAACACATAGCAGTACCACCAAGGCCTTTGAAGCTAGAACTAAGCAATGAATTGTTGTCTGCAACCTTGTCATAGCATGCAACGTATCAACTAAAGGTGGGCCTCGTTAGTATTCAACCAATGTACAACATTCACCATTCAAACACACACACCAAACGCCTTTGGTCACAACCATAATCAATGCAAAGGAGCAAGAATATTCAACGCACAACCAAGAATTAAACAATGAACAACATAATTACTCCATGGACCAATGCAGATAATGAGCAAAAAAATAGAATGCAGAAGGGCAGAGAAAAATGGCATGAAATTACCAAGAGTTACAATGCAAAAGGAAGCCAAAATGGGCTTGGATCTAATACCATGTCAAACCAAGAGAGTAACTCCACAAACCATTTATATTTTGCATTAAGAGAGAACATGAATACATACAAGGAGAAGGAGACTATTGGGATTCATCTCCCAATGTTTCTTCGTCTTCCAATTTCCTCTATTTCGCTATTTACAATATCTACATGGATTTTCCTAATCCCAAAGATTAGGTGTCAACACAAGCAAGTAGGTGACTGTCATCTTGTAATGATACTTTATGTTATGACCTTATGCTCACTCGTAATGAAACCAAGCTTATAATCCATGTAAAATCAAGCCTTAAAAAAAAAATTGACATGATCAAGTTAGGACATTTGCATTATTTCCTTGGCCTTTAAGTTTTGCAAACACAAAAAGGCATTTCTATTTCCCACCATAAGCATGCATGTCCCCCTGTTTGCCTCTTTCACGTAAACAATTGAAAACCAACCCCATCTCCCTTCAAATCTAGAGTTAAACTTTTTGTCACCTACACCTCACCCAAAGTGGAAACCACTTTGTACCAATATTTATTTGGTAACCTTTGTTTTAACACGTACTTGCCTTGAAACCTCCATTTTTGTTGGTCTCATTGCCCAATACATTCAAGAAACCCATCACAACCATTAGCAAGGGTGCAAAGAAGACACTTAAACAAAAGACCCTTTCTCTTGAGAAACAAAATATCAAGCAAAAATTCATGAAAGTTGACAAGTTCTTTTGTTTGCATTCTTTAAGAGTTTGAATTCCAACAATAGCATCCAACCACTCTCTAGTGCAACAATCAACATGCTAAGGAGCTAACTAGCACTAGCATAGCAAATATATTGAGTTACATATGCACTTCATTAGAAAGCTTGTACAAGAGTGCACCCTTGAAGTATTCTAGTATTGTACAAATGGCCAAGTTGTTGTCATTTTCACAAATGCTCCTCGCAAAAGTCAAGTTCTTAAAGGAAGTTGTCATTAAGGGAGGATAGGCTTTGATGCTTCATTCCTTCTCTTTTGGTCACTTTTGTAAATTCTCCAATCCAATCCAATGTGGTTTTTAAGAGGAAAACTAAGATATTTCAACACAAGGAACTAGGTTAAGCTTAACATGGTTTAATGTAGTTGGGTTAAAATGAGGTTTTTGTGTGTTTCTTCAATGTGCTTTTGTCTTCCTAACCTATTTGTTTAAAATACTTGCGTACAATCCTGTCTTATAAGTGAGTGATCTGACAATTCAATCATCCATGGCTTAACACCCAATTATTTGGTGATCTCTATTTAAAGAGAATGGAGGATCATTTGTTATGGTTCAAATTGAGAAATGTTCTTCTAAATTCTTTTATGCATTAATCAATTGCCCAGGTGTCATGGACTGTTTACATCCTTAAAGGTTTTAACCCTGTAAATCCTGGTGTCCTGATCTTTGATCTGTGTGTGAACATTTGTATTAAGGCGTTCAACCTGTGTGACATATCATGTTTTCCAAACACCAAGCACTGCAAGGCAAGCAGCAACATCTACTTGATTGCTGCCTGACATAAGTGAGAGATCTTTCAAGCAGTGCAAGTCCAGCATAAAGAATCATACAGAGCAGCCAGCAGCACCATCCATAACCTCATAAGCATTGGATGACAGCATTCAACCAAAGGATGATAGATTTACTAGTTTTTCAAAGTCAAACGAGCCTGGCATTGACATCTAAGCTAAGTTTGTCAAGTTCCGCCCAAGTGAAATTCTAATTCTGCAAAAGGAAAAGAGCCCCCAAAATCCAAGATCTTACCTTATTATTATACTCGTTAATCTTCTCCTTGAGATTCCGCACTTCAGCCTGCAAATCGGATTGTTGTTTATTCAGGGCCAAGATGTTTTGCTGCAGCTCCTTAATTTCAGCCTCTAATGCCTGAATTAGAGGCTGTTTTGATTGTCTCTCTGCCTCAATCTCAGCTAATTCTCGTTCCAGCTGAGACCCGAAAATAGAATAAATATTCAAGTGTCAGCTAGTTAAATTTACAAAAAGTTATGACGCAAACCGATTTATTTTTCATATGAGAATTTGAGCGGGAAAAAAAACCTCGTTTTTCTTCTCTTCTATCAGTAATTCCTTTTCAAGCTCCTCGTCGCATTCCATTATTGACTGACTTACCGCTAATAATTTCTCTTCCCTGGGTACGAAAAAAAATGCTAAAGCTCATTAAAGCCAATATAAAAACATAGCACGAGGGTCTCGGAGCATACGATGTCCATCTCACCTGTAGCGGCAGAAATTAATGAGAGCGCTGAAGAACTTGATGGTCCGTTGGGGATTGGGCCTGAAAATGTCCTTCGAGGAGAAATCGTGGGCTCCCGCAGCCTGCATTATCTTCTGAATTTTCGAAATAGAATTGACATTGCCCACAGATTCTCTATGCAGCTCCTCGTTTTCCAGCACCTCCAGACCGCAGAAGACAGGCAGCTCCGTCTCGTTCCTGCACGTATATAAGAAAACATAAGCCCTAACCCCTAAAGCGCGCTATCATTCTCGCGAATTCAAGTCCAAATAGGCAGATGCATACATACCAGCCTTGTGCCTGGGTCATGTATTGAGCGAAGCAACGGTAAATATGGGAGATGGTATCAGGGCTTGATTTCAGAAGCTGGTCTTGGGTAACGGGACCGAATCCAAACTCTGTTAAACCACTGACAACGTCTTTTACGGTCAGGATAGGAAATGAGTAAGAAGCCATCTCGCACAACACTCTAATGAACAGATTGCAACCTCTGTGTTCTCTTCTTCGTCGACTCCGAATCAAACCTCGGATGGAAAAATCTAGTTTTAAACTGGAAACGACTTTCTTTCCCGCTCTTCCACGATTGTCGACAGAGGTAACGCGAGCTCAGGTAATGTCGTCATATGTTGTAAATAAGAAAGAAGTCTAACTACATCCTTTTAGCTCTTCGTTCATTTTGTTTCTAACTTTCAAAAAAATTTGGAGGGATAAATTCCTTTTGTATGCCTAATTATTTATTTATGATAATCTATCTCATTTTATTTAAAATGTGTTTGGGCTCATTAGTAATATGTGTAAATAAATTGCCCACAAGGCTTTGGATTGACGGTGAATGGGTGCGTTGTTAAGGCACTCCTTGTGATAGGTCACTGGTTCAAATCCCCGTGGGTACTTGGGTTAGTCTTACAAAAAAAAAAATGCGTAAATAAATTTAATGTCTTAATTAGAATAATAATAAATTTATGTTGAAGATAATTATTATTTCTTTTTGTATTTGTGAAAGGTGTTTCTGATATAACATTCTAAGGTTTTTATAATTAAGTGATTTGGTTATGTTTTTGTCACGCCTACACTATTGTATACATTTCCTATGTTTATAAGAAGTCATCAAGTTCTCTTATTAATGAGATCTTTAACATTTTATCTTAATGCCAAATACTCTTACATGTAGCAATTGTCTTTCATGTAATCAAAATATGACCCTCCAATAACAAGGAGCTTTGCTCATTTTCCACCAAGATCTTATGTTGCTCCTTCAACAATAGTCTTCCAACGAAGCAGGGCAAGCCTTGTGTGACATAGATGCTTGTGTCGATGGGGTTAAAGCGTAAGGAGAGCACCCACCTAATGCGTGGCCTTTTTTTACATACAAATATGCTTGTAAAACTTCCAAATAATTCACCACCTTTGATGGATGGTAACTTAGGTAAACCACCAATGCCCAAGTTCCAAGGATCTTATAGCTGGGAGATAAAGAAAATGAAACATGTGACCTCACTAACTTAGGGACAGAGATCTCATGACTTACTCATGGCTACTTAAACTAACCCTCGGGGCTGTTAGACACCTAGCATGTCCTTGGAGAATAACAAATGGACTAGTAAATTGGTGATACTATGTCGAATCCACACTCACATCTAATGTGGATTGTGTCTAGCCCACGTCTAGCCCTGTGTCTAGCCCTTCATTCTTTCTATATTAGAGCCACCCAAGGGTGTTAATCACTTGCCTTGCCCTTCTACACTTAGCATACGACCCTCGTCTATGCATTTGGTGAGCTTTGTAAACTTAATTATTGTCAAGGAAGGGGAAGTTCTTCACTTCAATGTGTTCTCCTCAATGCCTGTGTGCTTCGTTTATTATTCAACCCCACGCCACTCCTCTCTCTTTTACTTTGTGTTATGCCCATCACAACAACATTTATTACATAAACATTGAATATAAATGCAACATATGCCCATTAGCATTTCATTTGCCATTTCAACCCTCCATGCATTCAACATGGCTCTTTGTGATCCATGTGGATAATGGTGGCCACCCACCTATTCCACTTGGACCCCCACCATTGTTTCTTTCAATTTTTCGATTTCCTTAATTGTAGCATAGTTTACTATTTTTGGTAGTTTTCGGGTCGTGAACTTCCAAAGCCATTTTGAGACAATAAACGATGTTTTTTGGGGAAACCACTGGGCGGCGAATATAATTTTTAACTCGATATTCGTTGTTAGTGATTGTAGTCCTCGAATAGATCTTTCTAACGAGGTATCATGTGGTTCAAATGGGGATCGTATGCCAAAGTTACAACCCCGGGAAGTTGATGTACCAATTTACCCTAACGGGGCCCATTGTTTGGTGTTTCATCTCCTAGGGTTAGGTTTTTGGACGTTTGGTGTTTCCATTGTTTCTCAATAATAAATAGGCCTTCAAACCTCATTGTAACACAGTTCAGAGGCATGTAGTCACCACATCTCTTCTCTAAGATAAGCTACCATCGCCCTAGCTCGTTTATGTCTATTATGTGTATAAACATATTCTAGTTGTTTGATATTAATGAAATGAAGTTTTATTTCTGTTGCATCTCTACGTTTATGTTTATTTATGTATTTTATTGCATTCCTGCATAAATCTAGATCAGTGGTATCAAAGGCCTTGCTTCTTGATGGTTGGTTTAGCAATGGCGCAGGCAGTGTAGGATCTAATGTACTTCCCGACATCCTGTCGAAGATTTGGCCAATAGAAATACTTCTACAGTACTGCCACTATTTTCTCAACCCCAAAATGCCTAGCGACCCGATTGTAGTCCGCTTCCCAAATCATCTTGGCACACTCGCTTGAAGGAACACAAAGGTGTCCCAAGTGGCATAACAGTGCATCCTGGAGGTGAAAATCTGGAACTTGCTAACTCTCCAAGAGCATCTAGTATGTGTGATCGAATTCTGGGTCACTTTTGTAGAGAAGTAGCCAGTCAAAAGTCTCATGCCCACAAGAGTTGAGCATAGTGGTTAACACCATGATCGGTGGTCGGCTAAGGCAGTTTGCAACATTATTGGTGTTGCCCTTCTTGTACTTGATATTCAAATGGAATTGTTGCAAGTATGTGGACCACTTCTAATGGCAATCATTCTGCAACTTCCCTTGTGTCAGTATGAACTGCAGGGGTCGATGGTCCATGTAGATGATCTTTTCCTTCCCCAAAATGTAATTCTTTCATTGTGATCAATAAGATGATTGTACACATTCTTTGCATGTACAACTCAAAGCACCCACGCACATGGGATGAGAGCCTCCCCTATGTCTAGCACAACTATAACCGGGCTCTCCACAGCTCGACTGGCCACAACCCTTTTCAGGTGGGCTTGGGATTCCAACCATTATGTCCCATTGATATGGTCATACCATTTGCAGCTACTCAAGCAGATTCGGCTCATGTCCAATCGAAAGCCGACAAGGAAAACAACTTCATTGAGCGCATTCATCACATCCGCCAAAAAGTCCATGACATATTGGACAGAGCCAACGTTAAGTACAAGCAGTGGCATGATTAGCATCGGGTGCCACACAAGTTCTAGGTGGGCGACAAGGTTTGGCTACATTTGTAGAAGGAGCGCCTCGTTGGGCCCCATCGCAAACTTCGCCCGCTTTGATAGGGGCCTTACACCATCACCAAGGCAGTAGGGGACAATACCTCCGAGCTCAGTATTCCACCATTCCTTGGTTTGCACCCAGTGTTCAATGTGGACTGCCTTCGGCCCTACTTTCCACCATTCCTTGGTTTGCACCGAGTGTTCAATATGGACCACCTTTGGCCCTACTTTCCACCATTGTTGGACACATCTGACATTGCAGAACAACTCACACCAATAGAGTTAAACCCACACTGCATGGAACAAACCACAATTTATTGGAACATGGATACACAGATCAAGAACACCCGACAGCAAAGGATCCAACTATATCGAGTTGTCAAAGCAGGCCAACTCCTTCACCAAGGCAAGTGGCTAACAGGGACCAAGTTCAACAGAAGTTTCATCATCTCAGGGAGGAACTCAACGCAATGGGGACCATTGCTTTCTAAGGGGGGAGGAATGATCCAGGTGGATATTGGTGGCCACCCGCCTATTCCACTTGGACTCCCACCAATGTTTCTTTTAGTTTTTCAGTTTCCTTAATTGTAGCACAATTTACTATTTTTGGCATTTTTTTTGGGTCCTAAACTTCTGGAGCCGTTTTGAGGCCCTAAACGACATTTTTTGGGGAAATCGCTAGCGGAAAATATGACTTTTAAACTTGTTATTTGTTGTTAATAGTTGTAGTCATCAGATAGATCTTTCTAATGAGGTATCATGTGTGTCAAATGGAGATTGTATGCCAAATTTACGACCTCGGGAAGTTGATGTACCAATTTACCCCAATGGGGCCCATTATTTGGTATTTCATCTCCTAGGGTTAGGTTTTTGGATGTTTGGGGTTTTCCATTGTTTCTCAATAATAAATAGGCCTTAAAGCCTCATTGTAACACAGTTCAGAGGCATGTAGCTGCCACATCTCTTCTCAAGGATAAGCTACCATAGCCCTAGCTAGTTTACGTCCATTTTGTGTGTAAACATATTCTAGTTGTTTGATATCAATGAAATAAAGTTTTATTTATGTTGCATTTCTGCATTTATGTTTATTTCTGTATTCTATTGCGTTCCTGCATAAATCCGGATCACTTTGACCCAAATTGTTAGGTAGAGAATGTCTTCGCAACAAAACTCTAAGCCCAACTTAGTGCTTATCAACGATTTGATGTTCAATGAGCAAGGCTCTGTAGCAACCTTAGTCTCCAGGAACCCACATATAAGTAACTTGCATTCAAGTCATTACCCCTTGTTATTTGCAGTCCACGGTGCTTATTATATATCGTCAATCCTATGTTTTTAACCCTGTTCTATTAGATTGATGTTGGTGGCTATAGAAATAAATGGGGTTCAAGGAAGTTTTGTTGAAATAAAGCAAGTGATTTATCACCCTTGGTATTACTCAAAGGCCACCCTTTCACACTATTATATTTCAAGGAATTGGAATTCATATGAGGATAATTGATTTTTTGCTTGGGATACTTCCTTCATTACACCACTCATTTAGTGTTCAAAGGAAATAATTAGTGATACTTGCAGTTGTCAATTTGAGATATTGGGTTTCATTATCATGGAGAGTACAATTTTTTTTAGAAATGACAGTCCATAGTTTTGAGATTTATAAATTTCATTAAACATTTGGTGATCATTGTAGTTGTCAATTCGAGATCTTGGGTTTCATTATGATGGAGAGTACTTAATTTTTTTAAGGATGATAACCTTTGCATTTACATAGTTTTGAGATTTAAAAATTTGATTAAACCTCATAAAATTGTTTTGGATGTTTACCTTTAATAATGTTATGAACATTGTTTGACATGGAGATATGAACGTTTCCCAACCTTAACATCATGATGAAGCAATCCTTCAAGACTAAGTTTATGAGTGATTGCATTTTTGTTGTTATTGCAAACCTTGTTATTGAGAGCACTTCACTTTTGCTTGCTCCCACCATGTAGTGGGGTTTATCATAATAGCAATCAAACAAACTTCATAACACATCATTCGTGAGTACATCAAATCATTCAACAACTACCTAAGAGTTTTTGGGGGAGCGAAGAGTGGAACATGACCGAGGTCCAAAGAAAATTAACAAACTTTATTCTTCCCCTCATAAAAAAAATGATAAATTAGACCGTGCATGCCCAAATTAACAAACCTTATTCTTCCCCTCACATAAAAAATGGAAAATTAGACTGTGCATGCCCATTGTGCCTATATTGGTGGGTTAATTTCATTTCCACTTAGGGGTTTATCCACCCTTTCATTTTGTTAATTTGGAATAGAGATACAAATAAAGAGTTGATAAACAATGGAAAAATGGGAGAAGAAGCATTCGTGGGTACTAGATGTGGATAATGACACTAGGGGAGCTCCAATAGAAATAAGATAAGTTTGCAGTGGCAAGTAATTGGTTTGATCCTAAACTTCAACTAGATCACTCTAGTAAGTTACCAATTGTCATGGTTAAAATTAAAAAGTTATAAAATAAAATATAATTATATTCATGATCATTTCATGATTGTCCTTGATGATGTTGTCACACCAAGAAAAAGAAAAAGCAATGCCTTCATTTGTTGCAAACTATACATAGGTTTTTTTCATTTTTATTTTACTTTTCTTTATTTGTTTAAGTTAATAAATTGTTATTCTAGGCATATGTTAGCATTTTAATGTAGGGTGGGATTATGATCAAGTTTTGATCTTCCTTGTAAATAGTTAGAGATGCTCACAACAAAGAACGTTTTGAACATAATTCCCTCAAAATTTGTTTGAGTGTCTCGCTCATCTTTTCTTTTCTTTTTTTCTTTTTTTTCCATACATTTTAGTGAGAGTTATTTTTCCATGTTAACATCATAATGTTTTTGTTTGTTTGTTTTATGGAAATTTGATTTACAACTTAATGTGTTTGGTGCAAATCATTTAGTGTTGAGGGTGATGTCGTGTTAAGTTTACTTCGTGAAATGTGTTCTATTTCTATTTTTAGTATGTTTTTATTTATGGTTTATATGTATTTATGGGAGGTGTGTTTTGTATAGTTAATATTCATGTCTTATATTTTTATGGACATCATTGTCTCGAATAAACTTTATTTGTGGATTTCTTAACATTTTATGTTATGCCAAAATTATTTTGTTGTGAATTTCTTTATTTCAAATGAGCTTTATTATATTTTCTATTGTTGATTCTATAATTTTATGTAATGTCAAAATTATGTCATTTCTCGCATCAAGCCAAAGTTCTTACTTTATTATGTCTTGTGAGCTTTATCACATTAGTTCTACACTTCTTTAATAAGAAGACAATGTTGGTCTTGCCGCTATTAATGGTTAGGAGACAATTTTGCAAATGGTGAGCTTTCTCGATTATTTACTTTCAATTAGTATTATAGCTAGCATTACTAGTTCTCATTTTAATGTCATTATTATGTCTCCATGACACCCTTCATGTTGGACAACACATTGATGACGTGGTAGTCATTGTTGACTATGTTGCTTAAGAAAATCCCAAAATACCATTGAGCACATAGATTCCAATGGTATTTATGAGACTTGGGTGGAGCTAAAAAAGAGAGATGAGCATTCTCAAAACAAAATGCCACTATAAAAATAAAGAAATTTATGAAGAAACACATCACCCATGAGGATGTATAGGTGGATAGCGCCAAGTGGGTCAAGTGGTACAAGCATATGGAAAGGGACACCAATACCACAAGTATGCACCATGATGTTATTTTCCAAAATGTCATGCATGTGCTAGGGACCCCAACAATGGGAAATAAGTCTAAAATCAACATTAGGAATGCACTAAAGAGCTTCTTGCTTCTTGCTCGACCTCTATTAATTTTTGGAATCAAAAATATCTCATTAGTGTTTGGGTGAGGAGGTTTCCTACAACTAGCTCCTCTAAATACATTATGGCACACTTTTTAATACTAGGTGGCACTCTTCTTCTTCTTTCTTTTGTTTTGAACAAAAATGAATACTTTTCTAATAATTTATACAAAAGAGGACTGCAACCATGTTATCTAACCTTTTAATACAAACATAAAGTTACACAATCCAAAATCCTCCAAAAAGTTCAAAGAGGGCTTACAATTAAACCCTAATTGCCCTATTTTTAAAAACTATTGTTATTGTTAATTGGTTAGCTTGTATAAAGCCTTGAATATTGACTAAGCACAAACAAAGTCTCGGAAGACACTAAGAAATTCAAATATTTTGTTCACCAAGTCCCAAATGAGCTGACTTCTTTCTTCCCACTATGGAAGATAGGAAAGGGATCTATATTATTGGCCTATTCTATATGTTGTTTTGTTATATCCTCTTTTATGGTCTCTACTTGGTATTATCCAAAGGATCCATCTAATTCAATTGAGGTTGCAAATTTCCTCAACTCCTAAAAAATCTAGGTTGTTGCTCCAACTCCAAGTGATTTACTTTCTCTTAAAGTTACTTGATCATGTCTTTTTCCTCCTCTAGTTTCTATGTATTGCTTTCTTCCCTTGCCTCTAGGAACAATTTTCCCTTTATGTTTTTCCAATCGGGCTTTCAACTTTATTATTTGTGTTTGGGTAGGTTTTAGGTCCCTTGCATAATTTTGTTCCCATTCTTTCTTCCAAGCTTCCCATCTTCCTATTGTTGATGCCAAATTTTCTTTATTGTCATTGTTATATCATTCACTTCTTCAAACTGTGTCTCAAACGGTAGAATGTTCATAGAACACATAATGATTTGGATGGTTGTGGTTATCCACATCACAAGTTTATGTTGGAATTCCCAAATAGAGGCCCAATATTTATTTAATTGGTCAAGAAAAAGAGTGTTGATATGCCAATTAGAGTATGGAGCGGATCTCGTTAAAACTTTCGATCTAATAAAAATTTAGGAATCCCACTTACCGTGTTAAATCCCAAATTTATTTACACAATCCTATGGGAGAAGTACAACAATTCAACCTAAAAGAAATAAACCCAACACATGTGAAACAAACCATTGTACTCAACAAGTAAGAAGAGTTGAAAGTATTACTTGAACATGAAGCTTGGGGTTGAATAAAACCTTGAGAATCTCGACCCCACCATTGATTATCTACATCACATTCAAGAATGACTGAGAATGGGAATCACCTCCTAAACTATAACAACCCTTTTTCTAATCCCCATGATTTGTAATGTAATCAAAAGATGCTAATGCCAAAGAGCCAACATGGGTGTATTGCGAAGACTATATGATGTAAATATTTTTTATTTAATTATAAAACTCTTAAAGCTTAAGAAGAAAGACAATCCTACATGTATCTCGATGTATAGAAGGATAGCTTGCTTAGGAAGCCTATAAGTGAGATTGGGAAGTTTCTTATCTTCCTTGAATTTAAGTTTTTGACCACTTGATGTTTCTTGTTGAACTACCAACTACCCAAGCAGTTATGAGGGAATGGGGAAGGAGGTACTAAAGTTTCCCCAGCCTGGGCTATGTACCTCGTGGCAAATACCTATTGACTCCCCATCCCAAGAAGTGGACCCATACCTCTCCTACATAAGGCAATACACGTGGGGAGAATGAAGTAATTTATTGAGTTAGCCATTTGCATAGTCGAATAGTATGGTAACATTTAGAGACAAAGGCATGAATTGTGTGTAACCTAGAACCATTGTAAACTTGTAACCTTGTAAACATATGATTGGAAATTGAACTGAATAGTCCAAGCTTAAGTAGTGATAGTCGAGGAAACCAATGAGAGAACCCATCATTTAAGTTGGGTAGACCAGGAAGAACTTTAATTTTTTATTGCATTTATGTGTGTGAAGCACTTGAAAAAGGGATGATCATGGAGGGAACTGTAGAAAGATGTGAAAGGGCTCCATTTGTGTTGTGTAGGCCCTTAGTGGCCATATTTTGTTGTGTATTCAACACAAACTCGGTCTTTAAGAGATGGCATATATAACGCCCCTAACATAGAACCCTAATTTTGTAATGTGCAAAGATTATAAATAAAATTTAATAATTGGTTGGAACTGGTGAATGGGAGATGGATCCATGATCTGAGGGGAAGATCTGAAGTGGTGTTATGCTGGCCTAACTAAATGCACCTCACCTAATAGTTGACGAGAAAATATTCTCAAGAAAACACCCATGTTTTTCCCTACCTCCTAAAAGGAGAGCGAGAGAGAAAATGAATAGTTTGGTGAAAGGAAAGAGGGGACGTAAGAAAATGAGGAGAAATTGAATGGGGAAGGAGATTTTGTAAACAACGAGAGAGGATACCTACAACGTGTAGATAACGTAAGAAAAAGAGCAAGGTTGAGTGCTAGAAGAGCCTATTGAGGCTAAGAGAATCAAATTTCTTGTGTTGAAGTTGTGGATTGTGTGTGTATTGGCATGGAGTGTTGGGTATGTGTTATATTATTTGCATGACTAGCCCCATGCTCTGTATGTTGCGGCAGGTGTAGCGAGCAACACTTCAGATTATTATTAATTTTTATTTTTTATTTTTATTTTTTTTTGCAGATCTAAAGATGGTTCGCACACGTACCCATGGTTTTGTGCATGGGTTTTGCACATGGTTTTGGGCATGATGGCTTTTTACCCATGGTATTTTGTGTTGTAAAGTGTAACTAGGTTTGGTCTTCATAATTCATGTAATTGTGATTTTATGTAATAGATGTAAAGAAGAAAAATAAAATTATTGTAATGTTTGCATCATGGGTTTCATGAGCAAGAGATTTCATTTTAGTATAGGCTCTCATTGAGATCCCTTAGGAATTTTGTCATCTAGTCATAAAAGTATAAAGAGTCATTGTCATATAATGAAGACATTTTACACATTGTAAAGAGTCACATTTGTTTATGTAAATTCATCCTCCAAGACCTTGTCACTTGCCCTCTTCAAGTCGGCCTACAGCAAAGGAAGAAAATCAAGAGATGATGTATGCCCTCCTACAAGAGATGATTATAGCTTAACTGCCATGGAAAAACACCTATATATACTAGTGCTCGGCCTCATTTGGAGGCAAGCAAGTTCAATCAAGCAAGTCTACAAAGAAGTGTGAAAAACATACTAGAGAGAGCATATATCTCAGCGAAGCAAAAGGGAAGGAGAGTGAAGTTAGTTTGTGGACTGTTTTGGGTAATATATCCTCCCACGTGCGAAGGCAGAAGATACGAAGGTGCCAAAAGAAGGTCGAAGTCTTGCAGCTACATCAAGGTGATCTTATTTGGGTAGAAGACCTCGCTAGAAGGAGCCGAGTATAAGTGCAATAGGTCTCTCTCTTAAGATTGCAATTCTCAAGGAGATTGAGATGCTCAAGGAAGCCGAGAAGAGAAAGACCGAGATTCTGAAGGAAGTCGAGAAGAGGAAAACCGAGATTCTGAAGGAAGACAAGAAGAGGAAAAAGAAGAAGTAGTGTTAAAAAAAAGGCTAGTGACTTGGTCTTGGGAGGACTCTATTGTAAAGGGTCATTGTCATGGTCTTGGTGTTCGTCAATTGAAGATCTATAAGAAGAATTTTGTTTGGGTTTTCCTCTCAAAGAGTGAGAGGTTTTGGCCATGGTTGACAACCCTATATATTGTGTCTCTTGTCTCTCTCTTTGTTCATGATATGATAATTGTCTTGATGAGAAGAACATAATAATAATTACAAGAAAGAGAATATCATAATCAAGAAGCAAAAGTTTATAACAAGCAGTTATCATAAGTAGAGAAATCACCTAAGGACTGATGCCCTAGATTTCTCAACATGGTATCAGAGCTAAGGTGCTAAAGTCAAGAAGGGGCATCTAATCAAGAAGACACACAAATATCAAGTTTCAAGGAAGGATCAAAGCGAGACAGAATAATACCAAGCAAGATATCAAGATCTTCATCTTACGGAAACCCTAGATCAAGGAAATCTACTTTAGAAAAAAGTCTTGGAATCATCATCAAGGAGGAATAAAAAAGAAAGACTAAAACCCTAGTAGAATCTTCGAGATCATCATTCGTCCGTCATCTAAGAAGTGGAATCTTTCTAAAGACTAAAGAAGGATTAGATCGAAAGGTGTTGTCATAAAAATGACAATCTTGTCTTTGTTAAAGCAAAGAATTCACTTGGAAAAAGATCATACAAGAGAAGGACCTTCTTATCCTTAAAAGAATTATCCGACAAGCATCAAGTTCATCACCACCAAAGAAATCCAGTTGAATATTCTATCTTCACAAGTAAGTACTTTTTCTCTTATAATCTAGTAAAATGACTTCATGTTTCAAGGAAAGTTAGAACCTGGTTGGGATATCAAACTTCCTTGCATGCAAAAGAAGGATAGACACAGTCCTCGAAGTAAATGAATCATCGATCTTGTCCATGGAAAAATTTCCAAGCCATCCAAAGATCAAGCTCTATCTGAATACACGGAAAAAGACCTAAAGGCTCAAAATATTCTTAACTATCAAAGATTCCCTCATTCCTCGTATTGCCAAGTTGGAGACATCAAAAGAGATATATGATAAGTTGATAGAACCATTCTCTGAAAGTACAACAAGAAAGACCATATCACTTAGATCTGATCTGTATAAATTGAAGGTATCAAGGGATGAAAGGATATCTTCATGCCTTTCAAAATCATATCAAATAAAAACTCAAATTTCAAGACCTAGGAGAGATGGTATCTGATGAGGAAATGATTTCCATCATTCTAAATGCACTAACTGATGAACAAGATAACCTCGTGTCCAATGAGGAAGAGTAAGCTATCCCATACAACAATTTATGGACTTTATGTGAGATAGAAGAAAACAGGTTGAAGGGACAATATGATGAAGAACCTAGAAAAAAGAGTCGAGTAATTACTAAAGGAAAAGGAAGTTCGATAAATTTGGTCCTCACAAGAAAAATAAGAAAATGGATAAGGCTCAGTGCTATATATGTCAAGAATATAGGCATATAAAATAGATTGTCCTCAAAGGGACAATAACAAAAGAAATCAAGAAGAAGCCCATATTACCGCAGAAGTGGAAGAATCGAAAACAAATAAGCTTAAGAATAAGGAAGCGAGAGATCTATACTATTAATGAGATGATCTCCTTCAAATATTCTTCTATAATGTAAAGTATAGGTAGGATGCTTTGTAAATAATATAGGACAAATCATATTGGAATGGCATCATGGTAGAAGCATTAAGAAATCATGATAT
The DNA here is from genome assembly GCA_031772625.1 of Pinus tabuliformis. Lineage (NCBI taxonomy): Eukaryota > Viridiplantae > Streptophyta > Pinopsida > Pinales > Pinaceae > Pinus > Pinus tabuliformis. The sequence goes on along the minus strand of CM062806.1, from coordinate 710,341,311 downwards.
AGGTAACATGTAAAATGTATGGGACAAAAATCTGTAGCTATACAGGGTATATCTCTTGAAAACCTCATTGAAGGATACTTATGAAGAAGAAAGAAGCCATCTAGGAGAAGGCTCATCATACATTTTCATAATAGGATATGTTGGATCCTCTAGATTCTTTGATGGAATATTCATTGTAAGGTTCATCGATCATGAATAAAGACAAGCGATTCTAAACTAATGGAATTCATAGGATGATGACATGATGACATAACAGGGAAGGCGGTCAATAGAATAAGGCTCCTTCATTAAGAGGAAGCTACTGCAGAAAGTCGTAGGAAAGATGAGGTATGTATGCTCACATGTGATATGGGTACAAACATCATGAATCAATGTTCTATCTTAAGAAGCATGATCAGAGAAAGGATCTCCTCCTAGGATGCAGGAATGCATAGATCACATATTTACTAGATGAAATCAACACGATATGTCCTCATATGAGGAAGCCTCCACCTGAGGAGATGTTGTAGGTCCCTAATTAAAAGGGAGCCTCGAAACAAGTTTCTTATTTGGAATAACTTGGAAATTCCTAAGCCAAGATGGAGATTAGGTACATTCCTTCTATAGGAATGAGTAAATTTGTCCTCCATAATTGAGAGGGAGAGATAGACACATTATTATTTTCTTCACTTGGGAAGACATAATAGAGGATTAGGTGATCGTTTGGCATCTGATACTCTTTGAAGATGAGATTGAGAATCCAAAATAATAGGAGTCATGTAGGACCGATATTCTTTGAGGGTTGGGGAGCCCAAGATAAGAATAGACCTCATAGAGCACACCCTGAGAATCCTGATGGGGCATGTTTCGAGAGAGACAATGATGAGGAGCTCTATAAATCATTAGTATCACCTGTATTGAGCTCAGATCTTGTGGAGAGATAGAGTTGTTAGTCAAGGACTTTCTGTATAACAATGTTGGTTAATATGATGCTAAACAACTGGGTTACCAACCCGATTTTTATTACAAATTATTCAGATTGGGAATGACCAAGTACCATTATGAATACATCCCTAGTTAAGAGGGAGCAATGTAAAGTGTAACTAGGTTCGATCTTCATAATGACATGTAATTGTGATTTTATGTAAGAGATGTAAAGAAGAAAAATAAAATTGTTGTAATGCTTGCATCATGGGTTTCATAAGCAAGAGATTTTATTTTAGTATAGGCTCCCATTTAGACCCCTTAGGAATTTTTTCATCTAGTCATAAAAGTATAAAGAGTCATTGTCATGTAATGAATACATGTTACACTTTGTAAAGAGTCACACTTGTCTATGTAAAGTCATCCTCCAAGACCTTGTCACTAGCCATCTTAAAATCAGCCTACAACGAAGGAAGAAAATTAAGAGATGATGTTGGCCCTCCTCCAAGAGATCATGTTGGCCTAACTTCCATGGTCAAACAACTATATATACTAGTTCTCGACCTCATTTGGAGGCAAGCAATTTCAATCAATAAAGTCTACAAAGTGTTGAAAATGCAACAAGATGATGGAGCTTAGTGAAAAGAAGTCGCCTTCATTAAGTGGGCCCGCAGGCTATTTTTGGTGCAAAGTCTATTTTTAGACATATGGATCATGGTCTATGAGTTGCAGGATGCTATTTATGGATGATTGGTCATGTTGGTAAAAATATATGGACCTCTATTTTTAGACATATAGGCGGAGTCTATTTTTAGACTGCCAGTCAAAAAATAGAACAGTCGAATATTATTAGCTCTTAATAATATTTGGACTATAAACATTATCTTATCCTCTTGCAGCACTTCAGTTCGAGCTACGGATGTGGCACATGCAATTGCCAGAAGGAAATATGCTTTTCCTATGGGTTAGTTGAGCTATTGCATGATGGACTTCAGTTAGAACTCAAGTGATTGAGTTTGGTGGAGTTGATTGAGGAGTTGATGGAGTTGTGTTCAGTTTGACTTAGTTGAACTAGTTGTATTTAGTCTAACTGTCAAATACACTAGTGATGAGTGATGTGAAATAATTATTAATTAATTCACTAATTATTAACTCATAAATCAACTAAAGAATACATCAGTTAACTCAGTGCATGGACAGTTCAGTGGAGACAAGTGTTAGAGGTGGATGAAAGCGTGAGACTACTATCAGTTGTGACTATAGTTGTGCATCAGATTTTCACAATCATTGATTGAGATTGCCAATGAGGATTGTGAAGTACAAGCCAAGGGAATTCGAACTTGGATCTGATCTATTCTCAATTTGGATTGTGCAGTAGAGGCAGGCAAACAGTGGAGGAGATTTGAACCTGTGACTTGTTCAGATCTCAGCTAGTTTGTGTGTAGCAGGTGGAGATAGTACTGAGTACTTGTGAGGAGTATTGTACTATGTATTGTTACATGTTCTTTATCATTATAATATACAGATAGTTGGGGGTTTTCAGCTGTATGCTTTCACCATTACATACTGTGTTGATATGTGTGATTGATGTTTCAATGTGCACATGCGATTGTTTCTTAATTCCGCAAATTGATGATCAATGGTAGAGGAGGTTATGAATAAGTGTTATATTATTCAAAATTTATACACAAAGAAGTGTGAAAAACATACTAGAGAGAGCATATATCCCAGCGAAGCAAAATGGAAGGAAAGTGAAGTTAGTTTGTGCACTGTTTTGGGTAATATATCCTTGCACGTGCGAAGGAAGAAGGTACAAAGGTGCCAAAAGAAGGTAAAAGTCTTGTATCTACATCAAGGTGATCTTATTTGGGTAAAATACCTCAGTATAAGGAGCCGAGTAGAAGTGCAATAGGTCTCTCTCTTGAGAACAAGATTCTAGCGGAAGTTGAGAAGAGGAAGAAAAAAAAGGTAGTGTCAGAAAAGAGGCTAGTGACTTGGTTTTGGGAGGACTCTAGTTTCAAGGGTCATTGTCATGGTCTTTGTGTTTGTCAATTGAAGATATATAAGAAGGACTTCGTTTAGGTTTTCCTCTCAAAGAGTGAGAGGTTTTGGTCGTGGTTGACAAGCCTATATATTGTGTCTCTTGTCTCTCTATTTGTTCATGATATGGTAATTGTCTAGATGAGAAGAACATAATAATAATTACAAGAAAGAGAAGATCATAATCAAGAAGCAAAAGTCTATCACAAGCAATTATCATAAGTAGAGAAATCACCTAACCACTGATGCCCTAGATTTCTCAACATGGTATCAGAGCTAAGGTGCTAAAGTCAAGAAGGGGCATCAAATAAAGAATACACACAAATTTCAAGCTTCAAGGAAGGATCAAAGCAATACAAAAGAATACCAAGCAAGAGATCAAGATCTTAATCTTATCGAAACCCTAGATCAAAGAATTCTACTTTAGCAAAACGTCTTGGAATCATCATAGAGGAGGGAGCAAAAAGATAAACCAAAATCCTAGTAGCATCTTCAAGATTATCATTCGTCCATCATCTAAGGAGTGGAAGGTTTCTAAAGACTAAAGAAGGATTAGATCAAAAGGTGTTGTCATAAAAAGGGTAATCTTCTCTTTATTAAAGTAAATACTTCACTTAGAAAAATAAAAAGAAATTTTTTTGAGATTCTTTTTAAAAGAGAAAGGATTGTTTAATGTTTCATTAGAAATATATATATATTTGTGTGTGTGTGTGTCTAACAACCCTAGTGAAAAGTTCATGTAATAAAAGTTAATAAAGTCAAACATATCCTAGTGGGTATCATTGGATGTGTTTTTTTGGCTAAGGAAAATTGGCAAAGACATTAAAACAAAAAAAAGGTCTTTTGGCACATTTATGTATGAAAATAAAGGAAATTAGGAGAAAAGGAAGGTAAAAGGTCACAGGTTGCATGTGAAGAGGAAATTGAAATAAAATAATGGAAAATGAAAAAATTAGAGGCCTCGTGCATAAAAAGGCTTATGAGGATCAGTTCATGGCTTTTTGTCAAGTTCAAGTATGGACCTCCCTCATTATTCTCTCTCTCTCTCTCACTCTCTTGGTCACTTAGAATTTCCTTGGAGCACTCTAGTTTGGAGCAAAGGAAAGGGAAGGGAAGGAAAAAAAGGAAAAGCAAGCATGGAACAAGGAAAGGAAAATGGGATCAAGCAGCTTCAGAGAGAATACTTGCAAGTAATATTTTGCATGCATGATTTCCTAGCTGGTTTAGACATGCATGGCTTTGCATGTTGGTGTATGGTTATCTTGTTTTCAGTGGCATGGTCTTTCCGGGTTAAGACAGTGGCTTTGAGCCTAGCCTATAATTTTTCCGGATGCCATGGTATGTTGGGATGTTTATTTCGGTTTTGGAACTTTGGAATTGTTGGATGGATTTCAGAATCTGGGGTGGAGGTGGTCTCAAGGTTCATTCCCAAAGGCTTAGGAATCCCTTAACTAGTTTTAGCAGGATACACAGTAAAACCTGAGGAAGCAGTCTCGCTTTAGGGCCTAGTGATCCGGGTTTGGATTGTAGTAAATCCCGAGAGACAAGGAGATGAAAAATTCCTCAAGGATGGTGATGGATTCCGAATGGCATTCCAAGTTCTATTCGGTTGTGATCAGAGCACCGGTCTTAGTGTGATCACTGTTTGATGAGGGTGGAGGTGGTTTAACCTCTCGATTCCCTTGGTTGTTCTTGGATTGGTTGTTCTATGAGATCCGACATTCATGGTTGGAATATGGCACGGAGGTGATTGGCTGAAAGGCTGATTTGGTTCAGCCATGTCTATGATCGGGTGGTACGTGGAAGTCCCGAACCTGGTCAGATTTGCTTATGATTAATAAAAGCTAAGTTCTCTTACTTTTGCACTGATTTATATGTGGATTTAATGGTTGTCATATCTCTGATATTTACATGGTTTATTGTTGGTTATAAGCATGGTTGTGTGACTAGTTTATGTCATGGTTATTTCATTTATTTACTTGTAACTGTTAAATGGATTGATGAAAGACCTAATTGATGATGTAGTAGTTCAATGGGGAAGGAGGTTATCCTTCCGGTTATATTTCATTAGTTGTTTCAGCCATTTATGCTTTGACTTGTATCCTATACCTATAGGTTGAATTTATGTCAAGTGTTTGACAAAATGTCAGTCCCGGTTAGGGGTGCTCAGGCCTAGTCCTAAGGGTGATTTTTGATTGATCAACATGGTTATCATGTTTTAATGATTTCTGAAAGTTACAACAAGTTCTAGATAGAGGCTAGGATTTTGGGCTAGAAAAGTGGCTCCAATCCCGGAGTTGATGGCACAGAACTAGAAATTCTGGACCACAGTTGCTAGTAAGCAGGCCTGTGAGAGTGACTTTGAGCTGTTGGCCGCTGTTGCACTGAAAATTGTCACCTTGACATTCTGCTATCTGAGGTGAGTTCATTACCACTCATACTTTCCTCCTCTACAAGTCTAAAACATCAGTTCCTCATATCAAGCCTTGAAAATAAGAGAAAAGCTCTAAAAAATCTTTAGAACTCTGGTTCCGCACTTTATCTTTGTCTTACCTGCAGCCCTACACCTAATGGTCATGTCTCCTGCACACCTGACCGCACTGTCTCTGTTTAAAGGTGCGGACCCCTGTAAAATTTAAAAAGGCACAAGTATATTCTGAAAAACTCACTTTCAGTTATTTCTAGAAGCTTCTAGAAGAAATATTGAGGTGGCAAGTTCGCTCTTTTAAGGTTCATGTATCTCATCCTTAAAGAGCTAACCCCTTGGTATGAGGAGCTTATCCCTTTGAAGGAGGATTCTATCCCTTCATAGGTGGAACTATAACCTCCTCCTCTGCACCGTGAAAAGAAGCATTGGGCTGGTTAACAGGGAGTTAGAAGCTTACTATTTTTTGACGGAAAATGTTGTTGGAACTTAGTCTTCTTTAGTTGAGTTTTTATGAGGAGAGATTACATACCTATATGAATCTCATTTGGAAGAGTGCAAAGCTTGTCAAAGTAAAGGAAATTCCTGTTTCGGACCCCAAGAAGAGCTTGTTCAACATCAAGGCTGAAAAGGTTGTAAGGTTCTTCTACTATTCAAAGTTAATACAAATATATTTGTTTTTCTCAATAAGCTGTTAATTCATGGTTTATTTTATGGATTCCTTGATCACCATAATAGGCATGATTTATAATATTTGTTATGCAGGTGCTATTTAATGTTTGCTTGTTTGTGATTGCAAGTCTTCAAATATAACTCTTTCAAACGATTGGAGGATGACTACTATGAACAAGCACTGGATCTAAGGTAGGATCTTAACACCTTTATAGTATTTATTTGTAAATTGCATATGTCTAGAGAAAGATAGATTTGTTTGTCTGTTTGTTGCTAGACTGTCTGTTGATAGGGAGATTGGTCTTGTCCGCAAGATCGATTTATCCGGCCAACAAATTGGCGACTTTGCTGGGGATAGTATTTGATTGTTGGTTTTCCTTTGTTTTGACTTGAGAAAATTGTTTTGTTTTTGGTTTTTGATTGATGTATACTGGCTTGGGTAGTTTTTAAAATCTGGAAGTATTTTTTTGTTTTTTTTGAATTTTTCGAGGGACCACACTTTCTCTTTATAGATAGTGCGGGCATCTCCACACTTTTCCTTTAGTAAACAAAGTGGAACCGCACCTGTTACTTCTGGAACCTGCGGACCCTGTTAAATTTTTTTGAAAAACCTAAAATATCTTCTTCCAATTAAGTTTAGGTTTTATTTAGGGTTTTTAGTGTCTATCCACATTTGTTTTTTTCCTGTCAAAAATCTCTTATGAGTGAGTTCCTATAGTATTTTTGTTTTAGATGATTTTCTAGAAGTTTTGCATGCTTGGAGTGGTTTTCACTTGGTATCTGTAGTGACTCGAAGATCAGAAGCTTGAGAAACCTTAGATCACCCTGGTGTCTTTTCGTCTTCTTGATGAGTCTGACTTGGTTGTGAAATCTATCCTTTGTGAGAAACATATTTAGTTTTCTCATCGCAAATCTTTGAACAAACTTTGTTAGAAGTTCTGAATTTCTTTTTTACAAAAGATACCTATCTGGATGTTTTTTTGATTGGTTTGTTATTCTATGCAAATGAATCCTTAGTTTACTAAACAACTAAGTAAAACATCCTTAAAAAATTGAAGCTTTTATTCAATTAGATTTTTAAAGTTTTTAGATCTCAAAATTAGTTTTTGTAGTTTTGAGTGTTTTTATAGAACTTGTAGATCTCTTTTGAAGCAAATTGTTTTTTGTAGTTTCGAGTCTTGAAAGGAAAGGGATTTATTGTGAGCATTAATTATTAGTCTCGTTTTGAGTTCTTATTGAAAAAAAAAAAATAAAAGATTTTTCTTTCCATTTCCATGTTGAAAGAAAGAATTGTTTCTTAAAGAATTGCATTCTCGAACTCTTTCTTTTAGCTAGAATTTCATTGAAAGAAAAACGAATTGCTTATCATTTTAGGTGCATTTTTTTAGTGTGTTTGGAGTCGAGTCTTCACACCATCAAAGTTTCATTTCCATACCTATCGACTTAAAGAACAACCCATAAAAGCAACGCTTAATTAAAATTGATCTAGTAATCTTTTCTATTTCTAGGGCTCTTATCACCAATATAGCTTAGGCTAGTATCTTGGAGTAGGGAGTAATTAACTCTCCAAGATAGTTAAAACAAACAAGTAGATACATCTTGCGGTAGGAAATAAATCCAATTGTAATTGATACATTCTGGGAAGCTTCTCTTAAAGGAGTCAATCATGAGATCATGTATGAACCTTTGAGACAATCAATTTTGTTTCATTGGGAAAGATAAAAGATCTATGCGTATTATAAATGGTAAACCTCGGATTAACCATTGTCGAGGAGCCTGGGGTCACTTGTTGGTAAACCTCGGATTGACCATGTCGAGGAGCCTTCAAGGGGATTGAGTTTTGTTACTCTGCCCTTGCGCGTAGATCGGATTGTAGACTGTTCCCCCAGTTGTATTTGTTGATGTTGGTAACCTTAGTGTCCATAAACTTAAGATTATTTCCTAAGGTGACGGTGAAGGAAAGATCTCACTGTACCTAGAGCAGATGTCGACTAGACTCACTTGGACTCTCGGGGGGTTCTCTTCACTCGAGATGGTTTTGTGAAGAAACTTGTGCCAGTCTATTTCATTAAGCAGGTTGTCGAGGTTACTGTTCCAACCGCCCTTTTTGTATTAAACTTCTACTAAGTTGGATTTCATCACCAACTAGTGCTTTTAGTATGGGAAATTACTGTTTTTGCGTGGTTTGAACTCTTAGATTTTTTTTTTAAGTGTGTGATTCAGTTGTTTGTTTCTTTAGAGACTTTAGGTGTTTTTATTGAAATTTTCTTTGTTTGCGTGTGATTAATTAATATTTAATCGTGGCCGAATTACCAAGACAATCTCGTAGACTTCAGGGGAAACCTCCTGAGTATACACCAAGCCAGCTTGAAGGGCTATGAGCTCTTGTATCACCTAGTGACAGTAGAGTTGGATCACCAGAAGCCGGAGAGTCATCTCTAATTGTTCATCCTGATTATCAAATACAAACAATAGAGTATATTCAAGAGCCAATTTCATTTTCCGAAGTTACTAGTAGTATTTCTCCTTCCAGTGAATTAGCTGAAGAACCTGAAATTTCTGAGCCTGACACTGAACCTGTTGTTTTGGAACCATCTTCAGGATTTGTTACTCCAACTTCTAGTGATCCTGGTTCACCTAGGGTAGGAAATATCATTACTCAAAATCTTCCTTCTAGCCTCATTTTGATTGAAGAACTTGTCAGTCCAGACGAAGACGTAATTCTTCCCGAAAACCAACAGATTTTAAATCTTAGGGAACGTGAATCAATATTCTACAGTCCTTTTAGGAGTGACACTTGGTATTTATCATTGACAAATTTTTTAGAAAACCCACGTCTTAGTTTTTCACCACCTCAAATTCCTTTTCATCCTACACCAAGAGATTATTATCCTTCATCGATCATGTCAAGACAGTCATCTATGTTTTCCCAATCACCGGAAACATTTTTATCCGGCAGTCCTTCTGTTCCTTCGGGGTACCAGTCACTCTCTGGTACTTTTTCAGGAGCAACTCCTCGACCAATTGAACAAGTGTTATCATCTGGTAGTAATGGAACTCAAACGTTGAATGCAGAACAAATCCTTATGATGTCTGGTAGTACTCCAAATCCTCAACCTCAAGGTAGTCAGTTACCGCCTGGGGGGCAACCCCAAGGTAGTCAATTACCGCCTGAGGGGCAACCCCAAGGTAGTCAATTACCGCCTGGGGGGCAACCTCAAGGTAGTCAGTTACCACCTAGAGGTCTACCTCAAGGTTTTCAACCTTCAGGACAATACATACCTCAAGGTCAACCCCAGACTCAATACATACCTCAAGGTCAACCCTAGTTTCAGTACATACCTCAAGGTCAACCCCAGTTTCAGTACATGCCTCAGGTTATCAACCTCAAGGTCAGTACCTAACTCAAGGTTTCCAACCGCCGTCTGGTCAATCATTTTTAGAAGTAGCTGGAAATGTACCGCTTAATTATCAGCCCTACGTTCAACCAGGTTATGGTCCTCCATATGCACAACCTTTTATGGGTCCATACTCCGAAATGAACATGGTGTGGGATCCATCTCAAACTCAACAGACTATGCAACCTAATGTGCAGTTACTTAATCAACCTGGACAGCCTTTGGTTTCTAGTTCCGCCCAACAACTTGTCCAACCTACTGTTCAAATCCCTGCATCTGGTACAGTTCAACAGCTTGGGCCTAGCTCACTTCGTACTCTACCTCAAACTACTGCAACTTCTATTCAACCTACTACACCTGTTTCTGGAATATCTGTAGCTCCGGTTTCTACTATCCCTGCATTAGTGCAAGCTCCTCAAGTCTCTGTGCCATAGTGAGGACCTAGAGTTCAAACTTCGATCCAGATGCCTGCAGGACAAGCTGGTCCAAGTACGATTTTCACAAGTCAACCGTAATTCACCTATCAACCATGCCAGGGATAGTATCAATTCGGTCATATTGTACAAAACCCAGTGTATCAGTATCAACCGTATCCTGGCTATACTTATCAACAACCTCAGTTTGGTCTGGTTAATCCTGGTTTCCCAGGAGGTTATAATATTCCTAATGCAAATCCAATTCTAGGTTATCCTGGATATCCTCCTCTTGGAGCTGGTCTCATTACTCAAGGTTTTCGCGACCCTAACCGTTAGTTACCATTTATTGCAACTTTGGATTTACCTGATTTGTCACGCCTTACGAACGATCTGATTTACTATCTTCCGTATTGGCCACCAATGCCTAGTAAGTTGCCTAGTGATATCCTGAAATTCGAGGGTAAGTCAGGAGAGGATCTGTCAAATCACGTTATGACTTATCACCTTTGGTGTGCATCTAATTCGATCATTGATTATTCAATTCGATTGCATCTTTTTCAACGAACTCTTATTAGTCTTGCCGCGAAATGGTACATTGAGTTACCACGAGGCTCTTTTTATAATTTCAATCAGTTAGCCACTGCTTTCTTAACTCATTTTCAGTTGCCTGCTAGATACGACAATGGCACGAAATTGTTAACTTCACTAAAACAATCCACATCTACATATATTTCTGATCATATTCATGAATGGCAACGTAGAAGGCGTTTAGTGAAAGTTTTCATTCTGGATCGTTCATTAAATCATTGTTACCCAAATCACTAAAGATGTAGCTAAGGAAGGAGTTGTTACTGAAGAGCAAGTCATTGCTCAGGCTCAGTACCTTGACCTCGTCTATATGCAGTCAGGTACTTTACATGAAAAAATCCCTCATCTTCCAAAACACGATCAAATAACTGCAGCTCCTTGAGGGTCTCATGTCGCTGACAGTATGATTGGTTAAATTAGTACTAAAAGCAAGAAGAAATCTTCAAAGAATTCTTCTCCTATAATAACTTTACCTGATTCCCCGATAAGAGATTCTTCTGATGAAATTTTTGCTGACATTCATGTCGTAGAATCATCTACGACCAAATCAAAATCCGGTAGTAAAAATAAGGGGAAGAATAAAAACAAACAAAATTCAAAAGATAAAACAGATAAAACTGAATCCACCGACGAAAAACGTAAACCTCGCTATCCTTGTTTCATTTGTGACGAGGATCATTTTACCAAAGAATGCCCACATCGAGCAGAGGTTTCAAAATTCGTTAAAGGTTCTCAAACTCTTGCTGTCTTGAAGGATCCTTTTCCCACTTAAGATAGTAAGATGATTGGTTCTTCCTCGAATGCCTCAGAAGAACCCATTATGATGATGTCTCATGTCAGGATTGCGACGCGATCACAAGATTATGGTAGTAAAAATCCTGTTGGTGGTAAAGAAGCAGAATCTTCTAATTCAAACACATCAACTACACCTCCTCCTAGTTCCGGTCCACTACAGATCGAGAAACCCAACCCTGACTTAGTAATCAAACCGCCTGCTAAAGGTGTACTTCGGAAATCAGCTTTCAATCCACATGCGAGAGTTGCTTAGAATTACAACATTGTTGAAGACTTAGCTATTTCCCCTTCAACAATGTCGGCTTTGGAAGTGCTGCAATCATGCCCAGCATAGCGTAAATTACTATTGTCTGCTATAGGAGCTATCGATATTCAGGATTCAAACCTAATAATCTTCAATTTAGAGAATAGTACACCCTGCCTACCTCATCAAATGGCTTTCCAGATTCCAGTTTTAGTCAAAAACAGACCTTGCTTTCGGACTGTGATTGATGAAGGGGCTTCTACGTGTATTATGTCGATCCAGTGTTGGAAATTGCTTGGTTCTCCCACACTCAATCAGTCTCCGACAATTCTAAAGGCTTTTGATGGTCAAGGGTTCCATCCTTTTGGTATTTTGCAGGATTTACCTATAGGGGTCTGTTGAAGCCCCGAAAATTGGGTCTACAACAAGGGGGATACCCGCCCGGTCCGGACCTTAGTTAGCAGCTCCTTATCCGTTTGGTATAGTGGGTCCGACTGGGGATATGGGACCAGTTTCCCAATTTATGTGTGTGTGCGTGTGAAGAATTGATATTTCCCTTCTAAAAGTTCCTAAGTGAGATGCTATAATTCTAACTCTAATCTAATAATATGTAAAAGGTATTCTAATAAGCAGAAATATCTAAGTCTACACTAACCCGGGGTGTAATCCTTTAGTTATGCAATCTAAAATGATTTCAGATAACAATTGGTAATAAAGATCATTCATCTGTCATGAGAAAAGAATTCAATACAGATAAACCACTTCGTCTAAAAAGTTAGACGAAACAGTTGTGAAAGGCATATCGCATAATAAGCTATTCATATATTAAGCATAAATAAATAGCTATCACCGTACAAAAATGCCAAATGATAACTCAAGCATTCACACATCAATATATAAACAACTCAACTTGAATATCACTTTTAACACAAAGGCAGAAATAGTTAAGAGATAGAAGTACCATTTATAACTAATCCTACTCACGAGCTTCAAGTGATAATGATTTATCTCTTCGTAATCCAACATCCACTAAGAGTACAAAAGTGCAACATCAGTAGCAAATATTAAATGCAGATATCAATAAATCTTGTTCCATTCATTCATCAAAACCTCTTAAGAGGGTACAAAAGTGCATGTTCTGGGGATAAGTTTTTGACAAACTTCAGGATCCTTCTCTAAATGCATGAGAAGGGTTTAAATGCTACTAACTAAATTTAAAAATAACTTATTACAAAAATGTAGGATGCAGTTTAAATGACCGTCCTCATTTTGGGCAAAAATAAAACAAAATTAAAACTAAAACTGAATCTAAAATTAAAATTACACGCATTCAACATCTGTTTGAGAAAAGTCGGCTGACTGATTTCCGATTTTAGCTGTGCTGCAAAAACAGAATCGGTAAGAGTTGGCGCTATCTTCTCGGCAGAATTGATGATACACTTGAGAGTCATCCGCCGGTTTTCGGATTTAAGTTTTACTTCTTTTACCTCTAGTGTTCTTTTTTACAAATTTATGGGCTTACAGGTGACTTAGCACTCAGAATCTTTCCTTTTCAAGAATTTTTCAGAAACTGCCTCCGTTTCTTGATACGGGCTTCCTTGGTGCGTTTTTCACCCTTTGCGCGTTTTCTTTTAGCGGATATAAAGCTCAAATTTTTGTGAAAATAATGAATTCGTAAGTTCTCGATGCTGAGTCTTAAACTCTGTTACTGATATCAGTGTTGTCCAGTATCCATTTAACCATGTCCATGTATGGAAGAATTTTGGGCCTCACGGCTATCCTGTGTAAGAATGAACAAGCCAGTTCTGTGATGGACGCTTTAGAAGAACTATGTGAGCCTGCAGTGGCCTCGACCTCCATTATATGGGATTCTCTTCCTCAAGTAGATTGTACATGCCTTCCCAGGTAGTAATACCAGCGTCTCTGTTACAGGCGGTGTCTGTATACAAGGGCGTCATTTCCTTCTCTTCAGAGCTTGGGGCTTTGCCTTTCTTCCCCATGGTATCCTACGTACGGCTTTGTATCGTTCTCTATTCTTCGTTCCTGCAATTTGCAAGTGAAGTGAGAATAATGATAAGAAAAGGTGATGGGAAAGTCTTAAATGCTGAAAACATATAAAATATACCACCTTACGTAAAATGACTTTTCGATAAGCACGGAACTGTATTCCATTAATAACTGCCAACTAACTCATTAATTAGCATTAAAGGGCATAACCAAGTGTCGGTTTATGGAAACTACTTCTTTTTGAACAATGAGCCCGAAAGATCTGCGATGAAGCGATTTTGCGATTTGCTTCGCAATATCGCAGAATCGCATGGTTGCTAGCTCCCTATATCGCATTATCGCATTGTCGCTCTATCGCAAAATCGCAATATCGAAGAAACGTGACATATGACAATTTTTGTTAATCTGTTTTCTGCGAAATGCGATTTGCGATATGCGCCATTGCATATCAGTGGTTTAAAGTTTTTTGAGCATAAGCGGTCTTTGATGCATGCGATGCGACATATGTTTGTAGTCCCGTACCACGATCTCGCAGTCTTAGAATTCAGTGTGCAAGGAGGTATCCTGTTATCCTTTTGCGATGTGATATTTCCTAAGGAATAATTATACTTTATCATAAAACTTAAGCTTTTTTAGATTTTTCAAGGGTGTTTTCTTAAGTTTTTAATGGTAAGTTTTATTGAAAAAGGAAATACAAGCACTAATTGATTTTTTTAATTTTTGACTAAGGGTCCCCACTTATTTGGTGTTAATAATAACACTAAATAAGAAGGGGGGTTGTTGCTGGTCACAACAAGGTCGAAGGCAAAACCGTAAATCTAGATGTGGAAGTGGTTGATGCCCCTCTAGACTACAACCTTCTCCTGAGTCGTGTTAGTGTTGGTATCTTCATCCCTCCATTAGTGATCAAATTCTCTTGTTGCATTGCATGTTAGGTGTCTCGCTCGGTCAGCTGCATTCCATTAGGATCATGGATCATCTAACGGTAGTGGCTTGTTGTACATTTTCTCTCGTGTCCTTTACCTACTGGCCCAGTTCCATTCATCTAGATCATCTGCAGTCAATTTTTGTCTTTAAATCTGCAAGAGTCATTTTTAGGGTTTTCACTCTCATTAGCTCTAGGGTTTCGTCAAAAAGGTCTTCAAAATGCTCAATAACAGTCAGCAGGTGCATGAGGAGGTAAAATAAAGTTCCAGTAGCGATAAATTCCATAATCACATGCTTAGAGACTGATTTTTCCTCAAAACTTTGTTTTGAGGAAAAACAGAGTATTCTATGTTTTCATGTATAAATTTGATGTAATTTCAGTTTTTCATATGTAATAGCTTCAGTGGCAACCCTGGTCACCTTGCCAAGCTTTAGCATCTCCATCACCTGCAAGGCAAACAAAAATTCAAATCATTTAGTTCATCAAAGGCAAAAAAAAAATCAAACTACCTAAAAACAGAGTTTGAAAAGCGATGTCAAATGCAAACATTACAAAAGTGGGTTTTTATGAGTGAAAAATTAAAATATTTTGTATATAAACCATTTCTTATGTTTAAAGAGCTCATTTGCATCCAAAGGAGAAAGAGGAAATAAGAGAAAGGTCGTGTTGGAGAAAAGAAGGCAAATCGCAGCAAACTGTGCAAGTTTCAGGGCGTGGCGCATTGGGTCGCGGGCGCGGCGCATTGGGTCGCGGGCACGGCGCATTGAACTGCCCTCCGTAGTGCAAAAAATACACTGGCACGACGCATTGGAGTGGCGTGACGTGTTGGGTTTGTGGCGCGACGCATAGGGCTTCAAGCCCGATTTCACCCACGAAACTCATCCAAACTGCCAAATTTGCTCAATTGCCACCTGTTCAAGTAAGTCAAGCATTCTTCCACTGCCAGTGAATGAGTTTCTCTAGATGTTTATGGTGATTTAGTGAGAAAAAACTTGAAACCCTACCTCCTTGCAATTTTTTCTCAAAAAACAATTGCTTAGGGTTTACAGTTTATGTTTTTGCTGCCAAGTTCACTCCATCACTCCCTCACTCTTTGATTCCCTGATTTATTTTCCAGTTTCATCAACTCATTCCCTAAACCCCATATCCCTAACTCTCACTATCCCAAACCCTAGCTACAAATTCCTAAACCCTAATTGTTATCCCAAAGTCTAATTACTATCCCTAAAACCCTTCTATTCCCCAAAATCCTGTCAGCAAACATTCCCAAAACCCCTCATACACTTTCTTTCCACAGTCCCTCATACATTCTCATCCTTGGTAGCAGAAAACTAAAGACACCTTAAATCTCTTCATACTCATCTAAGAGAACTCAAACATTTGGCAAACATGGAATCTGATCCTTCCTATGACTGAGATGAGGAGACACACAATGATTCTCCTAGAGAAATGCATGCACCAAGGAGACCTCACAAGGGTGGTAAACATATACGAGAGGAGCCTACTTCACTTGCCGAGCTGTAGGCCTGCCCTCTTACTGTCACATGCTTTCAACACCAATCCTGTTATCAGTTCTGTGAGATGGTAGAGAGAGTCCAGTACCATCATGAGTTGGCCAAGTTGTTTGTGCTCCATCTTCATAATGGCCAAGTCACTCTAGCAGGTGTGACATTCACCTTGACACCAGAGTCTATTTCTCTAGCAACTGGCATTCCAAATGTTGGTGAGCAGTGGAATAAAAGGCAACAAATTGACAGAGAACATTATGAGCCTTACATCAAGGCTGGTTATCAGAGACATCTCAGCAGAGTTTTTCCCTTCCAGTATCTAAAAGACTCATATGCTCCCTTGATGAAACTCATAATTAAGTATTTCAGCTGTGAGGGCTGGTTTTCTCGCCTATATGCCTATCATATCAGATTGTTGATGCACTTTACTAGGGTGAGAATGATGAATCTCCCCTACTTTATTTGCCGGAACATTGAGAAGATGACCACCTTAGTGCACAGGAAGACTCCTCAGCAGCAGTATAACAGCATATACCATTTTGCACTAATCAAAATTGTGGTCTTGCATCAGCTTGGTTTACAGAACATCTCATGGGAGGATTTCATTTCACATGAGGTCTTCACAGGTCCTCAAGTGCCTCCAGTAGCTTTTCACGAGATAGGTGGACCTTCACATTAGCAGGAGATTCATGAGGCACAAACCGCTAGTGCGCCAGTGTTTATCACCTACCAAAAGGGCACTAGAAGGTTGTTTGCAACAACAAAGCGAGTATTATCTCCACCTGGGGTGGAAGGGGTCTCGCTTCCTCCACCAACAAAGCAAGTTCAGGACAAGGGAAAGCGGCCATTACATGATGAGGGGCTTTCAAGAGGGTAGGAGACCGATTTCATTCTTATTCAAGATGATGACACCGATTTGGGCCCATAAAGCTCAAAGCTCAAGGAGATCATTCAGGAGAAACAGGCAGACATTCATGATTTATCCCTCAACCTAGAAAGAGCAAAGTGGATAATAAAATATCTTGAGCAAAGAAACAAACAACTAGAGGATCAGCAAACCATTATGGAGCTGCAAAACATACGAGAAAACCAGCAAGCTGCCAAAAGGAGGAAAGTGAAGCTCACACCACTTGAACAAGAAATCAATGTTGATCGTGAGTCTTGGCTTGAGAGAACAAATATCCACTTAGAAAAGTTGCTAGAGAAGGCCAATAGGGAAAAAACTATGTTGAGGCACATGGCCTACCATTACTTGGCGAGAAACAAAAGTTGCAAGGCAAGAATCAGGAACTTGAAGGCCAAGTTGAAGAAGGCATTGAGGAAGCGAAAAGAGCAAGATAGACTTCAGATCTTGGCTGAGGCTTCCTTGGCCCAACACAACACTTAATGGAGGACACTCATTCCAAATTTCAAAAAATTTGGGACGCTTTTTGCAATTTTGGAAATTTTGTGCCAAAAAACAGGTTTTTCTACCCAATGCGCCTCACCACCTGGCGCTCGCTTTTGATGGGGGTCTCCTTTTGAGGAAAACTCAGCATTTTTGGATTTTTCATGAAAAAATATGCATGCCCACAAATGGCCAAGAAATTTTGACAGGTTTTGAGCTCCCAAAAAGGTCAAAAACACCTCAAAAATGACCTTTCTTCCTCTTTTTGGACACACAGGAAGCATTGTTGGGAGAACTCAGTTTTGGAGGGGCAAATGGAGGCCAAATTCAAAAATTCCACTTGTTCTGGAAAGTAGATAGGCAGACCTTTCCAACAACCACACTTGGAG
Source organism: Pinus tabuliformis (assembly GCA_031772625.1). NCBI lineage: Eukaryota > Viridiplantae > Streptophyta > Pinopsida > Pinales > Pinaceae > Pinus > Pinus tabuliformis. The sequence continues at coordinate 710,323,611 of CM062806.1, read as the reverse complement.
CGAAGGAGCCCAGAAGCGGAGGCAGGAGATACGCAGCGACCAGGGCAACCATAGCGAGCAGGGTTCGATTCTAATGGAGGGCGATAGGCAAGGGAGCTCGGCTCCCTCCTACAAAGATGCAGTGGCCAGCAGAAATAAATCACCAGCTGAAACTAGTAAAGGCGATATGAACAATAGTAACAGGGGCATTGAAAAAGACACAGATGGGACCAGAGCAAAAGAAAACAGCAGCACAAAGGACAAAGAGGAAGAAGACAAAAGTCTGGGCTCAAGAGACAAAACTCAGAAAGGACCTTGCAAACCGAAAGCAGAAATCACTCCTCGAGTAATATTAAATGATCTTGCTCTGCAGGAGCACAGGGAACACATGGGAACCTATGCCATTATCTGTAAATTTATGGGACTATGGCCCACAGAAAAGGCTTTATAGGCGTGGATCAAGTATCATTGGAAACCTAAGGAAGAATTGACTTACATCTAGGGTCAAAAGGATTCTTCACAGTAGTGTTCTCAAACATCGAAGATAAAGACAGAATATTCGAAGGAGGTCCCTATTTTTTTGTTGCGGCAGGTCTCTATATGAGACCTTGGAGGATGAACTTTGTCCCAGAGAGGGAGACTTTCTCTTCAGTTCCTGTGTGGGTAAGGCTCTACTCTCTACCTCTTGACTACTGGAAAACTGAATCGTTGGCCATTGGAAATAAACTAGGATGCTTTGTCAAAGCTTCTGAAGCCACAAGAAGAGGAAAATACACCTCCTTTGCTAGGATATGTGTGGAAATGGATCTATCAGGAGCACTTCCGGATGAAGTCATCCTGGAAGTTCACGATGAGGAATGGGTGTAGATGGTAGACTACGAACATATCCCCTTCATATGCCGAAGATTCCATGAACATGGGAATTTACTAAGAGAATTCCCTCTCAGCAAAGAAGATAACAAAGAAAAATCTAATACAATGAAGGATACTGAAAGCTTCCAAAAAGTGGCTAGCAGAGGAAGAGGAGGAAAAAGGGGGCCAAAACAACAACACACTGAGGGGCGAAAGGGTAGTCAGAATAAGTTTCAAGTGCTAGAAGAGCCTGAAGAAAGTACAAGAGAGATTCAATATCAGGAGGACAATGCTAAGGTAAAAGGAAAAAAAGAGGATACAAATCTTTCTCCAGGTATTGACTCTCAAAAAGAAGCCATGAGAAGTGAAACAGAGATGGAAACGGACCAGGAAATGACCCAAAGTGAAACAGATATGGAAGATCATGAACTACAAGAAATCCTTGACAAGGAAAACTTGGATCTGGAAGGATTCCTGAGGCAAGGAACCAAAGGAGGAATAGAATCTCTGCCTCAAGAAGAATGCTACAGGATACATCAGCTATTTTTATGGAAGACTCAGGAACGAGGACTGGAGAAAGGTACAAACATCCACAAACAGGAGCACAGAGGGGTGAAAACCATGAAATTAATTCCAGGATTAGCCACCAGAAATCCAGGCAAAAAGAGAGGCAGAAAAAAGAAACATGAGCTCCTGATGGAGTGCGGAAAGCTAATGATAGATTCGGGTAAGATGAAAGATCTAACCAGTTACTCCTTTACAAATCTTTAATTATGAAGTTCATATCATGGAATATCAGAGGTCTAGGTAGTAAAAGAAAACAGAGAATGCTAAGTAATAGAATGAAACTAGCAATGCCAGACCTAATCTTTATTCAAGAAACAAAATGCTCCATTCAGAAAATAGAGCAAATCCATAACAAATGGCTCAACAAATTTGAGTTTCTAGAAGTCAAAGCAGAGAACACAGCGGGTGGTATTCTCACCCTTTGGAACCCCCAAAAAGTCAGCATTGTAGATGCGGAGGCAACAAGAAACTACTTATCAACTATCATTCAACCTATGGGAATGTCGGAGACCTTCCTGGTTACGAATGTATATGATCCTCAGAAAATTGATGAGAAGCTTAGATTTCTGAACTCCCTAGCAGATCTCAGAAGCAGACATGAAGAAATCCCTTGGGTCATTGGAGGAGACTTTAATATGATTAAATCTCTTTCGGAAAAAAAAAGTAGGCACCAGAATCCTTAGTAGAGACTCAGTAGGATTCCATTCTTTCACAGAAGACATGAAAATGGTTGACTCTGAAATGCATAACAGTATTTTTACTTGGAACAACAAAAGAGGAGGCAACGCTCAGGTTGCCTCCAAATTAGACAGATTTTTTATCTCCGAGAAGCTGTTGCTCACAAATTGAGAAACATCTACAAGTATTCTCCCATTCGGAGGCTCGGATCACTGGCCGATTCAACTAGAAATCAAGGGAATTGATGCTCCCAGAAACAGACCCTTCAGATTTGAGAATATTTGGCTCTCTCACCAAGACTTCATCAGCAACATTGAAAAATGGTGGTCCGAAGATCTTCAGGTTCAGGGATCCAAAATGTTCCTCCTCCACAAAAGACTAAAGCACATAAAAGTTAGACTCAAAGAATGGAACAAGAAGGATTTTGGTAACATTTTTGCAAACAAAAAATCTGTAGAGATCAAACTTCAGGAACTACACCAAGCAATGATCGCAGATGGTTTTGATCAAACCAAAAGTGAGCAAGCTGAAAAACTCAACCTAGATTGGGAGAATTTATGCAAAAAGGAGGAAATCTTTTGGAGACAAAAGTCAAGAGTGCAATGGCTCAAAGAAGGTGAGTGAAACACTCGTTTTTTCCATCGTTCCACCATTGCCAATAGAAAGCACAATAGAATCTCCTCAATATTGAATGTTGATGGGGAGCTTCAGACCTCTCACAAGAATATTGAAGGTGTGTTGGTTCAATATTTTAGAGGCATCACAAATGAAAATAATCCAGACAGAGAACAACACATCAAGGAAATTATAAAAAATATTCCTAGGATGGTGTCAAAAGAAGATAACTTTAACCTGAACAAACCAGTTACCGAAGCAGAGGTCAGTATGGTAATCAAAGACATGCAGAATGGCAAAGCTCCAGGTCCAGATGGTTTCAATGTTGATTTTTTCAAAGCTTGCTGGAAGGTGGTCAAACATGACATCTTGGAAGTGGTAGAGGACTCCAGAAGAAGTAAATCCATTCTGAAAGCACTCAACAACTCCTTCATCTCCCTGATCCCCAAACAGGACTCTGCCCTGACTCCTGATAAGTTCAGACCCATTGCTTTATGTAATGTTGTTTACAAAATTATTTCCAAAATCTTGGCCAATAGACTCAAACCTCTTCTTCCTTCTTTGATTTATGGGGAACAATCTGGTTATGTTGAAGGAAGGCAAATCCTGGATAATATTATTCAGGCCCACGAGGTTGTTCACTCTCTCACTAGCAAAAAGCAAGTCGGTATGATCATACAACTAGACATTGCAAAAGTGTATGACAAGGTGAACTGGACTTACATCAAAAAGGTCCTTTCTGCTTTTGGATTTGATCATGACTGGATCAGATAGGTTTTGGCTTTGGTTACTTCACCTAGCTTTTCAATTCTGGTAAATGGCTTGCCCTCAGAGATCTTCACACCTTCCAGAGGTCTCAGGCAGGGTGACCCACTCTCTCCCTTCCTCTTCATACTCATGATGGAAGGATTGGGCCGAACCATTAAAAAGGCCAAAGGCTTAGGGAAGATCAAAGGTCTCCATTTAACGGAGAACGGCCAAGCCTTGACTCATCAGTAATTTGTGGATGACACCATGCTGCAGGGCATCCCCACAGTCAAGGAAGCTACAACATACAAGAAAATCTTAAATGACTTTGCCTCGGATTCAGGTATGGAAGTCAATCTCTGCTATCTAAAGGAACATATCTAGAATTCTGGGCTTCCAAAGGGAGGTCCTCCCTTCAAAATATTTGGGTATCCCTCTGACAGATAAACCAATGCACAAAAGTATCTGGGAACCAATGCTCAATAAAATGCAAGAAAAGATCAAATGATGGACTTATAGGGCATTGAACCTTGCTGGCAGATTGATTTTAACGAAGGCAATTATTCAATCTATCCCTGTTTTCTTCTTATTAGCCTTGCCAGCTCCCAAAGGGGTCTTACAGCAATTCAGGAACATTCAAAGAGACTTTTTCTGGGGCAAGGAGGAAACTAGAAAGAAATGGGCCCTTGTGTCTTGGGATAAAATTTGCAAGCCCAAAAGTCATGGAGGCGTAGGCTTAGATGATAAGGAGATTCTAAGTAATGTTTTAGGAGCTAAACTTTGGTGGAGATGGGTTAAAGAACCAGGGGCGCAATGGGCTAATACCTGGAAAGAGAAATATGCAAGCTCCTAGCAAACGAGTGAGCTCATCAGAATGTCAGGGAACATAAAAGGCTCTCACATCTGGAATAAAGCTTGGGAAAATAGAGGCCTGGTACAAAACAACAACTTCTAGGAAATCAGAGCAGGAGATCAGGCTCTCTTCTGGGAAGATAAATGGCAGCAAGAACCGATGTTGTTAAGGGAGGACTTTCTGGGCATCAAGCAAGAAACTGATCTCCAAGGGCTAATAAGAGTCAGGGATTTCTGGAATCTTCCTCAAGACACTGAGAAATGGAGAAACTGGAGGAAAATAGATTACAGAGCGGACAACCCCATAAAAGCAAAAATAGATAAACTCATGAACATATTGGAACAAAGGAAGATTCTGGTTACAGATGGGCAGGATCAGTTAAGATGGGGCCAAAACAAAGAAGGAATCTTTAATATTAAGGAGGCTAAAAGAATTTCTCTTAACCTAGAGCCCTGCGTTTTGGCTAGGTCCTGGCAAAAGCTTTGGAATCACCAAGGATGGATGAAGATCAAACTGTTTATGTGGTTAGTTCATCACAAGAAAATACTAACTTGGGATAACATTCAGAAGAGGGGAGTGATGGGGCCTTCTAGATGCCAATTATGTGAGGCTCAAGAGGAGACTATGGAGCATATTCTCAATAGCTGTACCTATACCTCCTGGTTGTGGGATTCTTTCAAAAGCATTTTTCAGCAGACAGACAGAGACAAAGGTAGCATTATTAACACCCTGAACGAGTGGAGAAAAGACTTTGCAGAGAACGAGATCCTTAATTTGGCCTGGACCTTTACACCAAGCTTCATTATCTGGAATGCTTGGAAAGAAAGGAATAAAAGAATTTTCAAGGATGAAAAAACTACTCCGCTTTGCCTAATGGAATTGATCTTAAAGCAGATAAAGGAGACTGTGTCCACCACTCTGCACAGTTATCCCTCAAATCCTCCCACAGCACTTGAATTGAGAACTCTCAAGCAGCTGGGAATGCATGAGATCATCCTCAATGGTCTGAGGAAAAAAGAAAGAATGGTGGGAAGGGAAAAGGAGTTCTGGCATCCTCCACCAAATGGTTACCTAAAATGCAACATTGATGGGGCTTCTAAAAGTAACCCGGGGATTGCAGGTTATGAAGGTGTCTTAAGAGATGAAGATGGAAAAATAATTTTTGCCTTCCACTGTCATTTAGGCCAAGCTTCCAATAACATGGCTGAATTAATGGCTTTGGAACAATGTCTAGAGCTTCTTAAACTCAATAACAACTCAAATGTTCTCATCGAAGCAGACTCCGAAATTTCTACAAATGCAGTCAAGAAAATCAGCTATGGTACAACCCCTAAAAGAGTCTCAAAAAAATGGAGACTAACACAAGTGTACCAGGGAATCCAAAAACATCCCCAAAGTCTATGAACGGTTAGCTTCAACCATGTTCGGCGGAAGGCCAACAGACTTGCAGATCTTCTAGCCAACCTAGGAGTGACTAATCCAGATTGCAGAATAGAAATGAAATGGCAGGAGATGCCTACAAGTAGGCTAAAAGCTCTTTGCGAGGCTCAAGTCGCAGAGGACAAAGAAATTTGTGATTGTTGGGCACGAGGAGCAGACCAAGATTAATTCTCTTTTTGCCTACTTTTTCTCAATTCGGTGGTCAGCTCCTTGATTTAGGGCTTTCTCTGCATTGGTGATTTCTTCATTTGGGGTATGGAACCTTATCTCCTTCATTCCTTGAGAGGCGACACAAGGTTTCCTATGCAGTTCCAGAATGTTTCGGCAGCTAGCTTCATTGTCGGGTTAAGCAGGTGGAAAGGCGGGTCGGCTCCCTCTATGATTTTCCCTCGCTTTTTTTCTTTTGGCGCGGAAAACCAGGATAGCAACAGTTTTCTTTTGATCGCAAGGCCCCCGAATGGTAAGTGGTTTTCGCTTGTTGAGAGTGATTCCACTCAGTTCTTTACACGTGGCAGGGGGGGGGGGTCTTAAAACCACCCTTGATCATGACTTAAAGGCCTCGCATCTTAGCTCTCTGATATCTCTCCGCATCATCCGTTTCTGGCGGGGGAAATCGATGGTCAGATCTCACCGGGCTAGTTGGTGGGGTCGCGCCTTAAAGACCTCGCATCTTAGCTCTCTGATTTCTCTCTGCGTCATCCTTTTCAGGCGGGGGCAATCAACGGTCAAATCTCATCGGGATAGTTGGTGGGGTCGCACGTTTGTTCATCCTTTGAGTGTTTTGTACGAGAGGTGACGCGGACTTTGTCCTTGTGTCTCCTTGTTGACGTAGGGACAGTGTGTTCGTTAGTTTGGACTTGAGTTGGTTTAGTGGCTCTCTTCTTTGTTTGTTCGTTCTCGATGGTTTGATAGGCCCACATTTCTGCAGGCCTTTTGTACTTATTGTAACTATACTTTTGGGTTTTTGAAATAGAAGGAAAGTCTCTTGCTTCAACAAAAAAAAAAAAAAAAAAAAAACAAGCACACTTGGAGCAAATTTGGACACCGAGAAGGCCTCCAAAAGCAACTACAAAAAGGCGCTACGCATAGGGAAATTAGCGCGACACATTGGAGGAATTTTGCTCAGTTTGACTAAAAATACTCTGTTTTTCGCCAAGTTTCTTGACAGTTTGACTTTTCTCCTTCTAAATGTCAAACTCATGATGTAATTTAATGTGACTTGATGGATTTTGATGTAATTATGCTAAATTTTCACTCATAGATGTAGATTCATCCATGAAAAGGTAGTTTGCAACTGAATGAATCAGTTCCCTAGTTTTTAGAGGCAAGCTGTTCCACTGCCTACTTTTTAGTTCTCAGTTTAGAATTTGTTGGAACAGCTCCTAAACTTATGAGCTCGACCCCTAGAGGCTAGGATGAGTTGTTGTTTGCCTATATCTTGTGATTTTTCAGTCATTAGAAAAGGTTGGACTTTTGAGAAAGCTTGGAGCTTCATTGTATACACATTTTCAGCAGTTTTGGCTAAGGAATAGACCAGGGTTTGCAGCACTTTATGGGATTCATGTGGCATCTTGCTTTGGTATTGTGTTTCCTTCTGTTATTGTAAGTTTACATGTGTTTTATGTATGCCATAATTTCTCTTTGCTTCATCTTAACTAAAACAAATAAGGATAAAGGTAGAATCCATTGAAATTGCAATGCTCTACCTAGGGTTTGTTTAGTTATTTATGTTTTCAGCTGTTTGAAGAGGATCCATAAGGTTTTCTTGCCCTCTTAAACTCCTCACCTATCTAAAAGCTCTCAATTTCATTCAATTTGAAGTACCAAATCATTTTCCTACCTTGCCCCATAGAGATCTCTGCAAAACTGAGCCTCATTCCCCAGACCCAAATCTTCCTTTCCATTTGAGCCAACAAAACATCATCAAATTTAATCAAACTCTTTTGCACACATACCCAACCTAAAATCAGTCTTCACATCAGTCATCTCAAGCCCTATTGACTATATTTTGCTAAGATTGACAAGGAGAGAGCCCTCTCCCGACCTGGTAGGGCTAGCTACCAGGTTAAGCGTGGTTTGATGTTACCCTAGATCCTACCTTTCTCAGCCTGAGGTAGATTTAGGCCCTAACAGGTCGCAGTTGGTCTTATGCTATGACTGCTATTGTTTCATCGGTTTTTTGGCTTATCAAGTTTCCTCATAATGGAAAAATCGTTACGATAGACCAGCTGACTTATTTCTCATCCAACCCAGCCTCTACAAATAGTACTATCCCTTACAAGGATGTTAGCGTAGGTTTGATTAAAGATTCTGGTTTACTGGGAACTTTTTCCTTCCCTACTCCTAAATTATCGCCTTCTATTGCAACTATTCATATGATTTCATCAAATACTATTACTTTTGATGATATTTGGATCGTACTTTCTTATTCTGAGGTGGATTCATTTGGTGGCGCAATGCCTCTGAGTCCCTTTGAAATTGCATATCAGGCTGTACAGTCGTTTGCTGATTCCTATTCAACCGCTCCTCTTCACCCTATAATTGTTGTCGGTCCTTTCACAAAGTGGGGTATTGACTTTATTACATGTAACCCTCACTCGGCCGGGGGGCATGTGTATATTATCCTAGCCGTAGATTATTTTACTAAGTGGGCTGAGGAGCTGCCTACATGTTTGGCAGACGGCAAGACTGCTGCAACTTTTGTATTGAATCATATAATTGCTAGATTCGGTGTTCCTCAAGCTATTATTTCTAGTTGTTTATCTTGAGGATTTGACAGTTTTCTCTAATTCAGATGAAGAGCACCTTTATCATTTGAAAATTGTATTTTGGCGGTGTAGAAAGTATGGTATATCTCTCAATCCAAAGAAGAGTCTGTTTGCCATGGATGAAGGCAAGCTTCTCGGTCATATTATATCAAAGGAGGGCATCTGCATCGATCCAGCTCGGGTGGAAGCCATTCAAAAGATTGATTTTCCACGAAGTAAGAAGGAAATCCAATCATTCAACGGTAAGATGAATTTCTTACGTCACTTTGTGCCCAATCTTGTAGAACATTTAAGGGAAATCACAAACATGCTCAAGAAAGATAGTGTAGTGAAGTGGACCGAGGAAGCAATTAAGTCTTTCAATTTGGTGAAATTGGCCCTATCTTCAGCTCCGGTTTTGATCAGCCCAGATTATACTCAAGATTTCATTTTGTTTTCATTTGCCTCTGATCATACTATGGCCGCGGTCTTGATGCAGAAAAGAGACCAACTCGAGAAACCAATTGCATTTTTCAGCAAAACCATAAGGGACGCAGCTTTAAAGTATAATATTATTGAAAAACAGGCTCTTGCTTTGGTAAAGGCATTGAAATATTTTCGAGTCTATATTCTGCATTCTCACATCCTTGCTTATGTCCCTAATGTTGTTGTCAAAGATGTCTTAGTGCAAACAGATCTAGAGGGAAGAAGAGGCAAATGGATTGCTGCCTTGTTGGAATATGACATGGAGATCAAACCAACAAAGCTCATCAAAGGACAGGGGTTGGCCAAACTAATGGCTGAGTCAAATTTGCACACCTTGGAAATTAATCTCATTGTTGCTATGTCCAAGGAAGATGAAGAAAGTTCGCCCGCTCAGGTATTAGAAATTTCTTCTTTCTCCTTGGTATTCAAACATTGTTTATGTACTCCAAAATCTGTCACCACCACTTGGAATGGCTAAGAACAAAAGTAGGACTCTAAAATTGAAAGCTGCCAAGTTTTGTATCATGAATAATGCACTTTATTGGAAAGATCCCAGTGGTGTCTTGCTCAATTGTTTGGTTGAAGAAGAGGCAAAATAGGTTATGGAAGACTTTCACAAGGGAGATTGCGGAGGTCATCTTTTCTGGAAGACAACAGCCAATAAAATTTTGAGAGCGGGATATTATTGGCCAACTCTTTTTGCTGATGTGTACAAAACTGTAGCAAGCTGCCACGAATGTCAGATTTTTCAAGGTAGGAGGAAATTGCAGCCTTTACCACTCAAGCCCATTGAAGTAAGTGCTCCATTTCAGCAGTGGGGTTTGGACTTCATTGGCGAGATCCATCCTACTTCTTCATCACAGTACAAATGGATCCTCACAGCAACAGAATATTTCACCAAATGGATTTAGGTGATTCCCACGAGGCAGGCCACTGATTCGATAATCATTTCATTTCTTGAAAACAATATTTTGTCTCATTTTGGTTGTCCAAGTAAGCTGATCACGGATAATGCAGCAGCTTTTACATATAAAATAATGATTGACTTTAGTAATAAATATCAAATCACTTTGGGGCACTCAACTACATATTACCCACAAGGTAATGGATTGACGAAATCTTCAAATAAAGCCTTGGTCAATATTATCAAAAAGCTGCTGGAAATGAACAAGAAAAGTTGGCATAAAAAGTTTGTTAATGCACTTTGGGCAGACAGAGTAAGTCAAAAGAAATCTATAGGAATGTCTCCTTTTGAGCTCGTGTATGGTGTAGACACGGTCTTCCCGACCTCTCTCGCAGTCCCAGTGGTTAAACTCCTACAAGAAGTGGGTAGCGAAGATGATCATTTGCAGCGGAAAATCAATCAAATGATTCATTTGCAACAAACTAGGGAGGAGGTTTTTCAAAACACTTTCAAGCTGCAAGAGAGAATTAAGAAGATATATGATCGAAAGGCAAAGGCGGACAAGTTTCAAATAGAAGACATAGTGCTGAAATGGGACGCGAGAAACAAAGATAAAGGTAAGCATGGCAAGTTTGAGAATATTTGGAAAGGACCCTTCAGGATTGCTTCATATCGAGGCCAAAATGCTTTCCTTTTGAAAGAAATGAATGGAGAAGACTATCCAGGTGGGCCGGTCAACGGTCGGCTGCTCAAACGGTACTATTTTTGAAATGTTTTCTGCTGTCATATGTATCACTGTACATACCGGTTTGTTTAAATTTCATTGCAAGTGTGTACTCTATCATTCTTTCAATTTGGGGCCTGAGGTGAAGGCTATAAAACTGAGGTTTGATTTCAGTTTGGTCTGGTTTGTTTGAGTCGGGTCTTTCGTTTGATTTCAGTCTTGAAATTGAGTCAGTTTTGAGTCAGATTTCAATCTTGAAATTGAGTCAAGAGTTTGGTTTTGGTTTTTTGAAGTTATTGACTCCATATCCCAATGGACGAAGGAACTGTTTGCTTTCCCAGAGATCTGTAGTTCTTGGCACCTCCAAGAAGCTACCATCCCCATTGGAGCCAATGTTAGTGTCGGTATCTTCATCCCTCCGTCAATGATCAAATTCTCTTGTTGCATTACATGTTAGGTGTCTCGTGACTTAAAGGCCTCACATCTTAGCTCTCTGATATCTCTCCGCATCGTCCGTTTCTGGCGGGGGAAATCGACGGTCAGATCTCACCAAGCTAGTTGGTGGGGTTGCACTTTAAAGACCTCGCATCTTAGCTCTCTGGTTTCTCTCTGCGTCGTCCTTTTCAGGCAGGGGCAATCAACGGTCAAATCTCATCGAGATAGTTGGTGGGGTCGCACGTTTGTTCATCCTTTGAGTGTTTTGTACGAGAGGTGACGCGAGCTTTGTCCTTATGTCTCCTTGTTGACATAGGAGCAGTGTGTTCGTTAGTTGGACTTGAGTTGGTTTAGTGGCTCTCTTCTTTGTTTGTTCGTTCTCGATGGTTTGATAGGCCCACATTTCTGCAGGCCTTTTGTACTTATTATAACTATACTTTTGGGTTTTTGAAATAGAAGGAAAGTCTCTTGCTTCAACAAAAAAAAAACAAGCACACTTGGAGCAAATTTGGACATCGAGAAGGCCTCCAAAAGCAACTACAAAAAGGCGCTACGCATAGGGAAATAGCACGACACATTGGAGGAATTTTGCTTAGTTTGACTAAAAATACTCTGTTTTTCGCCTAGTTTCTTGACAGTTTGACTTTTCTCCTTCTAAATGTCAAACTCATGATGTAATTTAATGTGACTTGATGGATTTTGATGTAATTATGCTAAATTTTCACTCATAGATGTAGATTCATCCATGAAAAGGTAGTTTGCAACTGAATGAATCAGTTCCCTAGTTTTTAGAGGCAAGCTGTTCCACTGCCTACTTTTTAGTTCTCAGTTTAGAATTTGTTGGAATAGCTCCTAAACTTATGAGCTCGACCCCTAGAGGCTAGGATGAGTTGTTGTTTGCCTATATCTTGTGATTTTTTAGTCATTAGCAAAGGTTGGACTTTTGAGAAAGCTTGGAGCTTCATTGTATACACATTTTCAGCAGTTTTGGCTAAGGAATAGACCAGGGTTTGCACCTCTTTATGGGATTCATGTGACATCTTGCTTTGGTATTGTGTTTCCTTCTGTTATTGTAAGTTTACATGTGTTTTATGTATTCCATAATTTCTCTTTTCTTTATCTTAACTAAAACAAATAAGGATACAGGTAGAATCCATTGAAATTGCAATGCTCTACCTAGGGTTTGTTTAGTTATTTATGTTTTCAGCTGTTTGTTTAGTTATTCTGAGGTGGATTCATTTGGTGGCGCGATGCCTCTGAGTCCCTTTGAAATTGCATATCAGGTTGTACAATCATTTTCTGATTCCTGTTCAACCGCTCCTCTTCACCCTATAATTGTTGTCGGTCCTTTCGCAAAGTGGGGTATTGACTTTATTACATGTAACCCTCACTCGGCCGGGGGGCATGTGTATATTATCCTAGCGGTAGATTATTTTACTAAGTGGGCCGAGGTGATGCCTACATTTTTGACAGATGGCAAGACTGCTGCAACTTTTGTATTCAATCATATAATTGCTAGATTTGGTGTTCCTCAAGCTATTATTACTGATCATGGAAGTCACTTTCGAAATATCCTGATGATTGAACTGACAGATCAACTTGGCTTGCGCCATGATAGTTCTACTCCGTATTACCCGCAAGCTAATGGTCTGGTTGAAGCTATCAATAAAGTTTTAGTCACTATGATCAAACGAATCATTGGTATTCATAAGTCAAATTGGCATACCATGCTATTTTTTGCACTTTGGGCATATCGGACCTCAGTAAAAACATCAACTGGTTTCACTCCTTTTTAACTAGTTTACGGTTTGGAAGTAGTGTTACCTATTAAATGCGAAATTCTATCATTACAATTAGCCATAGAATTACTCCCAGCTACTTCTGAAGAAGAGAAATGTTTTTTTTACTTAACTCAGCTAGATGAGAATCGACGCACTGCTATAATAGCAAACAAGACTCATGCGAAATGAGTGAAAGCTCAATACGACAGAAATGTTACACCTCGTAATTTTTCAGAAGGAGACCTAGTTTTACTATATGATCAAGTGAACAATGAGCTAGGGGCTGGAAAATTTGTACCTATGTGGCATGGTCCTTATATTGTGAAGCGAAAGCTGACAAAGGGGGCTTATGAACTGATAGATTTTGACGGTGTCTCTTTGTGTAAACCCAGAAATGGACTTTATCTGAAGAGATATTATGCTTAAATTCTATGTGGAGATTTTTTGTTAGATTAGTTTCTTTACAGCTGGTGTGTTTTAGATTAGAAAAGTGTGCCTAGTTTAGAGAGTGCTCTTATCATTATTCCTGCTTATCTTGATTTTACTCTTGATATTGCAGATGTCGACGTCTCTTCAAACATACATTGGTTTTGCTGATGGTGCTTGTCGTAGTACACAGAACATTTCTTCCGTAGCTTGGGTTATCTATTCACCCTCTGATGAGTTAGTATCTATGCATGGGGTAAGCCTCGGTCAAACAACAAATAACATTGTAGAGTATAGTGCAGTGATTGAGTTATTATCTGAATCCATCTCATTTGGGATTCAGAGTTTGATTGTTAGGTTGGATTTTGAACTCGTTGTATTACAACTTAACAAAGTTTATGCCATTAGAAATCCAGTGTTATACAGCTTAACAGAGTTCGTCTCTTGGAACGTGAATTTGATTACATTGAATATCAACATATTCCAAGACATTTAAATACATTAGCAGATGCAGTTGCTTCTAGTATGATAAATAGACATTTGCAATAATCAAAACAATAAATTTAATAACATTCGATAACATGTTACACGAGATAGCTGGTAATAATGATATATCATAGCATACAAGTGTGTTTCAAAATATACATCGTCTTCGATCATAGGTTGATAAACACCTTATGACTGGCAAAAATGATAATAAAAAAGACAAAAACTGTCGTGAGTCTACAAAATCGATCATCCTATCCCTAGCGATGATCACAATAAGAAATCATTGCTCGAGCCACCCTACATAGCAACCTCCTAAAAGGTCTTGGGACCCCAATCACATATCTCTGTAACCTAAGTGGAATATCATCTATATCAGTCTCTGGAATATCTAGTGTCAAGCACTCTAGATGATGCTCCAAGTCGGTTAGGATCTCTGCTGATTGGTCCTGTGGGGCTGGTGTTGCTGCAGTTGGTTGTCTCCTCTCATAAGGCTGGAGAGAAACTGGTCGTCATGGACCCACATTTGCATTTAAACTTTTGATTATCAGTTTTGGACGATTTAAAAAATAAAAATTAAAAAATTAAAACTTAGAAAGTGTTGAAAATGGTTTTTACCTTAATCATCCCATTGCTCTCCTGGTGGAAGAGTCATGTATGGATCACCGTGATAATTTATCCCGGCGTATGGAAATTCCTAAATCACAAAAAGTTTGTTGTTCAACCAACGAAAATATTCAGGCAGAAATCAAACAACCTCTGTGCCCTCCTCAGGGTGACGAACCATCAAAGCAACCTAACGAACCATTCTAGGCTCTCGAGGAAGACCAGCATCAACCAGAATATGCTGTGGGGTTAACATGGGGATCCTCTCTAGAGCAAAGCTGACTACGATAAATTCGTATCCAAAGTTTTTTAGCTATCCATTCTTTCCTCTAGTTAGTTGGTCTTTCACATTTGCCAACACAGCCTCGCACCAGTTGAATATGGTGCCTCGTAAACAGTCTACAACCATCTGCATCTGGGATCTAGTGGCCACATGCAATGTTGCACTCCCGCATAGTCTGGTAACAGTGAATGCAATAATTTTAAGCTCAATATGGCTGATAGTTTTAATATCAATCCATTTATCCTTGGGGTCTACTCGATCATCGCAAAACTCCAATCGGAGACTAGTGACAGACTGGCCACCTGGCCTAGTCCCGAAAAGATATAATTGTTCGCTCCTCTTGGACAAACCAGTCAAAAAGTATATGTCCCCTAGGTCGATTTTGAGCCGGTGGCCACCAATCACGAAGCACTGGTCCTATGTGTTCCATCTGTCTACCAGCCATGTCAGGAGGTCTACTTGGGCTCTCATGCCTGGTATGGTCCAGAACTTAAGCAGTACGCATGCTCTCAATGCCTGCAATGTGGGCATATGATTTATTGCAGCAAAATCTACATCATCATTCTCGCATTCTCGCCAAATAAGCATTTTGAATGTCCTATAATGCATAAAAGACATATTAGAACAAGTTAGTTCGAAAAGTTTTGGGCAAAAAAGGAGAAATTTAAGTTTTAAAATCCATTGCGTGGGGTCTGCACCCGCTGCTTACAAACAATGCGTAGGTCTGCACAGGTTATGAGCAATAAACGTGGACCCATGACTTTTTTCTTTATAGAAAAAAGTCAGGGTCCGCAGGGCCTGTGTGTTGCACCTGCGGACCCCCGCGAGTGATTTTTTTAAACCTATTTTTCCTTTAAAAATCAAATTTAAAGCCTAAAAACAAAATGTAAATGGATGAAATGCAAGTTAAGGAGGACGTGGATTACTTGGAGCTGACGGTTTTCGATTCCAATGTATGGATTTTCTAGAATCTTCACAGGAACTTTTTTACCCAAAAGCTCTCACTTCTCACTCTGAACTCAAATGGTAAAAATGAAGTTAGAAAAGTCCTTTTTATAAGTTTTTTCGAATAAATGAATTTTTAATTTATTTATTTTTCACTTTAAAAAGGTAAATTTTTAAATACATTTTTATTTATCTTAAACAGGTATGAGTAATTTTTTGAGTTTTTGTGCAGAATATTGGATTTTTCGAGAAAATTGATCATTTTTCAACAAAGAGCATACGTTTATCACTTTTTCGGACTCTTTCAAAAATTTACGAAAAGTCGAAACATTGGAGTCCTCTTTAAGCCCTTTTCAGACTCTCAGAAATTGAAAAGATTGTCGAGCACTTAATTGTTAGAACTCGTTAAAATAAATGAATAATCGTCCCATCAGTATAAGTTTACCCCTTTTACGGACTGAAATGGAATATTTACGAAAAAGGTATACGTTGACTAATTACGGTCAATAGAGTCCTCTTTAAACCATTTTCAGACTCGTTAAACATGAAAAGATTGTCGAGTGCTTATCCTTTCCAGCTCGTTAAAGTATTGGAAATGCCATCCCTCCTGTATTATTTTATGCTTTTTCGGACCTGCGGGATTATTTTACGAAAAAGTACCCCCATGGAGTTTTCTTAAGTTTTTCTTCTGACTCCCTAAAATTGAAAAACACTGAGTTTTTCCTATACTCGACTTGTTAAAATTTAATAGTAAAGGACCTGTTCAATTTTAAACAGGAACGAACCACTCCTTCTTAGGGTTCAAATTTTAAACTAAGTTGGACTCATCTGAAGGATGAACTTATAAACAAGCAACTATCCTCCTCAAGCTTGTCAAAAATAAAGAGGTACTTGCTAGAAATTGTGGGGGAAAAGAGAGAAAAATGAACCTGTTTTTTACACTTTGTTTTTTAGAAAAGTCGTTAACCACTCTTGAACACGACACTTTTTGTTCACTTGGGTTGGGAAATCCTTTTCCTAACAGTTAATCAAACCACATTGAAAGTCTTCAGCCGGTTTTTGGGTATTAGCTTTGGGTCAATTGTCACCAAACCATCTGCAGTGTCGTTATGTGTTCAAGAGATCAGTTCAAACAAACCATTCATCTGCAAAATATCTGTCATCCATTTTGACCATCCCTGAGTCAATCCTTGCCAATATATTTCTTCAAAACTTGATCTATGATTTCGTGTTGTGGGCTTGCCTACGATGGATCGCTTTCTATCGACTTCAGCTCATTATCTAGGAAGTTGATCTAGAAATCGTCAATACCTTGAAATCTGCATGCCTTAATGGCAGGTTTCTCGCCTTTGACGATAGGTTGCATCATTGACCATTGATCGAATGATTCTATGACATGTTCGACTTCAGCTCATTTATTCATATTTCATGGATTGTACTGAGTACTTTGAGAACCATTGACATTACTAGTGGTTTCTCTCACACTTGTTAACAGTCCACATCACTGGCTGGTAATCAAGTGGTTTCTACCATGTTCGACTTCGACACATTCATTCACATGGATAGAATCATACTAGTTCGAGAAGCGGAAATCAATACCCTGGATCTAGTCTCTACCATCTAGGCTGCGACAAATTTTGTTATTCATTATACATTGGGCTATTCATAAACAGATGGCTGCATCCATACTGTACCTACATATGTCTATACTCTTGATGTATTACAAAATCATTCCTGTATCAAAACAGTTTAGTCAGTTTTCTAGTCAGTTTTGATCTGAGTATGGGAATGCCTACCTCAGCGATGATATTATATATATATATATATATATATATATATATATATATATATATATATATATATATATATATATATATATATATCTATTGAATTGAATGTTTTTACAGGTTCCGACTGGGGTTTCCACAAGATGATCCTTGAAATGATAAAGTACTTCACTCTTCATACATGACAGACTCTATCTCCATCTATTACAGACTTTGCACTTTAGGGGGCAATCTGTTGCATTGAAAATTGTCACCTTGACATTCTGCTATCTGTGTGAGTTCATTACCACTCATACTTTCCTCCTTTGCAAGTCTAAAACATCACTTCCTCATATCAAGCCTTGAAAATAAGAGAAAAGCTCTCAAAAATCTTTAAAACTCTAGTTCTGCACTTTATCTTTGTCTTACCTGCAGCCCCGCACCTACTGGTCATGTCTCCAGCGCACCTGACCGCGCTGTCTCTGTGTTAAAGGTGCAAACCCCTATAAAAGTTAAAAAGGCGCAAGTATATTATGAAAAACTCACTTTCAGTTATTTCTAGAAGCTTCTGGAAGGAATATTGAGGTGGCAAGTTCGCTCTTTTAAGGTTCATGTATCGCATACCTTAAGGAGATAAACCCTTGATATAAGGAGCTTATCCCTTTGATGGAGGATTCTATCCCTTCATAGGTGGAACTGTAACCTCCTCCTCTGCACTATAAAAAGAAGCATTGGGCTGGTTAATAGGGAGTTAGAAACTTACTATTTTTTTAGGGAAAATGCTGTTGGAACTTAATCTTCTTTAGTTGAGTTTTTATTAGGAGAGATTACATACCTCTATGAATCTCATTTGGAAGAGTGCAAGGCTTGTCAAAGTAAAGGAAATTCCTGTTTCAGACCCCAGGAAGAGCTTGTTCAACATCAAGGCTAGAAAGGTTGTAAGGTTCTTCTACTATTCAAAGTTAATGCAAATATATTTATTTTTCTCAATAAGCTGTTAAGTCATGGTTTATTTTATGGATTCCTTGATCACCATAACAGGCATGATTTATAATATTTTCTATGCAGGTGCTATTTAATGTTTGCTTGTTTGTGATTGCAGGTCTTCAAAGATAACTCTTTCAAATGACTGGAGGATGACTACTACGAACAAGCCCTGGATCTAGGGTAGGATCTTAACACCTTTATAGTATTTATTTATAAATCGCATATGTCTAGAGAAAGATAGATTTGTTTGTCTGTTTGTTGCTAGATTATCTTTTGATACTAGGGAGATCAGTCATGTCCACAAGATCAATTTATCCGGCCAACAGTCGCTCCCTTTCCCATAGCATGAGAGTGACTATGGCCTAAGAGCTGCAGATTCGCAGTGGGATCCAGGGACAGGTTGTCTGAGTGGTTGACTTGTCTCCTGAGAGATCTATTGATGATGTTGGATGACTATATGTGATGTTCTGTCGATTCCACTTCCTTGAGTTGACAGGTATGGTCAAATTTGATTGTAGTAGTATCTCTCCTCATATTTACCCCAGTTAGCATGGTTACTTTGGGTAGATCTGGGAGGGGGTGTTACAGATTGGTATCAGAGCATGGTTACGCTCTCTTTGGGTCATATTTGGTGCTAGAGATATGGTGAATGTGTTGGTCATTCATGCATGTCAGTTGCGTGTGTAGCTCTTACACATGTGTTCCATGTGCTTGTTGCACTATATCATATTGATCATGGTAGAAGTAAGGTTATCATGAGGAACTTGATGTCGATTTTATGGAATGCATTGTCATGAGTATATGACTGGTTATACAATTATATGCAGCTTGATTACATTCTTGTATGTTGGATTGCATTCTTGGTTATTTGATTACATGCATCAGTCTTGTAGGTTGATTACAAGAATTGATCGCTTATGCTCGACTACATGCGTTATGTGTATGTGTAGTTGATTAGGTATTGCTTATGCAGGTGGATAGTTGCATGAGGAAATGTGTATACTAGAGTATCAGTTGTTGTCATGTATGAGGTCATTGCATGCATTGTTGATATGGCCTTGCATTAATGATTGGACCTTAGTTAGTATGATGGTTATGCGATGATGTACTTACTCATATATGTCTATATGTTATTATGGTTATGTTGTACATGCATCGCGTTGATTCGATGATCTTACGAACAAGGTATCCTCCTCGAAGTATGCTAAGGTATGTTGATTTGTGGTGATTTGGTTTAGTTGACATAGTATGCCTTGCATGAAAGAGATCAGATGGCTAGCAAGGTGGTAGACTATATAGAATCTCCCTATGAATCATATGGGTAGCATGGTGTGGGGCACTCTTTTGACTTAGCAGAAATCTTGAGAAGCCTGAAGGAAGAAATAAGAATTTGCAAAGCAGATAATGACAAAATCATTCAGGGACAAGAGAAATGAGCAGAGGTGAATGTGATATTATTTCAGAGTTTTTCAAATTTGCAGCGACGGGGACATCTTCGGATCATCCATGGACATGAGGATAGGACTAATGGGGCATATGGTAGCAGGTATCGTAATAGACATAGGATAGATATGACACTATCAAAGATGGCAGGTTACTGGACACTCTAGATAGGAAAGGTATTAGACACATGTATTACTCTAGCTCTGGTTCTGATAGACATCACAATCGTCATCATTATCATCCGTACAAGTGGAATGATAGGGGATATTTTTCGGATGAGTTCAAGAAGGCAAAGCCACTTGCCTTTGATGGAGAGATGAATAAATCACAGGATGTGGAGGTTTGGTTGCTTGGCATGCAGAAATTCTTTAGATTGCATGATTACTTAGAAAACATGAAAGCAAGGATAGCCATTTTCAGTCTCAGAGGTAAAACGGATATTTGTTGGAAGACATGAATAATGTCAAGAACATACATGAAGATGATTTGACTTGGCATGCTTTTGAAAGGCTCTTCAAGAAGAATTACTTGTCTAAGAGGTATTATGATGATAGAGCTAAGGATTTTTATGAGTTGCAGATGGGTTCTATGACAAATGAGGAGTATACTAGCAGATTTTTGGAGTTGTTGAGATATGTGCCTTACCTCAGAGAGGAAAAGGCCAAGGTCCACGGATTCATCAAAGGGTTTCTAGTTGCATACAGAGACCATATTGAGTTCGATGAGCCTAGATTGTTGGAGAAGGCCATCCGAAAGTTGAAGCATTGTTATGAGTAGTCGAAGCGCAAAGTTGAGTCGAAGCATGACTTGAAAAGAAATGACAAAGATAAAGGAAAATGGCCACCAAAGAGAGGAAGACATCAAAATGCAAGCGAGAAAGATAATGCAGTTCCTTACATGAGATTCAACGCAGCCGAGAAGGGGCATGGAGAGCAACAAGTTAGAGATGGTGGTAAGGAACCATTGCAGTGTTGGATATGTTGTAAGGATCATCGTAAGAGGGATTGTCCACAATATTAGAGTGGTGGTAGACCCTAGACCTATAGTGCTCAGGAGGCGCATACAGTTGGTGATGTTTTTCATAGCATTCCTCATATTGTAATTGTAGACAACTGGCATACGAATCATTGAGATAGACGATAAGCTTTGCGATCAAGTTGTTTCTATTTTGATTGATAATGGATCTAACTATAGTTATATTAATCATAACCTGGTGGGTAAGTGTGGTTTAAGAAAAGAAATGCATGTTGAATCTTGGTTGGTATAGTTGGTTATAGGTACAAATAAGCAATTTCACCATTGGGTAAGAGCTTGTGCATTTGAGCTAAATGGTATGCCTACAACACATTTGAATGTAATTCCATTGGCATTGTAGATTATACTTTTGGGTATGGATTGGATATACCTTCACATAACCAAAGTGGATTGCTTCGACAAGGCCATTGAGAGTGTGGATGATTGTGGGGAAAAAGAGGACCTTGCAGGGAAATACAAAGCTACATCAGTGAGGATGTTTACCACTTTATGCAAGCTAAGCGTAGTTGCAGAAAAGGTTGTGTGATGTTTGCAGTGCACATTTCCAGTGAAAAGGGTAAGGAGGTTGAGGATGTTGATGTGTTGAGAAGGTATCCAGTTTTGCAACAGTTTCAAGATGTATGTCCTAAGGACATTTCAGAGTTGCCACTTCACATGGAGGTAGACTTTTCTATTGAGTTGGTGCCAGGGGCAACTCCAGCATCAAAAGCACCTGACAGGATGAGCACACCTGAGTTGGTAGAGTTGAAGTTGCAACTAAAGGAAATGTTGGACAAATGATACATCAGAACTAGTGTATCACCTTGGGGCGCACCAATGTTTTTCATAAAGAAGAAAGATGTTACTCTTAGATTTTACATTGACTACAGGTAGCTAAACAAAATGACCATCAAGAACAGATATTTTTTGCCAAGGATTAATGACTTGTTCGATCAACTAAAGGGAGTAGTAGTGTTCTCTAAGATCGACTTGAGATTGGGATACCATCAGGTACGCATCAAGGAAGAGGATATATTCAAGACTGCGTTCAGGACCAGGTATGGGCATTATGAGTTTGTTATTGTTCCATTTGGCTTAATTAATGCTCTAGCTACATTCATGTGTTTGATGAATAGTGTGTTGCGTCCTTATTTGGACAAGTTTGTTATTTTATTCATTGATTACATACTGGTATCTTCTAAGAATGAGGAGGAACATGCCGAACACTTAGCAACAGTGTTGAGATTGCTAAGAGAGCATCAGTTGTATGCTAAACTTAGCAAGTGTAGCTTATTTCAAACTAAGGTACATTACTTGGGACATGTTGTCTCCAAGGAAGGCATAACAGTAGATCCAGAAAAGATAAGGGCCATCATGGAATGGGAAGCTCCTAAGAATGTAGATGAGGTGAGATTTTTCATGGGATTGGCGGGTTACTACAGGAGGTTCGTCGGGAAACTCTCACATATCCTATCACATCATTGTAGCGGAAAGGTAAGAAGTTTGAATGGATGGCGGAATGTGAAGACAGTTTTGAGCAGCTTAAGCAGTTTTTGACACATGCACCAATGCTAACGATTGCGAATTTGGACTAGGAGTTTGTGGTGTGTATAGATCCTTGCAAAATGGGACATGGTGGAGTTCTCATGAAATAAGCACAGATAGTGTGCTATGAGTCACGAAAACTGAATGAGCATGAGAAAAACTATCTGATGCATGATCTTGAGCTAGCATCGATTATAAATGCATTGAAGATGTGAAGACATTATCTTTTGGGCAGGAGGTTCACATTGATGAGAAATCATAGTGGGTTGAGGTATTTGTTTGACCAGTCGAATCTAAATGCCAGGCAAGTTAGATGGTTGGCTACCCTTGGTGAGTTTGACTTCGAGATCAGATACATCAAAGGGAAGGAGAACCAGTTTGCATATGCTCTTAGAAGGAAGGTACGGGTAAATAATATAACAATTATAATCTCTTACGAGACAGAGTTACAGGATAGGATCTTCCAGGCAGGTCAACAGGATGATAACTACATGGAGATCATGCACAGGTTATAGTAGAGCACAGGTACAGGTACAAGTGCAAGTATAGGTACAGGCACAAGGGATCAGGATGCAGACTATCGTCTCATGGCAGATGGCTTAGTGAGGTTTCAAGATATGATCTATGTGTTGAATTGTAGTGAGCTCAAGAAACTTACATTGAGGGAGTTTCATGTGAAACCGTATTTGGTTCATCTAGGATATTAGAAGACATTGACGACGATAAAGAAGTTCTATTGTTGGCTGAATATGAAGAAAGAAGTGGTTGATTTCGTGGCTAGATGCTTAGATTTTCAATAGGTAAAGGTGGAGTGAAAGCATCCAAGTGGTCTATTATAGCCTATAGTGATTCCAAAATGGAAATGGAAGGTCATTTCCATGGATTTAATCACAGGTCTTCCGAGGACAGTGAAGCAGCATGATTCTATTATGGTCATGGTCGATAGGTTGATCAAGGTAGCTCACCTCATTCCAGTAAAGACTACATATTCAGTTAGTGAGGTAGCACAAGTGTTCATCACAGAGATAGTGAGACTACATGGTGTTACAAAGAAGATGGTGTCGAATAGAGATTCAAATTTCACTTCCAAGTTTTGGAATGAGCTATTTGCAGGCTTGGGTACAGAGTTGGGTTCAACACAGTTTATCATCCATAGATAGATGGTCAGATAGTAAGGGTCAACAGGATCTTGAAAGATATGACGAGGATGTATGTGATGCACCAGCAGAGGAAATGGGAAGACTATATACCATTGGTTGAGTTCATATACAACAATGGTTATCATGAGTCATTGAGGATGAGTCATTGAGGATGAGTCCTTTCGAGGCATTATATGGGTGGAGTTGTGACACTCCCATTAGTTGGAGTGATCCAGTGAACATGGTACTTATTGGATCGGACATGTTGGCGAACATGGAGTAGGAAATACAAGTTATAAAGAAGAATCTAAAGGCAACACATGATAGACAAAAAAGTTATGCATATTAGTACATGGTGTTCAAAGAGTTTCAGGTTGGGGAGCATGTGTATTTGCACATCAAGCTCGGGAAATGCTCTTTGAGGATTGGTTCATGTGCTAAGTTGGCACCATGGTATTGCAGGCCTTTTGAGATCCTTGAGAGGATTGGACCAGTGGCATATCGACTTGCAATGCGTCCAACAGTGAAAGTCCATGATGTTTTCCATATGTCATTGCTTAAGAAGTATGTAAAGGATGTTGATCATGTTATTGATTGGTCTGTATTGCAGGTGGAGAAAGAAGGAGAGTTCCAGCCAAATCCTTAGTGCATATTGCAGCGGAAACATCTCATGCTCAAGAACAAAGCCATAGAGAAAGTTAAATTGCAGTGGAAGCACTTTGGGCCTCAAGAAGCTACATGGGAGATGGCAGATCAAATGCAGGCCCTTTATCCTTCATTGTTTGTCGATTAAGGCAAAGCAGCTTTGGTTTGATGTTGGTATATGTTTGGCATATGTTTTGTTGATGTTTTGGTATATGTATGTACATGTATATGGATGTAAATACCACCATGAGCTAAGTTAAAAAGCTCCAATAATAGGTATGGGTTTCATATTATTATGGTTGTTATCTTGTCATGTTGTCATGATGTTTTTCTTTTGAGTAGATCTTTCATTGTAAATACTGCAACGAGCTAATTTATAAAGTTCCAAGGGAATTGTGTTTTCTTTTCACCAGTTTTGATGATGTCTTGGTGTGGTTTAACACCGATCACGGTGTTCCCCTAGGGGGAGGGTTCTGTAATAGTCCTGGTGAAAAGTTGATGTAATAAAATTTCATAAACGCAAAATAAGACCACAGTTAAGGGACACTTATTCCAAGCTGAATGTTGGGCAAATATATCCTAGTGGGCATCACCAAATGTGTGCTTTTGCCTAAGGAAATTTGGCAAAGGCTAAGGCAAAAAATGCATTTTGGCACATTTATTTATGAAAATAAGGGAAATTAGGAGAAAGGGAAGGCAAAAGGTCATAGGTTTCAAGTGAGGAAGAAATTAAAGGAAAATAATGGAAAATGAAGAAATTAGAGGCCTCATGCATAACAAGGCTTATGAGGATCAATTCATGGCTTTTTTTCAAGTTCAAGTATGGAGCTCTCTCATTCTTCTCTCTCTCTCACTCTCTTGGTCACTTAGAGTTTTCTTGGAGCAATCTAGTTTGAAGCAAAGGAAAGGGAAGGCAACAAAAGGAAAGGAAAAGCAAGCAAGGAACAAGGAAAGGAAAGAAGGATCAAACAACTTAAGCATGAATACTTGTAGGTAACCTCTTGCATGTGTGATTTCCTAGCTGATTTGGACATGCATGGCTTTACATGTTGGTTTATGGTTCTCTTGCTCTCGATGGCATGGTTTTGTTGGGTTATGACAGTGGTTTTGAGCTTAGCCTAGCCTTTTTCTGGATGCCATGGTATGTTGGGATGTTTATTTTGTTTTGGAGCTTTGGAATTGTTGGATGGATTTCAGAATCCAGGGCGGAGTTGGTCTCAAGGTTCATTCCCAAAGGCTTAGGAATCCCTTGACCGGTTTTGGCAGGATACACGGTAAAGTCTGAGGGAGCAGTCCTGCTTTAGGGCATAGTGATCGGGGTTTGGATTGCAGTAAAGCCTGAGAGAAAAGGAGACAGAAAATTCCTCAAAGATAGTGATGGATTCTAGATGGCATTCCAAGTTCTGTTTAGTTGCAATCGGAGCACTGGTCTTGGTGTGATCACAATTTGATGAGGGTGGAGATGTTTTAACTTTTGGATTCCCTTGGTTGTTATTGGATTGGTTGTTCTATGAGATCCCACATTCATGCTTGGAATATGGCACAGGGGTGACTGGATGAAAGAGAGATTTGGTTCAACGATTTCTATGGTCAAGTGGTACGTGGAAGTCCCGAACCTGGTCAGATTTTCTTGTGATTAATAAAAGCTAATTTCTCTTACTTTTGCATTGGTTTATATGTGGATTGAATGGCTTTCATATCTATGATATTTACATGGTTTAATGTTGGTTATAAGCATGGTTGTGTGACTGGTTTATGTCATGGTTATTTCATGTATTTCTTGTAACTGTTAAATGGATGGATGCAAGACCTAATTAATGATGTAGTAGTTCAATGGGAACGAGGTGATCCTTCTAGTTATATTTCATCAGTTGTTTCAGTCATTAATGTTATTCTTGTATCCTAGACCTGTAGGTTGAATTGATGCCAAGTGTTTGACAGAATGTTAGTCCCGATTGGGGTTGCCCAGGCCTAGTCCTGATGGTGATTTTTGATTGATCAGCATGGTTATCATGTTTTTGATGATCTCTAAAAGTCACAACAAGTTCTGGGAAGAGGCCAGGATACTGGGCTAGAAAAGTGGCTCAAATCCCAGAGTTGTTGGCACAGAACTGGCAATTCTGGACCACGGTCACTGGCAGGAAAGCCTGTGAGAACGACTTTGAGTTTTTGGTCGCTCGCTTGCCCATATCATGAGAAATACTATGGCCTAAGAGATGCAGAATAGCAATGGGACCCAGGGACAAGCTGTCTGAGTAGCTGACTTGTCTCCTCATGGGTCTATTGATGAATTTGGATGATTGTATGTGATGTTTCATCGATTCCACTTCCTTAAGGTGACATAGGAGGTCAAATCTGATTGTAGTAGCATCTCTCCTCATGTTTACCCCGGTTGGCATGATTACTTTGGGTAGACCTGGGAGGGGGTGTTACAATATATATATGCTCTCTCTCTCTCTCTCTCTCTATATATATATAGCGAAGGATGAATTTCATAAGGAATTATGGTTTTTTTTCAAGATTTACTTTTTATGGAGAGGAATATTATAATTGTCATGAACAATTTAGAAATCAAAATATTTAATGTTGCAAGTGTCACAAAACTTTTACTCTAATTGAATATGAAAGTGATGCACAATTATGAATTAAAAAATTAGAAGATTAAGTAGTTACATAAAAATAAAAAATAAAATAAAATTAATAAAAACATGAAGATCTTGAGTGTATGCTTGATGATAAATTATAAGAAAAAAATAAGGAATCATTTGCAAAAACAAAAGAAATTTATCACTTAAAAGATCACGGTGAGAAATTACTTGCACAAATAAAAAAAATTTAAGGATACAAACAGTGTGTTCAGAAGTTGGAACAAGAGAATCAAGATCTCAAAAGAATCTATTAGCGAAAGATGGAGAAAACTCTCTCTTGAAGACCCTTAATCAAAAGTTGTTAAAACAAATTAGGAAATTAAAAATTGGAGAACGTGTAAATCTAGACATGAAACATACTAAGAAAATAGAAACTGGAGAAGTTTCACATATCAAGAATCATGATCAAATCTACTTGTGCAAATCAAGAAATTTAAAAATGATAATAAATCATTGGAGAACAAATTAAAAGAATTTATCACAAAAAAACATCAACGTCTTTGGAAATAATAGTCCATTGTTGAAGAAAACAGAATATATATTGATCTAGATAGTATCACAATTCATAAATATTTCAGTCCAATTGAAGTGAATACATACTCAGATGTAGCAGTTCAAACGACGGAAATTTCAAGTGAAGATCCAATCATTAACCAAGTTTCTTCAATACACGGAGGAAATCTGATACCTCAAGTAAATCAAGAAATTGCCACAAACAGGATAAGGGAAAATCACATCATAAGAACTCCTTATCAACGCCCAAATCATAAAAGTAAACATCTCAACTAGTTTGCATATCCATATTACTCAGACCAGAAACAAATGACTTATGTTCCAAAGAATATCGATGTCTTGTCATAAAGTTTCTAGTAAGTGCAAGATTCCACGAAATATTAAATTGGGATGGTTAGATGATTTCAAAATACAACAAATGTATACCACAATCAAAAGTTTATATCATCTTGTATCATCAAAGATGACATTTCTGAGATGAGGAGACATTTGACACAAAAAAAGATATCAATCATTTTCCTCCATAAGCTTTGAGAACAACATTTTTCTAAGGGAGAGACAAGGTTATGAATATAATTAATAGTTAATAGTTAATAATGATTAGTATATGAAGAGGCATGTCTCTAAAGACATGACTATTTGTGGATGGGCACCATGCCTAGTATATAAGCAAGGCCCTCATTTGTAAACATATATTTCTTATTTCTTATACATTCACATTCTTATATATAAATATTATTTGTTTTGTTATGGATATCACAATATTTCAGATATTTTGAATATTTCGTTGTGTATACGAACCCTCTTCGTTACATACATTTAAGCTTCTTGGTAGTAATGTGTTATCCTTCAAGTTCACTAAACTTCATGCACTCTTATTTAACGTCAAAGTTAAACCAAACTTTGACTCGAGTTGAGTAGCATAGGTTTTTCTTTGTGGTTGGCCTTAAAGTTTAGAGTTATGGCCTTCCACATCATCGAGCATTCAGGCTCTTCCATATTCACATATAATCGATTTATGCCTTGATTCTAAAGTCAACAAATACAAGTTTTAAGTATATAACCTCTTGGATGCCTTAGGTTTTAACATATCAAAAGATTCATCTTGATTAAAAGATGCATTCCTAGCCATATTTGAATTTGAGGAAGTTTAATTCTATGATCTTGTAAAAGGAATTTACAAACCACATATTTTATCTAGCTTGGAATGTAGTTCTATCTTATTTATTCAAGCTTGTTATGTGGCATTTCCATCTCTCAGGCCTGTTCTTGAGCATATATAATAACCTTGTATTCATGATTGATAAGCAATGAGAAAGAGTGACTTGATGGCCATTGTGAATGGGTGCACTCTCACTCAAAGTATTCATGAGTATATGCATATGTGCAACACTAAATTTCTAATGCAGACTTCTTGGCCTAATCAGAAATAAGCTTATAATATGTAATCAAGCCTTATCTCTATTTGAGGGACAATTGTAAGCTTAATATTAGACCTATAATCTTGGTTGTTCAACTAGTTCATAGCAAGTTGGCATAGCCTTGCATGTGCCCCTTTTGGCCTTGAAAAAGGCCTTGCACAAGCCTACATGTATGCATTGAAACAAAGCCCATCAATGGCCCTCTTTTTTTCCCAATTAATTGGTCCCTAAAATGCCTTTAAACATTGCAAGCCCAATTGTTGAATCGAGCTCTTAAAATCCTAAGACAAGGGCCTTCATGTTGGGATCCTTA
The DNA here is from genome assembly GCA_031772625.1 of Pinus tabuliformis. NCBI lineage: Eukaryota > Viridiplantae > Streptophyta > Pinopsida > Pinales > Pinaceae > Pinus > Pinus tabuliformis. The sequence goes on along the minus strand of CM062806.1, from coordinate 710,294,623 downwards.
ATGTTTCGGGAATAAGTACCCTAGGGCTTTGGGTTAGAACCCCAACAAAGAAGAAGCAAACTACAACAAGAAATACTCATACAACTTAGGTAAGATGCTTATATTAACAAACTATGTAAGAGTGACCATACTCAGATTTCCTTCGTTCAAGTAAGTCCCGCGAGGTTCAAACCCTCTACAACTCCCGATGTTCTTCAAACCTGAAAATCATTCAATTTAGACATACATAACAATATAGAAGTAAAGCATATTCGCGAAATTGACTTTATATCATATAAACAAATGATTGATAATACATCAAAACGACATTCATATATGAATTAAAACATAATTTGATGCATAAACATAGTTAATTTCGGAAACAAGACAACATTTATTTTATTGCAGTAAGTTATAAATAACATGGAGAGAATTCACTTGAGTCTTCTTCTGGCTCCAAGTAGAACTGTCCTATGGATTCATCCTATCCCTGCCCTCAACAATCTTCTTCCATCACCAACGCCATGATATCTCAAGCAAAATGAAGGATATCTATAATCAAGGAAACAAGGATTTCCTGAAGCTTGGGGAAGTGCATGAGGCACACGGATTCATCTGACTCAATCAGGGATAATCTCAGTATAATAACTCTATCTCTTCTCCTCCTTAAGGCCTTCCCATAAAGGTCTATTTATACCTCTCCCAATTAGTTTTTTAGTTGGGAAATAGTTGGGCCACGGGCAATAGGAGGTAATCAATAGGTAAAACCCATGATCCATAACTAAAGAAATTTAATTTTTTAAAGTGTTTTAATACATATACGCGGGAAAAGTAGCGTACAGGGAATAAAACACTATTTTTTATATATTTGGACCAAGTCTGGAAGGAGGGGATTCCCTAGGTCATAAACAAAGCATCACAAATACCTAGGGTGGTAAATGGTGCTATAACAAATTCCCCCTAATATATGAGGTCAGAAGGGGTACATGATGGCCGAAATGTATTAAGTGTATGGAAAAAATCATGTTGAGACTGAGAAGGACTTCACCAGAATTCAGCTTGCCAAGCCATCAAAAGAGATTAGAAAGAAACTGTTGTCTGAGGTGGGCATACCCATGCTCAGAGAAAGTAAAGCATGTCCACATATCAAGTATAAGCAGATCCAATATGTATACTAGTATAAAGGAATCGAAAGTACATAATGGATCATCTGATCATGATCGAAAAAGTACATGTCTGAATATCACATATAAGAAGACGATCAATGATGTTGTAGGGTGAAGTTGATCATTGATGTTAAAAACTGATCCCAATAGTACCAAATGAACATGATGGAATAAAATGATACTACATCACAACTCGGACGCCAACATATAAGATGTCGTTGTGAAGAACTGCAACATATAAGATGGATGGTGTCAACTGGCAGCAACAGGAGCAACTGACAAGTGAAGCAAAACATTTTGATGCAACCTTAGGTCTTCACTGACCGTCACTGTACATTTCTACACAATGGGAATGAATCATCTGAGGTTGACCACGTGAGAAATCGTTTGATTACCAGTCATTGATGTATACCGTTAACAAATGCGAGACTACTCACCGATAATGATAATGAGATTCAAGGTACCTAGTACAATCTAACAAGTGCGAATGAATGAGCTGAAGTCGAACACTTGAAAGAATCTATCAATAAGGAGACAATGATGGTTTCCCACTATCGATAACGAAGGAATCTGCCATTGATGACTGCAAATCTCAAGACACTGCCAAATGGACTCTAGGTCTTTTTCCCAGAGCAAATGAGTTGTAGTAGATAGGAAAAAATCTGCTAGAAGGAAGGCATTAAGGCATCCTTCATCAATCTAGCGCGAGTGTAACCCGTAGGCCAATAATGTGGAAGGAATCGGACGAAAAAGATGTAGTAACCCAACTGGAACACGTTTTTGGTGTACACAAGATGTAGCTAGCGCACAATAGAAAGCCTCTGAACTAACCAATAATGAAAGCTGACACAGAGGCGAGGAATCCACCAATAGGGTCAAATGTAAACCAAGGCACTGCACGAATCCCAATGTGTGATAATGAAATTTGATGTCAAAAACAAGGGAAACCACTTAGTCAAAGACCCATGATACTGATAGATGCTAAGCACAAGGTGACCTATCAATAATGAAAATAGGGCTAGGATGCAGCTCTAGGTCTGCCCTCAGAGCAATATGTCGTAGTTGATAAGGACAAGACCTGTCAACAAGAAGTCAATGGAGACCTTCTCAAACCATCACGAGCAAAGGACCAATATGATTGATGTGATAACAAACATGACACTGACAACCAGGGATGGCCCACTGAAAAATAAGTAAAGAGACACTGCAGAGAGGCCGACTCAGGTTTACTTCCCTTGAACAAAAGCACGACTCAATGATGACTATATGGCAGCGTATGATAACTTTGTATAATTTTGTCATGCAAGAGGCATAAGCAAACTCTCCATATGATTGGAAGAGGTAACCAATTGGAGGAGTATTGACTCAATAACAAGGTTAAGGTGCTCCTAAGTCAATCTAAATCCCACCCTAATGGAGGAGAGACTTTCTTTTGAGTGCTTTGTTCAAGGGCGAGACAACTGACTCTAGCTACCAACAAAATATGGAAATTTCATCCCGTTCTTGCTCTTTTTGGAATATATAATTTTTTTTTTTTGTCTTTTTATTTAAGCTGGAAAAAGAATAAAAGAATGTTATAGTACAGTGGAAAGAACGAGTGTCAGAGAAACAGATGATCTAGTTCCTGGAAGGGGAACATTCCTATGCTCAACGCAGGGAGACGAAACTGGTCAAGGACACTGAAAGGGATTCTCTTTCCATGGATAAAAGGGTGCGTCAAGTTGCAGAAGCTAAGTGATTGCATGGTTGATTTTGCAGAAGACATGATCAAATAAGTGGCTTAAACATGAGTCCAAGTGAAGTCGGCTCAAGGCCAAAATGTGCAAATAGTGAAAATGCAAAGCATCATTACAACTCAGCACAAAGGAGCCTCTAAGGTATAAGGCCAGAAATTAGCGAGGAAGAAAGGAGAATGTGCCTTCAACGCATCAATCATGGCAGGACTACAGAGGACTCCCGAGCCTACTTAGTATAGCAGCATGGGCAACCAATCTCAGCGATGTTCTAACTAAGATGCCCATGTAGAAGATGTCTCTACCATCGCATCATGATTTTAAAAATCGGCGAGTGAAAATGGTTTGCTAACCAAGATACAATGGGGTCGACCCTATGGCTCATGTATCGTTGAATGGAGGCTAGCATGAAAGATGCAACGGAAAATGGTTTTCCCTAACCTAAATTCCAGTGAGAGAACGATACCTGCCATGACGAGTCAATGGTCATGGGACCGAAGTAACATCTCAAAGAAGTCTCCAAAATTTCCTGTAATAACAACCCAATCTCGACAATCCAAGCCCACAGGTCAAAAAATCCGTGAGACAAAAATCAATTTTTGAAAAAATATTTTGAAATTTCAAAGTTATATAATGACTTTTGGACTCACAGTTTTTTCATTTCTGTTTGGAGCAAAGAGCTATGGAGCAAAACGAAGCAAACTTTCCTCTGAATAATTGAACCGTTAAAATCACCCCAAAGTCACCTGGTAATCCTCAAATCCTACTTTTAATGTTTTATGATAGTTTTTAGATGTTTTTTCAAAGTTTTGACCATGGGAAACTATGCGCAAAAACTCAACTCTGCGTACACGCGGGTTGGATGTGAGCAATCCACGTACACAACGGCCCTACACGCGACTGTGTGTAAAGGGAACCCGCGTGTATGTGAGTTAAAGTTTTAACATATAAACTAATGGTTGAAACTTCAATTTTTTGCAAAATGACTATCACTTGGAGGGAAAGAGAACATACCACTATTGATAATGAGGTAATGAATGACCAAAGTGCATTTGATGCTCTCAGAGGCTGTGGCTTACTGAAATCCTTCAAAAGGCCAAATATGAAAGCCAATACACGCTTGCTAGAACTTTTGATCCACTACTGGAGCACAGAGGATGATGCTTTCATGATCGACCAGATGCCTCTACGGATTGAGATCGAAGATATCTATTTTATTACTGGTCTCTCCTGAAGAGGGGAGGTCATGCATTCGACAGGTAGGACAAGAGGTAGTCTTTCGGTGGAAGACTATGTCCATATATATTGTCCTGGACATCCAGAGAAGATTGGAAGTCAAATTCCAATCAAACATGTGGAAAGTTTATTCTTGAAAATTTTTCTATTTACCATTGCACGGGTAAATGGGTCAGCTTCCCTACATCAGGCATCACAAGTATCTATGAGCTTGGTAGTGGAATGTCTTACCACAGTATTTGACTAGTGCACGCCTCTTCTGACTAACATGAAGAGTCAATTGACCTCTATACAAAAGGGTCAAACAAAGAACTTTAGATATGGAACCATCTTGTGTTCATTCTTCTTCGAGAAGGTACTTGGGCTACGTCCCAAAGTATCAGTGTCCATCATCAGCCCTACAGATCCACGAATGGGTAGATGGGCAGATTTGATGAAATGCCTTGGAGGTGATGACGTGCCCAGAACGAATTTTGATGATGAGTTTTTCACTTGGTGGGATCAATATATCATCGTAGTCGACGACTACCCATACGCCGGTATGGATTTCCGAGGAGATCCAGACTTAGTGTTACCACCAAATGCGGCATGGGGAGACATAGTTAAGAATTTTTAAGTTTTTGTGAGTTTTTTAATATTTTTTGGAATTTTTAATATGAAATGAACTTAGAAAAATTATTTTTGATGAGACAAAATACTAACGAAATATAATGACCATGTTCTAGATGTGGGTCTAGTGAGACTTGATGGATTTCCGAGGCACAGGTGTCGCGGAAGAGGGTCCGAAGAGACAGAGAACGTCCTTTATGATGTTCAGAGAAACTTGGTGAGACTAACTCACCAGGTACCTATGATAGCCATAGAGGATCTGCTTGAGGAGATGCAGCGCCATGTGGTAGGGGTACCACGGGACTGGGTACAGATACTTTAGCGTGTAGTCAATGCCATGGTTAACTTTTTAGCCGCTCATCTTGAGCCGGGTCAATATATAGATATATGTCTGACTGGACATGATTATGGGCGTAAACCCAAATTTTGAGGGCATCCTGTCCCAATTTTGTATATTATTTTTTGAACACTCCATCTATATACAGACGATTTTATGATATATATACTGATTCGAATTTTTTTTTTTTTTTTTTAATGTTATTTAATTAGATGAATGATTAATGTGCCAATCTAATGCTTGATTAGAAATAGAATTTGCTAATGAATTCTCAGATCATGGAATGTGAACATATGTTATATAAATAAAAGATCATTGCAACACTCTCACTCTAAAAAATTGGCAATATAAATAAGGATAGCGAACTCGATAAGTGTTATTTAACTGCGACACCACCAGTTGTGAGTCTAGATAAACTACCAACGAATCAATTCCATAAGATATTGCTTCGGATAATAAATTAAGAACGACAGTATATTCGGCAATGTTGTTTGAAGCAGGGCCAATACATACTCCCCTTGACACCATCAACTGGCCAAATGGATAATAAATCACCCAAGCCGCAGAAGCAAGATTCCGAGTGTGTCGGCTTGCACCATCAGCGAATCCGAAATATATCGAATCATCCATCAATACCTGCCAAAGCAAATAAAAAATACCGATATTACCAAAATGCCAGACAGATATGTACAAAGATACAATATATACAAACAAGCAATTGCTCGGCCGAAGCCTAAGAAAAATACTTCTTAAGGTAGAGCCCATTTCTGGGCTCCGCCAGCTTGTTCCCTTCAAAATCAATTAATTCATAAGCCCCTTTTTTCCAAAACACACTTGACTATAAAGGGACCATACCACATAGATTTGAACTTGCCTGCCCCCAAGGCGTCTTTGTCTTGGTCATAGACTAAGACAAGGTCGCCTTCAGAAAAAACTCGAGGACGGACAACTTTATCATATTGAGTTTTAATCCTCTTCTTATGGGCTTCGTTTATTATGGTTGCATCTCGACGCTGCTCATCAAGATGTTCCAAATGAACGAGGTGTTCTTCGAGACTAGATGTCTCTAGAAGAAGTTATCCAACTAGCTTAAGGGATGCAATTTCACATTCGATAGGGAAAATAGATTCCAACCCGCAAACTAGTTGAAAAGGAGTAAAACCGGTGGTAGTATTAACTAAGGTTCGATATGCCCAGAGCGTTGGGTACAACAAGATGTCCAATTGGATCGATTTTTATCAATTTTCCTTTGTAGGATGGTCTTAAGGGACTTATTGATGACTTCAACCTGCCCATTTGCTTGAGGATAATATGGAGATGAATGCTCCTACCAGAAGCCCAACTTGAGAGCCAATTCGGTCATTAGTTGATTTTGGAAGTGACTGCCATGGTCAGTGACAATCTCTCTCGGGATACCAAATCGTGAAATAACCTGGTTGAAGAGAAACAAGGCTTTTGTCTCACTATCATTTTTGAAAGTAGGCACGGCCTCAGCCCACTTCGTAAAGTAGTCAACGGCCACAATGATGTACTTTTGATTCCCTACCAAAGGCGGATTACAAGTAGTAAAATCAATGCCCCACTTCGTAAATGGACCGATAGTGATAACAGGAAAGAGTGGAGCTGGATGCGCGTGCATTTTCTGAGTATAAATTTGACAAGGATGGCAACATTTAACCGCTTCAATACAGTCTTTGAAAATTGAAGGCCAAAAGTAGCCTGCTTTCAAACTTTTTTGGGTTGTTGCAAGCCCTGATAGATGACTGCCACAAGCTCCACTGTGGCAATCATTAAGTACAGACTCAGCTTCTTCCAAATTTAAGCAACGCCTAAGGATTGAGTCAACCCCTCTGCGATATAATGTATCACCAATAATAACATAGTTTTTGGCAAGGTGATGTAACTTTCGACGCTCATCTTTGGAGAAAGCAGGTGGAAACTTTGAAGTCTAGAGATATATAATGATATCTCCGTACCAGGGATCTTGTGAAGAAATGAGGAATAAATGTTTGTCGGGAAATTTTTCCTCATAAACAATAGCTTTCTCACAAGGCAGCTCCGAAATCAATTCTGCAAAAACTAATGACTTCTTAGATTTAGCTGACAAGAATTCGAGATTGAACTCTTGCAAAATAAAAAACCATCAATTATACTTGCCCCCAATCACTCGCCTACTGAGGAAAAACTGAAAAGGATTGACAACCACTAAGATGAACGTTTTGCAAAGTAGAATGTAATGACGAAGTCGCTGGACAACATGGACAGTCACCAAGGCCAATTTCTAGATGGGAGAATAGCGTAGCTTAGGTCCTACTAAGCCTCAAATCAAGTAGTAGATTACATGTTCACTGAGAGCATCATCCTCCTGAACCAGAACCATACCAATGGTTGATTCTGCCGCAGCAAGATACAAAAGGAAATCTCTGCCATAATCTGGTGGACTCAATAATGGAGCAGAGGTTAATGCTTTTTTCAAAGCATCAAAATATCGTTGCGTGAAATCGTCCCATAAAAATGGAACTCCTTTCTTAAGCAAACACATAAATCCTTTGGTAATCTCGGTGTAATTTGTTATAAATCTCCTCAAGAAATTTTCCTTTCCTTGGAGACTTTGAAGTTGACGAATGGAAGATGAGGGAGGCAACTGAATTATTGCCTCAACCTTGAAAGGATCAACTCGAATCCCTTCAGTCGATATGATGAATCCTAACAGCCGACTGTATGTGACCACAAAAACACACTTATTTGGATTCAACCAGATTTTATCAAAAACGATATCTCTCAAAAACTAACCAAAGGTGGCTGGGATGATCAATTCTCTTGCGAGAACAAGCAGCTAAGTCATCCAAGTATGCTTCGATAACATGTTTGATGTCGTGGAAAGCATAAGACATAGCCCGCTAAAAAGTGGCTCCAACATTTTTAAGGCCAAAAGGCATTTTCTTGTATGCAAACGTACCCCAAGGATAAATAAAGGTTGTCTTGTGTTGATCCTCCGAATGGATAGTAATTTGATTGTAACCAGAGAATCCATCCATGAACGAAAAAATTTCATTACCCACACATTCATCAACAATTTGATCAATAAAAGGCGTGGGGTAATTGTCTTTTGGACAATATTTATTTAAACCCCTAAAGTCGATACATACTTGGATCATTCCTTGCTTCTTATCTACCAGAACTGGGTTCCACGAAGTTAGAGGAACAGGGTATATGAAACCCGCCTTAAGCAGCTTTTCAACTTCATCTTTAATAGCTACCGCTTTTCGAGGATTGATCGGTCGGATTTTTTGACGAATAGGTTTGGAGTTTTTGTATGTCTTGATGTCATGTTGGACTATAGATGGATCAATTCCAATCATTTCCTCATAAGAACAAGCAGACACATCTCGAAACTCTTTAAAGAGGTTGGTGTAGATTTGAATTTCTTCAGGGGAAAAATCAGCTCTGATGAAGACATTTTTTATTACGTTAGGATTCCTAGAGATGTTTATAGGTACAGTTCGTGAGATAACCGACATGTTACCTTTGGCAGAAAATTGTGCTGGAGCCAAAGGGTTTGAAACTGTACAAACATCACTAGTAGACAGATTGGACAAACTAGATTCAACTTCACGCAATGGAGGGAGAAAATATGAACGATGATGTAAATCCTCCCATGGTCGATCCACACCCATCATTGCCTCCAAAATTTCTTCTTCAGATGGTAAGACTGTATCCAAGCAATCCAGAGCTGAAGTAGAATTGAGGGTCCAAGCCAGAGCCACATCGCCATCTAACTCCTCTTGTGAAAAAGGAGTGGGATGGTTGTCTACAGAGTTAATGATAGATTGATAACTAAGTTCCACTACAGACATGGGAAATTCCATTCCACCTACCTACCCTCCATCTAATGTGGTGGCAGATGAAGGTAAGGGCCAAGGGTCCGAAAAATAATGAGTTCAAAACAACTCTTTTCGAGAAGGTCCCCTAGAGAATGAAATTGCATTAATTCTCGCTGTAGGAGGAGGGAGGTCAAATATACCCATTAACTAAGAGTACATTCCAACTCCTAAATTCTCAATAAGTTGACGGGGATTGTCCACCAATGGAATAGCAGAATCTGAAGTTGTGTGAGAGGCACCTGGAGAATAGTCTAACTGATCAACTCTAATAACCGTCCCCTCATGAAGAAAACAGAGGATGCGGAATAATGATGAAACTATGGCATCCATATCATAAATCCAATTCTTGCCTAAGAGTATGTTATAATCCAAGTTCACATCGACAATTTATACTTCAATGTTCACTACCTTTCCCCCAACACAAATAGGAAAGGCCAAGATAATCTCGTGCGGCCTATGAGAATGTCCATCAAATGCCATCAAAAGACTCGGTGAAGGAACAACTGAAGGTGATCCAATGGTCTTCCAACATGACATTGACATCACGCATGTGGAAGGTCCCTCATCTATAACAGTCCGAAAAATATTGGTCTTTCAGTATGTGGACTTTATCTAGAAAGCCATATGGTGAGGAAGTCTCTTTTTGATATTTAACATATCAAAATTGAGTACTAAAGAATTCTTTGGATCTACTGCGCTGATTTCTGAAAGCAAAGCAATTCTCTGAGTAGGGCACGACTGGAGTACCTCCAATGCAGACATAGCACAAGGACTTTGAGCCAGATCTTCTACAATCGAGTAGTTCTGGGCTGCCCTAGCATTAAGGTTAATAGTCGAGCGCTTTGCGGAACCTTTCGGTATCCGAGGTATAGACTCAACAAAGGGCCACTCAATATGAAGTGACTCTGTGGCTTCGGGAACAGATTTAGCCTTAGACATTTCCGATTCACCATAATCACGTGCTTGCGTAGCAACATCGATATGAGAGCTCATCATATAAACATTTGACGAATTTTCCCCTTCCTGGTTGCCCCCGGAGGAGGTACCAACATTAGAATTTGCACCAGCAAGTAATTGTTGCCCTTGATGAAAAGGGTTAGTCAGAACAGCTTGGGAGCTAGAGGACCCTTGTTTTACTAATTAGCATTGAGCATTTGACATCTTAGGGCAGAGGTGAGTCATATGATCTCCATTGCATAACTTGCATGGAAATTTTACCTTTTTCTTGGACTCTTTCCTACCCTCTCCGGCATCATTGTTGGGTTTGTTTGCATTGCCTTTCCCTTCGTGGTTCTTCTTCTTTCCTCATTCCTTCCTCTTCCCATCGGATTGTTGATTTCCATTGGGGTTAGAGGTCTAGACGACATTTATAGAGGTAGGTTGGTAAGGTGTAGGTACAAACGGTGCTACGTGGTTAGAAGAAGCAGTTCGTAGAGACAACTGCAGTAATTGATTCAATAGGTTCACCGCGTTAACATCAACCGATCTAACTATACCATCGACATGGGGACCTGGTTTCGTTTTAGCTAAATCGACCTTAGATCTAGGAGCATCAGGTAGAATTTTCTGAAGAACCCCAGACTGAGAATATATCAGTTCTAATTGCTGGGCTCTGAAAATGGTCTGCTCTTTCGAATAAACACCGGAGAGAGAGACATCCTTTGAGATCTCAGGTTGTAATGATTTGAGAAACCATTCAAGAAGGAACTATGGTGGGATTTTAGCTTTAATAATCCTTTTCCTCCTCCTCCTTTCTTGGATGTGATCTGAAATGTGAGTTGGGGTGTCTTGTTGAAAGTTAGCCAGAAGTTCAGTTCCGGCTTCATATCGGACAAGCAACTGAAAATGGTTCAAAAAGACATTAGCCAAATCACAAAAAGAAGTATAGGTGCCCCCTGGCAACTCTATATACCATTTGGTCGCATTTCCGGTTAGGGTGCACTGAAATAACCTCAACTTGATCGAATCATCTATCAGGGAGTTGGATGAGCACCATAAGTGAAATGTGTTTATGTGGTCTCCTGGACCTTCACCACTCTTCCCTTTGAATTTTGGGATATCTGAGGGAAGTTTAGTTGGGACCAGAGGCCAAGCCAGATTGCACCGAATCAGATCATTTGTCAATTTATTTAAGTCTGACAAGTTCAGCGTGGCCAGAAAAGGAAGTCGTGGCGGACCTTGGAAATTCCATCCAGTGTGGGCGAGGTTCCAAAAGGTCTGAAAAGAATGACTTGGATTTTGAAAAACACTAGGTTTCCCACAATAAATCATAGAGCCCACTGAACCAAAAGGTGCTCCTTGTGGTCCAGCAAAATTCGGAGCTTGACCAACTCCTGCCGAAAATCCTCTATAACCATTGAAGTTACCCCCTAATGAAGTGTTGAAAGGAGATGATATCCCTTGATAAGGATTCCATGCATTAGCAAAGGGTGGAAAACTCTCAAATGAATTAACTGAAGAATATAACACATTCCCTTGTTGGCTGAAAAATTGATTCCCAACTCCTATCCCACTAACTGCAGGGTTTGTCCAAATCTGGAATGGGTTATTACCTTGACTTATAAATGAAAAAGGCAGTGGCCCTACTGTCAGATTGGAATATGGTATATGACCACTTCCAAATGGGAAACCCTGAAAAGAAGCCGATCCACTCATCATGGATGTAGAGGCGATCGATGGTATGTTCAAAGGAACTGAAGAAATTTCATGAGACGACATTCCATAAGGGATAAATCCAAAACCAGATGTAGTAGCCTGAGAACTTCCACTTGTTGACGAAATGGAAGTAGACCCAAATATAGTCGTGCTGGGAGTAATAGAAGGGATGGAAATAGTTCCTCCTCCTTGTACATATATGGGAGTCTACATGCTCGCAACACTCGTCATAGACGCCATGCTTCCAACGGTGGTCATCGAAGGAATAGAACGGTGTAAACCTGGGCTCGAAGGCCTATGAGTCAGGGTTTCGACGTATAATAGAACGTTTGGATGATCAGTAGGAAAAGGAGAATTTGGAGCCGCAACCGACTTTGAAAGCTCTTTAACTTCGATATTATCTTCCGACTGAAAAATTACTTGAGAAAGAACTGGTATGTTCCTCTCTAACTCTGTACTAGTTCCAGGTCTATCTTGTGAATTAATTACCCCAAGCGGAGGATCAATCTCCGATGTGCCCGCTACCACTGGTTGAAAACCACTAGCAGAATCGCTCCTACACCTTCTAGGAGAAGGCTCAAGACTCGTAGGTGATATCCCACGAAGTCTCCTAGACCATTGAGATGGTTGATCAGCCACTTTGAATTATTTAAAAGATCTTCTTAAAGACTCAACAAATTATAAAGCTAGGCTAACTAGGAGGAAAAAACACTCACTAAAAAGTCCCTAAAGATATCAGCAATCAAACAACTCTTGAGTATTTCCACTCCGGGTGATTAGGACCGGACACCAAAATACAAGAAAGTTAATAACAAGGGCCTTCCGAAAATAGACTAGGGTAATTACGCCCCAAGCCTACTAGCGAAGGTATCAGAGGCAGTTACGCTGACCTCCAAACAACAGCCTTTTCTGGTGCAAGCACCCAAGCTTCGCAAGGGTACCCTCCAGAAGTACTGTTGAACGTGATACAATGTCAACCTCAGGTGCCACGGGATTCCCCTCCGCAGCCACCTATGTGATCCCTAGGATAGGCAACTATGGTCACCAACTCGTATCAGAAGCCGGGGGAACAGTCGTGAGGCGGGATCCGACAAGTAAGAGAGGGGGTATCTCTCGTCCTTATCTTCACTCTCCCTCATGCTTTACTCCCAGTTACAGAGCTTTCCCGGTCTCCCTAACACTATTGGATTTCGCTCATTAATCAAACTTCTATGTTTTGTAATTTTGAGTGGCCTTGGAGAGTTAACTCTCCTCTCGCCTAATCCAAGGCCCTAATAAACCTAAACTTGTTGGTGTATTCTGATGACAACATAAAAGTTCTAGTTTATTTTAATTAATCGCTTGATTTTAATGGTTGTTCTTTAAGTCAAGGGTATAGATGGGAGTGAAACCAATGATGTTTGTATGACGCAACAAAAATCAATGAAAAACTAACTACATGAATGCAATCATTTTTTCTTCGATGAAAAGAGATCTCTATATGGGTTCTACGAAACTTCTACAAAGCAAAGTACTTTTTCTCTTCTTTTCTTGAAACACACTTCACACACCCAAAAACTAAAAGACTATGAATGCTTTAACAATGCAAACTACCCTAATGCAAGATATAATGGAGATGCAAGATCCTAAATTACTCAAAAAGAAAAAGCAATTATCTATAACTAACAATAAGCCAACTTAAGTACCGAAGAGCATACAAATTTTGAACACAAAATTCTCTCCAAACAAGAAAGACAAATTGTAAAAGATCGCAATTCGCTTTCAATAACAAAAAGAAACCATAAAACAAACTTGGCAAAAAAAAACAAAAACAAAAACAAAGTTTTTTGAGATCTTTTCCTTTTTAAAGAAGCAACCAAAACAACTTTTTGAAATCTTCAAAATGCTACTAAAATTCAAAAGATTGAAAAAAGAGCACAAGGAGTCTTTGCAAGCTACAAACTTGAAAATGAACAAAAACTTGAGCAAAAAGACTTCAACTGGTACAAAATGACCCAAATAGCATCAAAGAGCTTGACAAACTGACCAAGAAGCTAGGAAAGAAATACTTCCAAATCGTCAACAAGACTTTAAAAAAGCAAGAAAAGCTATGAGGCCTCAAAACAAAGGAAAGCAAAGCAAGTAGATGTGAAATCCGGGCTTGACACTGAAACTCAAAAAAATCTCGTGCTCTGAAGAACCAAAATAATCAAGAACTTCAGAACGAAGTCTTGTGTGCCAAAACATAAATTACAAACTCGCTAAAGAAGCAAACCTAGGCCAAATATTTTCAATGAGGAAGAGACTTCGAAACAGTAAGCTTGCAGAATAATTAAATTCTTCAGACAACAATTGACCACACAGAGACTGAAAAGACCAGGCAACAAATCTATTTGGGCTGAAAGATTTGAAAAAACAATGCAAAAATTTGCATACGCGACTGTGTTCAAACACAGAAGCATGCACACGCGCTTCTGACACAGGAAACTCGCATATATGCGAGTTCACTTTATAGAAACAAGTGTGTATACGCTACTGTAAACAAAGTAAAGAGCGTATACAAAGCTTTGCAAGAAAAAATAAAAAACAAAGTCTGATCCAAAAGATCAGACTTAAAGTCTTAGACTCTAGTAGACCAAATAAGACTGTAACAACAAGTAAACCAAAGACTGAGCCCTGATTGATACTGAACAACCCAAACCGTGATGAAATGAGGGGGGAATTTATGCTTGGGCGAAGTCCAACGAGTCTCCCCACTTAACCAAATTTTGTCTTTAAGGAAATTGCATTGCAAGGGGGAGATTTTCTTTCCATAACAACATCTCGTCTATGCCAAAGCATTCACCATGTGATTGGCCTTGAGAAACCTTCAATGCTAGTGAAACAAACAAGATAGGATAACGACATGTGTCACTAGAAGAAGAATTTCTTCCTGGAAAAGATACATCATTGGAGAATTCCAATTTTGGAGCAAAATGACCTAAGCCACGATTTGTGGCTAGAGAATTCTGACTTGGGAGTGATATGACCAATGATATGTCACTAGATAATTTAGATTTGGGAGCCAAATAGCCTAACCCAATGATGTGTCACTACAGAATTTTGATTTGAAGGCAAAATGAAGTTGAGCTAGTGACATATCACTTGGAAATTAAGGTTTCAAAGCAACAAGGGTGAGGCCAATGATACATTGTTTGGCAATGTTGATTGGATTGCGATGAGGCTTAATACATAAAAGCAATGGAGTAAATAAGCTATCAAACTTATCAAGGTATTGGAAAGGGTTATTTTAGGTGGATGGTAGAATTTGGGAATATTTTGGAATCCAAGGGATATCGACATAATCAATTATTTGACCTCATTGTGATCCATCAAATTCTAAAATATTTTCAAATCTACAATTAAAATAAGTTTAGATAAAAAAAATTATGTTTTAATGGAGGTGCCCAACACTTAAGAGCATTGTAGGGTGCAATGTGACATGCACCAGTTGGCATCATATTAATGTGTTGACATTGCAAAATAGTGGGCCATAACTCTATGTTGAACTCTCATTTTTTGTGAGTTCATTGTAGTTGGAAAGACTATTTAAGACTATTTGACAAGTAATAGACAAATGTGAACATGGAAATGCCCTTTAAGAAAGTATTAAGATGAAAAATTTTGTGACCTCATCTTCTTGAGGGAGTATAGGGGTCAAGTTGATTACATGATAGAGTGCAAATAGGGTTCAAATTTTAGAGGAAAGGCAAGTCAACAAAATCTTGATACTTCAAGTGTTGGGAAATTATAATCATATTGTTAGAGAATAATGTTAAATGTTATGTCATTATATTTGAATATATAACAATTGGAATAATGTTATATAATTGGAGAGTAAAAATAAAAAGCACACCATTTGGGATTCAATAAGATGGTTAATAGTATATTCAAAAGAGAATATTGACATAAGTTTGTTGATAAGTTTAATGAATATAGATGGAAGGATAGCATTTGATATGGTTGTCAATATAAAAGAAAGAAGACGAGCAAGTGTCCTAACAAGAAGAATAATTCTAAGAGTAAAAGGAAAGTTTAGTGTTATAGTGGCAACTGCTAGGTTTGATCTTGTGCCTGGCCCAAATTACTCCAACGAGTTACCAATTCACCATGGTAAAAAAAAAAAGTAGATGGGTTGCAATAATAGTAGGATGGTACAGTTGCCTTCTTTGCTTTAATTTGTGTATTTGTGCACATTATACAAGATTGTTGATGGACCAATTCTAGACTTCTCAGCATATGACACCTCACTATGGATGGTTCTTACAATCAAATTGTTAGAGGAGCAAGGTTAAGTGTTCATGAGGAATAATCCCAATCAAGGTTGAATATCTAGAGATTATGTTTGTTCAATTTCTAGTTTAGGAGATTAAGGAGATTGTCTATGTACTTTATGTTCTAGAAGAAAAAATACAATTATTGTTATTCGCAAGATGGTTAAAAATGGCATCAAAACCACATTCGAGAAGACCAATTTGGGTTGCAAGCCAATGACTAGAATTTTACCAATGGGAGTTTAATAAGGAATTTTGTAATGCTTGGCATCATTATTAATGAATAGTTTATCATAGTTGAAAGTGGTGTAACAAGGCAAATGACATAGGCTGCAAACGTAGGAAATAAGTTGACTGTATGACATCAAAGACTTAGACATATGAGGATACAGAATCTAGCCAAAGTGACTAGGAAGAAGATAGTTCAAGGAATCAACATGCTTCGAGGGCTTGGAGATAGTGGTAAGTAACATCAGAAGTTGTCTTGAGATGGTCAAACAAGAGTGAAAATGGATTGTTTGACCCAATGGATTGTTTGACTTGGTGCACACAAATGTTTGTGGGCTAATTGTTTGGTCAATTTAGTGATGTCTAAATTGAAACTTTTAAATGTCAACCCGGGGCTCGTAAGCTGATGAAGTGAGGTGTAATATATGTACTTAGATAACCTTTTCTTAATCTTTTGTCGTTTTTATCTTTTTAGTTTGTTTTTGATTGTATCTATCCTAATGTGATGTGATGGAGATGTAATAAAGCGAGTGAATGTGGGTGATTGTGATGATTTCTAAGTGATTTCTTGAAACTTAAAGAGTATTCTAAAATAAAACTTGAACAATAACTGAAATAAAATCAAAGCTTAAAATCAAATAAAAGACTAATGGCATCGGCCCAGTATCTCTGCTGTTGATGAAAATGAAAATAAAATCTATACTAACTCAATTAAAAGCAAGAACAACTACTTTACACTATTTTAACTCTTCATTTAAATCTAATCTAAGTGAGACAAATCACACTATTTTAACCTTTTCTTAATCATGTGAGAACAATTATGAACAGGTCAGTAATGTGAGTCCTAAAGCAAAATAAACCAAGCTGCACTAAGTGATATTTTGGCTCCAATAAAGTTAGTTGATTATAGAAAAAGAACCATCAATAAATGAACAACTTGATAACTACTGAGCAGAAAGTAAAGTGCAAGTTAAAGAAATGATACTAATGAAAATCAAACTGCAGAAAAATAAAGGTCAGCAGCCTAGACAAGATGATCACACATGCCACTAGTTAGGAAAAGAAAAGAAAGAAAACTATCCCGGGCTCGCCTAAGAAACCTGCATAATGTTAGGATATTCCGACACATAGGAAATAATTAAGTTCAACTTGGTCTAGTATAGAGTTAGGTATAGAGTTAGGTAAAGTGTGTTTCTTTACCGTTGTACATTTTGTAACTTACAATCCGACGGTCACGATATGTAGTGATCCGACGGTTCACTCTCTCCTCGGTATTACCGACATTTGATCCGTGGCTTGACACCCGATTGGTCCATGAGTTCTATTTAAAGCGCATGGAGGGTCATTGTTCGGGTAATCCGTGCATGAGAGAAGCTTATGTAAATTTTCATTCTTTGATTAATAAATTGCCTGTAGTAGCCACGTTGGCGCAGGCCGTGGACTGTTTCCCTCTTTGAGGGTTTTAACCACGTCAAAAATACTGGTGTATTGATCTGTGATCTGGTTGTGAGCGGTGTCCTTTTGGTGTTATTTCTGAGGAACTTACCCTGTAAATTCCTACATGGTATCAGAGCTATTTGAGGGCCGCGTCCGTTGGTGATCCAAATCTGAAGCCGGTAGAACTGCATCCGACTGCTGTTTTCTAGATCTGCTGTTTCTGACTGCTTTCGGGCCGAGAGGACTGCTCTGTTGTGTTCGGAGCATCTGTTCCAGTGAGGAACCCTTTTCGTTTCACGCGAAAAGGTTTCCGGTAGCCCTAGCTGCGTCATTTTTAAGATCTGGAGGTATACAGTCTTTATTTGCAGTTTACTGTTATTTTCTCTCTGCTTATTTCGGTTTCGGTTTATTTATCTTTTTTTTAACCGGATCTATACATTTCATTTCTGCATATGCTTTTTGCCCTGCGACTCTGTGCGATTTGGGCAAATCAGAAACAGAAAGGAAGGATTTTTCTCATGCGTATGCTCTTTTCCCTGCACCTTAGTGTGATTTCGGAAAATCAGAAACATTGAGAAAAATATTTAGTTTTTCGGCTAAAGCTAACCTTGAGTCGCAAGGTTCATTTTTTAAAATATCTAGTTTTTTGGCTAAAGCTAACTTCGAGCCATAAGGTTCGTTTTCTTTGCATGTCCGTGTTGGGTTTTGTGTTTTGTGTTTTGTAGGGAAAAAGAGCTTTCTCAAGGCAAGCGCGCAAACCAAGGCCCCCCTCTCTCTCTCTCAATTTTTTTGTATAGATCAATTGGTTCAAAGCTATTTTAAGAGAGTAGAGGTCTTGGGTTCAAGTCTCCATTTTGTGGGGGCGGATTTTTTCATTTCCGCACATTCGCGCACTTTGCCGGCAACTTCAACAATTTTTTTTTTCAAAAAGCCATAACTTCTTCATCCGGAAGCCTTTTTCAGAGCCGTTTTTTTTTAAACCGCCTAATTTTTCGAGATCTATCCATTGGAACACTTACTTTCAGCATCTTCAGCTTCAGTTTTTTTAAAAATGAAAAGTCATGCCAAGTCATTCTTGACAGCACTAACTACTTCCAATGGATATCCTACATGGAAGATTTATTTAGAAGTAAAGGTCTCTACAGAATAGCCACAGGCCAAGAGAAGAAACCAAAAGATGAAGACAAGGCTGCAAAATGGGAAAATAGACAAGATCAAGCACGTGGTTTGATAGGGATGTCTATTTCTCCTGATCTTAGATTCCATATTGCAGAACTTGATACTCTTCATGAAGCATTGGAACAAATCACTAAAGTTTTTGGGATTAAAAATGAAATTAGAGCCCACCAACTTGAAAATGAGTTGCTTACATTGGATCCTAATAATTTATCTTGCATTGAAGATTTCTTGTCCAAATTTAAGACCCTTAGATATCTCTTGGAAGGTGTTAAGGTTAAGAAAGAAGATAGTAACCTTATTTATTCCATCCTTACTAAGTTGGGACTAGCCTACTCTGTATTTGTTTCCACTTTCCATTCTACAAGGGAAGCTTTCATTTGTCAAGGAAAAGACTACAAGGCCCCTTCCTTTGACTCTTTTTGTGATTCTTTAATAAGAGAACAAGAAAAACTCTTACACCTTGGTCTTCTTAATCTTGGAAACTCTTCTAAGAAAGCGTTAGCCGCCCAGCAGCAATCAAATTCAAACAATCCTAAGAAGTCCTATCCTAAAAAGAATGGTCCTAAACCAAACAAGGGTCCTAAGCAAACTCAGCCTCAAACTGAAAGATCATTTCAGCAAAATGATAAGATCAATAAAAACAAATGGAAGAAGACTGATAGACATTGTAACTTTTGTAATCGAGATGGCCACTTAGAATCTAAATGCTTTAAGAAGATGGAAGCCTTGGAAGCTGCAATGAAGAAACATAACATCGATGTGGAGCATACTTAAACTTCAACTTCAGGAATGGCACTTTCTGCATGTCGTTGTCAATCATCTCAGTCTGGTTATGCATTAAATGTATCTTCTTCTTCTCATTCTCATGAGTGGCTCATTGATTCTGGAGCCTCTTATCACATGGCCAAAAATCAAGCCATGTTTTCTTCTTTAAATGATTGTAACACCAAAAATATATATGTTGGTGATGATAGATCTCTTAATGTTGTAGGGACTGGAACTGTTCATCTAGACAATGGTCAGTTTAATGATGTATTATGTGTTCCAACCTTATCCTACAACCTTCTATCTGTATATCATATAACTCATTCAGGTGAAGGTAAAATTGTTGAATTTTCACCTCATGATGTTGTAATAAAGGATCTGAGAGATCCTAAAGAGATTCTAGCTACTGGTATTGTTGATGTTTCCACAAGGTTGTATAAGTTTCACAACTTTGGGTCATCAAATCTTCCCTCAGTATTTGTTGCTCATAATGATGAAGTGAGCAAACTTTGGCATGAGCGATTTGGTCACTTAAACTATCGCTCCCTTCAGCATCTATGTAAAGAAAATATGGTGACAGGTCTTCCTATGGTATCTTGCAGAGATGGTGTTTGTTCCGGATGTGTACTCGGAAAACATCATCGGGACAGTTTTGAAAAACGTGCCTCTTGGCACGCCTCAGCGCCTTTACAGCTTGTGCACAGTGATTTATGTGGTCCACTTCCTGTTGCTTCATTCTCTGGCTGCAAGTATTTCTTAACTTTCATTGATGATTTCTCCAGACGCACTTGGGTATACTTCTTAAAACTCAAGAGCGAAGTATTTAACACATTTTTGGCCTTCAAAGCCTTTGTTGAAAAACAATCTGGACATCAAATTCTTAAGCTAAGAACTGATAATGGTGGAGAATATGTTAAAAACACATTCATCAACTTTTGCACCGAAAATGGAATTCAAATGCAACATACTGTTCCATACACTCCACAACAAAATGGTGTAGCTGAAAGGAAAAATCGCACCTTAAAGGAAATGACTAATTGTATGCTGCAATCTAAAGGACTCAGTCTTAGTTTTTGGGCCGAAGCAATTAATTGTGCAAATTATATAATCAATCGCACTCCTACTAAGGTTCTAAAGAATATCACTCCAGAAGAAGCTTGGAGTTCCATTAAACCAGATGTAAGTCACTTTCGTGTTTTTGGAAGTGAAGCATGGGCCCATATTCCAGATGAAAAGCATAAAGCTTTAGAACCTAAGAGTGAGAAATGTACTTTTGTTGGATATTCTGAAGATGTAAAAGGTTATAGACTTATTCCATTTAAGTCCAAAAATGTTATCATTAGAAGAGATGTAAAATTTGATGAAAATAAATCGGCCTGCGAGCCTAGTCCGGCGGATGTGCCACCTCTTCCTATCTCTTCTACTTTTGAAAACATTTCTTCTTCAGATGATGAAAGTGAGGATGATAATCCTCCCCCACCTTCTCAGGATCCTCAACTTCCAAGATGGGTCCGTGCTACTCGGGATGCAGCAGGTGATCTTGCCGGTGATCCTACAGATCAGCGACGTACACTTTCTCAGTTTGAAAGAGCCTCTTCTTTACTGGCTCAAGCTCCAGTAAATCATGATCCTGACACTTTTGCAGAAGCTTCAGGCCATCCACATTGGGAAGCAGCTATGAATGAAGAATATCATTCATTGTTGGCAAATGATACATGGGATCTTTCCTCTACCAAAGGGACGCAAACTTGTTAGATGTAAATGGGTTTACAGAACCAAGTATGGACCAGATGGAAAAGTTGATAAACATAAAGCTCGTCTTGTTGCTAAGGGCTTTTCACAGGTTGAAGGCATTGACTACACTGAAACCTTCTCCCCTGTTGCCAAAATGAACTCTATCCGCCTTGTTCTTTCCCTTGCTGCCTCTTTAAAATGGGAAGTCCATCAGATGGATGTTAAATCTGCCTTCTTGCATGGGGACTTGCATGAAGAAATCTATATGGAACAACCCATTGGCTTCATCCAAACAGACTCCAACCTTGTATGTCGACTTAAGAAATCTCTTTATGGTATCAAGCAAGCTCCTCGGGCTTGGTATGCCAAAATGGATAGCTTTCTTTTAGAATCTGGCTTTTCTAGGTGTTATTCTGACAATACTGTCTACACCAAGAAAGTGGGCAACTCTCTTATCATCCTTGTTCTTTATGTTGATGATCTTATTCTTACTGGTAGTGATCCCAACCTTATAAACCATGTGAAGTCCAGCCTTAAAAAGAAATTTGAAATGACAGACTTAGGACACTTACACTATTTTCTCGGTCTTCAAGTCTTGCAATCCAAGGAGGGTATTTCCCTTTCCCAGTCCAAGTATGCTTGTGATATTCTCCGTCATTTTCACATGGAAGACTGTAAGCCAGCCCCTTCTCCCTTTCAGTCTGGAGTCAAACTTTCAATCTCTTGTACTTCTCCTGAAGTTGATGCTACCTTATACCGTCAACTTGTAGGAAAACTCTTGTATTTAACCCATACTCGTCCTGACCTTTCCTTTTCTGTTGGCCTTGTTGCTCGTTTTATGCAAAACCCCCGTGAAAGTCATTGGAAAGTAGCTAAAAGAATACTTCGTTATGTTCGAGGCACAGTGCAGTTTGGGATTCATTATAGTGCCAAAGCAGCTCCTCTATTAGTTGGTTTCACTGATTTTGATTGGGCTGGTGACCCTGATGATCGGAAGTCTACTGCCGGTTATGTCTTCACTCTTGGTTTAGGACCTATTACATGGGCTTGTAAGAAACAGGCTGCCATTTCTCTTTCGTCAGCAGAAGCAGAGTATCGTGGTGCCGTGGAAGCTAGTAAGGAAGCCTTGTGGCTTCGTCAGATCCTTTCAGAGTTTGGCTTTGAGCAGCAGCATCCAACCACACTTTGGTGTGATAATCAAAGTGCCATTCAGCTATGCAAAGATCCAGTCCAGCATCAGTGCAGCAAACACATTGAACTACACATGCACTTCATCAGAAAGCTCATTCATGACCATGTTCTTGAAGTGCAATATTGTTCAACAGATGATCAGGTTGCAGACATCTTCACAAAGGCTCTCACAGAGGCGAAGTTCACTAAACTTCGATATATGCTTGGAGTTCAGGAAGTTGTCACTAAGGGGGGATAGGCTCTAGTGCCTCCTTCCTTCTCCTATTGTGTCATATTTGTAAATCCTTCAATCCTATCCCAAGTTTTTTTTAAGGGGGGATGTTAGGATATTCCGACACATAGGAAATAGTTAAGTTCAACTTGGTCTAGTATAGAGTTAGGTAAAGTGTGTTTCTTTACCGTTGTACATTTTGTAACTTACAATCCGACGGTCACGATATGTAGTGATTTGACGGTTCACTCTCTCCTCGGTATTATCGACACTTGATCCGTGGCTTGACACCCGATTGGTCCATGAGTTCTATTTAAAGCGCATGGAGGGTCATTGTTCGGGTAATCCGTGCATGAGAGAAGCTTATGTAAATTTTCATTCTTTGATTAATAAATTGCCTGTAGTAGCCACGTTGGCGCAGGCCGTGGACTGTTTCCCTCTTTGAGGGTTTTAACCACGTCAAAAATACTGGTGTATTGATCTGTGATCCGGTTGTGAGCGGTGTCCTTTTGGTGTTCTTTCTGAGGAACTTACCCTGTAAATTCCTACACATAACACACTGATCAATCATGAACAAAAGTGCAGAAATGTAAATCAACAGAATTCAAAGTTTATGTACACTAATATACATGTTGAAAAAAATAAAATGCAGCAATTCATAAAGGTAACTGTACATTAATATACATGAAATCAGAAAAAGAAATGCAAGAAATTAAAAGTAAAGCTACTGTACAGTGGCTGCAGCAAACAGGGGCCCTCTGCCTACTTCAGCCAATCCAAAGAGCAGTTACACGCTTAGAAACAGAACAGTCTTCTCATAGATTAATCAACAAATGTAAAATACAGTGGGGAGCTTATAAAACGTTTACAAAAGAGGTTTCAACAGAGTTTACAAAATGGATTAACGACTAACTATCCAGCGTTCAAAGACGCTTTATTTATAGCAGAGGAAAGCAAACTAACTTAACGAAAACTAAGCTATTCAAGCAGCTGTGTAAAAACACGTAATCTTGCTGCGTCCTCGGATTTAGGCAACGGTCGTTGTGGGCATTCAATCTGCTGTTGGATTCATGTTTCCCACTGTCTTCGTGGCTGAGGGAGATGCCACCTGTTCTTCACATGCTCCAAAACAGAACACGCAGAGCCGTGCCACCGCCAATGACCTCTGTTTGACCGTATTTGCTTCCTCGTTGACCACGGGTTTTTATGGCCGGTTTGGGTTTCAATTCCCATGGGATCTGTTAAGGTCATTAGTTTCATTGTCACATGTATCTTCCATGTCCTTTAATTTTCAATTTTTGAATAAGTTGAGCCTATGACCATTCTTGTTTTCATAGCCTCAAAGTTATTATCTGACATCCTTGAATTTATTCCGTAGAGAATTCATCCAAAGCACGAAAGAGTGTCAAGTCGGTTGGATTCATGAGGTCACACATGTTTATACAATTCAGTAAAAAGAGGTTATGTGTCAGTTGTTCATCGATCAGAACCATCCGAAATGAAGTTTTGTCAATCTAAAGTTTTGATGGTCATGAGGTCTGGTCATTAAATGTGTTTTAAATTCTTATCCCCTATTCCTATCTACCCCATGTTTCACTATTCGCTACCCTATTTCCCTTTATACATGCCTTCATATATCATCTACATCCTATCCACTTTTCACATATCATTTACATATTATTCACATTACATTTCCTTTCCCTCCCTTAATTCTAAACCTATCCCCATGACACCACTACCACTTCCCTATATTCATCACTGTGGGAATTTGCTACAAAAACCACTCTGTTTTAGCCACCATTTTGCAGAACAGTTTTCAACCACATGAAAGAGATTTTTAGAAACTGAAAGAGGTTTTCCTCAAGGACATAACAAAGAAAAATAACCTCTTCTAGATTTTGCATAGGTGTCACGGATAGAGAGATTTGATTGCATCTTCAAAGCCTAGTTTTCAGACTGCACAAATACTCTATTTTAGTCAAGGTTTTGTAGAGCCTCTTTTGGGAAGTTGGGGAAGAATTCAGAAAAAATGAGAGTGGTTTATCTTCACAAAACTATAATATACAATAACCTCCTTCATTTTTTACACCGGTATTATTGTTTGGGAGATATGCCCCGTTGAAAATCTATTGTGCATGAGCTACATAGTAAGCAATCAACTTTTTATGCTTTTCTTCATTTTCATTCCAAGAAGATATGCTTCAAAGACAAGTTCTTTTCCAGTGATTTAGTGTTTTTCTTAAGATAAGAATGCTTTATGTTTTTTTTATTTAGAAGAAAAAGACTTGAAACAACAAAAAGGTTTCCTAATTTTACTTTGATTTGATCCTCTGTTGGATCAAAGATGCGATGCATCTAGACATTATGGATTGGCTATTGTATTTCTATTTAAACTGATTAATGCATATGGAAATGGTTGTTGATGGTTCAATGATGTGTTAGTTTTATTTTTTTCGAAGTTTATGCTTGTGTGATCAATTCATGGTGCAATTTCTTATGTATTGAGGGTTATTGATTTAACTGTACAAGGATTCTTACGGTATGGTGTATGGGATTTGTTTTGTTTACTGTTTAATTATTTTATTTCCTCCCTATGTTTTATGAGTATTTGATGTCAGTTGATTTAGAATTTAGTTTACTTGCTCTTTTTCAATTGTCTTCATGTTTCAGTTTCAAATGAAATGCTATATGCTCATGCATGTTATCTTCTCTATTTAGTCTCTTTTTCTCCTATATAAACAACATTGTCTTATTGTTGAGGAAGAATTTGTTTTGTTTTAGTTTATCTCCTCTATACTATAACTTATCATTGTATCCCAAAGGCATGCTTACAAGCCCTTGTAATAGTTGTTGGTTTACTTGCATAAGTAAATGAGTAAAAGGCTAAATTGATCAGGTGTTATTACCTATCCAGCGACTCACACCAACCAAATACTTTCAAAATTCCTTGGTCAGAACTGGTCTCTACTATAAATTTGTGCTTTAAAGTTTTTATATTTTTTAGTGAGGAAGCCCCCTCCGGCTAGAAAAGACCAGTTTCTAGCCCAAAGTGGTTTGTGGTTACCTCTGTAGCCATTTTCTCAGCTTGAAGGGATTTTACAGAGTGATAACATATTGGTGTCATTGTCGGGGACCAAACGATTTCATCTTCCCCAGGGAAAAATCTTCAAAGTTTCAGATTTGGTTGTTGATGGTGAACAACAGTCAGACTTAGGAAGGCTGAACCATTCACCTAGTGACTCCAATCAAGCAGAACTCAGATTTTCAAGTTCCACTGGTGTCTCCACATCTTCAAAATGAATTCAGCTACAAGGTATGCTCCCATGAATCGAGATCACATCCCAGGATTTCCAAACCGCATGCCTTGTGTAGATTGGTAGACTTATCTACCAAGGTTCAAAGATGATGACGGAGAGGATGTTGCTCTACATCTGGTTAAATTTCATATGCATGCACGCAAGTTGAAGGTTCAATTTCATGAAGATTGTCTCATGAAGATGTTCATGGCTACTCTGGAAGGAAAAGTGTGGTCTTGGTATGAAGGTTTTCCATTTGCTAGCTTGTATTCACTCAAGGATTTTCATTTAATATTTTTTGACAAATACAAAGAATCTCATCATTTTTTGTCGTTGGTTGAGAATCGTTGCGACCATGTTGAGAATTTCATTCAAAGTCCGGAAGTTTTTTATGGCGATGAGGAGTTCATGGACGAAAAAATATTGGAAGCTTTGCACGAGAACCCTTTTCATCACCAAGAAGATATGGTAACTTCTCTCTTGCCTGAAAATGAAGTAGATCAACTTTCTGATGCAAATAGTTATGATTCAGTTTCTGAGTTTGATGAAAGTTTGCAGCAATCTTGTCAGTCTTTTTGTGATCAAAAGTATGAGAATTCTTTAAAACAGTAGAAGGACATGGTAAATGTAGAGGACAGTTGCCATGATATTCAGGTGGATTTACAAAAGGAAATAGTTTCTCCAAGGGCTGAAAATGAAATAAATATGCATTTCATTGATGTGCTTTCTCCTGAACTTGTTGATGACGTTCAACAGCCTTTAGACATTTCAGAAGAACAAAAGAACAGTAAACTCAATTATAATGAAGAATCAATGCTTACATATAGCAATCATGTTCCATCATCTAAGTTTAATGAACATTTGTAGCAGTATTGTCAACCTTTTTTTGGTCAAAGGTATGAAGATAGTCGTCCATATGTCTCTTCAGATTGTACATTTCCTGAATCTTTCATTCAAGAGAAAATTGGTCTGAATCAGTTTTCTAAATCAGCAAGTGTAGAGACTTTAGACACTCAAACATCACATATCATAGAGCTGCAAGAAAGCAACAGCCCGGTATATGACATAGTTCAAACAAAATCACATGAAGGGTTAACTTTTAATGTTGCTGATGTATATGATGTGGCTTTCCTCTTTTAATCTGTTCAAGAATATACAAAGTCTCTCCTTGCTATTAATAATGAGGATGATAAACAAACTGCTGCCATTTATTTTGAGAGTGGTCTTGAAACTGATGACATAGAACAAGAACAACCAACAGTTAGGAATGATGTTTATTTTTCTCCTTTTGTTGATCAACAAGAAGCAATCCTTCAAGATCCTTTGGTTAGCCTGTTGGAAGCATCAAAAAAGGTGGAGTTCATTTTGTTCGTCAGCATAGGTTTTGGACTCAGGTTTCATATCAAGTTGCCAATATTTACATCTTTTTGTCTGCTTACAGAGGGTGTGAGCAGAATTCAATCAAGTAGCCTTCTGCTTGACTGGCTACATTGGAAGGAGGTGATTACCTAGTGTACATACTTTCAACATATGCAAGATTCCATTGTACATACCACTTTACCTTTGAAATATTGTAGGTGTGGGTAGTCAGAGTTGAGATTTAAAGCCCGAGGTGAAGGCCATAAGATCTTAACTTTTCGTTGCCATATGTATTTCAGTCAGTCAGTTAGTTAATTTTTCAGTGTCTATGGTTGACTCCATTGCCCAATGGTCTAATTAGGCTACTAGTCTGCGTTTTTGTTCTTGGCACCTCGCTAGGAGGCTACCATCCCCATTGGAGCCAATGTTAGGGTCATTAGTTTCATTGTCAGATGTATCTTCCATGTCCTTTAATTTTCAGTTTTTGAATAAGTTGAGCCTATGACCATTGTTGTTGTCATAGCCTCAAAGTTATTGTCTGACATCCTTGAATTTATTCCATAGAGAGTTCATCCAAAGCATGAAAGAGTGTCAAGTCGTTGGGATTCATGAGGTCACACATGTTTATACAGTTAAGTAAAAAGGGGTTATGTGTCAGTTGTTCATCGATCAGAACCATCTAAAATGAATTTGTGTCAGTCTAAAGTTCTGATGGTCATGAAGTCTAGTCATTAAATGTGTTTTAAATTCTTATCCCCTATGCTTATCTACCCCATGTTTCCCTATTCCCTACCCTATTTCCCTTTATACATACCTTCATATATCATCTACATCCTATCCACTTCTCACATATTATTCACATTACATTTCCTTTCCCTCCCTTTGTTCTAAACCTATCCCCATGACACCAATACCACTCCCCTATATTCACCACTGTGGGAATTTGCTACAAAAAATACTATGGTTTAGTCACCATTTTGCAAAACAGTTTTCGACCACATGAAGGAGATTTTTTGGAAACTGAAAGAGGTTTTTCTCAAGGACAGGTCAAAGAATAATAACCCCTTCCAGATTTTGCACAAGTGTCATGGATTGGGAGATTTGATTGCATTTTCAAAGCTTATTTTTCAGACTGCACAACGGTTTCCGACCACATGAACGAGCTTTTTTGAAAACTGAAAGAGGTTTTTCTCAAGGACATGGAAAAGAACAATAATATCTTCAAGATTTGGCATAGGTGTCACGGATCGAGAGATTTGATTGCATCTTCAAAGCCTATTTTTCAGACTACACAAATACTCTATTTTAGTCATGGTTTTGCAGAGTGTTTTCGGGAAGCTAGTCAAGAATTCAGAAAAACTGAGAGAGGTTTATCTTCACAAAACTATAATCTACAATAACCTCCTTCAGTTTTTACACCGGTATTATTGTTTGGGAGATATGGCCCGTTGAAAATTCGCTGCGCAGGTGCTACATAGTCAGCAATCAGCGTTAAATTTTTGTTTTTGTCATTTTCATTCCAAGAAGATATGCTTCGAAGACAAGTGTTTTTCTAGTGATTTAGTGTTTTTCTTAAGATTCCTCTATTGGATCAAAGAGGTGATGCATCTAGACATTATGGATTGGCTATTGTATTTCTATTTAAACTAATTAATGCATATGGAAATGGTTGTTGATAGTTCAGTGATGTGTTAGTGTTAATTTTTTCGAAGTTTATGCTTGTGTGATCAATTCATGGTGCAGTTACTTATGTATTGAGGGTTATCGATTTCACTGTACAAGGATTCTTACGGTATGGTGTATGGGATTTGTTCTATTTACTGTTTAGTTATTTTATTTCCTCTCTATGTTTTATGAGTATTTGATGTCAGTTGATTTAGAATTCAATTTAGCTGCTCTTTTTCAATTGTCGTCACGTTTCAGTTTCAAATGAAATGCTATATACTCATGCATGTTATCTTCTCTGTTTAGTCTCTCTTTCTCCTATATAAATAGCATTGTCTTATTGCAGAGGAAGAATTTGTTTTGTTTTAGTTTATCTCCTCTATACTACAACCTGTCATTGTATCCCAAAGTCATGCTTACAAACCCTTGTAATAGTTATCGGTTTACTTGCATAAGTAAATGAGTAAAAGGCTAAATTGATCATGTGTTATTACCTATCCAACCATTCACACTTCAACCAAATACTTTCAAAATTCCTTTGTCAGAACTGGTCTTTGCTATAAATTTGTGCTTTAAAGTCTTTATATTTTTTAGTGAGGGAGCCCCCTCCAGCTAGAAAAGACCAGTTTCTAGCCCAAAGCGGTTTGTGGTTACCTCTGTAGCCCTTTTCTCAACCTAAATGGATTTTACGGAGTGATAACAAGATCAAGCACACTAAGGCTATTCCATCCACTTTACACTAGGTACCATCCTTGGAAAGAGGGGAAGTGCCATAGAGATTCGTGTGGAGTTATCTCCAAGGGGTTAAAAAAAAAAAAAACTCAATCGCTAGCTCAATTGATTGGTGCCATTATTAGTGACAATAATTTAACACACTAGGCAGGACCTAAAATCAAATCCCATGGGGCTAGGTACACTAAGTCTACATTAATCATTTTACACTAGGTATTATCCTCAAAATGAGGGGAACTGCATAAGATTTCCTTGGGAGTTATTTCCATTGAGAAAAGAGGTGCTAATGAATGGCAGTGGTGGGGAATTCATGTTGAAAGAATTTATCAACCAATACAAATAAGCTAAGCTTATTAGACACAAAGAAACTCCCGTCACTGAACAATTAAATGGAGTGAAGAAGCAAAAAAAAATTAATCATTGGTGAAGTGCATGAAGTTCAAGGTGCATCATGTGGAGTTTGACTATCATATATAAGGGTGAGGTCGAGGTAATAACAACATATATCAGTCACAAGGTTACTACTCAAACTTCCTTGCATAATAGATGAGATGTGAAATGAGAGGAGGTTATAAATGAATATTTTACGGTGTTTGGATGAAAAAATGCTCATATTGGTGTTGAAGGAAATGTGACAAAAATAGAACACGAAAAGTCAAAGACACAAATTCACCTGAGGTTGAAAAAAGTATTTATTTTGGGTTCCAAAGACATGCATTGTTATTGAAAACAGAAATGTCATGTTTCATGAAGAAATAAAGTGATTTTTTTATGGGTTTGGAGTCAACGAAGTCAATCAACAATCTAACAAATAGTGAAATGCTAACAAGTGTCAAGGCACTAATCCCCATATCATATGAAATTAGGGAATCTACCAAGTGTCAAGGCACTAATCCCCATATCCTATGAAATTAGGGAATTGTCAAACATAATGGAAAGGCGTCTTGAAGATCCAATGTGAAGTTGGTGAGCATTGGTTGTGACGCACTAAAAAGACCATACAAGTGGAAAATTGTGTGTAATAGAAGTCAATGGGAATGCGGGATCTTTCAAATAGGTTGACCTTTTATGCTTTGTTGGCCAATACATATAAAGCCAAAGTGGCTGAAATAAGCACTCAAAAGAGAGATTTTGTTGAGTGAAGGAAAACATTGGTTGTAGGGTATAGCTCCTCCATGCAAAACCACATCTGAAAGTTGACTCCATTGTCTTTGTAGCAAAATACTATAGTGGCAACGGGGTGCTGAAAAGGAAGTACAAAGCATATGAATTTGTGGAGAGATACAAAGGTAGACTAATGGTGAAGTGTTACTCCTATAAGGAAGGTATTTATTAAAAAATATTAAAAAAACAAAACAAAGATGATGTCAATTAAACTATAGTGTTTCATGAGGATGTACCACTAGGATGGGGGCATGCACCCCATCTTTTCCACGCTTCTGGAATGGGGAATGTTTGGGAAAACATTTCCCCCATGTCTCCTGTTTGGGGAAATGTATGGGAAACATTTCCTAGTGTGAGGGACGTGTTTTCTTAAAAGGGAGGCTTTTGAAAAGGGGGGCATTTAGATGCTCCCCTCCTACAAAAGGGGAATTCCTAGTTGTCCCCTTTCAAAAAAATTGTCCAACAACCTACGAAGATAAAACAAAAATAGGGGATAGAGTTTTAAGGAGTCCTTGACCTTGATAATTTAATGGTAATATTAAATTCTTAAAGTAAAAAGATAATCCTTTTACTTAAATTTTTAACATTACCAAAAAATTTTTCAGCATGCTTGACAATGGTTCCAACCTCATCAAATTTCCCTTGGAAAAAGTAGAATTTCATATCCCATTCAAAATTCAATGAACTTAACAATTTTTAGGATTTCAAGATTGGCAAGATTATAGCATTCCCATTGGATTGCACAATGATGAATTTGAATGGGATAAATTGTTATTGTTGAGATATTATCATTATTATTTTTTACTTTTATAATTCTAGAGACCGGGACCCCAACATCCTCTCATCCCCCTAACTTTCCATATTTGAGATGCTCCCACATCCCCCTTGTGTGTCTCCTTGCTCTGCTCTGTTGCCTCCCCCTTGTGTGTCTCCTTGCTCTGCTCTGTTGCCTTGAAAACTTGGTGGAACATAGTGAAGCTATTATATATTATTGTCGATATTGACAAGCCTTGACAGGAAGATGCAACAAATGGATATTGAAACAATATTTCTTAATAGGGATCTATTTAAAAAAATGGAAGGCTTCATGGTGGAACGTAAAGAATTTCTCAACAGAGATCTATTTGGAACAAATGGAAGGCTCCATGGTGGAAGATGGAGAGTTGTTGATCTATTGGCTATAGAAGTCATTACTAATTAGTGGTGTTTTAATCAATTTTTTTGTTTTACAAGTGTCATCCTTTGTGCCATCCATTGTAATTTGGCCCTACTTCCCAACCATCTCAAAAACCGAATTCCCTATCAATGTAAGTTTTTGGTAGACAAAGAATTACTGACTACGGAGATGCTATCATTGTCCCTTGCATTATCATTGTTGCAAGTGTGGAAATAGAAGATGATACCAACTGGCACATGAACAAGTTTTTTTGCCCTTCACTTTATCTGGCTTGAACAACCTGAAAAGTTGGTTAGTTGCAATCCAAAGTCACTCTTTGACAAATCATTATCACATTCAGGTTCTACATGAAAAATGAAACTGTTTAATGTTTAGAAGGTCAGCAGTCAGAGCAGTGCATATATACTTTTGATCGTTCTGATTTATAGCTCATTTCATTTTTCCTGTTTGTTTAGGGAAACTCTGCTTTGCTGGAGACATACAAAATAAACAGAATTTTGAAGTAAGAACCTGCTGTCCAGATATGATCTGGCATTCATTCTGTCACCAAGGTGCGAGAACTATAATAAATAGTGGGAGACTGCTTACTTTAAAAGCAGCACAATCACATCTTTTTCATAGGCTCCGCCTATTTCCCTCGAAACAATGAATAATCACTATAGGAACACATCCTTTTTTTTCATGTTAGATACTTGTCTCTAGGATAATGCCACCAATCTTTAAAGTGATGGAGATGGTGGGGTATCTCTGTCAACCATTTCTCTTATGACAATATTGGAAATGTCTTTGGTAGTAGTGGTGCAGCCACAAACATACAGTACTCAAGGATCCCTTCCCTTGTTTAAGTGCCCATAAACTCAAAGCAAATTCTTAGCTTTTTACTATGTTAGAAAAGAATAAATTCGTTTTGATGTCCAGCCAAATCTGCAGCATAGGTTTCATGGCCCTCTTCTACTTGGAATCATTATCAGAGGTGGGAAGGTTCCCAATCTAGTATCAATTTTTAGTTGTAGGGGTGCAAGCTACTTCATACAACAAAAGTATTCAGCTTATTATTCGAACCAATCCAGCTACATCCTGGCATCTTTTTTACCCTCCTATCTTTCATTATTCTTCGCATTTTCTGTACACCATCCCACCTGCCAACAGTTGCATACATATTTGACAGCAAGACATAATGCGCAGCATTCTCGGGATCCAATTCAAATAGGTGTTCTGCCGCATACTCTCCTAGCTCTACATTGCCATGGACTCTACAAGCAGCAAGCAAGGATCCCCATACAATGACATCTGGTTTCATTGGCATTTTACTGATAATGTCCCAAGCCTCAATAAGCCTACCAGCACGGCCAAAGAGGTCAACCATGCAACTATAGTGCTCTAATCCAGGTTTGATCCCATAATCACTAATCATACGATCAAAGTACTGCCGGGCATCATTCACTAAGCCTGCATGGCAGCAAGCAGACAGAACGCCAACCAAGGTTACATAGTCAGGTTTTGTACCCAAATGTTGCATTTCTTTGAAGAGATGCAAAGCATCATAGGCACGCCCATGCAATGCATACCCGACAATCATGGAACTCCAGGAAACCACATCTCGTCTAGGCATTTTGTGGAACACTTTGTCTGCACCATCTATGCTCCCACATTTAGCATACATATCAATGAGGGCATTCCCTACAAATATATCAGACTGAAATCCATTTCTAATTATGTCTTCATGAACCTCTTTACCCTTTTCCAGAGCTGCCAAGTTAGCACATGCAGGTAGAAGACTAGTCAGAGTAACCGAATTCGGCTTCACATCCGTCAAACACATCTGCTGAAAGAGCTCCAAGGCCTCTACAAAACACCCACGCTGTGTACACCCTGAAATCATTGCATTCCATGATATGAGATACCGTTCTGGCATTTCGTGAAAAAGCTTCAGGGCTTTGTCAACATGCCCATTTTGTGTGTATCCTGCAATCATAGCAGTCCATGAGACTGCATTCCGTTCAGGCATTTTCTGAAAGAGCTCCAGAGCCTCGTCAAGACAGCCACACTGAGCATATCCAGCAACCATGGCAGTCCATGAAACTACACTTCGTTCAAGCATTTCGTCAAACACTTGGCGTGCATCCTCAATAACCCGACATTTAATATACATGTCCACAAGGGCACTCCCCACAAATACATCAGAATGAAACCCAGTTTTAATAATATCCCCGTGGATCTCCTTCCCATGTTCCAGAGCTGCCAAGTTCGCACAAGCGGGGAGAATGCTTGAATAACTGAACTGATTGGGTTGAACACCTGTTTGTCTCATTCGGAAAAACAGTTTCAATGCTTCCTTAACAAATCCATGGCTCGCATAAGCTGAAATCATGGCAGTCCACGAGACAACATTTCGTTCGGGCATTTCGTCAAACACTTTGCAGGCATCCTCCAGATTTTCACACTTGATATACATTATCACAAGCATGTTACCCAAATACATATCTGGATTAAATCCCGTTTGAATGATGTGAGAATGGACTAATTTCCCTTGGGATGGAGACTTATTATTTAAGCAGAGCTGCAAGAGAAAAACATAAGTGGAGAAGTTTGCACGAATGCCTTTCGTCTGCAATAAGTGAAGTGTTTCGTTGCGTTGCCCAGTGTCGCTTCCATAAGAACTCTTTCTATAACCGAATTCGGGCAGAATATCAGTTATCTTGGTGTTAGAATAAATGTTAATGGCCTCGACTCTATGATGGAACCAGATCAGCTTCTTCCTCTGACATTGAGCCATAAAAATTGTAATCGACTTTAGCATTCCTAAAAGACCGGAGCAATCTCATGTTTGAAGCATGGATTTGTGTTTGTGATCTTGCTCTCTTTCGCAGTGGTTTTGCATTAAAGAGAGCGCTGATGGCATAAGAATGATCAAATGGCTGTTAAGCGAAACCATATTTTAAGGTCTTTGGTTTCTTTAACAGAGGTAAAGTTAACGTATCATTTTTCTGTGTAGGTTCCACAACCTTGTTGTCAGGTGTTTGAGGTTTAGAAATTTACTGTGCGTAGAATTTGGATTTCTCGACCGTTAACTGTCTTGTTATTCCACTTACTGCAGAATTTGGAATTGTTAAACATTTTAAGTGGACTCACTACCAAAATTGTCTTTGTTATTTGGAATCTTATTGTGTCCAGAATTTGGAATTGTTAAACATTTTAAGTGGACTCACCACCTATTAAGTGATTATTTAAAACAAAATATTTACTTCGAAATAATTTTGAGTAGAATGAAAATTATATTTAAAAAAAATAAAAAAAAATAAATTAGATTGATAGTAATAAGAAAGTACAATAAAATAGGGGATTTAGGATTTTATTGGTTTGTCTTGTCTTTTCTGTGTTTAGCAAAATCGTTTCTATACTTGAAATAAATATTGCTCTAAAAACCAGTGAACCTATTCTTGATTAACATTGTTCTAAATTGCAGAGATGGATCATTCCTATTACACATTCCTATGGTAGTTTCTGAATTCATTAGTAGGTGCATTCAATTAAATTAGAATGTGTCCCGATTGTTAAAGAGAACCAGGGGCAAAATATTTATAGAAGATCTTGCCAGGATGTGAGCTGCAACTTTCCTTTGATAGTCGATCTGCTTTGCCATTTTGTCTCTGATAGATGTGGGAGATGGAGACAGAGTTGAAAACCTGAAGCAGGACTTTGATTCGGCATTTCCATGTATCTAGGTTTGATGAGTTCAAGGAGCCTCTATTGTTTTCCCAATCTATGATGGATTTGGAGTCCCCAAAGACATTGAGAGATGAGATTTCAAGCCAAGATGCATAGAAAGGACCCCCCGGAGAGCAAGGAGTTCTGCTCGTGAATTAGTTCCAGTACCGCAGTGTCAATGGAACCTGTAGTGTCTCTCAGTGTTTAGATAGATAACCATTCCGCATCCACAGGAGTCAAACGAAGAGGCCTCATCAAAAAACCCACTAGGAAGGAAGACCAGATGTTGTGAGGAGGAGAAGGGTTTTTAGGAGTCAATTGTTTGACAGGAGAGAATTCTTGATAGAATGAGAAAATGTTGCAGTTGGTTTGCCAGATGTTGGGAGGGATATTCTCAAAAGTGAGGGCATTTGTAGTTCTCCAAATTCCCCATATGATGAAAAAAGGGTAGTGTTTGGTGTTGTAGGTGGTCCTTAGGCCAACAACCAAGGCAGGAAAGGATGTCACAGTGGTCCCAGGATGCAAAGGGGTTAGTCATTCGGATCACATTTTTCCAGACAGAGGAAGCAGAAGAACATAGGATGAAGAGATGATTAATATCCTCTGGTGTAGATTTACAGAATCAACATCTTCCCGACCCCTGGAAGCCTCTCTTGCTGAGTGTGTCCCAAGTCAATATCATGTTATGCGCCACAAGCCAAGAGAAACATTTTATTTTGAGTGGGAAATTCCATTTCCAACTTCGAACTAGCCAATGAAGGATAAGATTGTTTCGGCAAGGGTGGTGGATTATCTCATATGCCTCAGATGATGTGACCCGATCTTGTTGTGATCCACCACACCAAGTAAATTTGTCTTCTTTAGTGGAGAGTACAATCCCTGAAAGTCTTAGATCAGTGATGTATGAATTCCATTCCTGGATCAGATGAGCAAGGATTTCCAGCTCTTCCCCGTCTTTCCAGTATGAATTATACTTGTGTGATATTTTAGTACTTAACTTTTATTAAGTAGAAAAAAAACTATACTTTTGGGGTATTATACTTAATAAAAAATATACTTTTGTGGTATTTTAATAAGTGTTAAAATATTCATTAGTGAGGGTGGAAAGATACTAAAAATTTAGGATCAAAGTTTGGAGAGCCCAAAACATTATAATCAATAACAATCGAGAGAAAACACGACATTATTCTAGTATAGAAAGAAAATTTAGCATTGCTTTAATAAGATTGATTTGATTTTGACTTTTAGTAATATATACTAATATTAAATTATGTTGATTGACCTCATTTATAAAAGTTGATTGGGATATAAATGATGAAAAATTATGCCTTTAGTATATATCAATCACATTTAGTAAGAATAGATATTTTTACTCGATCATATAGGAAATGGTTAATTGCAATATGATTGATGGTTAATGATGAAGCAAAATTATTAATCCTTTTAATGGTGACAAATGATGAAATAGAATTATAAAAAAAATTGTTTGGTCATGTTATGTGTTCTTATATAACAAGAACTGTTTGATGGAGAATGATGAAATAGAATTATAAATCTATTTGGTGGGGAGATCAAATTAACATGCATGAATTGTTGGTCCAATTGTGTGTTCTTATATTACCAAAACTATTTGATGGTCAAGAATGATGAAATGGAATTATAAATCTTTTTTATGGTGAGCTAAAACTAACATGCATAAATTGTGGGGTCTAGTTATTCCTATATCATTGGAATTAATAGCAATTGTGGGGTCTAGTTATTCCTATATCATCAGAATTAGTAGCATCTATAAACACATGCTCGATTGGTTTTTCTATGTATTTATTATTCATACAAACTACTAGGTACCCTGCACTCAGTGTTATCATTAAATGGAAGGATTGAATCATGGGAACACACCAGCCAATTCCAAAAAAACCATAACAATTTACATGGCTCAACGATAAGACTTCAATTTGATCAATTCAATAATATATTTAATAAGATGATAAATTCTACTTATAATTATAATTATATATATTTAGTTTATTTATTATAAAAAAGGAAGAAGAAAATAAAAAATAAAAGGTAGATAACTTTTTTTATGATATATATATATATATATATATATATATATATATATATATATATATATATATATATATATATATATAAAATGTGCCAGCCTAGAGCCATCTTA
This sequence comes from Pinus tabuliformis, assembly GCA_031772625.1. NCBI lineage: Eukaryota > Viridiplantae > Streptophyta > Pinopsida > Pinales > Pinaceae > Pinus > Pinus tabuliformis. The sequence continues at coordinate 710,256,707 of CM062806.1, read as the reverse complement.
ATTCCAGATCTATCAAGTGTCGAGAGGGATCAAATCTCTAGTGACGTGAACCACTTTTTTTAGTGCAAAACTTGAGGAAATGTTTGCAACTCAAGGGATTTGATCCCTTTCGACACTTAATAGATCCAATGTTAAGATGGATCTAGGCTGATTTAATATATATAAACTTGGTAGTTAAGGCAAACGACTTGAAGCTCTATTGTTAGACCCTAAAACCCAATAAGATCCTCTATTATACTGTAAAATCAAATTATATATATATATATATATATATATTTGTTTTTAGCTATGCCTAGCTTAATTTTATTTTTAATATTATCATTCAGTCTCCTAAATAAAATTCAATGACAATTGTATCTAAGCTAAGTTGTTATGAACATCTAAGATACATATTCCATTGAATTTTCATGCAGAGGTTAGACCTAATGGTTGACATAGTCTAGACTGAGCAACTCTAATAAATTTTAATGCAGGTAAAAGAATATAAACCAAATGGAGGACTACATGCACCATATTTTATTTTTTTCATGCTTGCATTTCTTTTCACTATAACATACCTAAGTAATCTACCTACCTCATATTCGTGAAAAAAAATACAAAATACAAATAAAATTTAAAAAAAAATCACAAAATCTTTATGATTGAGATGTGTAAGCATGGATCATCATACATCTAGTGGAAATTATTATCTATTTTTCAAAATTACATATAGTTGGGTTGATTATCAAGTTTATTGTTTTACCTTCTCCGACATGGTCATTTTCCAACCAACGTAGTTGAATGCACATAAGTGAATGTACATAGGGTTATTGTATATATGTTTATAATCCCCTCGAGGTCACTTGTCTTACCCTCCAATGACAATTATAATGATATTTCATGCGTGGTATAGATATACATGGTTCGGGTCTTTAATTTGATAGACCATGGCATAACTATTAACATATTCATTACAATTTAGTTATAAAACTCATATGACTCTTCTCGCTTGGTCGATCGGTAATATATTATTTTTTAACTGTTGAACTTTCTGGAAGAACAGTTGTCATGCATTGATTTCTCAACCTATGTAGTCATGTCTTCGTAGTACTGATGAGTTGTCGGTAAGTCCATGGCTCATCTTGTTAGGGTTACAATCAACAGTCAGAAATATTAAGGATTGGTTATGCGGTAAACACCCCCTCTTCTTGTCACACTTCACAGAGCTCATTCACACTCTCTGACCTGTTGACTGGGCTCTGTAACCTATAACAAACCCTTAGACAGATTGGCTCATCGCTTTGGTTCTAAAATTCGAAACACAGTGCAAGTACAGGTATACGACACCACAGATTTTTGTTTATTATTACAATGTTTGATTTAAGTTTTTAGGGTTAATCTCTAATACGCAATGGATTTTTTTCCAGGTTCCTAACTCTAGGAGTTGGAAGACCGTGACTAATCCTGCATTGTTCGACAGAAGTCGAAGTGTCTATGTTATTCTTTCTTCTACAAAGGTGTTGAGAGGTCTTCCTTGCCTCAGGGTTGTCCCAAGGGTTAACTCTTCTTCTATTTGTAATACTTCTCCATTAATATTCTCTTAGTGGATACTTATTGTTTTCAGTACAGTTCCAGACTCACTCTATTCAATACATGACTACAGGTATACTTTTCCTCCCTGCTCTCTGTTGAGAAATGTAAGGCAACTAGATTATGTCATTTCTCTTACTTTGATAACTGCTTGAGATTTAGTTTTGCTTATCTTGATTAGATTATTTTTCACCTTGATTATTATTGTGTTCTTTTCATCAAATAGCTACCAAACCATAAAGAATAGTGAGACAAGAGGACACAAGATATAGGCAATCAGTGAGGGCCAAAACCTCTCCACTTGAGAGGAAAACCCACAAGAATTCTTATCTTCTTATAGAATCTTCAATTGACGAATTCCAAGACCTATGACCCTTGACTAAGACCCTCCAAGACCAATCCCTTGACAAGCTTTGCTTCTAGCAATTCCTCAGCAACTCTTGCAATTTTGATCTCCAGCAAATTCTTTTGCCCAACAAATTCTTCTACAACTTGGACCTCTCCAGCTTATTCACAGCTTCGGCCTAGCACAACTTTGATCTAGTTGTAACATCACAACTTCGATGCAACTTCACAACTTTGATGCAGCTTCATATCTTCGATGCAGCTTCACAGCTTCGATGCAGTTTCACAGCATCGACGTAACTTCACAACATCAATGTAGCTTCACAGCATCGATGCAGCTTCACAGCATCGATGCAACTTCACAACTTCAATGCATCTTCACAGCTTCGATGCAACTTCAGAATTTCGTCTTGCCCAGTAACTGTAGAAACCCTAACAAAAGAGGGAGAGAGAGGCCCAAAACTTCAATCGTGTTCTTCTTGTTCTTCTTTGTCCTTTCTAGCTTCTAGCTTAAGGAGATCGAACTTGCTTGAGAGTGTTTCCAAATGAGGTTGAGTTCCTTCTTATATATAGGCTTTTGAGGGGTATGAATTGTTATCTTTAGGCTGACTTGTCCCTTCATGTAGGCCGACTTGATCTTTGCGCCATGACAAGGTCTTGGAGGGTCTTTTGACTCTACTTTGACTCAAAAACAAAACTTTACAATATGTAACATGCCCAAATGGGTCTTCAATACATGAAAATGACTCAATTGACTTTATGACAAACCTAGAAGCACTCAATGGGTGCTTGACCTATAAAATAAATTTCCTTGAGCATGAAACCCATGCCTCAAGAACAATATAATAAAATTATTTTTCTTTTTACATTAAATACATAAAATCATGATTACATGTGTCATCATGAAGACCGAACCTAGTTACATATTTCGACACTCCCTCTTAACTAGGGAGGTATTCATAATCCACACAAGGTACATGGACATTCTCAATCTGAAGAATTCTCATAAGAAGAGTTGGATTGGTAACCCATTTGTTTAGCATCATATGAACCAACATTGTCACATAGAGAGGCCTTGACTATTAGCTCTACCTTCCATAAGATCAGAGCACAATGTTGACGATACCAATGACTAATAGATGCCATCATCATTGTCTCTCAAGGCATATACTCCACCCGAGTATTCATAGGGTATGTCCTTCGAGGACTATTCTTATCTTGGATTCCCAATCCTCAAAGAATATTGGTCCTCTACAACTACTCTTATATTGTATGCATTACCACATACTCAAAGAGCATCAGATTCCATATTCTTACCCAATCCTCCATTATTTCTTCATAATATGAAGACAAGAATGATGTATATATCTCTCCTTTGAACCAGGGAAGATATACTCATTCTTATAAAGGAATGTACCCAAGATCCCTCTTATCCAGGGACTTGTCCAAGCTCCCTCTTAACTAGGTACTTGTTTCCAACAATAACTTGCTACCTTTGGTGAAGATCATGGGACCTTCAACTGCTTGAAGAGCTCCTCCTTTCAATGTCATGAATTTCATGTTTATCATTACGGAGCCTTCATCTTTTGGGACTTATTTGTAGGGCATCATCTTTTCTTCACAAACCATTTCAGTCATGTCATCCTTTTATTCATTGGAAAGTGATTTTCTAATTCACATTTGGCTTTTATTCATACAACTACCTCTTCCAAGTCATGTTTCCTTTAGGATCTTTCATCCAACCACATGAGTGCTAGTTGTAGGTGACATCTAAAACTCTCTTTCAGTGGCCTTGTATCAACCCATCCAGATGTTGTTCAAAAATTAAAAGAAAATGAACATCAAATAAAAGTTACCTTTTATGATGGCCTTTCATCATGACATCTTACTTGCACATCAACATTCTCCACATCCATAAGCACATCTCTAATAATTTCAATTTCAAGGGTCTCATTTCTTTACAAACCTCATCATGGTCTTCATGCCTTCTCTATGGAGATGTCATGGCCAAATCTTCTAGTCTTCAGATGTTGATTTAATTTTCTACATGATCATAGTTTCATCTTTCACGATCTCTCCTTAATTTCTTCACATATTGCTTCACAAGAACTTCCATCCATATTTCCTTCATCTTTTTCAAACACTTCATATTCGATGTGAGGACATATTATGTTGATTTCATCTAGTCAATATGTGAACCATGCCTTCATGCATCTTTACAAAGGAGGATATCTCTTTTCTTTGATCATGCTCATGAGATAGAGTATTTTCCCATGCAACCATATGATGACATGACTCAATTAAATACATGCATACATACCTCTTTCCTTCTTTTGGTCATCTAGGCTTCCTTCAGAATATTCCTTTTCTTGATTGAGAGTACTTCAACCATCTCTACATGTTGCACTCCTTTGTCACCATACCATGATCCTTCTAAATATTGAATCCCATACAAGATGGAATTCTCAACGAAATGCTTGCTTCCTCCAAGCGAGGTGAACCTTCTAATGAAGATTCCAATTGAGGATCTAGATTATCCTCATTTTAGCAGAAGCTCCTTTCTCATGATGATGATGTATGATGAACTCATTTTTTCATGCTATATTACTTTCTTTCAATCATATGAACTACACATGCTTTTAGTGAGGTCACCAAGAGCTACTTCCTTTATATGATGACTGCTATATCCATGTAGACTTCTACTTCATCTATTATTTAAATTTTTTCTAATGATATCATGATCAATTGCTTCAACGGTATGCTTCTATTATGATTCCATCTTCCACTAAGATGTATACCATTATAATGCTTCTCATCTTGACTATCATGGTGGAGGTCTTTACACCTCCCACTTCTCCTTGTTTTGTATTGGAGAAACCCTAATAGTGAATATCTATCCCTTTGGATTTCTTCTCATCATGTTCTTCCACTTCTTTAGTGATATGAGCCTCATTTATTTCTTTCATTTTGTTTTCCTTCTTGAATTTTGGACAATCTCTCTTGTAGTGCCCATATTCTTGAAACCCATAGCATTGGATCTTTGACATAATTTTTTATTTTTTTTAGGACCAAGCTTCCCAAACTTTCCTTTTCTCTTAGCCATGGAATCAAATGCTTGAATTTTTTCATTTGATCCCACGTCACTTTTTTCCTTCAACCTGGTTTCTTCAATCTTACACAATGACCAAAGTTCACTAAATGGGGTAGTTTCCTTCTTTCCATAGATGCTTGATGTAAAGTTGCCTCATTCATTTGGTAGTGCACTAAGCACTATGGTGGTCATTTATTTATCAGACATTATTTCTCCCAAATCTTGCAGTTGGTCTCGAATTTATGACACCCTCATAAAGTATGAGGTTATTTCTTCTTCCTTTGATATATTCATCTTGTGGAGTTCTCGTCTTAATGATATCACTTCTCCTGTAGTACTTATGGAGAAAAATTCTACTAACTTCTCGTATATTTATTTTGATGTCTCCAACTTTGATACATATGGTGTGAGGGGATCTTTGATGGATTCTATAAGGATCCTTTGAGCCCTTACTTCCCCTTTCATGTATTTTGAAAGAGCTTGAGCTTGTTCCTTTGGAGATTTAGTGATTAAAATCTTAACATGATCAATGACTTCGTTTTCTATGAGGATCAAATCAGTCCTCTTCTTCCATGCAAGAAAGTTTGATGACCCAACCAATTTGTTGCTTTCCTTGCAAAATGAAGTCATTTTGATAGCAGATTCAGTCATAAATAAAAAGGTACTTACTTGTCAAGTGAATATGCTTCTTGATGATAATATATTCAACTTGATGTTTTCTTTATTTTGATGATGATGTAGATAATAGAAGATGTCTTCTTGATTATTCCTTCAAAAGTGATCCTTCAAAGAGAGGGAAATCACCTTGATTCCTTGATGATTATGACAATGCTTCTACTTGCTTCCCTTGGATATAAAGACTTCAATATGATTCAAATTGTAGTCCTTCTTTCTTTGAGTAGAGGTAGGGTCTTTTAGGTCTTCTTCTTCTTGAGGTGATGATTGTGTGAGGTTCCCAAGAATGCTTCAAGTGTAGAATCCTTCTTTGAATGAACTAGGGTTTTGAGGTCTTCTTTAGTAACTTCTTTCAAGATGATGATTTAATAATTTCCCTTGAGGTGCCTTTGAGATGATTGGTCCTTCTTGATGATTGATTCTCTTGATGATCTTATATAACTTCGTCCCTTGAGTGTCCTTCTTTAATTTGTATTTCCTTGTCTTGTTACCTTAGCTCTGATTCCATGTTGAGAAATCTAGGGCATCTAGATTATGTGATTTCTCTTACTTTGATAACTATTTGTGATGTATTTTTGCTTATCGTGACTATATTATTTTTCACCTTGATTATTATTGTGCGCTTTTCATCAAACATCTACCAAACCATAAAGAATAGTGAGACAAGAGGACACAAGATATAGGCGATCATCCAAGGCCAAAACCTCTCCACTTGAGAGGAAAACCCACAAGAATTCTTCTTTTCTTATAGAATATTCAATTGATGAATTCCAAGACCTATGACCCTTGACCAACACCCTCCAAGGCAAGGTCCTTTGACGAGCCTTCCTTCTAGCAGTTCCTCAGCAACTCTGACAATTTCGACCTCCAGCAAATTCTTCTGCAACTTCGACCTCTCCAGTAGATTCACAACTTCTATCTAGTTGCAACCTCACAGCTTCGATGCAGATTCACAACTTCGATGCAACTTCATAACTTCTATGCAGTTTCACAACTTCGATGCATCTTCACAACTTCGATGCAACTTCAAAACTTTGATGCAGCTTCACAACTTCGATGCATCTTCACAGCTTTGATGCAACTTCAAAATTTTGCCTTGCCAAGTAATTGTAGAAACCCTAATAAAAGAGAGAGAGAGAGAGGCCCAAAACTTCGATCTTGTTCTTCTTCTTCTTCTTCTTCGTCCTTTCCAGCTTCTATCTTGAGGAGATTGAACTTGCTTGAGAGTGTATCTAGATGAGGTCGATTTCCTTCCTATATATAGGCTTTTGAGGGGTACGAATTGCTATCATTAGGCCAAATTGTCCCTCCATATAATCCCACTTGATCTTTGCACCATGATGAGGTCTTGGAGGGTCTTTTGACTCTATTTTGACTCAATAATTTTTTCTTTACAATATGTAACATGCCCAAATGAGTCTTCAATACATGACAATGACTCAATTGACTTTATGACAAACCTAGAATCACTCAATGGGTGTTTGACCTATAAAATAAATTTCCTTGAGCATGAAAACCATGCCTCAAGAACAATAATAATAAATTTATTTTTATTTTTACATTAAATACATAAAATCATTATTACATATGTCATTATGAAGTCCAAACCTAGTTACATCTTTTAACATGCTTTTAATGGATACTTATTGTTTTTAGTACGGTGCCAGACTCACTCTATTCAATACACGGCTACAAGTATACATTTCCTCCCTGCTCCCAAGGTAACATTCTTTATTCTTTTTTGATTTCTCACACACACAAGGTTATAATGTTACTTTTCCTTTGTGTGAATTCATTACAGGTTATGATTTTACTTTACAATGTTGTGTCTCGACTTAATGGAATTTGTTTTCTCTTCAGGCACCAAGTTCTCATTTTCGTTCTTACCCATTTGCTTTCAAGTGTTAACTATGGTTATTAGGGTTTTTCCACCTATCTGTGGAACCCTATCGTGTTCCTACCTACAGTGATAAAGATCGTTACAGTCTTCGAACCCTAGAAGGTTCACTCCATGGGTTCTTTCAATCTTGGGAACGAGTTATATTGAATGTCAAATTGCACCATTGATTGTAGAATTTCTGAATTTTTAATGTATATAGAAGAGTTTCCTTTTTAATAGAAACTTTTTTCGGGTTTGGATATTATTTCCAAGTTAATTTCTTTAACTTTCTCTATCTCTCTCCCGCCTTTGGGCGTTTTCGACATTATTATTGTAATGGTGTGTAATACCACTATTGGCATAGCAAATATGTAGTGCCTTAAATCTTTTCTTGTATTCATGAACCTGTATCGGCTTGCACGACATAACTTATGTAGCTTGCACTATTAATTTGATCAATTATTTAACATTTGTTCCCCTATGGAACCTTTGTTTCGGTTATTGATTCTATTGAACTAACCCTACATGTCCAAGGTTTTATCTCTAGTAATCTTTTAATTATTGACTATTCTATTTTCATGATTGTACTAGGTTCTTTTATAATTGGCATGTGTATTCTTCTTGTTTTACAAAATTGTAAATGGTTCTCCTTTTTCTTACGACTCATGCTGAAATAGTATCAATGATTACAGAACTTACTATCTCATTCTTTTTTTTTTCTCTAGTCTGTCAATATAGTTAATAGTTCTATCTTACAGTCATACATGCTCCAACTTATGTTATTCTACTTCATATGTATTTATACAATAGTTTTATTTTTCTTTATGTTGTAAACATAAACTTAGAACAATTATTCTTTCTACAAATCTAGTTTGGTCTGGAGTAACATGTGTGGGCTTGGAAACATGCTTGTTTTCCCTCTCCAAACCTTTCTTTTGAGTTCAAAACGATCTCTAGGTTGTTGGCATTTATCTAGCTTGGCCCGAAGACTAATCTAACTCGCCAAAAATATTAATATTCCATTAGTCTTGTTATACTTAGATCACAACATACCTTTAACCTATATGAAAATCATGCCACAACAATTACAAAAAACAAATTATATATGGGAAGAAACCAAAACAGAAACATACATGTGGTACTTATCTATTAATTCAGTATAGGTTGCCATGAAAATCACAAGGGAAAAGAGATTGCTCCACCCGAAAAATGAGAATGGTATCTACTATCAAAACTCCCCCCAAGCCAGTTTCACTTCCAGAGTCGTCTTTCTTGACAAGGACCACATCATGTCCACCTAGGCTTATCTGACCACACCAGGTCCTACCTAGGGTTTCACAGACCTCATAGATCTAAATTAGAATTTCACTGGCCAACCAGCTCAAGAATTCATCTTTCCTGGTAGCATCATGTTTGAGGTATCAAGTTTTCAACTTTAATTTCCTCCCTTGGGCCTCCTCCAACCAGGCTACAAGTTCTCAAGGTTGCCTTCGGCTTTTTCCCTTTCACCCTCTTGGCTCCCTTTTCCTTATCTGAGATGATTTATCTCAAGGGAGAGGACTAACTGCCTTCTAACTTCTTATAAGTGAAACTCTCATTTAACATCTTTTCTCTCCATAATTTAGAAAATAAATAAAATAAAATAAATAAACATTTATGTTTATTACCTATTCAAACCAGGCCTTCCATATGGACCACAGTCTCCCAGGTCATTTCAATAAAAGTAAATTAAAATATTTACAATTATGAGGGGTATTACATTCACACTTAAAAGTAAAATTTCTAACATATAAAATAAAATGAATAACATACAAAACAACCTGTAAAAATCTAATCTTTGAAGGCTATGTAATAAAGTGAGCAGAGTTGTTTTTCCAAAGTTTTACCTAGAAGACATGCATCCATAGAGCTATAAAGTATAAATGTAATGTGCCTTATTTAGTGGTTTCCTTTGCCCAATAATATGAAAATTGCTCATTTGCTGTGAAAATTAAGATTTACTTTGATCTACTTAAAAGTTTTTGTTACTATGAATGTCTCACATGAGAAGAATACCATGGAAAAACCATGGGTTGTGAAAACTTGTAGCCTAAAAACCTCCATCCATGAATTTACTATTTTATCTCAATTTTGTTTTAATTATTAATTATTAATTTTTATTCTATTTTATTTAAAAAATAAAATTTTATATATATATATATATATATATATATCACAGAAGAATATCATGGGAAAAACCATGGGTTGAGAAAACATGGAGCTCCAAAACTTCCATCCATAAATTTACTATTTTATCTCAATTTTATTTTCATTATTAATTATTAACCTTTTTTTTTTTTTAATTTGATCATTAGAGAAGAGTACCATGGGAAAAACCATGGTCCTCAAGCCCAAAAATCTCCATTACTAAATTTATTGGTTTATCCCAGTTTTATTTTCATTATTATTTTATTTTATTTTTTATGTAATTTGACCAAGTCAAAATGTTTACATAACATAACGTATAGATACTTATGAGTCAAAATTTAAAAAATATTGACATATTTAAAGCTTACATATCTAGCATGTAACACCTACACATTTAACATCTAACGCCTACACATCTCCCCCATATTAGGTTGTCGACGCAAAAAGTATTAATCTATAATATGGCTGATATTTATGGGCATTTAAAGCTTATATTAGGCTAGGTATTGTTAGACTCAAATGAAGTCAAGGAGGAAAGTATGCTTATGTTGGATGAAGTTTAGTGGTCTATAAGGAGCTTATATAGGCATTTGGGCCCTATCAAGGGTCATCTGGGTCTCCCCCATCAACATTCCTACTAGCAACAGGGAGCCTACAACAATGGATGCTTTTGACTTTTCCAAGTCTAAATGATGAGTATCACTCATCTTTATTGTTTTCGAAGTAATTTCAATAAGTTTTTTAGTCATGGGATAGATGATAGATCATGTTATCTAACATTGATGCATAGTCTTTTCATTGTTTTGATAAACTCACAAAAACATTATATGTGTATTTAGAAAAAAAACTATAGTGTAGACATTGGTTTGGTTTGGTCTAGTTTCCCAAGTGGGAGATTAGAAGAAACAAAAATCTAGCATGCTATTTCTCTTTAAAACATAAATAGAATTTTATTTTACCCAAAAAAAGGAGTACTTGTACATATATATACAAATTTTACATACACAAACACAAGGATAATTAAATAAACCAGCCTAGATCCATCTCAACCCTAGATCTATCAAGCGCCGAGAGGGATGAAATATTTTTAGATGCAAACCTCTTTTAAAGTGAAAAGATATTTGATCCCTCTCAGCGCTTGATAGATCCAGGGTTAAGATGGATCTAGGTTGGTTTTTATATACACATACCATATCTAGGTTGGATCCATCTCTCCTTATCTCTCACCTCTCCTCTTTATATTCCTTCATATCCTCTCTCTCAATGTCTTTTTTCTTCCCTCCCTTTCTCTCCACCTCCAACTCCATCTTTCTCTCCCTCCCTCTCTCTTTATTCATATCTTTCGCTCTCTTACACCTCTCCCTCTCTCTCCCCTACCCTTTACCCTCTCTCTTTCTCTCTCTCTCATTTTCCCTCTCTCTCCCTCCCTCCATCCATATGATGGATCATTTTCACTCTATGTAATTAATGTTATATTTAATGTCTAAAATATTTTTCTTTTTAATTTTTTATTGTTGAATGAGTTGTGTTTTTTTTGCATGTGGTATTGATAAGTCATGGTATTGTAACATTACAAGTTAATAATATCCATGGTAAAGTGGAGGTGGATATCAATGGTTAAGAAACTTGTTATAATGTAAGTTTATTATGGCTGTGGAATCATTATTAGTCCCTGCCAAGGCATGACTCTAACAATCCATTTGTCTATTGATCACTATTAGTTTAACATTGACCAATGCAAATTATAATGTTTAACTTTGAAAAATAGATATTCATTTTTCAATATTATTAAAAAAAAAAAAAATTCAAACTTTTGATTGGACCATAACTTGAAGGCCTTATTGCAGCATTTGCACAATATAATGCTATGTGGATAGCAGGCTTACATATTTTATGTCATAACTTATGGATATGGTTGCAATATTCATGTATGATTTTTAGATATATGTGTACTGATTTGTTATTATTAAGCTTTGAAAAAACCGTCCAAAAATAAAAATACTTGAAAATAACTTATACTCAAGTGAATAACATATCTACCATCAATTACTTCCCACCATAATTTAAGCAAGTCTTTGCATTAAAAAAATGGATAGGAATAAGATGTAAAAAATATACTCACAGGAGTTATTTCCCACCATTATTTATGCTTTCTTTAATACTTGTGCAGAAGTAAAATTCTAAATGTTTAGAATTTTACTACCCACCAAAATTTATGAGCGTAATTTCTAACTTGAGTTGGAGGGGCTAAGCCAACCTACAAAACAAAATTATTGTATCAAGTGGCGCTCTATAGCCGAGTGTATAAAAACTTAATACTTACAATATAACCAGTTTCTTAACCATGGATATCCACATCCGCTTTACCATGGATATTATTAACTTGTAAATAAGTTTTGTTACAATACCATTGCCCAATACCATGACTTATCAATAACACATGCTAAAAAACCACAACTCATTTAATAATAAAAAATTAAAATGTAAAACATTTAACATTTTAGACATTAAATATAACATTAATTACATAGAGTGAAAATTCTCCATCATATGGATGGAGGGAGGGAGAGAGAGGGAAAAGGAGAGAGGGGAGGGGAGAAGGAGGGGGGGGGGGGAGAAGGAGAGAGGGAGGGAGATAGTGATAGAGTTGAAGAGCTGAGAGAGAAAGAGTTGTGGGTAGGGGAGAGAGAGGGAAGTGTAATACAGAGGGAGATATAGGAACAAATACAGAGAGGAGGGGAGGAGGGGAGGGAGAGGAGAGATGGAGGGAGAGAAAGATGGAGTTGGAGGGGGAGAGGGAGGGAGGGAGGGAAGAACAAATACATAGAGAGAGACGAAGTGACAAGGTAGAGCTGGAAAGAGAGGGAGAGAGGATAGGAGGGAAGATAGAGAGGAGAGATGAGAGGGAGGGAGAGAAAAGGAAGAGAGAGACCAAGGAGACATAGAGATGGAGGGGCGAGAGGGGGAGAGAGAAGGAGAGAGGGAGGGAGATAGTGACAGAGTTGGAGGGTAGGAGAGAGAGATTGCGGGGGGGGGAGGGGAGAGAGTGTAAGGAAGAGGGAGAAGGAGAGAGGGATGGAGAGAGTAGAGAAGGAGATAAGAGAGAGAGAAAGGGAGAGATGGATCCAACCTAGATATGGTATGTGTATATAAAAACTAGCCTAGATCCATCTTAACCCCAGATTGAGGGATCAAATCTCTTTTCACTTTAAAAGAGATTTGCATCTCAAGAGATTTGATCCCTCTCGACGCTTGATAGATCTGGTGTTGAGATGGATCTAGGTTAGTAATATAAAATATTGAATTTTATTTTTTTTATTACTTTTAGCTTTTTATTATTAATTGATCCAAGATTTAAATGTTTACACTACAACATCCATCCTAGGCTCTATATCACCTTTAATATTTTGTTACTTTTTAGTTGAACCGACATATAAATGTTAAATGCTTATGTTAAATGTTAAAAATTTACACCTACACATCTACCTCCATATTGATTTTGAATTAGGGTTGACATTGACTTAGATTAAATTTTTTAAATTTTAAATGTTAAACATTTATGCTTTACATCTACCTTCATACTGGTTTGTAGAGCGCCTCTCGGCACAATATTTAAAAAATAGAATATAAATTTTGTAAATCATATATATAATTTACAAAATAAAATAAATTGTAGTAAACCTCGAGTGGTAACTCAATTTGTGATTGTCGTGATATGAAGTCTTTGTGAATTGTATGGTTTGAGGTTCAAATCCCCCCTAAAAACCTTGTGAGCCATGTGAAGGGGCACATATGGCTTCATCTAGAGTTTTGGTGGTAACAGTCGGAATCGACCATGTGTCATGCAAGTATGAGCCCCAACCTAGTTGTCAATTCCTCTATATACAAAAAAAATTAAAAATAAAATAAAATAAAATTATAGTAAAGAAAATAAGCTATTATAATTTAAAATTAAATTAATATTAACATAACTTAATAATAGATGTTATTAAAATTTAAAGTTTAAATTTTATTGAGCATTATAATATTTGCATAATTTTTTTAAAGTAATTTAAAATATTGGTATAGATAACTCTATATTTAAAGTTGCATGAGGTCTTCCACACCAATCGTCCTCTGGTATTAAATCATTATTGAGAGCAAGGTGGGCAAGCACGAGGGGGTTTTCTATGGCCCCAATGGAAAAATTGAAATGAAATTCTCATGGTGTTTGGGAGTAATGAGCAACTATCTTGTAGAAATGTACACCCTTCTTCAAGGATTAAATCTAGCTAAGAACCTATCTGTTAATAATATTATAATTGTGGGAGACTAATGATCTAATCAGGCATCTAATTGTGGGAACCTATCTAGTAGAAAGTAGACTAAATTCTCTATTCAAGCACATCAAAAACACTCTTTCTTCCTTCATTGGTTTCCAAGCTAAGCATGTACTCATGGATCTAAATGCAATGGAAAACTCTTTTCCAAATTCAACTACAAAGTTAACATCGGGACTAATGATAGTGGATGGAATCATAAGGGAGGTCCCCGTTTTGTATAATCGAAAGTAGAAGCTATACTCATATATGAATAGTTTGATTTTTTTAATAATTATATTTGTAAATGTTAGCCAAAAGTTATATGATTTCAGGCATCTTCTAAAGACTCCACACCTTTAGAATCCTATGGATGTATGTAACAAATCTAGACCGAAAGAGACTATTGATTTCTAGCTATGTATTATAAAAGTTGGATATTGTATGCCACTCAAAAAAGACAGGTGTTTTTCATGTCTAAAAGCATAGATTTTTCTAATATAAATTACTCTGTTACTCTTTGGATGATAAAGAAAACATCATTGAGAGCATATTGGCTATTGTTCAAAACCAGGGAAATATTGAGAGAGGGGGTGAATCATTATTTTAAAACTTTTAACAATTATTTACCCAAACAATCACAATCAACAATATATAAATGCACCAATCACATAAAATTTTAACACAAGAATTTTATGTGGAAACCCATATGTGATAAACCACAAATTCTTTTTATTATGATGCAAATGTAAGTACCAACTCCATATTACATCAAGTTGTGTAGACCACAACCTACTGGAGGCTCCAATCCCCTTTTCTTTGCAAGCACAAACTTGTTGGACTCCAACTATTTACAAATGCTAACCCCCTCGTCTTTTCAAACACCAACCTAAAGGAGGCTAACCTTACTGGGTTGACGTTTCAGGACCTTCCCCTCACGCGCTTTATAACCTACCAAAGTGAATTAGTAAAGAAAGGCGCCATTCGTTATCGCTTTCCTTTGCCACTCAAGTAAGTGTACGACATCATCTTGGGCCCCTTCTTCCTTCCATGATCTACAAGCACTTATTTTCTCTTCCCATTGGATCCCTCTTTCATTTAATTTTCAAACTCAGATACATAGGCTCTTTACATAGAATATTTTTGAACCAATTGTATAACTCTCAAATCTGTCAATCTTGCTTTGCCCTAACATTCAACTCCTTCTCAATTATGTTCTAGAATCCAACTCTTTACTAGTTCTTCATATTTTAACTTCACCTATGGCCCAAATTCGATCACAACGTTTATATCTACTATGCATCTCTTCTAATCAAGTTCAAATCCAATCTCATCTTTCACACTTGCTCTATTTTCTTTCCTTTCTCTTCAACGACCTTTCTCCCTTTAACAATAAAATCTATATCTCTGGTTAATTCTTCACCAAATCTCTACAACTCTCTTTCAAGTCTACTCAGTACCTCTTCACTTCTACATTGTAGGTCTTTATCTACTCTCTCACGTATCCACTCAATTTTGCCTAAAGGTCTCTCTAATATTGAGCTATATTCTCACATGCATATTAAGATCTCTATATTATTATGATTTCAACCCTTGCACTGAGGTCTATGGTCATTTTCACACTGTGTCTCCATCACACCTTCACAACATAAATTTTTTCATCTTAGATCTGCTATATCAGACACACTTCAAATTTCACATTCTCAACCTTATTGCAACACCATTTCTCAACTAATATGTACATTCATCCTTTACTCAGCATTCATCTCTTCATTTCATTCAAACTAACTATTTTATGGTGTATTCATAACTTCTCTCTCTATGTTGATTTTTACATTAGTGCACTCTATCTATGTTGCCTTGATTCATGCTATATGGGTTGTTGCTTTAATTCTTCATCCATATGAACTTGTATATTTAAAGAAACTTGGTGCCTTAACACCAATTTTTTATTTCATAGCCCTTACTAGCTAACTCACGTATACATATAACCATAGAACTTATCCATGATCTTAAAAAATTAGGTGTTTTGCACAAATATGTTTATTTGATGGTTAAACCACCATAACCTTCCACAACGCTCTAAGTGATTTGTTTTAGATCGATGGTTGAAAAACATATCCTGGGACCCCCCTGCCTACCTAATAGTTAACAAATGGGAGGGTGGGGGTCTGAGATTTGTTGCTTATGAGACATAAATCACCACTTATCTCCTTTAAATGCTCCAAGTGAATTCCACAATCTAATCTAATCTGATGGTATAAACACAACTTTGTGCCCCCCTACTTTTTTGAGTCTTAACAAGAGGCGAGGGGCTCTATATTTTTCGTATTCTCCCCAATGCAGCGTGGCACCACATCAATTAGTCAAGCCCACAAAAATTTCTACATGTGCACATACATTAACTAACATGTTTAACACTACATAACCTTACAAAACTAACCCTTGCTATGAATCCTAAGGTTTCTCCACCTACCACATATCACGCTCATTGAGTGCCACATCATCACTTTGCTACATCACTTGCACCTAGATGTCAGCTATCTCTACCACCTATTTGGGGTCAACTTCCTATTTGTTTCCGAAGAAATCTAGTATATAGGTGTTTTGGAAAGTAGCATAGTTCTTACATGCCCAGAGGCTCGTATACCTAAATACACCTCTCGCGGCCATTTACCTTGCCATGTCACCAAGTCAACTCTATTGTCAAATCATAAAAGTCAACCAATCAAGCTTTGTGACCTGTCATATCTTCCATGTGGTTCACATCACTTTTGGCCCTAGAAAATCCAATATCCGGTCTATTTCTTATGTAACTATTTTGTATACCTCTAAGGATCCTTAATACACTTCTAGTGTGGAACCAAGACAAATATGAAACATTGACATGTTTGTATTAGAAATAAATCTAGATCCAAGTGTTCGCATTGTGCAACCCCCAAATACTCGGATGCTCGGATTTTTCTTCCTCCACGGAACTTTTCTTTACTTAAACCTTGTCAATATCTAACTCCTGATTGAATCTGGATCTGGATAACAATGCAACCCCTGGATACATGAACGCTTGGATATCACTTATGCATATGAATAAGTCTGGATATTTCAATATCTAGATAATTTGTCTTTTCTTAACATTGAGCCAATCATGGATACATGAAGGCCTAGATTCATGGCTCTCACATACAATAAAACTTGGATTCATGAAGTATCAGATACAAAGCACATGGATACTTTGTGCTTCTAGGATAAGTTCTAATGAATTCAACATCGGCTTCTTTCTTCCAAGTGCCAATTTGGTTGCACCTCGTATGGCATAGATGCCTTGATTCCTTTAATCCTTATCTAACTGCTAAATACCACCTTCACTTCAAACCCACTTTTCTCTTCATTCATTGGGATTTTTACCAAGTACCATATATCATTGGAAAGGTCATTGAGATGGTTATCCAACCAAGCACTTTGCATGTGTTTTTGAACAAGTTACATGTAGACACCATGCCTTTAAATATAAGCTATTAGGCTACACATCCAATGGTAAAAAAACATAACACACATTAGTAACAACATCAATAAGCCCCCCTAAACTTTCACGTTACATAAATGACAACTAATTTCAACCTCCTTCAATAAAATTCCTCTTTTGCATTGATGGAAAAACCACAAAACATTGCAAGTCATTGGTGGAAACACCACCACTTTGAAACTCTGCCCTCTTCAAGTTGTTGAAGATACTGCTATTGTTTGCTCACTCTCCCCATTTGATTCTAATAGGTGAATGGTTGATCACTCTTACTTGATCACTCTCCATCTTCAATATATCTTTACACATTCTATCTTATTTCCAATGCGTGCTCACTCTCCCCCTTTGACATTAATGGTAAAGAGTGTTGGTACTAAAGGTACACAATTTTCTCACTTTTCCTTGTGATGCCTCACTGGTGCATCGGATTTTAGATGTCAATGTTTGATTAATCTCCCCCTTTGATCATTCTCCCCCTAAAAGGGATTTAGTCATAACCTAGATATAATAGGATTTGGATATGAAATGTTACTCATCATACTCAGTGCTACCACTTAAATCAAGTGATACCAATTGAAAACAAATAGATACAAACTTAGGAAAGATGCAAACTTTCCATTTCATAATGTACTTTAATCCACTTTTCTCCCCCTAAATTTGAGCTTCTCCTATTGATCTAAGTCTTCTGTCGAGGTACCATTTAAATGACTCTGTACTACTATATCAATCCACACTTAAACCTACTCCAAAAATCACACACACTACTGCACTAATGGTTGATCCAAATACCAAGAGCTCTCCCTTGTTATACCAATTAACTAGGTTGTATTTATATTGTTGTACAACTAATATAATGAATACTAATGGTTGTTTCAATAGCCAAATTCTTCCATTGCCTTAGCATGGCAGGGTTCTTATACTTGTGACTACTGACGCGAACTGTTTCAGCCACTTATACAAATGAAATAAGACGAAATACATAATATTTGCAAACTTTTCATTTCATGTTTTACTCGAGCAATCAACTCCCCCTCGACACATGCTACTACTGATCTTACATCTCCCCCTGATATTATTCACTATTCTCTTCTTTGACCTCCTAACATATATCTATCCTTGAAAAAAAATTCCATCTGCCTTCTTTCCTTTTGGTTGTTAGAAATTCATGTGGACTTGTATTTACTTTTGACACCATCTTTACTTCAATTCACTTGTTCATATTGCTTTCTAGCCAAATGAACTTTACTTACTACCCCTAATATATCTCCAGTGGTTTTTTCAATGCATCACTCTTCTTTTGTAGCTCACCCTCAACGATTTCTATCTTCTTTACGTGACTTGAGATTTTTTTGCTCATCACTTATCTTTTATCGATAGGTTGAGATATATAACACTCTCATACTACAATGCTTTGATTTACCTTTATTAAGGACATATGCATTGCTTGAGGTCTTGCTTGTTGTTGCTACTAATCTACTAGATTTATATTTCCTTATTTTACAAACTTCAGAAGAAAAAATGACACAATGTTCATTATCAAACATTTGACTTGCACTCAGGATATTGTGCTTTATGCCTTCAACCAACAGGGCATCTCTAGCCTTAGTTTTTTCTATTGGGAAGTTATTATATTCTTTCCCCTAGGGGATTACAAGGAGGGTGACAACCCCCCCCGCAAGATGGTTTGCAAGGGGGAGGCACGCCCCCTACAAAGGGTTCGAGGCAGTGCCCCAGGATTTATTTATTTTATGCGGACCCAAAGATGCTAGGTGGACCTACCCATGGTTTCGTGTATGGTTTTAGGCACGATGGTTTTTTCCTATGCTATTTTGTAAATCTGATCAATGGAACTATGGTTATGTTCTAATCTAGGGTTAATGAATTGGGGTTTATGAATGCTTCAACATGTATATAATGTATTGTAACATTGAAAGGAATATAATGAAAAATCAATCTGGTTTTCCTAGTTTGGGTTCCAGAAGAAAACCTTTGTGTATATTTTATGTTCTCGCCATTGTATATTTTTTATGTTTTAAGAATTTGTTTGCAAGTAATTTCTGTACAGGATTGAAACCTACATTTGGTATCAGAGTAGTTGGCTTCAAGGGGACACCTTTACTACGAAGGGGTTTTTCTTGGGCCTGTGGTATACCCTGTAACATTGGAATATATGCAAGATCGATTCTTACAGTGAAAGAAAATGGCGAACAATGGAAAGATAAAGGTCGAGAAATTCAATGGACAATGTTTTGAGATGTGGAAGCTCAAGATGGAGGATTTGTTGGTGGAAAAAGACCAATGGATCGTTCTAGATCCAGGTACAGCACCAACAAGAATGTTAGTAGAAGACTGGGGCAAATTTAGATCTAAAGGTGAAGAGAACAACACCATTGTGTCTATAAAATTCAGTATTGTTGAATGTATTAGGGGAAGCTATGGCAAAGGATTTGTGGGAAAAATTAGGGACTTTGTATCAATAAGTCTTTGGTGAATAAACTATTCCTATAGAAAAAATTGTATAACCTGAGGAAGAAGGATGGATACTTAGTGAAAGAGCATATGAATACCTTTAATACTGTGGCAAGTAAATTATTATCTATTGATGTTAAAATTTCAGATGAAGATAAGTGCATCAGTTTTATGTGTTCTCTACCAGACTTGTAGGATAGTTTGGTTGTTGCTATAAGTAGAAATACAACTACCTTGAAGTTTGATGAAATAGTATCATCCTTGTTGTTGGAGGAGATGAGATGGAAAAATATGGAGAGCTAGAACATATATGCCTTGTATGTAAGAGGATAGACCCATAACAAAAATAGAAATAAGTCCTCAAGTTGGAGATCTAAATCTTTAGGAAAATCTATAAAGGTATGCTAGAAATGTGGAAAATAAGGGCACTACAAAAAGGATTGTAGATTTAAAAATCCTAAGAAAGGAAATGGATTTGATGATGCTCCTTCTGAAGAGGAAAAACAACCTGAAATGAAGGTGGGGATGTTTACTTGGGTTCTTCTTCAAGTACACATGTATATCATGAGGCATGGTTGATTGACTCGGATGCATCCTTTCATATGACTCCCCATGGGGAATGGCTCTACAAGTATGAGAAATATGATGGTGGTGATGTATTCCTAGGAAATGACAGGAAGACCAGAATTAGGACATGGAAAAGTCAAGTTGAAGTTGCAAGGTGGAAGGACTAGAACACTTCCTGGTGTTCTTCACATTCCTAGATTGGACAAAAATCTAATTTCTGTAAGCAAGATGGATGTTACAATTATAAAAATAGTGTTTGAGAAAGATACCTGCAAGATGGTTCGGGGAGCATTGGTATTGATGAGGGGAATTCTAATTGGAACTTTGTACAAGCTTCTAGGTAACATTGTTGTTGATGGGTGCAACAATTTTTTGGTTCCTTAAAGTGGAGTAGAAAATCTTCTAGTCTCTAGTGAAAACACTTTGTTGTGGCATCAAATATTGGGACATATTCGAGAGAAGTGTTGGGTGTGGAGCCTGATTATCTTCTATAGTACCGGCATATTGGACCCCAGTTCAAAATGGGGCGGCAACGCCGCCCGTAAAATAATCGCTGCCGTGGGGGGTCCAGGGGGGGGCGGCAACGACTTTTGGGAGCCCCCCCCTGGCGGGGGGTTTCGGGGGCAGCGCCCCCGAAGCTAAAAACAGCTGTAAAATTGCCTTGTAAAAGTATAGTAATTTCTAGTCAATCTGGGCCGTTCATTAGGCGGATGATCTGAAGGTAGAACTTATGTTTAGTTTAGGGTTTTTTGCCCTAGAAGGCAACCCCTCTCTTTATATGAGGGCATTGTATTTGAGGCTGTGAGATAGATGTGTATTCGGTGAGCGAGAAACATAGAGGTGAGACTGTGAGAGAAAACAGAGGATATTACAGCGGTTTTGCTGTAGGTTGTATCTCTTCATTTTGCTGGATAATAGAAAGGAAGGACTGGATGTTCGGGGTGGACGTAGCCCAAACTGGGTGAACCACGTATATCTGTGTCTTTCTTGTTTTGTGCGTTTTCTGTGTTTATATTTCTGCAATATTTTATGTGTTCCATTGCTCCGTAATATATAATTTTCTAACAAGAAGGGCCTTCGAATACTGCATGGTAATGATATAGCAGAAATCATGACTAATTTCTCTCTAGATTTTGCTTTATGTGAACATTGTGTATATGGGAAGAAGAATCTAGTGTGTTTCCCCTTTGGTGCTAAGAGGGTGAAAGGGATATTAGAGCTTGTGCACAAGGATGTGTTTAGACCTGTTTCGGTTCCATCTCTAGGTAAATTTGTGTACTATGTATAATTTATAGATGACTTCTAGCGGAATACATGGATATATTTCCTTAGGAAGAAATCTAAAGTATTTGAAAGGTTTGAAGAATTTAAGGCTTTGATGGAAAATCAGAGAGAGAATAAGATTAAGGTGTTGAGGACAGATAATGGTGGAGAGTTTTGCAAGAAGGAAGAGTTCTGTAAGAAGTGTGGTATAGTACAACTTAATACTACTCCATATACACCCCATTGAAATGGAGTTGTAGAAAGAATGAATAGGATGTTGATGGAAAAGGAAAGAAGCACGCTCAGTGGTGCTAGATTAGGGCAGGAATTCTAGGCTGAGGTAATGGATACTACATGTTACATGTTTAATAGATCACCTCCATCAGCGTTGGAGGATAAGAATCTACATGAGGTATGGGCTGGTAAGAAACCCTCTCTCTCACATCCCAGGGTATTTGGATGTGATGCATGTGTACATGTATTAAAGGAGAAAAGAACCAAGTTAGATAGTAAATTTGAAAGGTGCATCTTTATTGGGTATAAGGATGGTTTAAAAGGTTACGATATTTGGAACCCAAAAATAAGAAAGGTTGTGTATAGTCAAGATGTGGTGTTCAGAGAAGTGAAAGATGTTATTAAACTTGAAGTATTGCCAAAGGAAAACAAACCAAAGAAGAATTAGACTTTACAGACGAACATGAATTAGAAGAGGAAGAGTTGCACACTCGAGTTTTTAGGAGATCAATTCGAGAGAGAAGAAAGCTAGAGAGGTATAGTCAATTTATGTTCTAATTTTGTTTTATCTATTGTTGATGATGATCCTAGAACTGTCAGGGAGGCGGTAGTTTCATAAGACGAAAAACTCGGGAAAAAGGCCATGTTTGAAGAAATGGAAGCCTTGGACAAAATTGAGGCTTGGGATATGGTGGAGTTACCAACTAGAAGGAAACCCATTGGCAGAAAATGGGTGTTTAAGAAGAAGATAAATTCAAAAGGCAAGGTGGAGAAATACAAAGCTCAATTGGTAGCAAAGGTTATTCCTAGGTGTCGTGAATTGATTTTAGTGATATTTTTTCTCATGTTGCCAAGTTAGCTTCTATTATATTACTTTTATCTGTTGTTGTATTTTTTTTGAGGCAGAACATATGGATTTGAAGACAACATTTCTTCACGGGGATGTGGAAGAAGAGATCTATATGAAGCAACTAGAAGGCTTTGTAGTTAAGGGTAAGAAAGAACTAGTATGTAGGTTAAAAAAGTCTTTATATGGGTTAAAGCAGTCACCAAGGATGTGGTATCAAAAAATTGACACAAATATACAGTGACTTGGCTTCACAAGAAGCAAAGCATATCATTGTGTCTATTTTAAATTAATTGGTGATTGTGTTATTTATTTGGTATTGTATGTGGATGATATATTTTTGTCTAGAAATGACAGAAATTATCTAGGATTTGAAGAACCAATTGTCCTCCAAATTTGACATGAAGGATCTTGGTGTTGCAAACTATATTTTGGGCATAGAAATTAAATGAGATCAGGCAAAGAGGAAGCTCTAGTTAAACCAGAGGAAGTATGTCAAGAAAATATTCCAAAGGTTTAATATGCAGGATAGTAAATCGGTGAAGGTTCCTATTCCTGTGGGTGTATATGTTGAATAGTGTCCAAAGACACAAGAGGAGGAAGAGGACATGACCCTTGTTCCATATGTGAGTGTAGTTGATATCTTGATGTATGAAATGGTATGTACTAGACCAGACACTACACATGCAGTGGCAGCATTGAGCAGGTTTATGTCAAAACCAGGAAAGCAGCATTGGACAACAATGAAGTGGGTTTTAACATTTTTCCGTGGCACTAGTGATTATGGTCTGTGCTACTAAGGAAGACCAATATTGGAAAGAGCTCTTAACATGTATGGCTTTGTTGATGTAGGTTGGGCTCGACATCTAGATTGGAGAAGATCTACAAGTGGCTATGTGTTTAACATTTTTGGAGTAGTAGTATGTTGGATGAGAAAGAGACGGTCTATAGTGGCACTTTCAACTATAGAGGTTGAATACATGGTAGCCACTCATGCAAGCAAGGAATCATTTTGGTTGCAGAGATTGTGTTCAAGTATGGGGTTGGTAGAGTGATCTATAAGGATAGACTGTGACAGCCAAAGTGAAATTTTCTTGGCAAAGAACACTACTTTTCATTTGAAGACAAAGCACATTGATATTCAGTATCAATTTGTGAGGGATATGGTTGAAGACAAAAATTTGTTGCTAGTAAAGGTGAACACTTTAAAGAATGTTGCAAGTGAATTGACAAAGTTTGTGAGCACTAAGAAGTTTTCTTGATGTAGAGAAACAATGGGTGTTACACCCTGGACCAATGATTATGCACTCTTACGCCCCCCTATGTATAAAAAAAAACAAGTGGGAAAATGTTGGGTATGTGTTATATTCTTTCCATGACTAGCTCCATGCACTATTACATCGTGTTGGGTGCAACAAGGGGGTGGTAGTCCCCTTGCATTAGGTTTGGCACAACACCCCAGGATTTTTTTCTATGTGGACCCAAAGATGGAGTGTGGACCTACCCATGGTTTCGTGCATGGCTTTTGCACATGGTTTTGGGCATGATGGTTTTTTGCCCATGTATTTTGTAGATTCGGCCAATGGAACTATGGTTATGTTCAAGTCTAGGATTAATGGATTGGGGTTTATGAATGCTTTGACATGTATAAAATGTATTGTAACATTGAAAGGAATATAATGAAAAATCAATATGGTTTTCTCGGTTTGGGTTCCAAGAGAAAATATTTGTTTATATTTTACAGTCTCACCATTATATATTTTTTTATGTTTTAGGAATTAATTTGCAGATAAATTTTTGCGTAGGGTTAAAACCTACATTTTCATTGTCAGGGCTAATTAATCCTTTTCCCATTATTTTGGTTGGTATATCATATTCAAGAATTACATTTCCACATTTGACTTCCTTTAGAGAGATAAATTCGCTTTTATCTTTTATCATGTGTTTTGAACATTTACAGTGTATATACCACTAGTCCTTTTTGTCTTGACCACCTAGAGATAAATTGCATTTCTCCTTCATTTCTTATTTATTTTTCCATATCCTTGTGTTTTCTTCTTGCTTGCTTTGCTTTGGAGGACTTATTGAGATGCTACTACAATCACTTGCTTCATGTCCAATATTATCATACTTGAAGCATTTATAAATATGTTATTTATAGATAATATTGTTGAACCAATCTTATAAATCTCAGATCTACCAATAACTTTTCTTTAACATTCACCTCCTTCTACATCTATTCTCAAATCCAACTCAAGCTCAGATCTAATCTCAACGTTCAAATTTGATCTCTTTTATTTTCTTTCTCTGCGACAACCTTTATTCCTTTAGTAGTAGACTATATATCTCTGATTTTTTTTATTCAATTGATCCTTCACCAATTCTCTACAACTCTTTTTTAATTTTTCTCAACACCTCTTCACTTCTACATTCCACATATATGCCTTCTCTCTTGCAAATCTACTCAATTTGGTATATAGGTATCTTTGATCTCGAGCTATGTTCTCACACACATCTTCAGATCTCTATATTGTTCTAATTTAAACCTATGCACTCAGATATGTGGCCATTTGCACATTGCATCTCCATCAAACCTTCATAGCACAACTCTTTGCATCTCAAATCTACTATATCAAACACACTTCAGATTTCCAATTCTCAACCTTACTACAACTATAGATCTCAAACGATCTATATATTTAGCCTTTATTCAACACTCATCTCTTTGTTTCATGCAAGCTACTTGTGCTACGGTGTTTTCACATCTACTCTCTCTTTCTCTTGGTTATTGCATTTGTGCACTCTACCTATGTTGCTTTGATTCCTACTATATGCTTTGTAGCTTTAATTCTTCATCCCTACGAACTTTTATTTTCAAAGAAATTTGGTGCCCAATTGCCATTTTTTGTTTCATAGCCCTTGTTGGCTAGATCCTAGATGCATATAACCATAGGCCTGAACCACGATCTTATCTCATAAGGCGCTTTGCACAAATATATTTATCTAATGGTTAAGCCATCGTAACCTTCCACAACACTCCAAGTGGTCTATTTTAGATTGATGGCAAAGAACATATCCTGGGACCCCCTGCCTACCCAACAGTTAATGAACGAGAAGGGTGTTTGAGATGTGTCACTTATGTGACTTAAATCACCCCTTATATCCTTTGAATGCTACAAGAAAATTGTCTAGTCTGATTTGATATGAGGGGAGGGACACAAATTCAGGGACCCCTACTTTTCCAAGTTTTAACGAGGGGGAAGGGGCCCTAGATTTGTCATATTCACCCCAATTTAACATCACACCATGTCAATTACCCAAGCCCACTTAAATTTTCGCTTGTGTACATACATTGGCCAACATGTTTAATACTACAAAACCTTACAAAATTGACACATGGTGCCAATTTCGAGGTTTTTCCACCTCACCCACCACATCATCTTTTTGCCATGTGTCATGCCACCTCACTACCATGTATCACTAAAAAAAGTGCCACTTTGGCACGCAAAAGTGCCAAATCTTCCTAACACGTGTCACACTCATAGAGTGCATCACTTTGTTATGCCACTACCACCTGTCACCATTGTTATCACCTAAAAAACTATCACCTAGCCATTTCTAAGTAGGTGGATCGAAATACACCATGTAGGATTAATTTTACCATAGTAAAATCACTTTCACCATAAGAAATGATTTAGTAAACCACTTTTATTAAATTATTTTTTATTAAAACTAGAAAACCCTATGAGAATAATTGAATAAATCTTTATTTATTTAATTTTCTCTAGGAATAATTATTAAATCATTATTCCTTGGACTCACATTTGACTAAATTACCTTGGAATAATTAAATAAATCACTATTTATTTACTATTCCTTAATTTTATTTTTGGAATAATTGTCAAATCACTATTTAATATTTTTTTCAAATTCACACCTTTCTTAATCCTTGCGAAGTGATTAATAAATGATTTTATTTATTAATTATTTATAAATAAAGATATTTGACCATTTTGAATATATTTCCCTCTCCAAAAAATATAATAAAATATTCCTAACGGTTAGATCTTGATTTGGTCAATATTATTTTATTATTTTCCATTTTCAAGATCAACCCAATACTTTGTTATAAATAAAAGGGTTTTCCATTCATCCTTCAGCACGATCACTATCATCGTCACCATTATCATCTCATGTCATTTGAGCTCCCACTTGAGTTCTATCTTTGTTTTGGGTTTTTATGCATATTGAGAGAGAGAAACATAGTGTTGAAGTAGAAGGACATAAAAGGACTCATCCCACGGAGGGGGATTTATAAACCCATGTTGTAGATATCCTTCACCATGTGTTATTAATAAAATATTATTCAATTAAAGTCTTCTTCTATTAGGTTATTGCATCAGTTAATTCTTGTTGTTTTATTTTTTAGGTTGCGCATGATATTTTTGTTGCACGACTTTCTTCTTTTGTCATTGCATATTTGAAGCGTAAACAACCACATCTTGTTGTTATGGTCACTTCTCATCAATGACATAAGTGAAGTATTTTTGTTACACTTGCTAAGAATTTTCATATTAACAACCATCTAGTTGTCAGCTCATGTTGCCACCTGTCTAGGGTCCACCACCTATTTATTTATGAATACATATGATATCCAAGTGTTTTGGAAAGTAGCGTAGTCGCTACATTCCTAAAGTCCTAGATACTCAGATACACCTCTCGCAACCAATTACCTTGCCACATCACCAAGCCAGCTTATCTTCCAAGTCATCAAAGTCAACCAATCAAGCTTCTCCACCTGTCATCTCTTCCACATAGTTTCCACATCAACATCAGTCTGAGAAAATCTAATATCTAGTCGATTTCTTATGTACTTCTTTGTTATACCTCCAATGGGCCTAAATACCTAGATACACTTTCTAGTGTGGAACCAAGACAAATATGGAACTTTGACGTGGCTACATTAAAAATAAATATAGGTATGGGTGTTTTGCTAAGTGGCTACATTGCGTAACCCGCAAATACCCGAATGCTCAGTTATCTCTTCCTCCACATAACTTTTTTTTACTGGAAGCTCGACATATTTGACTCTTGATTAAATTTGGATCAAGATAAAAATGCAACCCTCAAATACATGAATGCCTAGATATATCTTGTACATCCAAATAATTTGTGATATCTAGATAATCCACCTTTTCTTAACACTACACCGATCCTGGATTCATGAGCTCTTGGATATAGGAATTCCTGAATTCATGAAGTCCCAAATACGAGAGTGCCCGTATACTTTATGCACTTTCACCCCTAATGGCTCAGATGCCTAGATTTCTTGAATACTTTTATAATTGCGTAATAGCATTCCACCGGTTTGTTTAATATTGCCTTCACTTCAAACCACATTTTCTCTTCATTCCTTGGGATTTTGACCAAGTACCATATACCATTGGAAAGGTATCCTAGAGGGATATCCAACCGAGCATGTACATGTGCCTTTAAACAAGTTACCTTCAAAGATATGTCATTAGGCTACACATTCAACAATCAACAAACAAAACACACATCAATAACAACATAAGCAAGGTCCCCTAAACTTGGATTCACTTGACATCAATGACTAGAATTGACATTAATGACAACAACTATAAACTTGCTTCAATAGCGATGTAGTTGACAAATAAGTGATGGAGCTAAGCCATGAATATATTTTCATAGAATGATTGGTTATAAAAAACATGGATGGTTTCTTTTCCCATTTCCATAGGTACAATATGGTTCTTACTTGGACATTTGTAAGCATTCACCACACCCTCCTACCTAGTGGGTGATGATATTTTAAATTAAATATTAAATGTGGTGAGTTCACGTGTTTCTTTTCAATGGGTGATAATAAAAACTCCATTATTAAGTTGAGGAATAGTGGACAATGTGATAATAAATAAGGAAAGAATGATATGCATGCAATAAACTATTCATTCTTAAGAGGTAGGCCACCAACATTTTACAATAAGACACCAAATTTATGAAGAAATCATCTAATGAATAGATAAGATTTTAAAAATTATAAAAAATAATAAAATAATTTATAAAGTATAACTATGAAAATTATTTAATTTTTTTTAGTCAACACATAAAGTAATAAGCATTCAGTGATCAATTGAATGTTATACACCATTGATAGGCATAATAATATAAACATTTTATCATTCATAAAGGGATACATCCTATTATGTAGTTGAGTGGTCAAAAAGTCACTAAATACATCATAATATAGAGCTTCTTTAAAAGTCAGGTGTCTCTCCATTGAAACAACTCCCTAAAATCATAAGCTTGTAAGAGAATTAAAGATATCATCAAATAGTGAAACAAAAGCATCTGCAGATGAAAGATAAAGTACACATAGTAACTCCATCTTTATTTTCTTCCAAAACCATAATGACGTGTGACAGTCATTGTCCCTTTATAGATGAATTACCAGTGTCCAATTCAATTCCTTATATAGATGAGTGAAAGAAATATTATTAAAAAGAGGCAACCACCTCTCACAACCAATCCCCAACAAGTCTAAGCTAAGTATTTTGAAGATGAGGGAAACATTCATCCAATTAATGACAAGGGATGAGTCCTCATAAATCTACATGTGCTTGATTGATTTGTAAATTGTCGTGGATATTCCACTTGACCATTCGTCACAACGGATTTGATAAACTATATTTAAAGATCTAAAATCTACACTATTAATGTTTTATTTCTCTTTAGATTTCTAGATCTATAAATTATTGTTAATTGTGTATGTATGCAAATAAAAATTATGCAAAAAAAAAAAAACTCACAAAATACGATTAGACACAAGATATGACTTGGGAAACCCTTTAAGGACAAAACCCAGATGTAATGTTACGTTGCTTTGCTCTCTTTCTATAAATAGAAAGTGGTCATTGTTATCACCAAAAAATGATCACCTAGCCATTTCTAACTAGGTGGATCGAAATACACCATGTAGGATTAATTTTACCGTAGTAAAATAAATTTCACTGTGGGAAATAATTTAGTAAACCACTTTTATTAAATTAATTTATGATTTAAATAAATGAAGAAATTTAAGAAACTAATAATAAACCACTCATACAATAAATAACAGAAACATAGAAAAACTAGACATGGCGGAAAAGGCCTCAACCTTACATCATTCCTCACATTCTCATTATTAAATAATGTTTATGATACATATAAATACATGAGGAAGTTTGTCTCAAGATAGTGCATCTATCTTGAACAAACTTGGTTGAGAAAATATCTCAACAACACACTAATCTAGGAGAACTGGTTGGAGAGAATCTCTCATCCTAACTAAACTCCCTAGTTTGAGGAACTAACTCCTAATTCTCAATATTTGATTTATTTAATTATAATTTTGGATTTATAATTGTTTTATTATGAGAGTGAGGCTAACATTCCCCCCCAATGATAAATCCAAAATAAAAACAAGGACCCCTCTTCCAATTTCTCAAGTTGATCCTCAAAAAACATTTCCCTGAAAAACCGCCAAAGCTGGATGCTAAAGAAACTGCAATATGAAGAGACCATGAGTCAGTTTCATGTCTAATTCATCTCTGAATGTCACTTGACAACTCCATCACGTGCCAAGCTGCAAAAGGATCCATTTTTCCTTTGCTTGCAATCAACATCCTTTGTTCACTGACAAAATATAGAGAACACACCCACTGGCTGATGATGTTGTCGAGACTTTCATTCTGACAATCACTGTCAATTTCACTGTTGCTTTTGTTGTGTTTGAAAACTACTCACTGCTAACTTTGTTGTCAATCGCCCACTGGCGAATTTGTGGATGCTCACTCACTGATGAAAATGCCCACTGGGTACTTCGCTAATGTTGTCGAGACTTTCAGTCTGACAATCACTGTCAATTTCATTGACATTTTCCCCCCTTTGTCAACTGAAAGGAGAGACAATCTTCTTCAAATTATTTCTGAACTCCCCCCCTTCAGGTGTAGGAGTGTTTCACTGGTGTACTCCCCCGTTCAACTACATGAGAGTACCATCTTCATTTTACTGTAGAATTGGTCTTCATGTGAGACTAAATCCTTCGGTAACACATAGACAATTGTTTGACTGTAGATGACCACTTCCAAGGATCAATCCATGCGTAATTGATCTTCACTCTGGATGGTTGATTTCGTTGGCAGCATCTTTCGGATGAATGATTTTTCTTGCCACAATGGTGACAAGGATGGAGGTCAAAGCATGTACTCTCCATATGGCCATTTCGTTTACAATGGTTACACTTAACCATATGCTGATCACTGTCTAGAAAACCAGCACTTACAAATTGAACTGGTTTTGAGAAATTTGGAACAAACAAAGTGTTTTCTTTGTTGTATCCTAGGCCATGTTGATCTTTGTTGAAGAAGATTTCTTCCCAAGGTCTGATCACCTTCTTGGAAAGAATATCTTATTATTGTTCTTCATACTTGTTGCTGCTGTTAACATCATGTCCTTGATGTATTAAACCTTATGTGTCACATTGGGCATCAAGCATTAACAATGCATCTGTTTGACATGCTGCATCAAACTGAACTATTCAATCTTTCGTACTACTTGTTGCATCATTAAGTAGTACAACTGGTTGGATAAGATCACTTGTGTCGCAACTGACATCAACCTGTTTGATTAGTTCATCTGTGTCACGACTTTCATTAATATGTTGAATAAGATCACTTGTATCACAACTTCCATTTATTGTTGTGATGAGGTCTTGTGTGTCACAACTTGCATTTGTCTTCTCTACACCTTGTACATCTAGTAAATCTTGCTTTTCACTTAACTTAATTTGAAGTGCATGAATGAGGTTGTCTTTCACTTCGAGCTCAATTTGAAAATCTTTTGCTGCTTCTAATGTACTAGTCATTTGAGTGATTAAGGTTTGATTTTTCTTCAACTTCCGTTCCAGTATTTCAACTGTGTTTTGTAACTCATGATTGCAATCTTTCAAATCTTTAATCTCCAGTTCTGCACTTTGAAGACGTTTTCCTCCTTTACCCATTATGATTTTAGACACGCTCACTTGGACTGGCTCGCTTGTACTGTTGCTTATTGTTGATGCTTTAAACACTTGCTAGAGTTTTATAACTTGGTTGCTTGAACTTTTGATTTCACACTCGCTTGATGATGATCGTTTTTCTTGAATGCTTCACTAACACTTTGTAAATGCTTCAATCAACTTCACATTGGCTTGGTTGTTGTAGATGTCGTGCTTTGAACTTTCGCACTTGATTTTGGCATTCCCACTTGCTTGGTTGTTTAAATGACATGCTCGCTTGCTTTGTTGTTTGAATGACACGCTCGCTTGCTTTATTTCTTTTTGCACTTGCATTAAACACTGACTTGATTCGATGCTCACTTGAAGAATAAAATACACTTATTTGATGATGATTTCTTGATAGATGGTTTGCTTGAACTTGCTTGATTGATTATTGACACTTTGTGCTTTCTTGAATGTACTCACTGAATGTGTTGATTTTAAAAAAGAAAGGGTGTCGAACAATGTTGAAAATGCACCCAAGAGACAAATGACAAGTTCAATCTTGATGACTCAATTGAAGACTTACTTGCCTTAATGTATTCACCTTAACAATTCAAATTAGGGTGTCGGTTACAACTGAGAATGCACCCATACAATTCAGTTAAAACATGTTTATCTGCAAGTGATACAAAAAGTGTTGATGATGTTGATGACGTCTTGGCTTGAAATGTTGGATTTTGTAGCATCCTTAACTTGATTGCTTTGATTACATGATGTGAAATGTGCTTGCTTGGAAGATCATCTTATCAAGTTGATGATGTGACGCTTTGTGCTTGTGTACTTAAGCTTGATTACATGAGCTTGATTAAGCGTTCTTATACTTAAGCTTGCTTATGTGCATGTAGTTGTTTAAGCATAATACAAAGAGAGAGTTTTGATCATCTAGACACAAGTCATGCACCCGCATTCATTACACACGGTGTACCTAAGATCCCCTTATTTAGTTTCAGGCAAATCTAGGACACAAGCACCACAAAAAATTATGATTTTATTAATTTCTGGAGTACATCATTCTTCAATGTCACAACTTTCTCGTGGAAACTTCACAATGAGAATGTCACACTCGCAAACTTTGGAAGCAAATTGTCTTCAAAAAATTGTCTGCACTGACTCAATCACTCTCAAACTAAAATATTACTTTGGAATGCAACAATGACTTTCTCTGAAAAATTCACTTATCACTCCAAATCCAAAAGACTTATAGCTCCAAAATATACCTCCACTAAAAAAATGCACCTTTTCATTTTAATAAAATAATGTAATTTCTTTTTAAACTCCCATTTAAAAGAAATTAATAAAATGAATTTAAGGTTTATGGAGTCACTTTAAAAGTGAACGAATATCCTATTTGAAAATTCAAAGCACACTTAATTCATAACCTTAATTCAACGCATTTGCAAGTCTTCCCTTTCTTCTCCATGAACGCTTTCCTTGGGGAAATACGATTGACAACAGAACTAAATGAAGAACATTGTGCATTGCTGCATAAAGAGTTGAACTCTTCTTTTTCGTCAGTCAGCCCAAAAGGACCATAAGTTCTACTCTGAGTTCGTTCGTTTGATGTTCCTAATATGAAACCTGTACAGGCATGTGCAGAATTTCTAAGCCCTTCAGTAGGTTGAGTTGGAGAGTCATTGCTCAACGTGTCGTTGCATTTTTATTGAATTGATTGCATAGAATATCTTCTAAGCCAACATCCTCTGTAGTATGCAATGTGCCCTCTTGGACAGAAAACAGATTCTCATCACAAGAATGATTACAATCTAAGCTTAATCCCTCGAATTTCCTCTTAACAGAGCGTTGTCTTGATTTGTTTGCTTCCTTGCCTAAATTGCAAATACATTTAGTGGGAAGAGATTTGTTTTCATTCCAATGACTGCGGTCAGCAGGCATTTACTTTTAGAACAAAGAGAAGCAATCATTGGCACCAAAATGATTCATGCCGCAAAAAATCCAACTTTTCACCTGGAGCTCAAGCCGGAAGTCACTAATCTTTGCTGAAACAGTCGCAAGATGCACCTTTGACAATCATGCCGACAACAGTAAACAACTAAAGCATAAAATAAAAACTTGCAAAATTCCAGAATACCAGATGTATGTTTAAGAGGCACTAGCAGTATTATAAAACCCAATGCTCTTCTTCCAGTTTCAAAGAAAAAGATGCATTGCACAACATCCGCCAGTGAGTCCACAAAGACCAAAAAGGCAACCGTTCAATGCCCTCGACTCCATGTTCTATCAAAGAATGCAGCTGCAAATGCTATTACCCAAAACATATGCGGAGACAACGACTGCAAATATTTGGAGCTCGAAACTTCACCAATGGTGATTACACAATACTGTAGAGATATGGGCTTGCAAATGTACTGTTGTTTTGAGTTTGGGGGTTTTGTTTTGTTAACCTGGCTCCACTTATTGACGGCTTTGATACATAAATTTTTTTCTCATATTGTATTACCAACTTCCACCACTCGTCACATTGTATGGCAGCTAGTGTGCGCTCCTTTTAACCCTTGATCACACAGTCATCATTTATGCATGCTTGCATTGGTTGCTCACTCCAAATTTACACCAATCACATTAGAACAAGCAATCACCTCTTCACATGGACAATGACTTTCCTTCTCTCATTTGGGTGATGATTTTGTCAGCAACATACACATCTTGGACAGTGTGGTAGCGATTTCTAAACTCACAAACACTTCCTGGTGCGTGTTGTCTTCTCTTTGGCCTTATCAACAAACCACACAGCAATGGCTCCACATGGTTTCAACTCCAGTGAACAGATATATTCACACGCAGATGAGACTCTGTGGTTACACACTAGCTCACATGGATTTCAGCAACAACAAAATTAGGCAGGTTTCCTTGAAGAACACGGCCCAACAAGATAATAAACCAACAAATAATTACCAGCACGCACAGGCTCTACACAAAACACATATTTCACACATGAAAATTCTCACAAATTTCACAAAATCTTTCTAAGCCCATGGCTCTGATACCAATTGAAGAAATTTAAGAAACTAATAATAAACCACTCATACAATAAATAGCAGAAATATAGAAAAACTAGACATGGCGGAAAAGGCCTCAGCCTTATAGCATTCCTCACATTCTCATTATTAAAATAATGTTTATGATACATATAAATACATGAGGAAGTTTGTCTCAAGATAGTACATCTATCTTGAACAAACTTGGTTGAGAAAATATTTCAACAACACACTAATCTAGGAGAACTAGTTGGAGAGAATCTTTCATCCTAACTAAACTCCCTAGTTTGAGGAACTAACTCCTAATTCTCAAGATTTGATTTATTTAATTATAATTTTGGATTTATAATTGTTTTATTATGAGAGTGAGGCTAACAATAAAAAAATCCATGAGAATAATTAGATAAATAATTATTTATTTAATTTTCTCTAGGAATAATTATTAAATCATTATTCCTTGTCACATTTGACTAAATCCCTTATGAATAATTAAATAGATCACTACTTATTTAATATTCCTTATTTCCATTATTGGAAAAATTATTAAATCAATATATAATAATTATTTCAATTTCACACCATTCTTTATTCTCGCGAAATAATTAATAAATCATTTTATTTGTTGATTATTTCTAAATAAAAATATTTAACCATTTTAAATATATTTTCCCTCTTCAATAAATATAATAAAATATTCCAAGCGGTTAGATCTTTATTTGGTTAACATTATTTTATTATTCTCTATTTTCAAGATTAACTCAATTCTTTGTTATAAATATGAGGGTTTTTCATTCATTCTTCACCATGATCATAATCATCATCACCATTATCATATTTCTTTCTCTTGAGCTCCCATTTGAGTTCTCCACATTTTCTCTGGGTTTTTCACATATTGAGAATGAAGATCATTTTTTGGAGCATCAAGGACGTCAAAGGACCCATCCCACGGATGGAGACTTATAGACACATCTGTAGATCTCCTTCACCAAGTGTTTTTAATAAAGAATTTATTCAATTAAAGTCTTTCCATTTGGGTTATTGCATTGGTTATTTTTCACTATTGCTTTCTATTCTAGATACTTTTGTTGTAGGTTTTCCATTTTTATTACAAATCTGAATCGCAACCATCCATCAACTTTTTGTTAGGGTCACTTGTCAACTAGTGACTTAAGTGAAGTATTTTTGGTACACCTTCCAAGAAATTTCGCACTAACAAATCAATAAGCTCAAGCAGGTTGGTTTCATCTATCCCATTGAATACACTACATGGGTGTCCAATCCTGTTCTCGTTCTCAAGAAACAAGGCACCATCCATGTTTGCACTGACTTCCACGATCTGAACAAAGCTTGTTTGAAAGACAACTTTCCCACACACTTCATAGACTAGGTCATTGGTGAGTGTGTGGGGCATGAGGTTCAATCCTTTATGGATGGATTTTGAGGATATAACTAGATATGTATCCATTATGCCGCTCAGCTTAAAACCACTTTCACTAGTCCATGGGGAAATTTCACTTACAAGGTCATGGCTTTCGGTTTAAAGAATGTTGCGGCCACTTTTCAGCATTCCATTTCCTACTGCTTTCATGACTTGACTCATATTATCCTTGCATATCTTGACGATCTCACCGCTTGTTCCAAACTTCGATCGCAACAGCTTCATGATTTGTGTACCATGTTTCTACGATGTCATAAGTATAACATTCGCCTCAATCCTCTTAAGTGTGTCTTTTGAATTCCTATCAGTCGACTTTTGGGCTTCATTGTGTCCAAAGATAGTATCACTCTTGACCTATTCAAAGTTAAAGCCATCCTTGAACTTCCTCCTCCTCGTACCCTTCACTAGTTACAAAGACTCCAAGGTAAAGCTAACTTTCTTCGTTAGTTTTTTCCTGACTATGACACCACGACTCATGTGTTCCTTAGACTCCTCCGATCTACCATTCCATTTGTTTGGGATGACCAAGCTCAACAGTCTTTTGATGCCCTTAAACGTGCTCTCACTTCTGCTCCCTTGATTAGTCGACCAAACTTTGAAAGGGATTTCATCTTGTACATCTCTGCATCCACCCATTCGGTTGTTGGGATCCTCATATAAGAAGATTGTGCAGGTATCGAGAATGTCGAATATTATGTCAGTAAGAACCTTAATGGTACCCCTGTGTCCTACTCCCACGAAGAAAAGCTAGCGCTAGTTGTCGTGTTCTCTATTCAAAAGCTTCGTCATTATATCCTTACACGTACCACCAAAGTTGTGACCAATTCCAACCCCATGGATTTCCTGTTGAGTCGACAGATCATTAGCAGGAAGTATGCTCGTTGGATCGTTATCCTTCAAGAATTCAATCTTGAATTTGTCACACCAAAAAGTAAGAAAGGTTTAGCCCTTGCTAAACTCATTTCTGAATTTCCCACTGGTGCACCTGATCCACTGGTAAATGACAATATTCTAGATGAACACTTGTTCACCATTACCTCAGATGATCCTTGGTATGGTGACATCCTTACCTATCTGTGAACCCATAAATTCACCCCCCACCTCACTCATGATGATCGATGATGTATTCAACATCAAGCCCCCCACTACCTCCTCATCGATGATGATATTTATCGTCATGATTTCGATATTGTCCTTCGTTGTTGTCTCACCCATGTTGAAGCTGAGAAAGTGCTCAATGCCTGCCACAGAGACGCTTGTGGTGGTCACCTCTCCAGAATGGCCACTACCCAGAAAATCATGTGCGTTGGGTAATTTTGGCCTTCTATCTTTAGCGATTATATTGAGGTAGTCAAATACTGTCCTAATTTCCACTTATATGCCCCTAGGGTGCAAGCTTCACTTGTTTCCCATCATCCTGTTGTCGCAACTGGTCCTTTCTTTAAAGGGGCTATTGACTTCATGGAGTGTCGACCTCCATCTTCTAATAACCACAAGTATATTATTATGGATTTCAACTATTTTACCAAATGGGCTGAAGCCATGCCAACGTTCAATAACATCATGGCTACTGCAACCCTCTTCTTCTTCAACCATGTTATCGCTTGATTTGGGGTTCCGAAACAATTGGTCTCAGAGAATGGCCTACACTTTGAAGATGAGATAGGGTGTGAGTTATCCTCTTTGTTGGGCTTTGAACATCAATATCCGTCGTCTTATTACCCTCAAGGAAATAACAAGTTTAATTTGTCAACAAGATCTTAAGACTATGCTTCAGTGGATGATGAATAAACACAATACCATCTAACATTTAATTCTCTTTCCTACCTTGTGGGCATGTAGAACTTTTATCAAGACCGCCACTAGGTTCACTCCTTTCCACATTATTTTTTGAGAGGAGGTAGTTCTACCAATCGAGTGTGAAATCCCTTCCCTTCACCTTGTCGTCGAACTCCTCCCAGACACCCAACCATTAGAACAATAACTCATCATGCTTGAGCGTGCCATTGAAGACCAGTGTGTGGCATTGAAAACCATCGTAGTGCCCAAAAAGTGAACCAAATCTCAGTCTGACTACAAATTCCACCCTTGTACATTCCATGACGACGACCTGGTACTTGTGTATTACCAAACTCATGATGTCCTAGGATGTGGGAAGTTTGAACCATTATGGCTAAGGCCTTATATCATTTGCAAGTGTTCGGGAAAGGGGGCATACCTATTAGAGGATCCAGAAGGAGAAATCCTTCCCAATCCTCAAAATGCACTCTACCTCAAGAGATTTTACCCATAGCATTTCCCATTGAAATACATGTATCTCTTTCTTTCTTCTTGCATTTAAATAGTTTGCATCCCCCACATTCTTACATGTTTCCTTCTTGTGTCTTTCAGATGGATCCATCATCCACACCTTACATCGGTGTTGTTGATGGTGCGAGTTGCTTCACCTAGAATCTAGCCTCGACAACTTGGGCCATTTTCACCCCCTTGCATTTGTTAGGCCACTCTAATAGTGTTTGCATTGGATCTGCCACCAATAACAAGGTCGAATATGATGTTGTGATTGGTTTGTTAGCTGATTCCCTTGACCGTCACTTCCTGCACCTTCATGTTTGTCTTGATTCCTTTCTACTTGTCATGAAATTGAATGGTTTTTGTCATGTGCACCATCCTGTCTTATTTCGAAAATATCTACTAGTTAAGGTTTTTGGCACCTGAATTTGAATCCATGTAATTCAATCATGTTACTAGAACCTAGAATCACTATGTATATACCATTGCTAATAACATTCTAAATTGGAATTTATCACATGTAAGATGACATCCATAAAACAAATGGTGAACCACAATCGTCACAAAAGATGTATAATCATAAATATGTATCATCATACAGTGTTTTGAGTCCACTACTCTAAATACATCTGACATGCTCATTCACATGTTATCATAAAAAAAATGGGGACCCATATTTCCCTATGCCTAATCACTATCATTTGGAGGCTCCTGAGCCAACGACTCCATTCCCCCAGCTTGTAGATCTCATATTGCCAGATTGGCCATCACAATGTGCCGCATGATTCCTACCACTCCAATGGAAGACCCGTGTACTCATATGTATATCAATATTATAATGCATGTCACCCGCACTCTGTCACCCCGGTTAGTAATACGTCGCATCGCCACATGGTCTTTATTATGTTGTGGCCCCACCCTGATCTACAACACCAGGCACTGCAGCTCGTCCTATTTATCATGTCGGCCTCATCGGTGCTATATCTACATACCAAAAAGTTTAGAAATCAGTACCACATACATATATTTCTTAAAATTTAAATGCATCAAAGGTATAACAACTTTCAGTTACCATCTGGTCCCCATGCTTGTCCTGATGGAAGTGGTAAGTCAGGATCCTCCTGATAGTTCATGCCACTATATGGATAGTTGTCTATGTACAGTGGCATCTAGTCCCAATGAGAAAAAAAGT
The DNA here is from genome assembly GCA_031772625.1 of Pinus tabuliformis. Taxonomy (NCBI): domain Eukaryota; kingdom Viridiplantae; phylum Streptophyta; class Pinopsida; order Pinales; family Pinaceae; genus Pinus; species Pinus tabuliformis. The sequence continues at coordinate 710,216,745 of CM062806.1, read as the reverse complement.
CAAGTCGGAACACTCTTCTGACTCCCCCTACTCCACCTCTTCTCAGCAGCTGCACCCAACAGCGCATCCTGGGCTCTTGTGGTCCCCCATCATGGATCTAAACATGAGGTCGAATAGTGGGGATATTCTCAAAGAAGAGAGAGAATAAAACTCTCCCAAATGAATAGTTATCATTGGTCCCCCATCTGCATAGAGTCAACTATTGTTTCAACGATGACAACATCATTTGGGCCCACCCATAGTAGGTCCCTCCCAACACACTCTCCACTAGCATCATCTGCCCTCTAGTGATATGGTGGAAGGCATAGCTACCACAAATCCGCATCAGCACCGTGGTTTTAGCCTGTGTCTCAAACCTCTCCAAGTCACTAATATGTATGGTCGTGCCCTTTGCACAACTCCCTGGTACAAAGTGGTGATGAACAAACTCACCTATATGCCTCCCACGAGGCAACACTAGATGTATCTCCCCTACCACCCCCAAGGGGGGTAGTCCTGTCAGAAAATATATGTCTTGGATCGTGATCTCGATCCTGTGCCCTTGTACTACAAAGGCCTCCTGATCTAGGTCCTAGTAACTCACTATCCTTGACAGCAAGGGCTCACTCGCCCTCATCATGGGGTTCTCTAAGAACTTCAGCACGCCATATCGTGCCAACACCCCTCTCATTGCTTGATTCCCTTGAATCTCAATACAAAAGGACTTCAAATCTCGTTCTTGCGATGATACCTTCAGCTCTTCCATACCTGCAAAATACCATTATGTTTTTTTAGTCCAGAGTCAAAGGCATGCATGTCTAGTACTTAGCTTCAGCTCCCAACAGACCACCAATCCTGCCCATTCTCTCAGCCCAGAACACAATTTTTTCCCTCAAAACTACGTTGGACACACTCGTTGGCCTAGTTATTATGCTCCAAAGTACATAACAAGCCCCAAAAAGTGTGTTTCGACCATGAGGATGAGCAAGGGTCCCCCACAAAGAGCTTCCCTAATCTAAAAATCTAATCCACCAAAAATTATGAGTAAGGTTAGGCCATCTACCTCCAACTTGTAGATCTTGATTCTGAAGGTTGGTTTATCCACTACGATGTCCACAAGATTTAGGGACTCCTCCTCTCCAAATTCTCCACAACTCACTATGCAAATGAATTGGATTTGGGGGCAAAAAGGCATTTTATAGGAAAAATCCTAGTTTTTATGTCGCCCATTGTGACCAAACTGTAGCTTTGTTTGACAAACTTTCAGCATTGTTGGAAATATATCATCGATTTCTATAATGGGTCTCTCTTTGTTTTTGGTAATTTGACTTTGTACCACTTTACTATTGCACTGGTTGACTCATGTGTCAATTTTCGTCATGAGTAACCATCATTTACTCATGTTTTCGTGGTCCCCTTTAGGCCTCCCCCATGTGGCAGCATCATCGATTCACCCTTGTTTAGAGCATCTGATGTGAGTCACATTTGTATTTATGGAGTCTGTTCTGATTCCCCCTGTGTCCCATTACAATTTTTCATATGTCGTCGTGTTACATCCCTCCCATTTTACTCATATTTGGCCTTCATCTCTACTGCTCCATCTTTGTCGAACCCCTGTTTTAGTCATTTACCATCCCCTCCGGAGTCGAGTCAAAGTTTGCTAGGTCAACCATCCTTATTATGCTCTAACAAGGGAATTCGTCAATTTGCCACCCATCCTATTTCCTTCCATAATCATCCTTGGTGTTAGTCCATCAGTGACTCTATTATGCTCCCTCGTGCCTTTGTTAAGGATTCCTCATTACCTTAACTCTGGCGGGCCCTCTTCTGTCGACCTCAGCACATTCATTCCGAAAGAGTGGTCTAGAGGGTAGTGTACCTTAGTTCTAGCTTCCATTTTTGCTCGGTGCCTTGGATCAAGCAAAGGGATTCATCATTGTCCTTTGACTTGGTTGTTTCTCACATGCTCGACACCAGCTCCTTATCACATGATTGAGATTCGTATTCTTGACGGTTCGGTGATCTAGACGATTGTCTCAGTTATCCCCAGGTGTGTGTGAGATGTTCCAAACCTTATGAGGTGGTGGCCCTTCAGGTATCCCCCCCATGCACGAATGACCACAGATGTTGATCCAGACTCAAATGTAGTTCTGCAGATTTGATGGGTTCAATTTCCACCGCTTCTAGTGCCCACAACACGCATGTCTCCTTCATATCATCCATTCAGATCTTCAGAGCCCTTTCATGTTCAGTAGGGCTTCTTTGGTTGTGATCCCTCCTCACCATATTATCTTGAGGGGAATTATGTCTCATGTACTCAGATGTTATTGTATTAAGTCCTCGCCTATTGTTATAGACATTTTTGTGCCTCGCAGCATGGAGCATGAAATGTCAATAATTACAGGGATCCTCAGTCCCTAAACATGTTGTTCTTACCCCTAGAAGAACAAGGTCAGCAAACCACAACACTTCCCATCAGTTCTCCACCTGAAAACACTCAGAAACAGGCCATTTTTGGATCATGTCAGCTGCTCCACTGAGCATCTGCGCTGTATTGCAACTGCTCCTCTTTGTACCTGCGCTGGAAGTCAAATTTAATGAAGGCTACCTGCGCTGGGCGAGATTGGCCAAGTGGCACAGTCATTCTGCAAGGTGTCAATTGCCCAGGAAGCTTCCAAACTGACACTTGGTTCATGAGATTCGCCCTGTGATGAGTAAGAGGTACTTGATCTCCATGTGTAAGCAAGGATCTCCAAGTGGACTCAAGAACTGAAGATTAACTGAAGAGGGAGAGGACACAAGGCAGCTTTATGTCAGTCTCAAGCTGACTCATCCTCTCTTCTTCTCTCCTATATATAGAGCTCTTCTATGAGGTCTAAGGAGGCTGGAATTTTGTATAAAGCAAGGAGGTGCTGTTGGTTTATAGTTAGAGCTATTGGGTGATTGTTTTACTAGAGGTGAAGAGGAGAGTTCTTGCTGCTGGGGAGGTGCTGCTGGATTGGAGCCATTATTGGTTGTAACCTTCTCAGAACCCTGTTACTTCTATCAATAAAGTTTTGCATGTTCTCCTATATACTTGTATTGCATTGATGTATTGTATTTACATGTATATTTGATTCATCCTAATCCATGCTTCAGTTATGAGTACATGTATCTTGTAGTTTGCTCTCTTGTTTGTGCAGGATCTGTGTGTGGCTGGACCGGCAAAGAGAGCAAGGAGCTGGGAACAAGAGACAAAGAGAGAGGACAAGGATCGACTAAGCGAAAGACACCAGGTTGGTTAATCTTTCTCCATTCTCTCTGTACTTTCATAAAGGGAATCATCAAAACTTTACTTTCAGTTGTTGCTAAAGACTATCACCTTTAGAGTAGGGATAGGGTCATCCGCATCGGATACTTTTCCCCACAACAAACTGGCGACTCCACTGGGGAGCCTAGTATCTTGTTGGTGTTTGTAGTATTTTTGCTATTCATTTCTTGAAGAAAAGAGTACCAAATCGAAAAGCTTTTGACTATATCAAAAGCGAAGTAGAGGGACTGCTACTCTTGCTCATTTGTTGAGCAAATTCAAGATTTGAAGAGCCTATCTACAAAAGACTCTTTACTCTTTGTGATAGATCTTCATCCTCTTGATCATCCCTTAGCCTGTACTTGACCTATAGCTTTTTATTTCAGCAAAAACAGTGCATTTTTGAGCTTTTTATGACCCGGAATTCTTTGTAGACGAAACTCTCGTGAGTCAGTGCAGGCTGTCCACAGGCAGTCTGCATTACAGCGCAGGTACTCCCTTCGAGAACTGCGCTGAGAGTCAAACTGGCAGACTAGAACCTGCGCTGGTCCAGTTAGCCATTGTCTTGCTCAGCTTTCCCTTTGTGTCTTGGCCCTGTTTTCACTGAGTTTTAGCTGATTGCTTGCTGGTCATTGTACTTGCTGTAGACCACTTCTCCTTGACATTATTCCGCCTCAGTTGTGTGATGAAACTGTGATTGTTCTTTCAGTATTTCTTACTTCAGTTACAGTTTCCCATTGTGAAAAGCAAACCAGTATAGCTGTGACCTCTTAAATCCTGAACTGTAAAAGTGTCTTTGTGATCTTAAGAGCTAGTTTTATTACTGTTCATGGCTGTTTGAGTTTGTTTGTTTTTCATTTTATGGTTTGAATTCATACATTTTTAGTGTCAAAACAAGTGCTTGTAAAGCGTCTTTTCATTTTAGACAAAACTTGTTTGTTTACGCTTCAAATTGAATTCGAAAATTATACAACAATTTCCTTTTGTCTACATCAACATTAAAGGAAAAGAAAAGAAATACATGCATCTTGCATTTGCATTTTTTGATAAGTTTGCGTGTCTGATCTAGGAGAAAGTGCATTAGTTTGTGCTTTGTGCTCTGTGTGGAAAGATATTGTTTTTCTCTCCCCTCAGCAGTTAGGATTTTCAAAGCTAAAAAGATTGTGAAAGCTTGCTTATCATTTTAGCTGCATTTAGGAATTTGTACCAATACATCTCGTGGTGATCCTGAAAGACAAACTGATAAACAAGATCAACTTAAAATATATTGAATGAATCTAAAAACGCATTGTAACATAACGCTCACAGTAGAGGTCTAGGTAGAGACGTGTTCCGGCGTCGTTAAACGTAGTGACTGTCGATCTCTACGAAGGTGGGTGATTCCTCCTGAGGGACGATAGCACTAATACGGACTTGAGCTCCCGCGTACCGTCGCGTATATTGGGAGACCCCTATAGGCAATTATCCTTTATCCTTAGGAAGCCGTGTCGACCGCCCTACTGATCGCGATGCAGTGAACATAGCATTCACGAAGATCGACCACCCGTACCGTAAAACGTATTCTGTGGTTTCGCGAAAGGTTTGGCACACCCTCTGCCTAGATCTCCAGAGCAGTTTCTTTTGGCCTTTTTCAAACTCTATAACTGAAAAAGTCCAGCCGAGCATTTGTCACTTCGGGCTCGTTAATACATCGAAGGCGACTAGAGTCATATTTAGCTTTTTCTCGACTCTTAAAACATGAAAAAGCAAAGTTGTGTCTAAAAGCGTCTAATAAAATTCATTCAATACGGAAACATAATTCCCCTTTTTGTATTTTAGTTGATCAAGTAATCCGCAACCGTGGAGGAAAGTCAATTAAAACCCCGTCGTTCAGGGAGGCTTGCGAGTCAACCGCCTTTGTCTCCGGAACCGAGAGTAGTACGGACGAAGCGAACTCGCTTGACCAGGTCAAAATCTCCTTTTAAAGTTAGAACGGAAGTTCCAACAACATCTGAGATTCTGGTCACTCCCAATATTTCTGGAATCCCTGCCTCTATTGAAGAAGTTCAACAACAACAGAAGGACAGTGGTACTGATTCTAGTCTGAAGACAACTACTTGCATAACTGAACCAGTTCCATCTGAAACCGGTCCACAGAGTCTTGTTGTTCAAACGACTGTCGCTGTCGAAGCAACCCCTTCTTCGGCACCGGAAATCTTTTACGGACCTGACGGTCTTCCTCTTCCTCCTGGTCTGATTGCAATAGAGGAAATCGTAGAGGACCAGCAAGCAAATACTCCAATTCATTTTGGAGTAGGTACCCCTCTTTTTCCTTCTGCATCAGAAGTTTGTCTATCGCCACCAGAAGTTCCTGAAGAATCGTTAGGAAGTTTATTGGATAGACTTAAAATGTCTGAACAACCGTCGGCATCTAGAACTGTGCCAAATGACACAGCGACAGCAGAAGTTCCTGCTGCCAATCCAACGATGTTTGCCGGCATACCAGCCGTCCCGACTAGCTCTCATCAGCTAGAAGGAGTCCACCCAGGGACTATTATGACAACTTGGTCTGTTCCAGTTTGTTCTTCCGGTATAATACCCGGTAATTCTTATGTTGAAACTAGACAAATTGATCCCTTTGGAAATCAGTTTGGACCATCCAGTCCTCAAAGGCAATCTATACCCTTGAGCTCCGGATTGTTACCGTATGGGGGGCAATATGCCCTTTCACTTCCCCCTCCGGGAGGATACCCATACGGCAGTTTTCAACCGCATTCAGGTTTGACTGAAGTTACGACGAGTGTTTGGGTGCCTATGTTGCCCCAACAACCGAGAGTTGTATATTCCATGCAACAATGTGTACCTATGTCTAGCATCCCGACGACGCCAGCAATTGTAACCGTGTCGCAAGTTCAATCGATGCCTGTTGTATGTCAACCCCAAGTTGTAATGCAACAGCCCCTTGACCCTGCAACACAACCACAATCGCCAACTGTCGGGATGACACAGATACAAACGGGAACCATAGCCCCGCATCTTGGTCCGTCGGTTAGTATCGCACAACAAAACATGGCTTCGCAACCATGGATGGTGCAATACCAACAACCTCAGTTTCAACAGGTGTACCAGGGATCTGAACAACAGATCTTTGCGAATAGTGGGCAACCCTGTATTCAGAACGGGTTAAATCAACCACTTTATAGTGGCCAAGCCCACCAGCCATATCAGTCATATCAACATCAGTTGCATTATGCTGGTATGCAAAGGCCTACTGCTCAGGCGATTCCATCGTATCCTGGGTACGCCTCACCAAACCTGAATCAGCAGTTGCCATTCGTGGCAACTCTAGAATTACCAGATTTACATCGATTGACGAACGATCCAATCGCCTATGCCCATTGGTGGCCAGCGATTCCTCACAAACTTCCTTCGGACATCCCTAAATTCAATGGAAATCCTGGCGAAGACCCGTCGAATCATGTGATGACATTCCATCTGTGGTGTTCGTCGAATACCTTGAATGATGATTCGATAAGGCTTCGCCTTTTCCAGAGGACATTGACTAGTCCGGCGGCTAAATGGTATATTGAGTTACCTAGAGCCTCTTTCGATAATTTTAGTTCCCTAGCCACGACTTTCTTAACACACTTTCAGTTACCTATAAGGTACAAAACTGGAACAGAGATCTTGACCAATTTCAAGCAGACAACGGCCACACATATATCAGATCATATACATGAGTGGCGTCGTCGTCGCAGAATGGTAAAGACTTATGTTCCAGATCAGCTTTTAGCTGAGTGGTTTATAAAGTCGCTTCTTCCTGCTATAACAGAAGATGTGGCCAAGGGAGGCGTCGTAACAGAGGAGCAAGTTATTGCTCGTGCCCAGTATTTAGACTTAGTATATACTCAGTCTGGCACGCTCTATGACAAGATACCTGACGCCCCTAGACCGGAATTTTCAATTCCTCCCCCTCCTAGATCAAATAGTGACTCTCATGCCGGCGATGGTGTGATTGGCACTGCAAATGCAAAGTCAACACGGGATTCGTCTAAGAAATCCCGTAAGACTTCGAATCAAAATGCAAATGAAGAACTTCTTGCCTCAGAAGTAAATGCCATGTCGACCGACAAGGGCAAACAACTGAAGCAACCAGGGGGCAAGAAGAAAAAGACAGGAAGAAAAAGGAAACCCCCGGCAGGGTGTCATATATGCGATGAGGATCATTGGACGAAATATTGTCCACATATAGCTGAAGTTAAGAAACTCTTCAAGAGTTCAAAAACCCCAGCAGTATTGACTGATCCGTTTCCTAATCCAAGTCAAAATCTGGTTGCTAATCAAAATGCTTCCGGATCCCAAGTGCTTATGTTGTCTACCTCGAAGCAACAGAATAATGCTTTGACAAGGAGTAAATATTACGGGAATCCAAAGTTGTCGAACAACAAGGTTAATGAACGACCTAGTAGTTCAACAACAACTTTGACCGAAGTTGTGCCACCCATCGTTCCTGAGCCAATGATAAAGTCGCCAAAGGGAGTAGTACACAAATCGACATTTAATCCTCGTGCCAAAGGAGCACAGAATTATAATATAGTAAAGGACCTGGCCCAATCGCCGTCCACTATGTCGACACTTGAGGTACCACAAAATTGCCCCTCCCAAGAGCAAGCTTTATTATCAGCAATAGGTGGGATTGGCCCAATGGATTCCAATCTTGTGGCCTTTGATCATAAAGGATATGACCCTCAGTTACCAGCTCAACTAGCTTTCCTTATTCAAGTGAAAGCCCTCAACAAAACTGTTCATCGAACAATTATTGATGAGGGGGCATCTACATGTCTTATGTCGATGAGTTGCTGGGAAGATTTAGGCTCACCACCCTTGTCAAAATCGTCAACGACGTTAAAAGCATTTGATGGACGATCATACACTCCATACGGGATTTTAAGTAACTTGCAAGTTGAACTGGGGGGCAAAATAGTAGGAATTGATGTTGAAGTAATTGATGGAAACCTCGATTACAACATCCTACTTGGAAGACCATGGATCTATGCCATGGCCGCAGTTGTGTCGACCTACTTCAGGAAGATTGCATTCCCCTTCCAAGGAGGAATTACAATCGTCGACCAACAAAATTTTCTCCACAACAGTTCACAAGTTACAGGAAGCATTCCAATGATCCATGGAAGGAATCATTTGCTCCAAAATATCGGAGTAGGTCTCCTAAAAGACCCTGCCTTAATGGGTACTTTCGCCCTACCGCCTCCAAGTAATCTGGCGGGAATGGCCACAGTGGAAACCTACAAAATGAAATCTAATCCAATCTTCTGGTTGGATTCGGAAGATTCCTAAATATCTTGTCGGCATGGATCATTCCCGAGGACGGTTCTTATCTTGTGTCAACCTCGTTAAAAAATGAAACAAGGAGTCGAGGACGGTTCCTATCTTGTGTCAACCTCACTAAAAAATGAAACAAACCCCAGAGGTAAACCTTCATTCCAACCACCGAGTTGGATGCAATGAAGCTTGGGGGGCATACACCTCGATTTGCATTATTATGCTGGGGGCATGCAAACTTATCTTCGAGCAGTTTTAGCAAAGTTCATGCTCGTTAAAAAATAAACATAAGTTGTGAGCAATCTTCCCCTACAGTTCAAGCTCACCCAGAAAAAATGAACCGGTAAATAACCTTGGTAAATGTAACCTTTGACTGCCATATTAAAAGCCATTGGTCGTGTTTATATACCATCACCTCCATCCGTTCATTTGGCCAATCGTTCATCTCCATATGTTTGTTTACCCATTTTGAGGAACAGCTGCGAAGAGTGATTTCACTAAGCCATCCTTGTGACACTGCCGTGATTGGAATATTCCAACCTGTACCTGGAATCTGCTGCTGCCCTGTTAATCACTCGTTCCTCGAAAGACGAGTCGTCTTTAAGCTCTTTTCACTGACTCGTAAAATATGAAAAGATTGCCGAGTTTTGGCCTTCCAGCTCGTTAAAGCAACCGGAAAGCTATCCCTCCTCTAGATTTTAATCTTTTTGGACCTGAGGGATTATTGCACAAAAAGATCGAGCGCTTGTCTTGTTCGGCTCGTTAAAAGTACCGAACACCCATCCCTTCTGTATTGTTTTATACTTTTTCGGACTTAAGGGATTAGATGACGAAAAAGGAATTATGGAGTTAACTTTCTGTACCTTTTCAAACTCTCTAAAAATGAAAAGGACCGAGTTTTCCTTGTCGTTAGACTCGTTAAAATGATTAAATAGCGACAAACTTGTCTTTAGACGAGAACGAGTTTCCCTATCGCTAAGCTCGTTAAATCATAGCGATGGGCTTGCCCGAAGGGCAGGTTATAGAACAAGCATATGTTATCCTCCTCAAGCTTGACAAAAATAAAGAGGTACTGGTCAGAAATGACTGGGGAAAAATTGGGAGAACATCAAAGCTTAATGGTAGCAAGTCGCTCTTGAACATGACACTTTTCTTCCGTACCACATCGGGTTGGGTTGTTTCATTCACCGGTCTCATCACCATGGTCTTCGCCAAACCATCCACATTTTGGGGTAATGCTACCGATCCATCGCATCAGTGTCGTTATATGTTCAAGAGAGGTCATTCTGAAAGTGTCAACCGTGTCCCATCCACTGCCATACATTATCCTTCATCCATTCATGATCGCCACCCTGAATCATATGTCACAGTTTGTTTTCACCTCCACCAAAATCATTAGCTCCGTTCCGTGTCATTGATGTGGGATTCATTAAGGCCCTCCTTTGACGGATCGCTTCTTGTCGACTTCAGCTCATTATCCAAGAAGTTGATCTAGGAACAACCCCATCAGTACTTTGAAGCTTGCATGCCTCAATGGCAAGTTTCTCACTTCCGGCGACAGGTATACATCAATGACCTTCGACCAGAAGATTTTGCGTGGCGTTCGACGCCAAGTCCTTTATTCACGCCACGTGAATTGTACTGCAGTACCTTGAGGGTCATTATCATTATCGGTGATTCCTCTCGCGCTTGTTAACGGTTTTCATCATTGACCGGTAATCAAGCGATGACTTTCCATGTTCGACTTCAGCGAAATTCTCACATGGATCGACTTGTACTTAGAGTGAAGATCGAACGAGTTTGAAGACCCCGGATCTAGTTTCATCCATCCGGGCTGCGATACATATTCAGGAAATATAAAAGCATTTGTCATGTACATCATTGCAGCAGATGATCATCCTACTCAAAGGATGATAATTCCAGCAGAGAATTATCGGTCTACCATCAGACGATCGTCTGTTCTATGTACCAGAATGTATTTATAAAGCTGAGCATGGGAATGACCGCCTCAGCTAGATCATGAAAGTAGGATGAAAAATAATGTATTGTATTACAGGGCGCCTCCTCAGCATTGGAATGAACTTCGGACCCTCTAGATAAAGCATTTCACCCGATAAACGGCCTCATACTTTAGGGGGCAACTGTTATAGACATTTTTGTGCCTCGCAGCATGGAGCATGAAATGTCAATAATTACAGGGATCCTCAGTCCCTAAACATGTTGTTCTTACCCCTAGAAGAACAAGGTCAGCAAACCACAGCACTTCCCATCAGTTCTCCACCTGAAAACACTCAGAAACATGCCATTTTTGGATCATGTCAGCTGCTCCACTGAGCATCTGCGCTGTATTGCAACTGCTCCTCTTTGTACCTGCGCTGGAAGTCAAATTTAATGAAGGCTACCTGCGCTGGGTGAGATTGGCCAAGTGGCACAGTCATTCTGCAAGGTGTGAATTGCCCAGGAAGCTTCCAAACTGACACTTGGTTCATGAGATTCGCCCTGTGATGAGTAAGAGGTACTTGATCTCCATGTGTAAGCAAGGATCTCCAAGTGGACTCAAGAACTGAAGATTAACTGAAGAGGGAGAGGACACAAGGCAGCTTTATGTCAGTCTCAAGCTGACTCATCCTCTCTTCTTCTCTCCTATATATAGAGCTCTTCTATGAGGTCTAAGGAGGCTGGAATTTTGTATAAAGCAAGGAGGTGCTGTTGGTTTATAGTTAGAGCTATTGGGTGATTGTTTTACTAGAGGTGAAGAGGAGAGTTCTTGCTGCTGGGGAGGTGCTGCTGGATTGGAGCCATTATTGGTTGTAACCTTCTCAGAACCCTGTTACTTCTATCAATAAAGTTTTGCATGTTCTCCTATATACTTGTATTGCATTGATGTATTGTATTTACATGTATATTTGATTCATCCTAATCCATGCTTCAGTTATGAGTACATGTATCTTGTAGTTTGCTCTCTTGTTTGTGCAGGATCTGTGTGTGGCTGGACCGGCAAAGAGAGCAAGGAGCTGGGAACAAGAGACAAAGAGAGAGGACAAGGATCGACTAAGCGAAAGACACCAGGTTGGTTAATCTTTCTCCATTCTCTCTGTACTTTCATAAAGGGAATCATCAAAACTTTACTTTCAGTTGTTGCTAAAGACTATCACCTTTAGAGTAGGGATAGGGTCATCTGCATCAGATACTTTTCCCCACAACACCTATGTTTTTCCAGATGCATTATGTATATGGGATCCATTGTATTATTTTTTGGCCCATTGATGCCAACGTATCATGTATCATGTACTTTGTAGCTCAGTCCCACATTGTTGGGCTCATCATTATTCTTTGTACGCAGTTATCTTGGCAGGTATGGGTATGCCTTCCCCGCCTCATTTGAGATCATGTATTCCCACATAAAATGAGACTTCTATCATTTTAGTAGGTCTCACCCCCTCCATTTTTGTTCGTCCTTGTATTGCTTCAGTTCTTTCTCTCTATCTTTGACTCCCCTTTGGTGTCTCGTGGAAGTGTAACCTACAACATATTTCGGTCATACAATTTTCTCCTAACACTCATACATGTGGGGGCAATCTGTTATCACCAAAAAATGATCACCTAGCCATTTCTAACTAGGTGGATCGAAATACACCATGTAGAATTAATTTTACCATAGTAAAATCACTTTCACTGTAGGAAATAATTTAGTAAACCACTTTTATTAAATTAATTTCTAATTTAAATAAAAAAAACCATGAGAATAATTAGATAAATCATTATTTATTTAATTTTCTCTGGAATAATTATTTAAATAATTATCCCTGATCACATTTGACTAAATCCCTTAAGAATAATTAAATAAATCATTATTTATTTAATATTCCTTATTTTCATTATTGGAATAATTATTAAATCACTATTTAATAATTATTTCAATTTCACACCATTCTTAATTCTCACGAAATAATTAATAAATCATTTTATTTGTTAATTATTTCTAAATAAAGATTTTTAACCATTTCAAATATATTTTCCCTCTCCTATAAATATAATAAAGTATTCCAAGTGGTTAGATCTTTATTTGGTTAATATTATTTTATTATTCTCCATTTTCAAGATTAACTCAATAATTTGTTATAAATAGGAGGGTTTTTCATTCATTCTTTGCCGTGATCATAATCATCGTCACCATTATCTTTTTTCCCTTAAGCTCCCATTTGAGTTCTCCACATTTTGTCTGGGTTTTTCACATATTGAGAGAGTAGATCATTTTCTGAAGCATCAAGGACATCAAAGGACCCATCCCATGGAGGGGGACTTATAGACCCATATGTAGATCTCCTTCGCTAAGTGTTTTTAATAAATAATTTATTTAATTAAAGTCTTTCCATTTGGGTTATTGCATTTGATATTTTACATTGTTGCTTTCTGTTCTGGATCATTTATACTTTTGTTGCAGGTTTTCCATTTTTATTGCATATCTGAATCACAAGAAATCATCAATTTATTGTTAGGGTCACTTGTCACCTAGTGACTTAAATGAAGTATTATTGGTAAACCTTTCAAGATATTTCACACTAACAATCGTGAGTACAAAGACTTATGGTATGTGGCCCATGGCCTACTACACTACACAAATCCTCTATGTTTGCTCTTTCTATTATCCCTCTCATCTATCGTTTCTCATCTATGGAACAAATGCACTTAAAAGAATGAACCCCTTTTCCTCTTAGTGGCCCGGTTATAACACAGATCGATAGCCCACTAGTGTTAGATTTGACTAGCTCAATTCTTAACCAGAGTTACAGTATGGATTATTCTAGAGTCTTATTCATCATAATCACATGGATAGCCCATTTTCCATGAATAATGGGGGCTGATGTCGCACCTTCTCGAATTATGGTGGTGAACCAGGAAGGTCAACTTCTGAGTGCCATAACTTTTGCATACTAACTCCAATTTACGTGATTCTTGAGCCTTTGGAAATGTCTTTGTCTATAGAATATGAAAGAAATGTGCTACACTAAAGTGACAAATTTTTACCCCAAAAAAATTGTCATTTGATGCCTCAAAATGCTCTTGAAAAGTTTTAGACCTCAATTTGCCAAATTGGGTCCCGCTAGTAAAATTGGTCTTGTGAGTTGATTCCTCCACTTTTTCCACTTTGAAAGCATCAAGATGGATAACAAATAACATAGAGATAGAATCTGAATCATTAACCAAAGAACACTTTAGAAGTGACTTCAAACCCTAAAACTTATCAAAGTTGCTTGCTTTGAACTTAAAATTTTGAGAATCCAAGAGAAGCAATCCTTCTCCCACATTATTAAAACTAGGATTACCCTACTTTGACCTATTAAAAGGCCTTAAGGATATGACATTTGAGACCTTTGTCTTCATGCAGGATATTACTTGGAATGTGGTAATATATTTATCTTCAAAAGTTAAATAACTCTTAGCCAACTAAATTCCCAACAAATTATTGTTGCATAATTATGTGCAAGGTTTAATTATTAGAGCACATGCAATAAATTAATTTTGCAAAACAAATCACTTTGTAATTGTGTATTTTGGGGATAAGTATGAAGTTTGAGTAAGCTTAGAGAATATTTTAGTTATGAAAGTTGAACTATAAATAAATAAGCAAATTAAATACAAGCATCTACTATATAAACAAGTGCTACATAAAAACTAGACTTTATTGCTTAGTTTAAATATATTTGAATATAGTGATTTTGTGGTACATGACATTAGCTAAACTAAATCATTATAAAATAAAATAAGACTACACCTAATCAAATACACGAAAAATAAAACTAAATTATTTAATTTATTTTTTTAATGTTATCTTTATAAAATGAAACATACATTTAAATAAAAAAAAAAAAAAAAATTTAATTGATGATCAAACTCAGATTGTGTTATATCTCCCTGTAACCGAAATGATAATAACACTAAAAGTCACAACAAAGTTAGCAATAGGCCATAAGCCAGACAGCACCATGGAAGTAGCTTAATGAACACACACCAAAACTGGTCACAATTATGTCCTTATGTCCTTGCTTCAACCTCGATGCGATGACTTTGGAATTTCCCGTATGCACTACCCAAATTTCATCAAGGACATTGACATTACTAATAGTAGGAAATTTGTATCATGCATCATTGAAAATAGATGACATCACATCCTATAAACCGCAGGAATTTTAGGGTAGATTTTCTGACTTGAAATTATTGTTTTACATATTATATTGACCAGCAATAAGTTTTACATATTATTTCGATGAGCACGAGAATTGATAGTTGCATAAATATATTAGTATTGATTGAGGTTAAAATTCCATTTATAAATATGACAATATCCATAATATTAGTATTGATTGAGGTTAAAATTTTATTTATAAATATGACAATATCCATAAGAAATTGTTTTATAATCATAAAAGGGAGAAAGTTGCATATGTTTAACGATGGGAATTATACAGTTGTTTTATAATCATAAAAGGGAGAAAGTTGCATATGTTTAACGATGGGAATTATATAGATAAATTTGATGTAGAATGTTGTTTAAATTGTAGTTATTTTTAAAAACAAGGTAGGAATGCGAAGGGATGTATGACTTGCAGAAACAATATTTGTATACTAATCAAAAGTCTCGGAATTTTTTTAACTATTTCAAAGAATGTTCAACTAATTACAAAAATTAAATTCTTCTTATTCCAAAATTTTTAGCTAATACATTTTAATATTTTAATGTACCTGCTAATATATGCAACCAATCTTGGTAACAAGTACTTATGACAAGAAAAAATGGCAAACCAACCTAGAGAATTATACATAATATAGTATAAAATTTAATAAATATTTAAATTGGAGATATGTATGCCAACACAAATATATAGAGAAGTTTTGATGAAATAAACACAAATGCCATGAAAAAATAGAAACGATGTGGTTAACTAGTTAGTTTGTTAAGTGTCGTTTAGGCTTAGCTATGTAGCATGGAAAATATGAAGACTCTCCTTCATGCATTACACGTACCTCTTAAACAATAGTCTAGACAGTTCAAGAAGGAGGTCTCTAAGCAACCCACGCTCCATCCATACTCATCTCACCTGTAACAAATTCTTCAGAGCTTGTTTCCTATGTTTCTTTGTCTCACAAACTCCTCAAAGCTTATTTCCTATGTTGCTTGGTTTCATAGGCCAATACACTGAGAGATGAGTATGTTTAGGATTTTTTAATCTTTTCAAAGTTTCAAATACATCAAGCATAAGAACAAGAACAAAAAACTATGTAAAAATTCAAGTGACATTTTTTTGAATTATTTTTAGTTGAATGAAGTTTGTTTCGCTGTGATTTTTCATCCAATTACCATTCTTACATACACTCTTTCCCAATGTTTTAATAATTGTTACAAGTTTTATGTTGTTGTTGTGTGCAAGCACTTCGCTCTTGATTTAGTATGGAAGCTAGTAGCATCTGTTGATTTGATGTTTGGAGTGGTAGATATTGTTTTGAGTTTCTATCAAGCCTTTGAGTAGGCTACTATTCCAGGAGGGGTTCTCAGAAATATTAATATCAATGTCGGTAAACAATATGATTATTAGGAACTCTTTGTATGTTTCTAGATTTGAATATGAAATTTCAAAGTGCCTCTAATTCTCATTGATAATCATTTATAACCATAGATTAATTTAAAATGAAGTTGAAATTATCAAGTCACAAAAAAATACAATATTGTTTTATGGTTTTAGATGATGCATTGTTGCCCTAAATAGATGTGGAAGATTTCATACAGCAAGCAACCTTGCATTAAGCCAAGTGCTGGGGTGCCCCTAAGGGTGAACCAGTACGCATGTGTTTCTTGTTTCTGAGGGGATAACGGAGGAGAAGCAGGGTCTTAACCTGTTTTCCTACCCTGTCCAGCGCTTGCCTGTCCTCTCTTCCCTTCCTAGTAGGCCTTTAAGACGATGCAGATTTTGAGAAATGCCTCAACTAAGATGTTTCCCTCTCCTAACCGACATTCATCTCTTCTAATTTGGTGCAATAGTTTGGAATGGTGTTAGATGATGCAATGTTACCTTGAATAGACATACCAAATATCTTTTTTGCCATGAAAATTTATGTTGCAGGGATTTGCATTAAATGGTATGGTTCCTCTAATGGAGATTTTGTTGGAATATGGATGTCCGCCTTTTTTTTCAAAAATTATACTTAGTTTGGTATAAGATTAACAAGATTTCATCTTTTAATAAATTTCAAGGATACATTTCCTAGACTCAATCCCATTCCTATGTCAAGAGAGAAAAATCATATTGTATATAAAGTTTTATTTTCTTTATTTTAAATTCCTGAGATCTTTTATGTTTGGAATTCCATGCATCAAAGTTTAATTATGACCAAGATACAAGAACACCAGGTTAGGTTGAATCAAGGGCAATTGAAAAAGTTGGGGTTTAGTTTAACTATGATTAACATATGCCAAGCCACTAGTTGTAAGTGTGATTTTTTTTAATCATGATTAAATTAGATATATGTATAAAATTGAAATATAATTCTAAGTTATATAACAGTAAAGCTAGAGAATATAATTCAATATTAAGTATATGAAAAAAAACTACCGGGACTAGAAAAATAGTTTTCCGTGATGAAATAGAACATACCACTTTAAATTCCACATAAGAGCATGAATCAAGAATATTTATTGTCAAGAGTTCATAATTTCTTGTTATTCTAAAGAGGCGAAATTGTGTATTTCAACAAATATGTGGGTGCATGTCTCACACCTCTTGCTAAAGACGAGGCTTGACATCTCAAAATGTTGCTTCCACTAGTCAAATATTTGGAAGTTTGCATTCTAGTTTCCAAAAGTGTAGAGGCCATTTTATTCCCTCCAACAAATAACATACATGAAGATTCAAGTGAACCACAAGGAGAAAGAACAAATAGTTTTGTCGTTGCAGTGCGGCATGTAACATTTTAGTTCAGTCTAGGAGACCATCACATATATAGACTGAATAGCTTGGGAATTCTAGCAACAGATGAAGATTTGAAAGAAGAATAAATTTTCAAAGCTGATGGAGCCCAGAATATATTAACCTCCACAGAACTTGAAATCATGATAGACGTTCATATTAGTATCGTGAGTAAAGACGACGAAGTGAAAGAAAATGTGTAAACCAATGAAATTCACACAAATTCAAGTTCATTGCATAGTACTTACTATATTAAATTAATTAAAGTGAGGTTTAGTATCCAGTAATGATCCAGGTGGATTTTGGTGGCCACCTACCTATTCCACCTGGACCCCCAAATGGTTTCATCAGTTTCCTTGATTATAGCACAATATACTATTTTTAGCATGCTGAACTTATGAAGTTGTTTTGACCCCATAAATAGTGTTTTTTTTAGGCCTGCAGCGGGCCCATAGTCGTAGGGAATGTTGGGTGTGTGTTATATTCTTTCTACGACTCGCTCCACGCTCAGACCCAAGGATGGGGAGTGGATCCAAACATGGCGAGTAGACCTACTCATGGTTTTGTCCATGGGTTTCACACATGGTTTTGGCATGATGATTTTCTTCCCATGGTATTTTGTAGATCCGGTCAAGGGAACTACGGTTATTTTCTAATCCAGGGTTATGGATTGGGGTTTATAAATGCTTTGGCATGTATATATATGTATTGTAACATTGAAAGGAATATAATGAAAAATCAATCTGGTAGTCTTGGTATTGGGATCCAGGGGAAAATCTTGTGTATATTTGTTTTATGTTCTCGCCATTATTTATTTTTATATATTAAGAATTTGTTTGCAGGTAATTTATGTATAGGGTTAAAACCTACAAGGCTTGTTGCAAATATTGTAGTACTCAGAGATATATTTCTAACGAGGTATATTACGTGCCAAATGGAGATCATATTACCAAGTTACAACCCTAGGAAGTTAGTTGCCTAACTAACCCCAACGAGGCCCACAAACTCTTGGCATTCCATCCCCTAGGGTTAGTTTTTTGGGTTTTTAGGGTTTCCCTTTGGTGTTCAAGAATAAAAAGAACCTTGAGCCTCATTGTAACATAGTTCATAGGCATGTAGTAGCCACATATCTTCTCAAAGATAAGTTACCATCACTCGAGCTAGTTTATTTTCGTTCTGTATGTAAGCATCTTTCAATTCTTTGATATTAATGAAATGAAGATTTAATTTTGTTGCATCTCTGTGTTTATTTTTATATTTCTATTCTTTTGTGTTCCTGCATAAGTATGGATCAGTGGTATCAGAGCAGTTTTCTCTTTCTTTATTTTTCTTTGCATGTCCCCAACGAGGTCAAGGTATAAGGAGTTAGGGCTTGAACTGGTTGAACCTTTGCAAGCCCAGCCTCGAAAACCCCGACGACCTCCCATGGAAGAAGAAAAGAAATATGAGGGAGCAGAAGATCTTTTTAAAATATTTCTTGAAGAAGCCATCGAGTGACAAAGAAGTGTGATGATGGACAAATTTTCTCAGATCCTTCGACAACTACCCACAGGCGATGCATCTTCATCCAGCAACCACTCTGAAGGCGCCATTCCCTTTAAGGTACAAGTCAACTTTGACATCCTCGTATTTGAAGGCCAGATACATGAATATGTTATAGATAAATGGCTAAATTTGTTGGAAGGATATTTTTCGGTTCATGATTTTTCTAATCGGTAAAAGATTACTTTTTCACTCCTCAAAGTCGCCCCCCACATCAAGGACTGGTGGGAAACCTACAATGAGAAGAGGGATGAGAGGGAACCCTCACTATTTTTATACGAACACCACAAAGACAAAGAAGGACACAAAAAAATTGTGTGAGTTCCATAAGAGCCCTACTCACAACACAAGTGAGTGTCGAGCCAAGCAACCATTGGTGGCCGAGCTAAAGGCTTCAGAATCAGATGCATGTTCTAACTCTGAGTTAGAAACTGACAAGGGGAACAATAAAGGGAAGCAAATTATTGATGTGGAGCTCAATTCCACCATTTCTAGCACCAAGATCTAGAAGATTGAGCCTAAATATCCAATGGAGGGGGAGTGTCCCTTCCACTCATTTATGTGGGTGAAGAGGTCTGCGTTGCAGTTCATTGTTGATAGTGGGAGACAAAATAACCTTATTTCAGTAGAGTTCATGAAGCGGTTGGGCTTACCAACCACACCACACTTGCGTCCATACACCATTGGGTGGCTTCATCAAGGATGATATCTTTGCATCAACTCGTAGTGTCGCCTTCCCTACAGCACCAAGCCCTTCACATATGAGGTATTGTGTGATGTTGCTCCTATTGAAGTTTGTGATGTATTATTAGACCAACCATACTTTTGGAAGCATCATGTTGTGTACGAGTCTATGCCTTGAAATATTATTATTAATTTTGGTAATAATTTATACAACATACTAGAGGTAGCACCGCCTACTGCCATCTTTTTGATTTTTGCAAAGCAGTGTAGTAAGATCATTTCCCAAACCAGGAAATGTATCATCCTTATGATTCACCCTCAGGGAAAGAAGAATGTTGTGGCCACATCCATGGCCTCTAGACAAGGTTCCTTCGCATGGCAACAGAAAATGGACAAGGTCGTGGAGGAGTACATGGACATCTTCACCTCACCCATAGGGTTACCCTTACATGATTAGGTCAAGCACTCCATTGATCTGACATTCGACGTGCTACTACCCAATGGACTGATCTATTGATGCTCTGTTATAGAGAATGATGAAATAAAGAGGCAGATTCAGGAGTTGTTTCAGAAAGGGCACATCAAGCCAAGTTCATCACCCTGTGGGAGCCCGATCATGTTGGTACAGAAGAAAGATGGAAGCTAGAGACTTTATATTGACAATCAGGCATTGAATAAGATCACTATTCGAAATAAGTATCAAATCCCATGGATTGATGACCTTATGGACCACCTCAAGGGGGGGAAATAATTTAGTAAGATTGACTTGAAGTCTGGTTATCACTAGGTACCAATCGAACCCTCCGATGTGTGGAAGACTACCTTCAAATCCAATGAGGGCCTTTTCGAATGGTTGGTCATGCCTTTTGGATTGATGAATTCCCTGCAACCATCATGAGGCTAATAGACGACATCTTGTAGCCCTTCACCTACTCATTCCTGACAGTGTATTTGGACGACATCCTGATCTTCAACCAAAGTTTGGAAGAGCACCTTCACCATATTTGATAGGTCCTCCAAACCCTGAGCCAACACAAATTTTGTGCCAATTTGGAGAAATGAACTAAATGTGCTTTCTAGGTCTTCCCAATTTCTACTGCAAGTTCATGTTGGGTTTCTCTTATATCACTTGGCCTTTGAGTCAAGTCACCAAGGGCAGATTGAAAGAAAAGTTCTTTTGGTCTAAATCACAACACAAGGTGTTTTCCGAGTTGAAGCATTGCCTCTGCTTTGCATCGGTGCTCACATTACCAGACCTACAAAAACCACTTGAGATTGAGACAAATGCCTCCGACTATGTTATTGGTGCAGTTCTTACTTAGTAGGGGCATCCAGTAGCATATTACAATGATACACTTTTAGACACAGTCTGAAAGTATTCCAACTATGACAAAGAGATGTTTTCCATTGTGCAGACCTTCTGACAATGGAAACATTACATTATGGGGAAGGAAACAATCATCTACAGAGACCACTGACCCATGTAGTTCATATAGACACAGGGGAAGTTGTAGAATGATCACCATCAGAAATGGTCCACATACCTGCAACAACTCTATTTGAACATTAAGTACATGAAGGGAAACACCAGGGTAAGATTTGTGATCAATTTTTTTATATATTTTGATTGACCCCGGATCTAATTATAGTTATGTTAATTCGATCAGAACCCTCACTATTTTCATCCGAACACCACAAAGAAGCATTACATTATGGGGAAGGAAACTGTTGGGTCCCTATAATACTAGTGATTACCCCATTACTATTGTAGTTATACCCCTTATTTATATTGTTGTGCCCCTATTACCCCCTTATTGTTATTTCTGTGCCCCATAGAATCCCTCTATTGTTATTTTTGTGGCTTTATATTATTATTGTTAGGTCGGCTGGATTATATTGTGACTCCTTAGACTCCTATATATAGAAAGGAGGTTTTGTCATTTGAATCATCCAAGAATTGTTCATTTATGTAATGTAAAGGAGGTTCCCCCCTCGAAGAGGCTGAATTCTAAGGCGTTGATCTATCTTTTCTTGAGCTGGTTTCATAACATTTGGTATCAGAGCTTTGGATTCTAGGGTTTTGCTGCTCCAAACAGGTCATCGTGGAATTTTCACTATAACTTTTTTTTCTGTGACGTTTCAGAAGTCGCAAAAAAAACCCATTTGAGAAGAAATCGTTCTGAACCTTGGGTCCGAATTTCAGAGCTTTTTGCGTGATATGTTCGGAGATATGATCTGAGGAAGTTTGTCTTTTTGCAGACTCCTGAATTACATTCAAAACAGGTGACCTGGGGAAAATTGTCATAACTTTCTCTCTGGGAATCAGATTGAAATTTCGTAAGAAGGTACAGAAAGAGGATGGACTGTAGTTTCTTGTATATCATTTTCAGAACAAAATATCGAAAATTGTACACGTGGCACTTCATACAAGTTCGCTCTTCTGAAAGGTCTATAATCAGGTCATCTTGGGAGATTGTGCATAACTCTTTCTTGGAGAATCCAATTTGGATCAGACTGGTGGCATTGGAAAGAGGACACAGAGAGCTACTACAGGTCACAAATTCAGAACTAGATGATTGGAAAGTACAGAGATACATCAGAGGCAATATCGAGCTCCTACAAAGTGAAAAAAGGTGTGTAGATTTTTTTAAATTTTTGCTTAAGCTTGGTTTGAAAATTTATTTTGAAGGAATTCAAAGGGCATAGTAGAGCATTATTATCGGTAACTGATGCCCCGAGGAAAGAAAATGCAAACACCTAGTAAGGAACCTGAAAGCTCTAGCATGACTCATGAAGAAGAGGAAGAAATGCTACATGATATATCAAAATTACAAGAACAAGTGCAACAAATGTCACGCTCACAAAAGTTAATAGATGCTAAGATAAATGGCGTGGAAGCTAAGATGGACAATTTGAAGATAGATTTGAACACAAATTTGAAGACAGGCATGACAGATTTGAAGACAGATTTGACAAATTTTCTACAAGAAATACTTACTAATGGTGAAAAGGTAGTAAAGGAAACTCATGATGAGAACAAAAGAAATGTTAATCATGATTCCATAGACGCTAATGTTGGATCGAAGAATCACCATATTCCAAAAATCGATATGAGGAAGTTTGATGGCAAGGATCCCGCCACATGGATATTACAGATGGAGCAATTCTTCGATCTCAATAATGTGCAAAACACACAAAAGGTACGTATGGCAACTGTATATTTGGAACCAAATCAGTTTGTATGGTATCAATGGCTTTGTTCTCGTAAACAATTTATCACTTGGGCAATTTTTACGGAAGAATTGATAGCACATTATGAGGATACAAAAAGCAACACTTTTTTTAGCCAATTGATAAGTCTCAAACAAAAGGGTTCAATAATGGAGCACATTGAGGAGTTCCAAAAATTGAACATAAGGGTAAAAGATATTCCAGAGGAGCATAGGATTGATGTGTTCATAGGGTCTTTAAAGGATAATATCCAACATGATGTTCGCCTTTGGGAACCTGATTCATTAGAGAAGGCATTCAGGTTAGCAAGAAAAATGGAAAGCAAAATTATGGCAACTAGGAAGCATACCACTCACAACTATAAAGACGGAAGTGTTGTTGCCCTAGTCTTCCACAACCTACAAGGTTGACACCACAACAATTGGAAGAAAAAAGAGCAAAAGGGCTTTGTTACAATTGTGATAGCAAATACACAAAAGGTCATAAGTGTGCTGAGAAGAAATTATTCTACATAGATTGTGAAGAGGAAGAAGAAAAGGAGCAAGAAAGGTCAAAAGAAGAGGATATATTCCAGGAACAAAGCCTAGATGAAGAACAAATAAATCCGACCATATCTTGTAATGCATTGGCGGGAATTACCACTCCTCAAACCATCAAGATAGAAGGACAAATCAAGAAGAAAAAGGTAATAGTGTTGATTGATTCAGGAAGCACCCACAATTTTATTCATTGTAGGGTAGCAAAAGAATTGAATTGCTTCCTATATCCAGCACCAGAGTGTCAAGTGATGATTGCAAATGGAGGAACAATAAATTGCTCTGGAAAGTGCCATAATATCAAGCTATCCATGGGAGAATATGTATTGACTAGCCCAATGCTTTCCATTCCAATGGGAGGTGCTGATGTTGTACTAGGAGTCCAATGGCTACAATCCTTGGGTACAATAGCTTTTAATTTTCAAGAACTTTTCATGAAATTTTCTGTGGAAGGAAAGGAAGTTGAATTAAGGGGTATTGCAGGGAAACCAGGAAAGATAATCAGCTCTAATGGCATGACAAAGCTTCTAAAAAAGGAGCAAAGAGGTGTAATTGCACAATTATGTTCGCTAGATGTTTCCACATTGGAATCATCTATTTCTCCAGATCTCCAAAAAGTCCTGGACAATCATTCCAAGGTATTTGAGACTCCCAAAGGTCTCCCACCTATGCGTGATCATGATCATGCTATTCATCTGATTCCAGGAAGTGTTCCTCCAAACATCAGGCCGTACAGATATCCCTATGTCCAAAAAAGTGAAATTGAACGTATGGTTGCAGAAATGCTAGAGGCTGGTATAATTCAACCGAGTCAAAGTTCTTTCTCAGCTCCAGTAGTATTGGTGCACAAGAAGGATGGATCATGGCGCATGTGTCCAGATTATAGGGAGCTCAACAAGCTCACTATTAAAGATAAGTTCCCCATTCCTGTCATTGATGAATTACTGGATGAATTGCATGGATCAATTTACTTCACCAAGTTGGATCTTCGTTCGGGATATCATCAAATCAGAATGAAGATTGAAGACATTCCGAAAACGGCATTTAGAACTCATGAGGGTCATTATGAATTTTTGGTCATGCCTTTTGGCCTTACCAATGCACCTTCAACATTTCAAGGTTTGATGAATTCAATTTTCAAACCATTCCTTAGAAAATTTGTGTTAGTATTTTTTGATGATATACTAATCTACAGCAAGTCTTGGAAGGATCATGTTGAACATGTTGACAGGGTGCTACAACTATTGGAGGAGAAACAATTATATGCAAAAAGATCCAAATGTTTCTTTGGAGTCCAGGAGGTGGAATATTTGGGTCATATTGTATCTCATGAAGGAGTTAAGGTAGACCCTAGCAAAATTAAAGCCATTAAGGAATGGAAAATCCCCACATCCATAAAGCATCTGCGAGGATTTCTTGGGTTGACAGGGTATTATCGCAAGTTTGTTAAGAATTATGGGAGAATAGCAGCACCTCTAACAACATTATTGAAGAAAGATTCATTTTCATGGACTCCGGAAGCAACAAAGGCCTTTGAACATCTTAAAGAGGCAATGTGCCAAGCACCGGTCTTAGCTACACCGGACTTCACAAAAACCTTTATTGTGGAATGTGATGCTTCAGGAAATGGAATTGGTGTTGTTCTAATGCAAGATGAAAGACCCATTGCTTTTGAAAGTCGTCCAATCAAGGGAAAGTTTTTAAGCAAAGCTATTTATGAGAAGGAAATGTTGGCAATACTCCATGCACTTAAGAAATGGCGACCCTACCTAATGGGAAGACACTTCAAGGTAAAAACGGATCATGATAGCCTTAAATACTTTTTAGAACAAAGATTATCCTCTGAAGAGCAACAAAAGTGGGTCACAAAGATGTTGGGTTATGACTTTGAAATCATCTACAAAAAAGGGAAGCAAAATGTGGTGGCAGATGCACTCTCAAGAAAGGATGAGGATGTGGAAGCATTGTTGTGTGCCATTTCTATTATCCAACCAGATTGGATAAACGAAGCAAGGGAGGAATGGAAGAATGACGAAGAAGTGTGGGCACTTATTCGAAAGCTACAACAAGATTCCAGTACTTCTGATACATTTAGCTGGCAAAATGATTCGTTATGGTACAAAGATCGCTTATACCTCTGTAAGAATTCCCAGCTAAAACAAAAGATTCTTATGGAATTGCACACTTCTCCCTTAGGAGGGCACTCAGGATTTTTAAAAACTTACCACAGGGTTAAGAAGGAATTTTTTTGGGATGGCCTTAAATCAGATATTCAAAAGTTTGTGGCGGAATGTTTGGTTTGCCAACAAAATAAAGTTGAAACAATTAAGACACCGGGTCTATTACAACCTTTATCCATTCCAAGCCAACGTTGGGAGGAGGTTTCAATGGATTTTATCACAGGTTTACCCAAGTCTGAGGGAAAGAGTGTCATCATGGTGGTAGTTGACAGACTTACCAAGTATGCACACTTTTGTGCATTATCACATCCATTTAAAGCCAGTACAGTTTCTACTGCATTTATGGAAACAGTTCAAAAGCTACATGGAAACCCAAAGATTATTGTAAGTGACAGAGATCCCATTTTCACTGGAAATTTTTGGACAGAATTATTTTCTTGTCTTGGTACTCAGTTAGCTCATAGCTCATCTTATCATCCTCAATCTGATGGGCAAACTGAGATAGTAAACAAATGTTTGGAAGGATATCTTCGTTGCTTTGTATCTGATAAACAGACACAATGGGTCAAATGGTTGCCTCTGGCTGAATGGTGGTATAACACTTCCTTCCATACAGCAACAAAAATGACCCCATTTATGGCACTTTATGGGTATCAACCACCATCCATCACATCATATTTAAGAGAAAATTCTAAGGTTCAGGCAGTGGAACATCACATCGAACATCAACAACAAGTCCTCCAACTCTTAAAGGATAACCTCGTGTTGGCACAAAATAGAATGAAACAACAGGCAGATCAACATCGCAGTGAAAGAAGTTTTGATGTAGGTGATTGGGTATTCCTACGGCTACAACCATATAAGCAAATGTCCCTAAAGCAAGCTAAGAAGGATAATAAATTATCACCAAAGTATTATGGTCCGTACAAGGTGTTGCAAAAGATTGGTACTATGGCATACAAATTGGAGCTTCCTGCAGCTTCTCGATTGCACCCAGTTTTCCATGTTTCATGTTTAAAGAAGGTTATAGGCGACAAGCTCCCAATTCAAACAATATTGCCAGAACTTGACGAGGAAGGAAAAATTATATTGGAACCGGAAGCAGTCACAGAAACAAGAACTCGACAGCTACGAAATCGATCAATTTCAGAGTATCTTATCAAGTGGAAGAACTTATCCGCTGAAGATTCCACATGGGAGGATGAGAATTTTATGCAGAAGTATCCAGAACTACTCAAGCGTTGAGGACAACACTTTTTGAAGGAGAGGGGCATGTTGGGTCCCTATAATACTAGTGATTACCCCATTACTATTGTAGTTATACCCCTTATTTATATTGTTGTGCCCCTATTACCCCCATATTGTTATTTCTGTGCCCCATAGAATCCCTCTATTGTTATTTTTGTGGCTTTATATTATTATTGTTAGGTCGGTTGGATTATATTGTGACTCCTTAGACTCCTATATATAGAAAGGAGGTTTTGTCATTTGAATCATCCAAGAATTGTTCATTTATGTAATGTAAAGGAGGTTGCCCCCTCGAAGAGGCTGAATTCTAAGGCGTTGATCTATCTTTTCTTGAGCTGGTTTCATAACAGAAACAATCATCTACAGAGACCACTGACCCATGTAGTTCATATAGACACAAGGAAAGTTGTAGAACGATCACCATCAGAAATGGTCCACATACCTGCAACAGTTCTATTTGAACATTAAGTACATGAAGGGCAACACCAGGGTAATATTTTTGATCAAGCTTTTATATTTTGATTGACCCGGGATCTAATTATAGTTATGTTAATCCCAACAAAACCCTCACTATTTTTATCCGAACACCACAAAGACAAAGAAGGACACAGAAAAATTGTGTGAGTTCCATAAGAGCCCCACTCACAACACAAGTGAGTGTCGAGCCAAGCAATCATTGGTGGCCGAGCTAAGGGCTTCAGAATCAGATGCATGTTCTACCTTTGAGTCAAAAACCAACAAGGGGAACAACAAAGGGAAGCAAATTATTGATGTGGAGCCTAATTCCACCATTTTCAGCACCAAGATCTAGAAGATTGAGCCTAAATATCCAATGGAGGGGGAGTGTCCCTTCCACTCATTTATGTGGGTGAAGAGTTTTGCGTTGTAGTAAATTTTTGATAGCGGGAGACTGTAGTGACAAACCTAGGGTGCTAGATTAGGCTAAATTTATTATCGACCAGTGTAAGTAAACTTCGAGGCATGCATCTAAAATCTATAGACATAAAGGATTCCTAACTAAGTGTTCATTGTGGTAGGTTTCCTCACGTCACTCAACTCATCTAACTGCCCTAAAGACACTGTGTATTGCTAGACTGAGATTTTAATCCCCTTACAAGGATTTTGTGCGTAAAAGCTCTGTCTAGTTAACACTCAGCATTTAACACTCAACATTCATGAAAGAACAACATCATACTACAAATTTAAATACATGCAAACAGAGTCTATGAAGATGCTTTAAAAATATAACGATGGATCAGATCTCTTACGAGATACGGTTCAATGATCTTAATGATAAATCCTTTAAGCTATCACCATAAACACCATTCATAAGGATTGCTAATTAAATCAACGAAATCATAAGCATAACTCTAATGACTATGCATGCTATTCAATATTCAAAAGCTGCTAATGAAATGAAAATGACAGTATACCCGTCCACGCAGGGCCCGTCCGCGTTTCAACGGTATACTGGAATACGCTCAAGCAACTAAGGTATTAACGCATGAACAATGTTATAATGAAACCGTGACTGTAATCGAGTTCTGGTATTAAGTTCTGAAGATCATACAAAAGCTCTGTTTTCAAAACGATATACAGAGATCAACAACCATGTAACTGTAACTACATCCGTGTTTTTAAAAACAAATAATACACGGTTTTCATTTGGATTGAATGTACATTCACTATGCTGCTGTTTCCGCTTTTACTATGGAATGATTTTTGGGTCATTTCCATTCAAAACCGATTTCCAAAAAGAAACAAAACGAAACCGGTTTGGAAACCTATGGCTGTTGCTGCGTTTGTCACCAAAAGGCTGGGGCTTTGACCAACGTTGACCGCATAACAAGGAGTGTTGGATTCGCTGTAGGATCGATGTTTCTCCATGCTTGTACATTCTAGTTTTCGTTCCTATTCCTTGCTTTAGCTTGCCTGTCATGCCACGTGTCAGATGATGAACCATTTATAGGATGTTGTAACTTCCTGTAACCTTTTTATTAAAAACTCCTAATTTCTAACATAAAAACTCATAAACTAACTTTAATGCAAACTAACAACTATAATACTGTTAACTAATCAATTTCAAGGAATATAAGGGATCTATGGAGGGAAAAGGTAGACAAATGATGTGTTTCAAGAGGAAAAAGAAGGTCATGGAATGGTACCAACATCTCCCCCAAGCTTAATGAATTAGCATGTCCTCATGCTAATCCTAATGTGCTGCCTCTAAACTCTGTCCCTTCCTGCACCTCTGCTGCTTTCAACAATGCATCCATGTTCTTCTTAGCTTGGGCATCTTTCTGTCTGTGGAGCTTATGCTTTAAACTCTTGTACTTCTCCTTGAGGGCTTTCTTTTGGTTATACCATTTGGTTGCCGACTTGCAAATGTCAGTTTGTTCAGCCTCGATTTCCTTGATCTACTCCCTCAACTTCTCATTTTTTTGTTGAGTCTCTTTACTCTGTGCTCTTAGCATTTCATTCTCTTTCTTGATGACTTTTTCCAGCATGTTGGCCTCCATCAATTCTTCCTTTAACTTTTCAATTTTCTTTTCCAGCTTCCTTTGTTTCTTAATGGTGGGTGGTGACTCTTTTTCTTGCCTATTGTTGCTCTCAACCTCCATCTCAGCTTCTGGTCCAGGTTGTGAGTGAGCACTGCTCTCAATGTCCATCGGTGCAGGTGCATTCGATTCTGGTTGGTCTTCTTGTAGCTAGGTCTTTTGTGCTCTCCTGGATCTTCTTGTATAGGTAGTAAAATTTTTATCTTGCTCTGCTTTCTGGGCATCCTCTTTTCTCATTTTCCTCGTCCTCACACTACTAATGGGTGGAGGTACATTGCTTGATTTGTGCACAGGAATCTCTTCATCAATGTCATGCATAAATCCTGAGTGCTCTTGCTGTTCTTGCTCATCCTCTTCATCTTTGATTTGGTTGGCAGCCAAGAATTCCTTCCACGTTCTTCCCCTTCTCTGTAATTCATACTCAATAAGAATTTTAATTAGCCCGAAATGATATAAGCTCTTGTCCTCGTTACCTTTTTGCTTTTGGATGGTTTTCGACATTTTGGTTAGGCTCTGCAAGAGGAAGTATGGTAAGCTAATAGTGCACTGCCCTTTCAAATGTAACAGTAGTTTGATGTGGTATAAGTAAACGATGTTGTAGCGGCCCTCACAAGTTACAAATTTTTGGATGATATACACCATTTCGTCCCATGGATGCATCAGCCAGCTCCTAGGGACACCTTTCTTCCAGTTAACGGATGAGACCCTCGATCTGGACATGAATTGGGTCCATGATTTTTCTCTGAACTATTTTGTCTTGAAGTATTTCTCCCCTTCTGGGCTGATCCCTAAGGACTGTGCTATGGTGTCTTCTGAAACCCTGAATGAAAAATTACCTATCAAGGCTTTCTCCCCATTGAATGTAAAGGAAAATTGTTTAGTGACTTCCTCATTGCTTCCATGAAACTTCTCCAAGAAGGGTAGCCATTGTTTTTCTTTTAGAATTGCAATGTAGTCATCGTGGTACTGAGAACTGTCGAATGTGCTTGGCTCTACCCTATTAGTCATTTTGACAGAGAAATTTTGCTCTAACCCTCTTCGTTTATGCCTACGAATTCAACAAAGGTATTTTGGTTTGTTACCTTTGTCTTTTGCTCCACACTGCTGACCTGGTGGTGCCCTCTGTTCTTCAAAACTAGCTCCTTCAGTGACTTAAGCGATGCCCAGATGACTGTCTTGTAATTATGGTGGAGGTCGAAACTTGTAAAC
The DNA here is from genome assembly GCA_031772625.1 of Pinus tabuliformis. Taxonomy (NCBI): domain Eukaryota; kingdom Viridiplantae; phylum Streptophyta; class Pinopsida; order Pinales; family Pinaceae; genus Pinus; species Pinus tabuliformis. Next base: position 710,186,007 of record CM062806.1, on the reverse strand, counting down.
CCAAATGACTGTGTTTTCCTTTCGTAGCACTTGCTACTCTCAGTCTTTGCTGTTGAAATCACAGAAGTCGAATTGCTAATATAGAACAACTGAGAATGAAATGAATTTTTTTTAATAACCGACCCGACTCAATTCATAGCATATTCATATTTTATGACAGAGGAGTAGCTGTACCGGGTCGTATGAATACCATCATGAGAACGCTGGAGGCATGTATGGAGTACTGGAGTATGATATCAGATAGTTGTTTGCATCATTCGACTTCGTCGGGTGGTTATGTTATAATTTGGCCGATTCAAACATAATGAACAAAACCGTATAGCATTTGGCTTTCAAACAATTCACCACATGTCCCTCGTTCATTGGTACCTGGCCGAATAGAGATGTTGGACCGGCAGTAGGGTTTGATTGGCCGATAAAGAGTTAATAACAAAGGCTGGAAGGGTGATATGAGAGGGGATTGAGAAATCGTATGGAGAGTATGGGGATTTTAAAAATCGTATAAATATGGGATAGGCTAGAGTGTTGGGAGATGATAGGGATTAAGAATATGATAAGGGGTGATAGGTATGTAGGTGTTTTTGAAATTGATCGTAGCAGTCATAGTCATCACATTTAACATTAAAAATTAATCTAAGAATTTAAATGTTAAAAATAAAGAATACATTACACTTTTATTGGTTGATCAAGCGTTGAATTGGCATGCTAGGTAGGACTAGTCTTTCTTGACTAATCTTTGCTGTTCATGACAGGTCCCTCTGAGATGGATTTGAATGCAACAGGTCCCTCTGAGATCTGGAAAATGTTTGTGCAGCTTCTTTGAAATCTGGAAAAGAATTATATGTGTGCAGGTTCCTCGATCTTTGGTGTTTGATGAAGCCTCGGTGACAAGCAACCTTTGAATCTCTGTTGAAACTTTGTTGAAGCTTTGCTGAAGTAACTTGAGATAACAGTCTCTTAACAGGTCCCTTTTATGTATGTTGAACAGGTCCCACTACTGTTGGTGCTGGTAACATGGTCTTCTGGACAGAACAGGTCCCACTGCATAGTGTTTTTAAACAGGTCCCTCTGATTAGAACAAAGACAAAAACAACTTCTTTATTGAAATCTGGAGTGCTGAAACAAACTCTTTGGAAATTTACAGTGAGGAGATGAGATAAGAAATCTTTGAGAATTTACAATGAGGAGATGAGATAAGAAAAACAAAATGCTGATGCTTCTCCCCCACTAAAGCGTTGACTTGTCCTCAAGTCATTATTCAATTGATGAATCAAACAGGAAACAAAAAGAAAAGGAATTCTTACCAGCCAACGAATTGGTTTTCAAGTAAGAATTCTGGGTTAGAGTGTGCCAGAGTCTGGTTTTCACATCTAACCCATTTTTTTATTTTTTATTTTATTTTATTATTTATTTTTATTTTTATTTTTTATTTATTTTTAATTTCTTTTGAATTTCTAAATTGAAATGAAATGAACTAAGGCAGAGATACTACAGCTGAAGGCTGCAATATCTCAACCTCTCTCTGTTGAGATACAATTTGAAGAAAATTTTGCTTGCTGATGGGCTTATTGTAAAGTTTCAAGCGATGACCATTGACAGTAAAGGAGTGGCCTTCTCCATCAATAGTGATGAGCTTGACTGATCCATTGTCATAAACTTGAATGATTTCGTATGGGCCCATCCAATGTGTGGTAAACTTGGCTTTATGATCTCTGAATTTAGAATCAAAGAGTAAAGCCCAGTCTCCTTCCTTGAACTGCTTCTTCTTGATATGTGCATCATGCCACTGCTTCCTTTGTTTTTGCATGAGGATTGTTGTTTCCTCTGCTTGCTGCCTCATTTCATCCAGCTGGTTCAACTGCTGAATTCTTTCTTGTTGTGCTTCATTCAGATCAATTCCCAAATCTGCAGCCATCTTAAAAGTATGTATTTGAAACTCAATAGGAAGCATTACCTCTTTGCCATACACCAACTGATATGGTGTAAATCCTGTAGTATTCTTCCACGTGATTCTATAAGCCTAGAGTGCATCTTTGAGCTTCTCTTCCCAATTCTTTCTGTTCATTGCCACCATCTTAGTGATAATTCCTTCCAAATTTTTATTTGTGGATTCCACCTGGCCATTGGCCTGTGGATGGTAAGGTGTACTTTTTCTGTGCTTGATTTGATATTTTTCTGTGATGTCCTTAACTAACTTTGAAGTAAACTGAGTACCTTGATCAGTCACTATCTCCCTTGGTACTCCATACCTTACAAAAATCTCTTCAAAAAGGAAGTTTACCACTGTTTGTTCAGTTGCTCTAACTAGTGCTTTTGCTTCAGCCCATTTTTTTACATAATCGGTACATACTAAGATGTACTTCTTACCATTGGAGGTTGGATTAATGGGTCCTATGAAATCTAGAGCCCATTTTTCAAATGGCTCTAGGTGCACTTGGGGCTGAAGTGGCATCTCATCTGTAGCTGTTGGCCTGCCCATTCTTTGGCAGCTATCACAACTCTTCACGTACTTCTTGGAATCCTTAAAAATGGATGGCCAGTAGTATCCAAGACTAAGAATCTTGAATGCTGTTCGCTTAGCTGCAAAATTCCCACCACACAGTTCATCATGGCAAGATTTTAAAATATCAATTATCTCATCATTTCTTACACATCGTCTAATAATCATATCATAACCAGTGTAAAATAAATCACCATTAATCCATGAGTATCGAGCACTTTGTTTGACTAGCCTCTTCTTTTCCTTTGGAGTAAAGTATGGAGGTGTTCTTCCTGTAGACAAATAATTGGCCAAGTCAGCATACCAAGGATTCACTATTGAAATTGCAAATAGATTTTCATCTGGAAAAGAATCTTCAACCGGAACAACCTCACCTTGATTTTGCAGTCTAGAAAGAAAATCTGCCACATGATTCTCCTTACCTGGTCTATCTAGCACTGTGATGTTAAATTCCTGTAACAATAATAACCATCTGGTAACTCTGCCACTAGTTACTGGTTTATTCATTAAATGCCTAATGGCAAAATGGTCAGTATGTACAAAAACTTCATAACCAGTTATATAATGTCGGAATTTATTCACAGCATATATGATGACAAGCATTTCTTTTCCTGTGACTGTGTAGTTTAATTCTGCAGGTGTTATATTTTTGCTAATGAAATAGATGGCATAATGACAAGACTCCTCTTTTTGGCCCAATGAGGCACCTACTGCAGTATCAGATGCATCTGTAAAGATGTGAAATGGTAGGTTCCAGTTAGGTTCTTTTAAGACTGGTGTGGTTGACAACTTCTTTTTGAGTGTTTCAAATGCTTGCTGACAATTTTCATTCCAGTTGAAAAGTACATCTTTTGCTAGAAGCTTGAACAAAGGTGAAGCTATTTTACTAAAATGTTCAATAAACCTTCTATAATAGTTCGCATACCCAAGGAAACTTCTCACCTCTTTTTGAGTCCTCGAAATTGGCAAATTGACAATGATCTGGATTTTCGATGGATCAACTTTAATGCCTTGAAAAGAAATATAGTGGCCTAATACTATCCCCTCATTTAGCATCATAAAACACTTTTCATTGCTCAGGGACAAATTAGCTTCAATACATCTCTTCAAATTTTTTTCAAGGTTTTCTAATGCATGCTCAAATGAATCGCCATACACTGAAAAATCATCCATGTAAACTTCAACGCAATCATGAACTAAATCAGCAAAAATAGCTAACACAGCTCTTTGAAATGTAGCTGGAGCATTACAAAGTCCAAATGGAAAAACATTATAAGCATAAGTGCCCTAGGGACAAGTAAAAGTGGTTTTGTCCTGGTCCTATAAGGCTATTCTGATCTGGTTGTAGCCACTGAAACCATCAAGAAAAGAGAATGATGATTTCCCAGCTAATGTGTCTAGCACTTGGTCAATAAATGGTAGTGGGAAATAATCTTTGAGCGTTGCTTTGTTCAATTGTCTGTAATCGAAACAAATCCGCCACTTACCATTTTTCTTGGGCACTACTACCAATGGGGATACCCACTGACTGTCAGAGATAGGATAGATAAAATTAACTTTCAACAGTTTTTGTAATTCCTCTCTAACAATATCCTAGAGCATGGGGTTCATTCGTCTCTGTGGTTGCCTCACTGGTTTGATAGTAGTATCGGTATAAATGTGGTGAGTGCATGTTTCAGGGTGAATCCCGTGCATATCGGTGTAGTCCCAAGAAAATGCTTTCTGGTATTTTCTCAATAATTGAATCAATTTCTCTTGCTGAGATGAGTCTAGGTGAGTGCCAATATTCAGATTTTTTCCTGGACTAATCTCTATGGTCTTACTCTGTGTGTTTGTGATGGATTGAATGGGAAAAATATTGTGGAATGTTGTTTGTAAAGATTGAATGGTGCATGTTTCCTGAAAATTTTGGGCTAAAAGTTCATCTGCAGCATGATATTGGTCATTTCTCAAATTTTCGGAAATATCAGGTTGAGAAAGGAACAATTCTACCAAATCATCATTATTATGTTCTTGAAAATCATAGATTTGGTTGATGCTAAAAACAGATTGTACTTCTTCTTTGTCATTGTATTTATCGTCAAGCCATAAATTGTGTGCTACTGCTGGTGATTGTGCTGATGGGTAAAGAGTGAGTTGTTTTCTTTCAGTTCCTCATGAAATGATCATATTACCCGATCGACATCCTATGAATGCATCAATAGTTGCTAATCATGGTCTACCAAGGATGATAGGGTGCCCTCCTAAATTGGATTTGGGTTGAAGAACTAAAAAGTCCACTGGATACTCCCAAGAGTCCAGTGAAACGATTATGTCCTCCAAAATCCCTTCAGGAATCACTTTAGACCTGTCAACGAGTTCTAGAACAATTGTTGTGTGTTGCAAATTGTAAGCTGGAGTGTTTTCATGGTTTCAAGAGTCATGACATTTATTGCGGCCCCAAGATCTATTAAGGTGTTTGGAATATGTATGTTGTTAATGATTGTAGTGACTCTGGGAATACCAGGATCAACATACTTTTCCATTGAGATGGTGTTTGTCATAAGGCCAGCTAATTGTCCAATAACATGAATGGTTTGTGGATCAACCCTTTTCCTAGTGGGCTTCTTAAGGCACCGTTCTTTGATTGCTTTAGTATATATGGGAATGTCTTTTATGGCTTGTAGCAGTGGAATTTTTATATAGACATTCTTGAGCTCATCTAAAACATCAAACTGTGGTATAGACATTGGAAGTTTTGTTTGGACCAATCGGTCTGGAAAAGGTGGTGGATGCAATGGTTGCATTTGTTTATTTTTGGTGTCATCGTTTTGTTTTCTTTGATTTGCAGTTTCATTTTCATTTTCTTCGTTTTCTTCTTGTTTATCAGCTGTTGGAGATTCTTTGTGAAGTACCTTACGAGACCTCAAATTGATATTTTGGAAGGGTAATGTGGGATATGAGGTTCCCTCATCTACATTGTAGGCTGGCCTCTCTGCTCTGTTATTTGGATTTGGTACAGGTTGAGCAGGGATTTGAGTAGGTCTGGGAGGTTGTGAGTTAGATGGAAGTTGTAATTGTGTTGGATTTATTGGTGGAGGAGCAGGCAATGCTTGTTGAGTGGGTTGAGGTTGATGTGGGTAAACAACTTGCTGCTGAGGATATTGCTGATATGATTGAGGATATGGCGAGTATGGCTGATGATATTGTTGATATGGCTGCGAGTATGGTTGGTATGATTGAGGATATGATTGCGAGTATTGTTGAGATGGTCTCCATTATTGTTGGGGGTAATTTTGGTGCTGCCATGGCATGGGTACATTCCATGAATTCTGAGCATACATCTGATCATGTACAGGAAATTGCAAATTCTGATTTGGGAACATACCTTGAGGTGCTAGTTTTGGCTGCCATGGTCTCTTTGCGCCCATGTAATACACATTTTCCATATCTGCATTAGCTGCCACATTACAATTCTGCAAAACCTTGACTTTAGAGCAATGAAATATATCATGATTTTCAGTACAAAAGGCACAAACTTGAATGTTTTCTAATGGGCAGTCTTTTAAGGCATGTTTCTTCCGGCATTTTGGGCAAAAGATAGCCATCATCTGATCTTCCTCTTCTTGTCTCTTCTTAGCTTTTAAAGTGTCAATTTGAGTTCCTAAGGTACTTAACAGATTTGTTTTGAATTCCTCTAACAGGTTCCCTATTTCAGCCCTTGTGACACTTGCTGAAGCAGATTTTGTGGCTTTGGATGATATGGTTATTTTTCCAATTTTGGCTTTGCTCCTATAATACTTTTCACATAACTCAGCAATTTCTTCAAAAGGTAAAGTGGAAATATCACCTTTGCCCATCAAGTTAAGATCATCTAAGTATTCCTCTCGAATGCCTTTCAAGAATATTGTTCGAATCAAATCAAGAGGCATGGTTCGGTGTTTGGATTTTTGTAAATTGTAAACAAACCGTTCTAAGTATTCCTCTAAATTTTCATCCTCTTGTTGGTTCATCCTAAAGATATCATCTTTGGAATCTTTCGATCTACAATAAGGTTGGTATTTCTTTAGGAATATTCTTCTCATGCCATCCCAATCAGTTATCGCATGTTCACCAAGCCCCATGAACCATCTTAATGCTGATGCTTTTAATGTTGCTGGGAAGAGTCTAAGCCTATGGGCATCATCTGTGTAACCATATGTTCGACATACAATGTCAAACTCAAACAAGAATGAATCTGGGTCTTTTGAAGCCATGCCATAAAAGTTTGGTAGCACAAATGGAGGTATGTTTTTCATTTTTATTTCATCATCTTCTTGTGGTTCTTGAATAGGAAATTTAAAGGTTGACTCTTCCTCGTCTCTTCGACCTTGATTTGGTACTGATCCATCTCCTTCCTCAGCCATTTTGATAGGTTCCTCTGTTCCTTGTTCAGTGTCACTTGTTTCAAAGAGAAGATTAAAGAAAGATTGTTGAGTCACTGTGCTACTTTCTCCTTGTATAGAGGATCCAGGGAAGTGTTTCTTCTGTGATTTGTGTGCTAATAGAATTTGCCTCTCGATGAGTGTGAGTCTTTTCCCTGATTTTTGTTTATCCTCTAATTCTCGTATGGTGACTTCCTCAGCAGGTGTGGTGTGTTCAATGTTTCCTAAAGGGTCTGCTCCTGATGGTAGGTTAGTTTTTGGATGGGGGGTTTTTGTGAATCTACCTTTATTATCTCTAGATCTAGGCATAAGTAAACATGACTTCTAAATCTATGTTTTTGCTTGTTTTTGTTTATTAATTTTTTTTTTCGAAATCCTCTAACTACGCCTCCCCGGCAACGGCGCCAAAATGTAGTGACAAACCTAGGGTGCTAGATTAGGCTAAATTTATTATCGACCAGGGTAAGTAAACTTCGAGGCATGCATCTAAAATCTATAGACATAAAGGATTCCTAACTAAGTGTTCATTGTGGTAGGTTACAATACTTATTTACGGAAGGTTAAGATATGTTCCCTATCACTCTTAACACTCAGGTCACTCAACTCATCTAACTGTCCTAAAGACACTGTGTATTGCTTGACCGAGATTTTAATCCCCTTACAAGGATGTTGTGCGTAAAAGCTCTGTCTAGTTAACACTCAGCATTTAACACTCAACATTCATGAAAGATCAAAAGCATACTACAAATTTAAATACATGCAAACAGAGTCTATGAAGATGCTTTAAAAATATAACGATGGATCAGATCTCTTACGAGATACGGTTCAATGATCTTAACGATAAATCCTTTAAGCTATCACCATAAACACCATTCATAAGGATTGCTAATTAAATCAACGAAATCATAAGCATAACTCTAATGACTATGCATGCTATTCAATATTCAAAAGCTGCTAATGAAATGAAAATGACAGTATATCCGTCCACGCAGGGCCCGTCCGCGTTTCAATAGTATACTAGAATACGCTCAAGAAACTAAGGTATTAACACATGAACAATGTTATAATGAAACCGTGATTGTAATCGAGTTTTGGTATTAAGTTCTGAAGATCATACAAAAGCTCTGTTTTCAAAACGATATACAGAGATCAACAACCATGTAACTGTAACTACATTCGTGTTTTTAAAAACATATAATACACAGTTTTCATTTGGATTGAATGTACATTCACTATGCTGCTGTTTCCACTTTTACTATGGAATGATTTTTGGGTCATTTCCATTCAAAACCGATTTCCAAAAAGAAACAAAACGAAACCGGTTTGGAAACCTATGGCTATTGCTGCGTTTGTCACCAAAAGGCTGGGGCTTTGACTAGCGTTGACTGCATAACAAGGAGTGTTGGATTCGCTATAGGATCGATGTTTCTCCATGCTTGTACATTCTAGTTTTCGTTCCTATTCCTTGCTTTAGCTTGCCTGTCATGCCACGTGTCAGATGATGAACCATTTACAGGATGTTGTAACTTCCTGTAACCTTTTTATTAAAAACTCCTAATTTCTAACATAAAAACTCATAAACTAACTTTAATGCAAACTAACAACTATAATACTGTTAACTAATCAATTTCAAGGAATATAACGGATCTATGGAGGGAAAAGGTAGACAAATGATGTGTTTCAAGAGGAAAAAGAAGGTCATGGAATGGTACCAAAAGAGACAAAAGAACCTTATTTCAGTAGAGGTCATGAAGCGTTTGGGCCTACCAACCACACCACACCTGCTTCCATACACCATCGGGTGGCTTCATCAAGGACGAGATCTTTGCATCAACTAGCACTGTCGCCTTTCCTGCAGCGCCAAGCCCTTAACATATGAGATATTGTGTGATGTTGCTCCTATTGAAGTTTGTGATGTATTATTAGATCAACCATACTTTTGGAAGCGTCATGTTGTGTATGAGTCTAGGCCTTGCAATATTATTATTAATTTGGGTAATAAGTTATACAACATACTAGAGGTAGCACTGCCTACCGCCATCTCTTTGATTTTTGCGAAGCAACGCAGTAAGATCATTTCCCAAACCGGGAAATGTATCTTCCTTATGCTTCACCCTTAGGAAAGAAGAATGTTGTGGCCACATCCATGGCCTCTAGACATGGTTCCTTCGCATGGCAGCAAAAAATGGACAAGGTCGTGGAGGAGTACAGGGACATCTTCACCTCACCCATAGGGTTACCCTTACACTATTAGGTAAAGCACTCCATCGATCTGACACTCGACGTGCTACTACCCAATGGACTGATCTATTGACTCTCTGCTCTAGAGAATGACGAAATCAAGAGGTAGATTCAGGAGTTGTTTCAGAAAGGGCACATCAAGCCAAGTTCATCACCCTGTGGGAGCCCGATCATGTTGATACAAAAGAAAGATGGAAGCTAGAGAATTTATATTGATAATCGGGCATTGAATAAGATCACTATTCGGAATAGGTATCAAATCCCATGGACTGATGACCTTATGAACCACCTCAAGGGGGGGGGGAATAATTTAGCAAGATTGACTTGAAGTCTGGTTATCACTAGGTACCAATCGAACCCTCCGATGTGTGGAAGACTACCTTCAAATCCAATGAGGGCCTTTTCGAATGGTTGGTCATGACTTTCGGATTGATGAATTCCCTGCAACCTTCATGAGGCTAATAGAGTACATCTTGCGGCCCTTCACCTACTCATTCGTGATAGTGTATTTGGACGACATCCTGATCTTCAGCCAAAGTTTGGAAGAGCACCTCCACCATATTCGACAAGTCCTCCAAACCCTGAGCCAACACAAATTTTGTGCCAATTTGGAGAAATGAACTAAATGTGCTTTCTGGGTCTTCCCAATTTCTACTACAAGTTCATGTTGGGTTTCTATTATATCACTTGGCCTTTGAGTCAAGTCACCAAGGGCAAAGTGAAATAAAATTTCTTTTGGTCTAAATCACAACACAAGGCGTTTTCCGAGTTGAAGCATTGCCTCTGCTCTGCATCGGTGCTCACATTACCAGACCTACACCAACCATTTGAGATTGAGACAAATGCCTCCGAATATGTTATTGGTGAAGTTCTTACTCAGTAGGGGCATCCAGTAGCATATTATAGTGATACACTTTTAGACACAGTCTGAAAGTATTCCACCTATGACAAAGAGATGTTTTCCATTGTGCAGACCTTCTGACAATGGAAGCATTACATTATGGGGAAGGAAACAATCATCTACAGAGATCACTGACCCATGTAGTTCATATAGACACAAGGAAAGTTGTAGAATGATCGCCATCAGAAATGGTCCACATACCTGCAACAATTCTATTTGAACATTAAGTACATGAAGGGCAACAACGAGGTAAGATTTGTGATCAAGTTTTTTATATTCTGATTTACCCCGGATCTAATTATAGTTATGTTAATCTTGACCCAATGGATAAGTGTGGTTTGAATAAAGAAGTGCATGCAGAGTCTTGGTTAGTGCATTTGGATAAAGGTACAAAGAAGTGAGTTCATCATTGGGTAAGAGCTTGTGCATTTGATTTCAATGGTTGTTGGGCATGGAATCTCCCCCCTCGAGGCATGTTTTGGGGCTCAAAGCCATGTTTTCACCGAATAATGTTGTAAAGCCCCGCGAATAGTGGGCGCGGAAGTATGTTATAGTCATAGAGTTGTCCGCCCTAGTTTTGGATGTAATTTCAGCCTACCCATGGTTTGCAAACCATGGGATCGTATAAATAGAGGGAGGCTCTAAGTGTAAAAGATAGTGATAAGTAGCTGAGAAACGAAGAGCAAAGTCTAAGTATCTAAGTGTGTCTTGGGTCGTAGAGTAGGAGAAGGCTTTGCAATTGAGTGCATAGAGGCCTAGTAGTCCGCAGCTGAGTGCGTGAACCCCTGCAGCTAAGTGCGCAGGGCCGAGTCAAGTCTGTAACCGAAGAAGAGATTAATAAAGAAAGGCTTTGTTACCATTTTGTGTACTTGTTTTTGGATTAATGCATGGTTTATCTAAATTACCAATATATTGTTTGTTTAATGCGCGCACATGTATGAATGATTTATATTGCTAAGTGTAACTTAACGCATACAAATCAGCTAAGTTAATCAACTAACTATAGAATACTAGTAAGGACTTGGGTAACAACAATGCTCGTCCCCCGAGTAGGGCTACGTGAAGGCAACATCTTAGGATGCAAGGTATGGGACAGTGCATGTAGCGATGTGCGCGCAGGGTCTAACTGCGTACCACTTGAACTCATCAGACATCACCAGTGTGTGGAAACCTAGTTCTAGCACCCTCCCCTACTACTTCGGGTGAGACCTCAGTCCGCACTCTGCGAACTGTTTCTGAAAGGGCCAGTAGTACTAGGATTTGTTTGGATAAATCACCTTCGAACCTGGGTCAGGCCCTAATAAGCCAACAAATGGTTTCGTTGCTGGGACCAGGATCTGCATAAAAGATGTCTAATGTCATGTCACTGGAATCTGACAAAGAAAGAAATTGAAGGGTGGTTGGACAGAAGATTCACGAGTTTGCGGTGCAGGAAAATAGGAATCCACGAGTATTGAAGGAACAGTGGTTAGAGCACTACTTATATACAGAAATCCACAAGATTTTCTTTGCATCCTTCCCAACTGAGTTATACGAGTGGATCGCGAAGCTAGCAGATAGTCAAGGAAGGTATAGGCTCAATAAACCTATTGTGTGGACTCCAGAGTTGGTGCACAGACTAGAAGCATTGGGAGATAAGATCGCGCACAATGTGGACCATTGGATGGATCAAATCATAGGAGGGTTTATCACCGAATTTGCAGTGGACATGTCAGTCAGCTATAGCAAGGTGGAATGACGCTTCCTCAAAGGACCATGAGGTAAGTACATTATATATTTGAACACTTGGATTAAAATGCTATTGTGAGAAAAGTAGGTTATGAGAATAAATTGATGTTTGGGGCTACGCGAAGTGGGAAAATCTACATAAACGAAGGTAGTGAAGAAATAGAAACTAGCCCCTTGATTTCACCTCGGCGAGAAAGCGAGGAAGAGCTTGCGAAGGTTTCTCCAAGGAGTGTGATCAATTCGATAAGGCAGGGAATTTTGCGCATACCACCTCCACCTACACCACCACCAGTTTCACCATCTTCACCCCCATCTTCACCCACACCACCTCCGCCACCACCATAGTTCAATATGGTGAGCGTAATAAAGTTGTCGGTATTTAGAGGAGTAGGGAACGAAGATCCAAACCAGTTTTGGTTTGTAGTAAAGGTTGTATGGGAAGCACAAGGAGTCACGGATGATAATATCAAGAAGGCAACATTGGTTAGCGCCTTGCAGGATCACGCACTAACATGGTACATCAAGAATTCCAATGATAATCCAAACGTAGGGATTGCGGATATCCAAGTTGTGCTAAACAGGGAATTTAGCATACCAAAATCAGAGACACAGTCGATCATCGGATTTAAGGAAATCATGATGCTTCCAGGTGAGACCCCCTGGGAGTTGGATCAGAGACTAAAGGGTATGATTCGTGAAGCCAACATGACCAAGATAGATTGGTATTACTGTGCATGGTTTGTAGTGTCACTAACGCCGCATCTAAGGACTGCAATATCATAGCAGAAGCTATCTACTCAGGTCAAAGCCTTAGAGATTTCAATGAGGCTGCACGAGACCCCAATACAAGATCCAAGTTTGGGAGTGCAACAGATCCACGCGTAGTTGAAAAATTTGTGTCATGAGATGCAGAGTCTAAAACAAGACAGGAAAAATCGCATAGAAACGCATGAGGAGGTATGGTGCATAAAGTGAAAAGGCCAGGGACATGACAAGCAACATTGTCTAGTCTTCATGAACTACCTAGCAGGAGGAGGGCCAATGCCATTGAGACCAGAGGCACAAGTCGGGCCAAGCACGGTGCCTGCGTTGTGGTGCGCGATTTGTCAGATAGGAGGGAAGCATGCTATAGATAACTGTCATCTATTACAGAAGTATACGCAGATGTCCCAACAGTTATTATGTAATTTCTGCAGGTCAATAGGCCATGATGAGCGTACCTGTAGAATTTATGAACTAATGATGGATCAGACTCCTACCTACAGGGTTCAGACCGAAACGCAAGTTGATCAAAATGTAGGGATGGCGCGCACTGGGTTTTAGGGGCGCGGATGAGGTCAAAGAGGAATGGGACCAGAAAGGGGTCACAGACAGCTGATCTGTTACAATTGCGGAGGGCCAGGGAATTATGCCCGCAATTGTACAAATCCGACGAGAGCATCATGTTTATATTGTACCCAGTTTGATCATGAGATGGAGGACTTCCCCACACTAATAGCGAGGTTGCGCAATAAAGGAATACTCCAGCCTCCCCCGACTCAGAACCTGCAAATGATGAGGTCTGAGCCGCGCGAGGAGGACCCAAATGTAAACATCGTGCTCCGAAGCGGTATCACGATAGGAGATGACAAAGGTAAGTAGCCAGAAGAGAGTGCTTGGGTTCATAAGGCTCCAACAAAGGAACCAGAGTTCGATTTGGAGCGTGCGAAGGAGACATTCATGGAAGCTAAGAAGAGCTTCACGGAGGCCTCCACTTCAGGTAGTAAAGACAAACTAGAACTGGAGATGGACCCATCAATGCTTACTACCTTTCTGGAGACATGCATGAAGTTTCTGCCTGACAAAAAGGCCGTGAAGGGACTGCGGGAACTTATCACTAGATTTGCTAGATCAGGGGAACCATGCGTAGTACGGAAGCTTGGGAAGCACACAATGTGAACAGGAAGGGAGATGAGGTTGACTGTGCAAATCGGGGAATATGAAATGGATCAAGTGATTCTAGAATTAGGATCAGACGCAAATGTACTACCAAAGCAGACACAGGAGTGCATGGGCAAGCACGCATTGTAATGGTCTCCTATTTAATTGCGAATGGCGAACTAGCAAAAGATCCTACCGATGGGAAGATTGCAGGGAATAACAGTAGATATTGAAGGTGTGAGTGCACTTGCAGATTTCAAAGTAATAGAGATTGTTGATTACAACAATCCCTATCCTGCGCTACTGGGAATAGATTGGGCCACTGATATGAATGGAGTGATAAATCTAAAGAAGCGCAAAATGATTTTTGAGAAAAAGTCATTGCGCGTAGTGGTACCTTTAGACCTTGCGGAAGGATCACGCTACACAAAGCTAGTGCGCGATGACGAGAGCGACAACGATCTAGACTATATCTACAAGATAACCACTCAGGAACAAGATTGGGTAAATCCTACAATGGATGGCAGGAATTCGTGGGAGCGGAAAATCTCCTACACATCAGATTTGGACAAGGAAATAGAACGATGGCAAAATCGGTTACACAAGGTAACCACACTCAATTGCAACATGATGATAAAATCACTACGCTATGTAGAAACAAAGGCAAGGGATCTGCCTATGTATGACGGGTTGACAGCGATGGATGAATTCCTGAACAAATTTGAAATCGAGGTGCCAGAACAACAATGGTTCAATGCTCTGAAATGGGCACTGTGCGCTACGCCCGCAAGGTGGTGGGGTACGCACCAACAAAATTTTGAGGACTGGCGGGGATGCAGAAGGATGATGCCCCTACGATTTGGAAAACCACAGACGCGGCTAACAGATAAGTATGACGGATAGGATGATCTGCATGCACACCTTATGAAATGGACCAAGGCCTACGAGGAAGAGCCACAACCTAAATGGGTGCATTTGTGTTGTCATACCCTGGATGCCATACCCATGAATTGGAATACTGAGACAGAGCTCTGCCATGGCACGAGCGAATGGGATATCTTGCACGAAGGATTCCTATTAACCTTCACGTTTGAATATTGTTGGTGGGATACTGTTGATGATGCGCTACAAGAAGTAACAACAACTATCTTCAAAATACCCCAGGATCCAATGGAAGTGCTTCAGCCGAAATGGGTGACCTAGCTGAGCTCCGCACTGGAGTGTTACAATGTAAATATTGAGGAGGATGATGAGGATCCATGGAAAATTAACATTCCAGAAACTGAAGGATGTCGCAAGGTTCGAGGACCATTGATTGAAGACCCTAACATCACTGCGCCACTAAAAACGAAGCAGGTAAACATTGGGATGGAGGCTGAACCAAAGTATGCAATGCTTGGTGACTATTGGGATGATGCCATAGTGGACAAGGTCGCTGAGTTACTTTGCGAGTACCAAGACTTATTCCCGACCAAGATTACGGACTTAAAAGGGATCGTTGGCAACTTAGGGATGATGAAGATCACCCTAAAACCCGACGCGAAGCCGGTTAAGTAGAGGCCTTACCGCTTGAATCTGAAGTATAAGGAAAAGGTCCACGTAGAACTAGACAAAATGCTCGCATCCAGAATTATTGAGCCAGTGGAAGAATCTGACTGGGTGAGTCTTATGGTAGTACAGGAGAAAAATTAGAAGGGCGAAATAAGAATATGTGCAGACCTCAGGAAGTTGAATGACTCCTGTGTACACGACCCATTCCCGACATCATTCACAAATGAAGTATTGGAAAATGTTGGTGGACAAGAAGCATACTCATTCACGGATGGGTTTTCGGGGTACCACTAGATCAGGATCATGCCGGAAGACAGGAGCAAAACAACCTTTGCAATAGAATGGGGCTGCTTTCAATACATTGTTAAGCCATTTGGATTGAAGAATGCACCAACCATATTTTCGCGCATCGTTGTTGCCGCATTCAAAGAATACATCCACAAGTTCCTGGAAGTCTATCTGGATGACTGGATTGTCTTCGGAGTGGTTAAGCACCACGTAGCAAGCTTACGCTTGATGCTGGATACTTGCCGATGACACTAGATTGCGCTGAAACTTAAGAAGTGCACATTCTTGGTTCCCTTTGGGAACCTGTTAGGACATGTGGTCTGCAAATGGGGATTGATGGTGGACCCTGCAAAGATTGTCATAATTCTAAATTTGGAAGCACCGCAAAGTGTTAAAAAGATGCACGCTACCTTGGGTCACACTGGGTACTACATAAAGTTCATCAAAAGCTATGCCCAAATCACTACACCAATGGAGAAACTATTGAAAAAGGATGTCACGTTTTTCTGAAATGATGATTGCATGAAGAGCTTAGATGTCCTAAAAGGGAAATTGGCCTCCGCTCCAATCCTAGTCTTCCCAAAATGGGATGTGGAGTTTCACGTCCATGTTGACGCGTCGTGTAGCGCACTAGGAGTAGTGCTCACACAAGAGGGCGGGGAAGGCTTGGATCACCTTATCGCATTTGCAAGTCGGAGATTTCCCAAAGCCGAAAAGAACTATTCCACCATCGAGCGCGAGGGGTTGGCAATGGTGTATGCACTCAAAAAATATAGGCACTACTTGCTAGGAGG
The DNA here is from genome assembly GCA_031772625.1 of Pinus tabuliformis. NCBI lineage: Eukaryota > Viridiplantae > Streptophyta > Pinopsida > Pinales > Pinaceae > Pinus > Pinus tabuliformis. The sequence goes on along the minus strand of CM062806.1, from coordinate 710,169,681 downwards.
AGATTTCAAAATGTATACAGACCATTCCGTGCTAAAGTACTTGGTAAATAAGCCTGTGTTGGGGGGCGCATATGTAGGTGGCTCCTATTGTTCCAAGAATATGATTTTGAGGTCGTGGTAAAACCTGGATGCCTGAATGCAGGACCAGATCACTTGTCGCGTATTGAGACAGGCGAAGAACCTACTAACTTGGAGGAAGGATTACCTGACGCACAACTCTTTGTTGTACGCATCGCAAACGGGCACTTTGAAGATATAATCCACTTTCTGACAACAGGGACTGCGCCGAAGGAATACTCCGTCCAACAGAAGAAGGAATTGGTGGTGCGCGCGGTGGATTTTTCTGTCATCGTGGGGCACCTATACAAAATGGGAAATGATGAGATATTGTGAAGGTACGTACCTGAATTTGAATGAAGTCAGATCCTCATGGAAGCACATGGGGGCACTGCAGGAGGACACTATGCAGGATGAGCAACCGCACAAAATATTCTTTGCGTAGGGTTGTGGTGGCCAACCCTACACCAGGATTCGAAAGCACACTGTAAGGTCTACAATATATGTCAAAGGACTAGAAAACCATTGCGGAGGAACAAGATGCCATTAAATCCACAAATGACACTGCAGTCATTCGAGAAATGGGCAATCGACTTTGTGGGACCGATCAAACCTCAGGGAAAAATGGGCGCGCGCTACATCATCACCGCGACAGAGTACCTGACACGATGGGCAGAAGCACAATCGGTCAAAGATTGCATGGCTGCTACAGCTGCGAAGTTTTTGTTTGAACACATGTTGACCCAATTTGGATGTTCGAAGATATTAATGAGTGATCGTGGTACACATTTCCTGAATGAAACCATCAACGCGCTCATAGAAGAGTTCCAGATGTATCATCAGAAAAGTACACCGTATCACCCACAAGCCAATGGGACAGTAGAAGCGTTCAACAAAATACTGGAGACTGCTCTAACCAAAATTTGCAACGTGCAGAGAAATGATTGGGACCTGCATGTACCTGCAGTACTATGGGCTTATAGGACAATGTGCAAGAAATTGATGGGACAAACACCTTTTCGATTAGTTTATGGCGTGGAAGCTGTAATTCCAATGGAATATATCATACCTAGTCTGCTCATAGCAGCGCTCACAGGAATTATGGATCGCGAAGCTCTCAAGGAAAGGCTCGCGCAATTGGAAGAACTAGAGGAGGAACGGTTCTTGGTTGGCTTTCATCAATAGGTACAAAAACAGTGTGAAAAGGCCTAGCACGATCACCATATTAAGTTGTGCACATTCAAGTTAAATGACTTAGTATTGATGTGTGATAATAAGTTTGAAAAAATTCCGAGAAAATTCAGAATGCATTGGTTGGGACCATACGTGGTTAAGGAGGTCACAGACAAAGGTACGGTCTAGTTAGTTAAACTAAATGGCGAACCCTTCCTAGGCAAAGTGAATGGTAGCCGCTTGAAGCCTTACACGGGGGGGTGGCTATCTGACTACCCGACAGAAGCGCAGTCTTTGCGCTCCATGGAGTCGGACAATGGCGCGGGAGTATAAACATATACTGGTATAGATGTATGGGAATAGTTCAGTCACAAAAGTCTCAGAACAGAGGATGCAATAGATTCAACAAGCAGCGGCTCAGTACGTTGCCAACATCAGCATAGTTCGAGGACAGTTGGAGGAACTCCGTGCCAAGATCATCATGCCAACATAGTGACTCAAGGGCAAGTCACGTTGTTGCGTTGGGGGCCTATTGGGCATGGAATCCCCTCCGAGGCATGTTTTGGGGCTCAAAGCCCATGTTTTGACCGAATAATGTTGTAAAGCCCTGCAAATTGCGGGCACGAAAGTATGTTAGATTCATAGGGTTGTCCGCCCTAGTTTTGGATGTAATGTCGACCTACCCATGGTCCATGAACCATGGGATTGTATAAATAGAGCGAGGCTCTAAGTGTAAAATATAGCGATAAGTAGCTGAGAAATGAAGAGCAAGAGTCTAAGTATCTAAGTGTGTCTTGGGTCGTAGAGTAGGAGAAGGCTCTTCAGCTGAGCGTGCAGAGGCATAGTAGTCCACAACTGAGTGTGCGAACCCCTGCAACTGAGTGCTCAGGGTAGAGTCAAGTTTGTAATCGAAGAAGAGATTAATAAAGAAAGGTTTTGTTACCAATTCGTGTATCTATTTTTGGATTAATGCATGGTTGATGTAAATTACAAATATATTGTTTGTTTATTGCGCGCACATGTATGAATGATTTATATTGCTAAGTGTAACTTAACGCATACAAATAAGCTAAGTTAATCAACTAATAGTAGAATACTAGTAAGGACTTGGGTAACAACAACGCTTGGCCCCCGAGTAGGGCTGCGCGAAGGCAACATCTTAGGCTGCGAGGTACGGGACAGTGCGCGTAGCGACGTGCGTACAGGGTCTAACCGTAGACCACTTTAACTCATCACACATCTCCAAGGTGTGGAAACCTGGTTCTAGCACCCTCCCATACTACTTCAGGTGAGACCTCAGTTTGTGCTCCGTGGACTATTTCCGAAAGGGCTAGTAGTACCGAGATTTGTTTAGCTAAATCACCTCCGAACCTGGGTCAGGCCCCAATAAGCCAACAATGGTATGCCTACCTCAGTACGTTTTAATGTATTACCATTGGGATCATACGGTATGTTGTTGGTCATGGATTGGTTGTATCTCCATATAACCAAGGTGGACTGTTATGAAAAAGCCATTGAGTGCTTAGATGACAATGAGGAACAAAGAGTCTTGTAGGGTAAGAAGAAAGCAACATCAATTAGAATGGTGACAACTATGCAGGCCAAGCGTATTCGCAGGAAAGGGTGTGTGTTATTTGTAGTGCACATTTCTAGTGACAAAGATAAGGAAGTTAAGGATGTAGATGTTTTGAGCAAATACCTACTTCTACAACAGTTTCAAGATGTATTTCCCGCAGATATTTCAGAATTGCCACCTCACAGGGAAGTAGAATTTTCTATTGAGGGGCAACTTCGACATAAAAGGCACCTTACATGATGAGTACACCAGAGTTGGTGGAGTTGAAGCTGCAGTTAAAGGAAATGTTGGACCAGGAATACATTAGTCCAAGTGCATCACCATGGGGCACACCGGTATTGTTTGTTAAGAAGAAGGATGGTACTCTCAGGCTATGCATTAATTACAGGCAATTGAACAAAGTGACCATCAAGAATAAGTGTATGTTACAAAGGATTGATGACTTGTTCGATCAGTTTAAGGGAGCAGTAATGTTCCCAAAGATTGATAAGAGATCCGGATATCATCAAGTATGCATTAAAGAAGAGGACATCTACAAGACAACTTTTTAGACCAAGTATGGGCATTATGAGTTTTTTGTAGTTCCATTTGGTTTAAATAATGCTCCAACTACCTTTATGTGCTTTATGAATAGTGTGTTGCGTATGTATTTGGAAGAAAAAAGTTGTTGGTATATTCAAAAAATGAAGAAGAGCATGTCGAGCATTTAGCAGTAGTGTTGATATTATTGAGAGAGCATCAATTGTATGCTAATATCAACAAGTGTAGTTTCTTTTAGACTGAGCTACACTACTTGGGACATGTGGTTTCCAAGGATGGCATAGCAGTGGACCCAGAAAAGGTAAGAGTTATCATGGAGTGGGCAGCTTCCCAGAATGTGGATGAGGTGAGATGTTTCATGGGGCTAGCAGGTTATTACATGAGGTTAATTAGGAACTTCTCGCAGATTGCTTATCCTTTCACATCAATACAAAGGAAAGGTAAGAATTTTGAATGGACAGAGGAGTGTGCGGCCAATTTTGAGCAACTCAAACAGTTGTTGACACATGCACCAGTGTTAAATATTGTAGGTCCAAAAAAACAGTTTGTAGTATGTACAAATGATTGCAAGAGAGGACTTGGTGGAGTCCTTATGCAGGATGGACAGGTGGTATTCTATGAGTCACGGAAACTGAATGAGCACATATAGAACTACCCGACACATGATCTTGAGTTAGCAGCGATCATATATGTATTGAAGATGTGGAGGCACTATCTTCTTGGCAGGAGGTTTGTATTGATGAGTGATCACAGTGGTTTGCAGTGTCTATTTGACCAACCGAATCTAAATGGCTGGCAGGCTTAGTGGTTGGTCACGATCAGTTAGTTTGACTTTGAGATCAAGTATATCAAAGGTAAATAGAACAAGGTGGCAGATGATCTTAGCAAGCAAATATAGGTAAATCACATAGCAACTATGAGCTCCTATGGGACAAATTCACAAGATAGGATCTTGTAGGCAAGTCAGTGGGATGACATATATATGGAGATTGTCCACAGGTTGCAGCAAAGTATAGGTATAGGTACAAGTACAGGTAGTGGTACAGGTACAGATGCAAGTGCATAGAATGTGGACTATCATCTCACGGAAAATGGATTGGTTAGATTTAGGGACATGATATATGTGCCAGATAGCAGTGATCTCCAGAAGGTGATCTTGAGGGAGTTTCATGCAAAACCATATTCAGGTCACCCAGGTTATCATAAGATGCTGACAATAGTTAGGAAAATCTATTATTGTCCTAATTTGAAGAGAGACATTGCAGAGTTTGTGGCTAGGTTCTTGGATTGTCAATAGGTGAAGGTAGAGTGTAAGAATCCAGGTGGACTACTATAGCTGATTCTGACTCGAGAGTGGAAATGGAAAGTCATTTCCATGGAATTTATCATAGGTTTGTTGAGGACAGTGAGACAACATGATTCCATCACGGTGTGGTGTGCAGGCTGACAAAGGTAGTTCACTTCATTCTGGTCAAGTCTACATTCTTAGTGAGTGATGTAGTGCAGGTCTTCATCAAGGACATGGTCAGATTGCATGGAGTTCCGAAGAATATTGTGTTAGACAGGGATACGAAGTTCACTTCCAAGTTTTGGAAGGAGTTATTTGCATGTTTAGGCACAAATTTAGCCTTCAATATAGCTTATCATCCACAGACAGATGGAAAAACAGAGAGGGTCAATAGGATATTGGAGGACATGTTGAGGATGTATGTGATTCATCAACAACAGAAGTGGGAAGAGTACCTTCCACTGGTATATTTTGCTTACAACAATGGGTATCAAGAGTCACTGAGGATGAGTCTGCTTGAGGCATTGTATGGGAGAAGTTGTAATACTCCAATTAGTTGGAGTGATCCAGTTAACAGGGTGTTGATTTGACCGAACATGTCGGCAAACATGGAGCAGGAAATGCAAGTAATCAAGAATAATTTGAAAGTAACACATGATAGGTAGAAGAGCTATGAAGATCAGAATAAGTTGTTCAAGTAGTTCCAGGTTAGGGAACAGGTGTACTTGCACATCAAACCAAAGAAGAGCTCCTTACGGATTGGACCATGTGCCAAGTTGGCACCCCTGTTTTGTGGACCTTTCAAGATTATTGAGAGGATTGGGCTAGTAGTTTATCGACTTTCACTACCTCCGACAGTGAAAGTCCATGATGTTTTCCATGTTTCATTTCTTAAGAAGTATGTTAAAGATGTTGATCATGTGATTGAATGGTATGTTGTTTAGTTGAAGCCACAAGGAGAACTCTAGCCAGAACCACATTGCATTTTGCAGAGAAAGATGTTCTTGCTCTGAAACCAAGCAATCAAGTAAGTTAAAGTGCAATGGAATCACTTTGGGCTCGATGAAGCTACATGGGAGATGGTGGATCAGATGCAGTCTATGTATCCTTCCTTATTTGTTGGTTGAGCGAATGTTTTGGTATATGTTTTTGGTACATGTTTTGGTGATGTTTGGTATATGTACATATATGGATGTAAATACCGCCATGAGTTATGTTATAAAGCTCCAATAAGCGGTATGGGTGTCATGTCATTATGATGTTATACTTGTTATCTTGTCATGTTGGTTTGCTTCTCAGCAGGATGATCATTGTAAATACTACAACGAGCTAAGTTATAAAGCTCCATGGGCAGTATGTTTTTCTTACAATAGCCTTGTTGGTTGTAGGTGTTGTTGAACACTGAGGATGATGTTCCCCCAAGGGGGAGGGTTCTGTAATAGCCCTGGTAAAAAATCCATGTAATAAAAGTTAATAAAGGCAAAATAATAATCATGGTCATGGAACACATATTCCAAGCTGAATTTTGTGCAAAATCATAGTGATGGGGATCACTAGTGATTGATTAATGGATAAGGAAATTGGAAAAGGCAATGGCAAAGGATTTGGAAAGGCAAAGTGGCATTATGGAACATTTATTTATGACAATAATGGAAATTGGGAGAAAAGGGAGGTGAAAGGTCACAAGTTGCATGTGAGGAGGAAAATGAAGGAAAATAATGGAAAATGAAGGAAATAGAGGCCTCGTTAATAAAAAGGCTTCTGAGGATCAGTTCACAGACTTTTGTCAGTTCAGTTTTGAAGCTCTCCCTCTATTCTCTCTCTCATACTCTTGGAGGAGTGTGGCATACCTGGAGTTTTGGAGCAAGAATCCAAAGGAAGAGCAGGAGACTGCAAGAGGACATCGGGATCAGTAGCTACAACAGGTTTTTCTTGTAGGTACCGAGTTGCATGTATGTTTCCTCACTAGTTTTGGCATGCATTGCATATGGATGTGGTTTATTGGTCATGATCTGTCATTAGCATGGAGGATTGCCTAGATTGACAGTTGATTTTCCTAAGCTTGCCATTTCTTGGATAGCCATGGTGTTGTGGGTTCATTTTCTTTTGTTTTATGGTTGGTTCTCATGTCCCTTTAGTTGTGGGTTGAGTTATTAGTTCCTGGAGCCTTGGTAGGACAAACGCTTCGGGCCTTGTAACAGCTTGGGTTGAGTTATTAGTACTGGAGCCTTGGTTGGACAAATGCTTTGGAGACTTTGGTGGGTTGAGTTACTAGTCTTGGAGCCTAGAAACAACTGCGGGTTGAGTTACTAGTCCTGTAGCCTTGGTTGGAACAAATGCTCTGGAGCCCTAGAAGGCTTGGGTAGAGACCAATCTAGTGATGGTTTGTGATGTTTGACCATGAGGTGAAATCATTGTTTGATGGTTTGAGGTGGTTTGGCCTCTAGAAGCCCTGGATGGTTTTGATTGATGTGTTTTATGAGATCCCACATTCATGCTTGGAATATGGCATGGGGGTGACTAGTTGAGAGATATTTGGTGCAACCATGTCTATGGTTGGGTGGTTCGTGGAAGTCCCGAACCTGGTTGACATTTGCATCATTAGTATGAGGTTATTTCTCCTTATTAATTCATGAGTAGTGTATTGGTTTATATGTCGATTATATGGTTTTGCTTCCTTGGTATTTTTGTTGTTATTATGTTGGTTATGAACTTGTAATATGATAGTGGCTATGTATAGCTCTCATCATGTTTTTACTTGTAAATGAATGAACAATGTATCGATGGCCTAATAGATGGAATTTTATCTAATGTGTTGAGGCATCAATGCTTCTTAATGATTCTCAGATAAGTATGAGACCCCTATGCTTAGTGTTTTTATTAAGACCTGTAACTTTTATGTTTGTGACATGTTTGACGTAATTCCTGTCATGGCTAGTAGAGGTCCAATCTAGTCCTTGTTAATGTTTTTTCAAATGTATGTTTGTTCCACCAAGAAATTTCATTTCTAAAGGTGTCATTGAGTTCTTGGTAGTGACCTGGGCTCTGGGCCTGAAAAATTGGCACAAATCCCAGAGTCGCAGGCATATCACTGGGCAAAAAGGTCCCCAGACACTCACTTGCCTTTGCTATGGGAGAGTTTGGAGCCTCTTGGATGCATGTTGGTCCATATAAAGGGAGCATACAAGGGTTTGATGCATTAAAACTTTAGTTGGTATCGGGGGTTGGTTACCTGAGTAGTTAGGATGGATTCTAGGAGTTATGCAGTTGGTGTGGAAGGTCTGTGTGATGTGTTCCATCGGTTCCACTTCCTTAACTGACACATAGGGAGTTGAATCATATCATAGTAATTTCTCATCACATGTTTATCCCAGTTGGTTGGTTACTTGGGTAGATGTGGGAGGTGGGTGTTACACCCTCCTATTCCACCTGGACACACAATTTACTATTTTTATCAGTTTTTCGAGTCCTGGACATATAGAGTTGTTTTTCCCCCCTAAATGACATTTTTTGAGGTCCGCAGTAGACTTGTATCTATGGTCCTTTCCATAAATCTTGTAGTACTATGAGATATCTTTCTAACGAGGTATAATACATGCCAAACAGAGATCATATGACCAAGTTACAACCCCGGGAAGTTGGTTACCCAACTAACCCCAACGCTGCCCACAAACTCTTGACGTTCCATCTCCTAGGGTTAGGTTTTTGGTTATTTGTGGTTTCCCTTTGTTGTTCAATAATAAAAAGGCCCTTGAGCCTCATTGTAACATAGTCTAGAGGCATGTAGATGCCACATCTTTTCTCACAGATAAGCTACCATCACCCAAGCTAGTTTGTTTCCATTTTGTATGTAAGCATCTTTCAGTTCTTTGATACTAATGAAATAAAGATTTATTTCTGCTGCATCTTTGTGTTTATGTTTATATTTGTATTTTGTTGCGTTCCTGCATAAGTCTGGAATAGTGGTATCAGAGTGGTCTTCTCTTTCTTTGTTTTTCTTTTCATGTACCCAATGAAGTAAGGGTATAAGGAGACAGGGCTCGAACTAGTTGAACCTTTGCAAGACCAACCTCACAAACCCCAACGACCTCCCTGTTGGGTGTGGAGCCTGATTATCTTCTGTATTCAAAGGTTTTAGCCAGATGTATACCCCAAGAAGATTGTACACCCCTCCACGTGGGGGGGTGTAGGGGGGATTTGTCCCCCTTGTGGGGGTCCAAGGGCTAGTGGTCCCTTGGTAGGGGTTTAGGGGCAGCGCCCCGAAGCTAAAAACATATGTAAAATTGCCTTGTAAAAGTCTAGTAATTTCTAGTCAATCTGGGCCGTTCATTAGGCGGATGATCTGATGGTAGAAGTTATGTTTAATTTAGGGTTTTTTGCCCTAGAAGGCAACCCCTCACTATATATGAGGGAATTGTATAGCGTCTATGTAGATTTGTATTCTAAGTGAGGAAGAGAGAGGAGATTGAGAGCAAAGAGGGAGTTACAGTGGATCTGTTGTAGGTTGTATCTTTTCAGTTTGTTGGATAATATATAAAAAAGGAAGGACTGGTTGTTTTTATGTGGACGTAGCCCAAACTGGGTGAACCACGTATATCTGTGTATCTCTTGTTTTATGCATTTTTTGTGTTTATATTTTTGCAATATTTTATGTGTTCCATTTCTCTGTAATATATAATTTTCTAACACTCCCATGGACAAAGAAAAGAAAGACAAGGGAGTAGGAGATCCTTTCAAAATATTGCTCGAAGAATCCCTCGAGTGATAAAGGAATGTGATGATGGATAGCTTTGCCTAGATCCTTCGACAACTACCCACAAGCAACACGTCTTCATCCAGCAGCCACTCTGGAGGTGCCACTCTCTTTAAGTTACAAGTCAACTTTGAAAGCGTCATATTTCAAGGCCAGATAGATGTAGATGTCATAGATAAATGGTTAAATTTGTTGGAAGGATATTTTTCATTTCATGATTTTTCCAATCTGGAAAATATTACTTTTACACCTCAAAGTTGCCCCCCACATCAAGGACTAGATGGAAAAATAATGTGAGAAGAGGGACACTAGAGGGAACCCTCACTATTTTCAGCCACACCCACCTAGAATTATTTCCAAGATGCCATCAAGGAGCAGTATTACCCTGTAAGGATCTATGAAGATAAATACATAAATTGGATCACGTTGTGGCAGTTAAGGGACCAAGATGTGTCAGAGTTCACAAATATTTTTCATACCCTTCGCATGAAGTTGGGTATAAAGGATTCTGAGCGACATTTGGTACTCAAGTACCACTGTTGTCTACACAAGTACATCCAGAACGAGATGGAGTTCCTAGACATACCCTCACTTGGCACTGCCTATCAATACGTTGTCAAGATTGAGCATAAATTTAAATAGAAGAAGTGAGACTTTGGATCTACGAATCCAAAGAAAGGGAAGGGCACCCCGAAACCATAGAACAAAGGACAAAGCCAAGGTGGGGTGACCTATGACAACCCGTCAAAGCCGCAAGAAAAGAATAACACCACAAAGACAAAGAAAGACACAGAAAAGTGGTGTGAGTTCCATAAGAGCCCCACTCACAACATTAGTGAGTGTCAAGCCAAGCAGTTATTGGTGGTCGAGCTAAAGGCTTCAGAATTAAATGCATGTTCCAACTCTAAGTCATAACCCAACAGGGGGAATGACAAAGGATAGCATATTATTTATGCGGAGCCCAATGCCGCCATTTCCACCACCAAGATCTAGAAGATTGAGCCAGAATATCCAGAGGAGCCGGGTCGTCTCTTCCAGTCACATATGTGGGTGAAGGGTTCTCCATTATAGTTCATTGTAAACAATGAGAGCCAAAAGAAACTCATTTAAGTAGAGTTCATGAAGTGTTTGGGCCTAACGACAACACCACACCCTCAGCCATACACCATCGAGTGGCTTCACCAAGGACGAGATCTCCGCGTCAGGAAACAGTGTTGCCTTCCCTACAGCATCAAGCCCTTCACAGATGAAGTATTGTGTGATGTTGCTCCTCTTGAATTTTGTGAAGTATTATTAGGCCAACCATACTTGTGGAAGTGTCATGTTGTGTATGAGTCTAGGCCTCACACTGTTATTATTACTTTGGGAAATAAGTTATATAGGATATCGGAGGTAGCACTGCCTACCTCGATCTCTTTAATATTTGTGAAGCAATGTAGTAAGATAATTTCCCAAATAGGGAAATTCATCTTCCTTATGATTCACCCTCAGGGAAAGAAGAAGATTGTGGCCACATCCACCGCCTCCAGAAAGGTATCCTCTACATGGAAACAACATATGGACAAGGTCATGGAGGAGTACATGGACATCTTCACCTCACCCACAGGGGTACTCGTACACTGTCGGGTCAACGCTCCATCGATCTGATCTCGAGCATGTCGCTACCCAATGGACCAGATTCAGGATTTGTTGAAGAAAAGGCACATCAGGCCAAGTTCATCATCCTATGGAAGCTCGATCGTGTTGGTATAGAAGAAGGATGATACCTAGAGACTTTGTATTGACTTTCCGGCATTGAATAATATCACTGTTTGGATTAGGTATCCAATCCCACGGATTGTTGACTTTTTGGACTAGCTCAAGGGGGCCAAATATTTCAGGAAGATTGACTTGAAGTTTGGTTATCACCAAATACCAATAAAACACTCTAATGTGTGGATGATTGGCTTCAAATCCAAGGAGGGCCTTTTCGAATGGTTGGTCATGCCTTTCGGGTTGACGAATGCCCTCACAAACTTCATGACGTTGATAGATGACATCTTGCGGCCCTTCACCAACTCATTCGTGGTAGTGTATTTCGAGTACATCTTGATCTTCAGCCAAAGTTTGGAAGAGCACTTCCACCATATTCGGTAGGTCCTCCAAACCCTGTGACAAAACAAATTGTGTGCCAATTTGGAGAAATGCACTTTTGGTATGACCTAGGTTCAATATATGGGGTACATCATTGATGAGCGGGGTGTGCATGTGGACCCAACCAAGATACAAGTTATTCGGGATTGGCTAGCCCCAACCACTCTAACAGAGCTCCACAACTTTCTAGGTCTTGCCAATTTCTACCGCAAGTTCGTGTTGGGTTTCTCTCATATCACTTGGCCTTTGAGTCAAGTCACCAAGGGAAGAGTGAAAGAAAATTTCTTTTGTTTTGAATCCCAATAGAATATTTTTGTCAAGTTGAAGCATCGCCTCTGCTCTGCACCAATTCTCACATTACCAGACCTGCATCAACCATTTGAGGTTGATATATATGCCTTCGATTATGTTATTGGTGCAGTTCTTACTCAGTGGGGGTATCTGGTGGCATATCACAGTGAGACACTTTCAGACACAGTATGAAAGTATCCCACCTATGAAAAAGAGATATATTATATTGTGTAGGCTTGCCAAAAATGGAAACATTGCATTATGGGGAAGGAAGCGGTCATCCACACATACCATCGACCCATGTAGTTCATACGGACACAAGGAAAGTTGCAAAATGATCGCCATCAGAAATGGTCCACATACCTGCAACAATTCCATTGGAACATTAAGTACAAGAAGGGTGGCACCAATAATGTTGCAAACTTCCTCAACCAACCATTGGTAAGGGCGTTAACCACAATGCTCGAGTCTCGTGGGCACGAGACTTTGAAATGGCCACATATTTACAAGAGTGATCCAGGATATGGCACCACATACCAGATGCTCTTGGAAGGTAAGTAGGTTCTAGACTTTCACCTCCAGGACATGTTATTATGCCACCTAGGACACCTATGTGTTCCTTCAAGCGAACGTGCCAAGATGGTTTTAGAGGCGAAGTATAGTTGAGTCACTATACATTTTGGGGAGGAAAAGATAGTGGCAATATTGTAGAAGTATTTTTAATGGCCAAACCTTCGATAGGATGTTTGAAAGTACATCAGATCCTGCACTTCCTATGCCCTTTCCAAACCTATAATCAAGAAGCAAGGCCTGTATACTCCTCTACCTACTCTTAGCTGGCCCTGGGTGTAACAGCCTTGGTGAAAAGTTCATGTAATAAAAGTTAATAAAGGAAAATAAGACCACGGTTAAGGGACACTTATTCCAAGCTGAATGTTAGGAAAATATATCCTAGTGGGCATCATTGGATGTGTGTTTTGGCTAAGGAAAATTGGCAAATGCATTAAAAGGAAAAAAGGCATTTGGCACATTTATTTATGAAAATTAAGGAAATTAGGAGAAAACCAAGGTAAAAGGTCATAGGTTGCATGCGAGGAGGAAATTGAAGGAAAATAATGGAAAATGAAGAAATTAGAGGCCTCATTCATAAAAAGGCTTTTGAGGATTAGTTCATGGCTTTTGTCAAGTTCAAGTTTGGAGCTCTCTCATTATTCTCTCTCTCTTTCTCTCTCTCTCACTCTCTTGGTCACTTAGAGTTTTCCTGGAGCACTCTAGTTTGGAGAAAAGAAAGGAAAAGAAAGAAAAGGAAAGGAAAGCAAGAAAGGAACAAGGAAAGGAAAGAAGGATCAAGCAGCTTCAGTAGGAATACTTGCAAGTAACCTTTTGCATGTGTGATTTCCTAGCTGGTTTGGACATGCATGGCTTTGCATGTTGGTGTATGGTTCTCTTGTTGTCAATGGCATGGTCTTGCCAAGTTCTGACAGTGGTTTTATACCTAGCCTGGCCTTTTTCCGGATGCTATGGTATGTTGGGATGTTTATTTTGGTTTTTGGAACTTTGGAATTTCCGATGGATTTTGGAATCCGAGGCGAAGGTGGTCTCAAGGTTCATTCCCAAGGTCCTAGTGATCTGGGTTTGGATTGCGGTAAATCCTGAGAGACAAGGAGAGGGAAAATTCCTCAAGGATAGTGATGGATTCTGGATGGCATTCCAAGTTCTATTTGGTTGTGATCAGAGCACCAGTTTTGGTGTGATCACGATTTGATGAGGGTGGAGGTGGTTTAACACTGGATTCCCTTGGTGGTTCTTGGATTGGTTGTTCTTTGATTGATTGTTCTATGATATCCCACATTCATGCTTGGAATATGGCACGGGGGTGATTAGCTAAAAGAGATATTTGGTTCAGCCATGTCGATGGTTGAGTGGTACGTGGAAGTCCTGAACCTGGTCCGATTTGCCTATGATTAATAAAAACTAAGTTCTCTTACTTTTGCACTGATTTGTATGTGGATTTAATGGTTGTCATATCTCTGGTATTTACATGATTTAATGATGGTTATATGCATGGTTGTGTGACTGATTTATGTCATGGTTATTTCATATATTTACTTGTAACTTTTAAAAAGATGGATTCAAGACCTAATTGATGATTTAGTAGTTCAATGGAGAAGGAGGTGACCCTTCTAAAGATGTTTCATAAGTTGTTTCAGTCATTTATGCTTTGTCTTGTATCCTAGACCTGTAGGTTCCATTGATTCCAAGTGTTTGACAGAATGTCAGTCCCGGTTGGAGATGCGCATGCCTACTCCTGAGGGTGATTTTTGCTTGATCAGCATGGTTATTATGTTTTTAATGATTTCTGAAAGTTACAACAAGTTATGGGAAAAGGTCAGAATTCTCGGCTAGAAAAGTGGCTTAAATCTTGAGGTCACTGGCACAGAACTAGCAATTTCAGTCCACAATCACTGGCAGGCAGGCCTGTGAGAGCGACTTTGGGTTGCTGGTCACTCCCTTGCCCATAACATGAGAGTGACTATGGCATAAGAGCTGCACAATAGTAGTGAGATCCAGGGACATGTTGTCTGAGTGGTTGAATTGTCTCCTAAGGGGTTTGTTGATGATGTTGGATGATTGTATGTGATGTTATGTCGATCCCATTTCCTTAAGGTGAGATAGGAGGTCGAATCTGATTGTAGTAGCATCTCTCCTCATGTTTACCCCACCTGGCATGGTTATTTTGGGTAGACCTGGGAGTGGGTGTTACAGATTGGTATCAGAGCATGGTTGCGCTCTATTTGGGTCATATCTAGTGCTATAGATATGCTTAATGTGTTGGTCATGCATGTATGGCAGTTGCGTGTGTGGCTCTTACACTGACATTCCATGTGCTTATTTCATTGCATCATATTGATCGTGGTATAAGTAGGGTTATCATGAGTAATTTGATGTCGATTTTATGGGATGCACCGTCATGAGTATATGACTGGTTATACAATTATATGTAGCTTGATTGCATTCTTGTATGTTGGGTTGCATTCTTGGTTATTTGATTACATGCATCCATCTTGTAGGTTGATTAAAAGAATTGATTGCCTATGCTCGACTACAGGTGGTTATGCGTATGTGTAGTTGATTAGGAATTGTTTATGCAGGTTGATAGTTGCATGAGGCAATGTGTATACTGGAGTAATGGTTGTTTTCATGCATGAGGTCATAACATGTATTGTTGATATGGCCTTGCATTGATGATTGGATCCTAATTAGTATGATGATTATGCGTGGATGCACTTATTTATATATGTCTATATGTTATTATGGTTATGTTGTACATGCATCAAGTTGATTTGATGATCTTGTAGACAAGGTATCCTCCCCGAGTATGCTAAGCTACATTGATTTATTGTGATTTGGTTTAGTTCACATAGTATGCCTTACAGGAAAGAAATCAGATGGCCAGCAAGGTGGTATACTACATAGAATATCCCTATGCATCAAATGGAAAGCATGGTGTGGGGCACTCTTCTGACTTAGCAGACACCTTGAGAAGCTTGAAGGAAGAAATAAGGAGTTTCAAAGCAGACAATGACAAAATCATGCAGGCACAAGAGAAACAAGCAGAGGTGAATGTGATATTACTTTAGAGTTTGTCATATTTGCAGCAACAAGGACCTCTTCAGATCAGCCATGGACATGAGGATAGAAATAATGGGGCATATGGCAGTAGGTCTCATAGTAGACACAGGTCAGATAGATCTGACACTATCAAAGATGGCAGGTTGTTGGACACTCTGGATAGGAGAGGTACTGGACACAAGTATTACTCTAGTTCTGGTTCTGATAGACATCATGATCATCATCATTATCATCCGTACAGGAGGAATGATAGGGGATATTTTCTAGATGAGTTCAAGGAAAAACCACTACCTTTGATGGAGAAATCAATAAATCGCAGGAGGCAGAGGCTTGGTTGCTTGGCATGCGGAAATTCTTTAGATTGCATGATTACTAAGAAAACACAAAAGCAAGGATAGCCCTTTTCAGTCTCAAAGGTAAAGAGCATATTTTGTGGGAAGACGTGAAGAATGTTAAGGACATACACGAGGATGATTTGACTTGGCATGTGTTTGAAATGCTCTTCAAGAAGAAGTACTTTTCTGAGAGGTATTATGATGACAGAGCTAAGGATTTTTATGAGTTGACGATGGGTTCTATGACATATGAGTAGTATACTAGCATATTTTTGGAGTTGTTGAGATATATGCTTTATTTTAGAGAGGAGAAGGCCAAGGTTCAGAGGTTCATCAGTGGATTTCCAGTTGCATATAGAGATCGGATTAAGTTTGATGAGCCTAGATCGTTGGAGGCCATCCGAAAGTTGAAGCATTGTTATGAGCAGTTGAAGTACAAAGTTGAGCCTGGACATGACTTGAAAAGAAATGAGAAAGCTAAAGGAAAATGGACAGCAAAGAGAAGAAGACCTTAAGATGCAAGTGAGAAATATAATGCAGTTCCTTACAAGAGATTAAATGTAGCTAAGAAGGGACATGGAGAGAAGCAAGCTAGAGGCAGTGGTAGGGAACCATTGCAGTGTTGGATATGTGGTAAGGATCATTGTAATAGGGATTGTCTGAAGTATCAAAGTGGTGGTATAACCCAAATATACAGTGCTTAGGAGGCACATACAATTGGTGATATTGGTCATAGCATTCCTCAGATTTATGCAGTTGTGGACAACAGGCAGGCGAATCATCAAGCATCGATCATTGAGATGGACGGTAAGCTTTGTGATCAAGTTGTTTCTCTTTTGATTGATCCTAGATCTAACTATAGTTATATTAGTCCTAACATGGTGGATAAGTGTGGTTTGAGAAAAGAAGTGCATGCAGAATCTTGGTTGTTACAGTTGGCTACAGGTACGAAGAAGCGAGTTCACCATTGGATAAGAGCTTGTGCATTTGACTTAAATGGTATGCCTATAGCAGCACATTTGAATGTATTTCCATTGGGATTGTATAGTATGTATTTGGGTATGGATTGGTTATACATTCATAGAATCAAAGTGGATTGCTTCGACAAGGCCATTGAGTGTGTGGATGATAGTGGGGAAAAGAGGACCTTGCAGGGAAATAAGAAGCCTACATCAGTGAGGATGGTTACCGCTATGTAGGCTAAGCGTAGTTGCAGAAAGGTTGTGTGATGTTTGCAATACACATTTCTAGTGACAAGGGTAAGGAGGTTGAGGATGTTGATGTGTTAAGAAATTACCCAGTATTGCAGCAATTTTGGGATGTATTTCCTGAGGACATTTCAGAGTTGCCACCTCACAGGGAGGTAGAATTTTCTGTTGAGCTAGTTCCATGGGCAGCTCCAGCATCAAAGACACCTTATAGGATGAGCACATCTGAGTTGGTAGAGTTGAAGTTGTAGCTAAAGGAAATGTTTGACAAAGGATAAATCAGGCCCAGTGTATCACCTTAGGGTGCACTAGTGTTTTTTGTGAAGAATAAAGATGGTACTCTTAGATTGTGTATTGATTACATGAAGCTAAACAACGTAACGATCACGAACAGGTACCCTTTGCCGAGGATTGATCATTTGTTTTATCATCTAAAGGGAGTAGCAGTGTTCTCTATGATCGACTTGAGCTCAGGATACCATCAGGTACACATCAAGGAAGAGGATATCTTCATGACTATGTTCAGGACCAGGTATGGGCATTATGAGTTTGTTGTTGTTCCATTTGGCTTAACTAATGCTCCATCTACATTCCTTTGTTTGATGAATAGCATGTTGCATCTTTATTTGGACAAGTTTGTTATTGTATTCAATGATGACACTTTGGTATATTCTAAGAATGAGGAAGAACATGTCGAACATTTAGCAGCAATGTTGAGATTTCTAAGAGAGCATCAATTGTATTCTAAACTTAGCAAGTGCAGCTTATTTAAGACTGAGGTACATTACTTGGGATATGTTGTCTCTAAGGAAGTCATAGTAGTAGATCTAGAAAAGATAAGGGCCATCATAGAATGGACAACTCCTAAGAATGTAGATGAGGTGAGATCATTTATGGGATTGGCAGGTTACTACATGAGGTTCATCAGGAACTTGTCACGCATTGCATATCCTATCACATCACTACAGCGAAAAGGTAAGAAGTTTGAATGGACAACAGAATGTGAAGATAGTTTTGAGAAGCTTAAGCAGTTGTTGACGCATGCACCAATGCTAAAGATTGTGGATCCAGACAAGGAGTTTGTGGTGTGTACAGATGCTTGCAAAAGGGGACTTGGTGTATTTATTATGAAAGAAGGGCAGGTAGTGTGCTATGAGTCACGGAAACTGAATGAGCACGAGAAGAACTATTCAACGCATAATCTTGAGCTAGCAGCGATTACACATGCATTGAAGATGTGGAGACATTATCTTCTAGGCAAGACATTCACATTAATGAGTGATCATAGTGGATTGAGATATTTGTTTGACCAGTCGAATCTAAATGTCAGGCAAGATAGATGGTTGGCCACCCTTAGTGAGTTTGACTTCGAGATCAGATACATCAAAGGGAAGGAGAACCAGGTTGTAGATGCTCTTAGCAGGGAGGTACAGGTAAATCATATAACAACTATAAGCTCTTATGGGACAGAGTTATTGGAAAGGATTTTGTAGGTAGGTCAGTGGGATGACAAATACATGGATATCATGCATAGCTTACAGTAGAGCATAAGTACAAGTACAGGTACATGTGCATGTGAAAGTACAGGTGGATGTATAGGAACAGGGGATTAGGATGCAAACTATTGTCTCATGGCAGATGGCTTGGTGAGGTTTCGAGACAGAATCTATGTGTTGAATTACATTGAACTTAAGAAGCTTATCTTGAGGGAGTTTCATGTGAAACTGTATTCGGGTCATCTAAGATATCAGAAGACATTGACAACGGTAAGAAGTTTTATTATTGGCCGAATATGAAGAAAGAAGTGGTTGAGTTTGTGGCTAGATGCTTAGATTGTCAACAGGTAAAGGCGGAGTGCAAGCATCCAGGCAGTTTACTACAACCTATAGAAATTTCGGAATGGAAATGGGAGGTCATTTCCATGGATTTCATCACAAGTCTTCTGAGGAAAGTGAAGCAGCATGATTCTATTATGGTCGTGGTTGACAGGTTGAGAAAGGTAGCTCACTTCATTCCGGTAAAGACTACATATTCAGCTAGTGAGGTAGCACAAGTGTTCATCAGAGAGATAGTGAGACTACATGGTGTTCCAAAGAAGATTGTGTCAAACAGGGATGCAAATTTCACTTCCAAGTTTTGGAAGGAGCTATTTGCAGTTTTGGGTATAGGGTTGGCCTTCAACACATCTTATCATCCATAGACAGATGGTCAAACAGAGAGGGTCAACAAGATCTTGGAGGATATGCTGAGGATGTACGTGATGCAACATCAGAGGAAATGGGAAGATTATCTACCATTGGTTGAGTTCGCATACAATAATGGTTATCAAGATTCATTGAGGATGAATCCTTTCGAGGCGTTGTATGGGTGGACTTATAATACTCCCATCAGCTGGAGTGATCCAGTGAATAGGGTACTTATTGGACTGGACATGTTGGTAGACATGGATAGACATGATAGACAGAAGAGTTATTCGTATCAACATAAGGTGTTCAAAGAGTTTCAGGTTGGGGAGCATGTGTATTTGTGAATCAAGCCCAAGAAAAACTCCTTGAGGATTTATTCATGTGCCAAGTTGGCACCACAGTATTCCGGGCCTTTCAAGATCCTTGAGAGGATTGGACCAGTGGAATATCAACTTGCACTACCTCCAACAGTGAAATTCCATGATGTTTTCCATATTTCATTGCTTAAAAAGTATATAAAGGATATTGATCATGTTACTGATTGGTTTGTATTGCAAGTGGAGAAAGAAGGAGAGTTCCAGCTGAAGCCTCAATGCATATTGCGAAAAAAACATCTCATGCTCAGGAACAGAGTTATAGAGCAAGTTAAAGTGTAGTGGAAGCACTTTGGTCCTAAAGAAGCTACATGGGAAATGGCGGATTAGATGCAGGCCATATATCCTTCATTGTTTGTCGATTGAGGCAAAGCAGTAGTGGTTTGATGTTGGTTTATGTTTGGCATATGTTATGTTGATGTTTTGATATTTTTATATGTATATGTATATGGATGTAAATATCGGAGCTAAGTTATAAAGCTCCGATAAGAGGTATGGTTACTATCTTGCCATGTTGTCATGATGTTTTTCTTTTGAGCAGGTTCTTCATTTTAAATACTGCAACGAAATAAGTTATAAAGCTCCATAGGCATTATATTTGATTTTCAATGGTTTTGCTGAGGTCATGGTGTGGCTTAACACCAAGGATGGTGTTCCCCAAAGGGGGGCGGGGTCCTGTAACATCCCTGGTGAAAATTTCATGTAATAAAAGTTAATAAAGGCAAAATAAGACCACGGTTAAGGGACACTTGTTCCAAGCCGAATGTTGGGAAAATATATCTTAGTGGGCATCATTGGATGTGTGTTTTGCCTAAGGAAAATTGGCAAAGGAATTAAAAGGCAAAAAGGCAATTTGGCACATTTATTTATGAAAATTAAGGAAATTAGGAGAAAAGGAAGGTAAAAGGTCACAGGTTGCATGTGAGGAGGAAATTGAAGGAAAATATGGAAAATGAAGAAATTAGAGCCCTCATGCATAAAAAGGCTTTTGAGGATCAATTCATGGATTTTGTCAAGTTCAAGTTTGGATCTCTCTCATTATTCTCTCTCTCTCACTCACTCTCTTGGTCACTTATATTTTACTTGGAGCACTCTAGTTTTGAGCAAGGAAAGGAAAATCAAGCAAAGGAAAGGAAAAGCAAGCAAGGAACAAGGAAAGGAAAGCAAGATCAAGCAGCTTCAGCAAGCATACTCGCAAGTAACCTTTTGAACGTGTGATTTCCTAACTAGTTTGTACATGCATGGATTTACATGTTGGTGTATGGTTCTCTTGTTGTCGATGGCATGGTCTTGTTAGGTTATGACAGTTGTTTTCAGCCTAGCCTAGCCTTTTTCCCGATGCCATGGTATGTTGGGATGTTTATTTCCATTTTTGGAACTTTGGAATTGTTGGGTGGATTTCAGAATCCAGGGCGGAGGTGGTCTCAAGGTTCATTCCCAAAGGCCTAAGAATCCCTTGATGGGTTTTGTCGGGATATATGGTAAAGCCTGAGGGAGCAGTCTCGATTTATGGCCTAGTGATCCAGGTTTGGATTCCATTAAAGCTTGAGAGACAAGGAGACAAAAAATTCCTCAAGGATAGAGATGGATTATGAATGGCATTTCAAGTTCTGTTCAGTTGTGATCGGAGCACCGGTTTTTGTGTGATCATGGTTTGATGAGGATGGAGGTGGTTTAGCCTTTGGATTCCCTTGGTTGTTATATGACATCCCACATTCTTGCTTGGAATATGGCACAGGGGTGACTGGCTGAAAGAGAGATTTGGTTCAACGATGTTTATGGTCGAGTGGTACGTGGAAGTCCCGAACCTTGTCGTATTTTCCTATGATTAATAAAATCTAAGTTCTCTTACTTTTTCACTAATTTATATGTGGATTTAAGGGATGGAATATCTCTGGTATTTACATGGTTTAATGTTGGTTATACGCATGGTTGTGTGACTGGTTTATGTCATTGTTATTTCATGTATTTACTTGTAACTATTAAATGGATGGATGCAAGACCTAATTGACGATTTAGTAGTTCAATGGAGAAGGAGGTGATCCTTATAAAGATGTTTCATGAGTTGTTTCAGTCATTTATGCTCTGTCTTGTATCCTAGACCTATAGGTTGCATTGATGCCAAGTGTTTGACATAATGTTAGTCCCATTTGGGGATGCTCAGGCCTAGTCCTGAGGGTTATTTTTTATTGATTAGCATGGTAATTATGTTTTTCATGATTTCTGAAAGTTACAACAAGTTTTGGGTAGAGGCCATGATTATGGGCTAGAAAAGTGGCTTAAATCCTAGGGTCACTGGCACAAAACTAGCAATTTTGGTCCACAATCGCTGGCAGGTAGGCTTGTGAGAGCGACTTTGGGTTGTTGGTCGCTCCCTTGCCCATATCATCAGAGTGACTACGGCCTAAGAGTTGCATAATAGCAGTGGGACCTAGGGACAGGCTGTCTGAGTGGCTGACTTGTCTCTGATGGGTCTGTTGATGATTTTGGATGAATGTACGTGATGTTCTATTGATTCAACTTCCTTAAGGTGACATAGGAGGTCGAATTTGATTATAGTAGCATCTCTCCTCATGTTTACCCTGGTTGGCATGGTTACTCTGGTTAGACCTGGGAGGGGTGTTACACTAGGGATCCATCTCCATGGATTACATGTTGGGCCTTCCTTCTATCAAGCATAGAAACAACTGTGTTTTCATGGTCGTCAACAGATTCTCTAAGATGGTCATTATGGTGTCCTGCAAGAAGAGTATCATAACAGAAGTTATTTCTAAACTCTTCTTTGAACGAATATGGGTACACTTTGGGATCCCGCAATCAATTATCTCATATCGGGATAGCAGGTTCCTAATTGCATTCTTGTCAAGCCTTTGGTCATTGTTAGATACCAAGCTTACTAATTCCATGACATTCTACCCCCAAACTAATGGTCAGACAAAAGTCGTCAATAGGATGATCGTACAAATCATGCGCATGTACAACTCGAAGCATCCACACACATGGGACAAAACCCTACCCTATGTCTCGTTGGGGCCTATTGCAAGCTTACCCCAATATAATATGGGCCTTACACCATCACTAAGGTTATAGGGGACAATTATTTCTATCTCATCATTCCACCATTCCTTGCCCTGCATCGAGTATTCAATGTGGACCGATTGTGGCCATACTTTCCCCCATTGTTGGATACATCAGACATTGTTGAGTGGCTAACACTAACAGAGCTAAATACAAGTTGCATCGAATAGGAAACAACTGATAAGATCATGGACACAGAGTTCAAGAACACACGCCAGCAAAGGATCCATCTATATCAAGTTGTCAAAGCTGGTTGAATCCTTCATTAGGGCAAGTGTCTCACCAGGGACCAAGTTCAACAAATATTTCCTCACCTCATGGAGGCTTTGCACGCAATGGGGACCATTGCTTCCTAAGGGGGCAGGACTCATCCAGGTGGATATTGGTGGCCACCTACCTATTCCACCTAGACCCCCAATCGGTTTCATAAGTTTCCTTGATTATAGCACAATTTACTATTTTTAGCATTTTTTTGGGTCCTCAACTTTCAGAGTTGTTTTGACCTCCTAAACGACATTTTTTTAAGGTCTGCAATAGGCATGTAGTTGTAGTTCCTACCACAAATCTTGTAGTACTCTGAGAGATATTCCTAGCAAGGTATCGTACACGCCAAAAATAGATCATATGACCAAGTTATGACCCCAAGAAGTTGGCTTCCCAACTAACCCCAATGGGGCCCACAAACTATTGGTGTTCCATCTCCTAGGGTTAGGTTTTTGGTTGTTTAGGGTTTCCCTTTATTGTTCAATAATAAAAAGTCCCTTGAGCCTCATTGTAACACAATTAATTAGCATGTGGCTGCTACATCTCTTCTCAGAGATAATTTACCATCGCCCAAGCTTGTTTATTTCCATTATGTATGTAAGCATCTTTCATTTTTTTATATTAATTAAATGAAGATTTATTTCTGCCGCATCTCTATGTTTATGTTTATATATGTAGTTTGTTGCGTTCATGTATAAGTCCATATCAAGTAATAAGTCACCTACCCCATTACCATCGAATTCAATTCAATGAGGAACACAATACAAACTTGCCTTCAACTGTCTTATCTTGATTAAATGTGGAACACAAACCTGTCTTGACTTTTGTCTTATCTTCATTAACTAATGCAAGAGGTATGTGCCCATTTTAAATTTTTAAAATGTTTTTTTCAATTATTACTAAAAATCATGAATAATGAGGCCAAATGAAATGCTTGTGGCTCGTGGATGTTGCAATATACATTAAACTTATTGTTTATCTTTACAATAATATAATACTTTCATTATGGTTGTCTTCCACAACTACGATTGGATGTGACGGTGACGAGGACAAGGGACACTAGCGGAACAATGAAGTTCCTACATTGGGTCATTGAAACTAGTTTCCAAGTGGTCGATGAAACTAGATTTTCAAGTTGCCACCAACGACATTCAACATTTTTGCCATTGATTTTGGTTTTCTCTTCTGGATCGTTGTTAGCGAAACACAGAATCGGGATTGATATGGTGATCAAAACCCAAAAGGAGGGAAAATGGTATGGTGCCAACATCATTGTCTGCAGTTTGGTCTTCAAAAGAACAAAAAGGAAATAATGTACACTACATTAACTAAACACAATCATTACATAATAAGACCACATTCAATCGAATGCATGAAAAATATAACTAAAATATTTTAAAAAATAAATTAATTTATTTTTATAATGTTAATTTTATACAACTAATCGGCTCAAGGGAAATCAAAAGATAAGGCTATACGGGGGACAACATGGAGGCAGGAGAAGACCTTTGCAAGTCTAAACTAGGGTTTTGCTCTAGGGTTTGGTCGTTGGTCACCATGGTGGGGCGCGGAGGGGGTAGTTCGGCTCCCTCCTACAGTCAAGTGGTTGCAGACAGAAGCAAGGGAGGTGGATCACATCGCTTCAAGAAACCAATGGAGATAGTAGCAGAGGCTAAGAATAAAGAAAAATCGGAAACCATTGGACCTCAAGGACAGGAAGAGAATCCTGAGGAAGCTAGTAAGGAGAAGATAACAAAGGTTATCATTTAGAAATTTGCTCCTCTAAGTACATCCTGGGCCTGTAAACCTAAGTCGACCACCATTCCTCGAGTTGTTTTAAGTGACCCAGCGCTGCAGGTGCACAGAGAACACATGGTGGAGTATGTTGTTATCTGTAAATTTATGGGGATCTGGCCGACGAAGAAGGCTTTGAAAGCATGGATCAGGAACCACTGGAAACCAAAGGGGAAAATTGACCTTCACCTTGGGTCTAAGGGCTTCTTCATAGTGGTGTTCACAAGCTTAGAGGATAAAGACAGAGTGTTCGAGGGAGGACCCTATTTTTACGCCTTTGCAGGCCTTTACATGAGACCATGGGTAATGAACTTTGTCCCAGAACGAGAGACTTTCACCTCGGTGTTGGTATGGATAAGACTGTATGCCCTCCCTTTAGATTATTGGTTGTCGGAGTCTCTTAAGGCTATCGGCAACAAACTAGGGCATTTTATAAAGATCTCAGATGCTACTCTAAGAGGAAAATACACTTCCTTCACCCAGATATGTGTGGAAATGGACTTATTGGGGGCACTTCCGGATGCAATCATTTTAGAAGTGTATGATGAGGAATGGGTGCAGGCGGTGGACTATGAACACGTTCCATTTAGGTGTCGTAAGTTCCATGAACATGGGCACTTATACAGGGACTTCCCAATGAACAAGCTGGAGAGCAATATGAAAGCCACTACAGGCAAGGATCCCGAAGATTTTACTAAGGTTGGGGGTAAAGGGAAAGGAGGCAAGCGGAACCAAAAGAAAATTACTAAAGATGGACAACTGAACCACAATAGTTTCAAGATCTTAGAAGAAGAAGTCAAAAGCAATGGGATGAACCAGGAAGCGGAGAATATTCCCACTGAGAAGGAAAGGGATGTTGATATAGAGGATATACCAAAAAATAGAAAACAAATGGAGGATTTGTCGAGCATGATGGACCTCAGTAGGGACAACGAGATGACCCCAAGTGAGGTAGGAACAGAAGACTGTGAACTACAGGAGATTCTAGTGAGGGAAAATTTAGATCTAGAAAAGTTTCTGGAGCAGGGAATCACCAAAGGGGTAGACTCTCTGCCAAAAGAGGAGTTTGACAGGGTTCAACAACTCTTCCTCTAGAGATCACAAACAAAGTGTTCTGGAGTCAAAAGAAACCATGACAGCCAGGAGAATAGGGGAGTGAAAACGATGGAGGATACACTAATGCTTTCTTCCAAGAACCCGAGTAGGAAAAGAGGAAGGAAAAAATAGAATGAACTGCTGTCTGAATGTGGGAAACTTATGATTAACTCAGGTAAGATGAGGGATCTTACCAGTTACTCCTTTACAAACCTTTCTTAATGAAGCTTACAACCTGGAACATCAGGGGTCTAGGAAGTAAAAGGAAACAAAGAAATCTTAGCAGTAGAATAAAAGAAGAAAAATCAGATATGGTTTTTATTCAGGAAACAAAATGTTTGATGGACAAGATCAAAGAGCTACATAGAAAATGGTTAATCAAGTATGAGTATCTAGAGGTTGAAGTGGATAACTCGACGGGTGGGATTCTCACTCTATGTGATCCTAAAAAACTTGGAATCCTGGATGTTGAATCTTCTAGGAATTATCTATTGATGGTGATTCAAACTTTGGGAGATAAGGATATCTACATGATCACTAATGTCTATGGTCCTCAAAAACTAGAAGACAAACTAAAGCTTCTCACCTCTCTTGAGAAACTGAGGGAGAGATATCCTGATATGCCTTGGATTCTGGTAGGGGATTCAATATGATTAGATCTCTTACAGAGAAAAAATGCGGTACCAGAAAACTAGGCAGGGACTCCATTGCCTTCCAAAACTTCATGAATAACATGGGGCTAGTGGACATAGAAACAGTAAATGGTATTTTTACTTGGAATAATAAAAGGGGAGGGACTTCTCAAGTCACCTCTAAATTAGATAGATTCATAATCTCAAAGGACCTCTTTATCACAAGCCTAGATATGTCAGCTTTAATCCTTCCCTTCGGTGGCTCAGACCATTGGCTTGTCCAGATGGAAGCTACTTTTATGGATACACGAGGAACAGATCTTTTAGGTTTGAAAATATCTGGCTCTCTCACCCTGATTTCACCAGCAATATTGACAAATTGTGGACAGAAGATAGGCCCCTTCAAGGCACTAAAATGTTCGTGTTGCAGCAGAGACTCAATTAAAGATTGGAATAAATAAGAGTTTGGTAATATTTTCAAAGCCAAAAAATAAGTTGAGCAGAAACTCCACAAGATTAATCAGATCAACATCTCAGAGGGTTTTACTGAGGAATGGAAAAATTAGGTTGAATCTCTTCAGAACGAATGGGAGGATCAGTGCATGCAAGAGGAGATTTTCTGGAGACAGAAATCGAGGGTGCAGTGGATTAGAGAAGGAGAAAGAAGCACAAAGTTTTTTCATAGATCAACCTTGGATTACAGATCTCACAACAGAATTTCCAAACTTAAAGACTCTCAAGGGAAAGAGCTTGTCTCTCACAAATATACAAAATCTGTCCTAGTTCAACACTTCCTTAGCATAACAGAGGAGCCTCTCGTCGAAAGAGCTTGGTTCATTAACAAATTCACAAAGTTCATTCCTAAGCTTGTAACCAGGGAAGACAACTACAATATTAATAGGCCAATGTCTGAAGAGGAGGTTAGTGAAGTTATCAATGAGATGCAAAATGGGAAAGCTCCTAACCCTGATGGGTTCAATGTGGATTTCTTCAAAGCTTGCTGGAAAACAATCAAACAAGATATCCTTTCGAATGTGGAAGACTCTAGAACATCCAAAACTATTTTGAAAGCTCTTAATGCCTTGTTCATAGCTTTGATTCCAAAACAAGAAAAAGCTATGACACCGGATAGATTCAGACCCATAGCCTTATGTAATGTGGTGTACAAAATTATTTCCAAAGTGATCGCTAACAGACTCAAGCCTCTTCTTCCTGCTCTAGTTTCAGAGGAGAAAATTGGTTTTGTGGAAGGAAGACAGATTCTCAACAACATCATGCAAGCTCATGAGGTAGTACACTCTCTTAAGAGAAATAAGCAAGTTGGTATGATCATGCAACTGGACCTAGCGAAAGCTTATGATAAGCTAAGTTGGGCATACATCAGGGAAGTGCTAAGAGCTTATGGCTTCGACCACAATTGGATAAGATGGGTTATGGCCCTTGTATCCACGGCTAGTTTCTCCATTCTGCTTAATGGCTCACCCTCTAGAACCTTTATACCCTCTAGGGGTCTCAGACAAGGGGATCCACTCTCCCCCTTCCTCTTTGTTCTCATGATGGAAGGACTAGGCAGAGCGATCAAAATGGAAAATGTTGAAGGAAGAATCCAGGGTATGCAACTTACCCATGTTGGGGCTGCCTCTACTCATCAACAACTTTTGGATGATACAATGTTGCAAGGCATTCCTATGATCAAGTTATCCAGAGCTTTCAAACAAATCATGAACGACTTTGCATTGGCTACTGGTACAGAGGTAAGCCTTGATAAATGAAAGGTTTTTTTTTTCAATACTGACATTGCCATTCAGAGGAACCTCACCATAATCCTTTGGTTTCAAAGGGCTCAGTTACCTTCCAAGTACCTTGGAATGCCACTTACTAACAAACCTCTGTGTAAGGGAGTGTGGGAGCCGGCAACTAATAAACTTCAAGAGAAAGTCAAGAAATGGACCTGCAGGTCTTTGAATTTGGCGGGGCATCTCGTGCTTACAAAGGTTGTCCTACAGGCTATAACCATTTTCATGTTTTCAGCTCTTCCTGCTCCCAAAGGAGTTATACAACAAATCAGGAGAATTAAATGAGATTTTCTTTGGGGCAAAGGGGAAGAGAAAAAGAAGTGGGCATTTGTAGCTTGGGACAAGCTCTGCAAACCTAAGGGCCATGGTGCTTTGGGGATTTATGACCCTAAAATCCTTAGCAGAGTTTCGGGAGCCAAACTTTGGTGGAGGTGGCTCAAGGAATCAGAAACCCCTTGGGCCAAGCTTTGGAAGTAGAAATATGAAAATAATTGGCAGGAGAGGGATCATATCAGAATGTCTGAGCTCATCAAAGGCTCCCACACTTGGAACCTTGCTTGGGAGAATAGATCCATTGTCCAAGAACATAGTTTCTAGGAGATCAGAGCTGGGAACCTTGCACGGTTTTGGGAGGATAACTGGTAGCAGGAACCAAATTTGTTTAGAGAAGAACTAATTGCTCTAAAAAATGACACTGACAACAAAGGTTTACTCATGGTAAGTGACTTCTGGGATCAGGCAAGGGACAATGGTAAATGGAGAATATGGAAGAATCTTGGTTACAATGAAGAGAGTCCTTTGAAAGCCCAGGCGGATTCCCTTGCTCTTGACTTGGAGAAGAGGAAGATTTTAGTGTCTTCCTCGTCTGACCAAATGAGATGGGGTCGAAACACTGAAGGAACATTTAACCTCAAAGAAGCTAAACGCATGGCCCTAGGTTTTGATTATCCAAACCCTGAAGAGGTTCAGAAGGACCTTTGGGGGAACTCGTAATTGATGAAAATCAAGTTGTTTATGTGGTTGGTTCACCAAAAGAAAATTCTCACATGGGAGAATCTTTTGAAAAGGGGATTTTTTGGCCCATCTAAATGCCATTTATGTGGCTTATAGGAAGAAATGATGGAACATTTGCTATACCTATGCCCCTTCACCTCTACCTTGTGGGATTGGGCGGCCTCAGTCTTCAGGCAAACTGACAAGGATAGACTTAGCATCACCAACACGTTGAAAAATTGAGGAAAGACTTCTCAGGTAATGAAATCATTAACAAGGCTTGGACTCTAGTTCCAGGCGTTATTATCTAGGATGTCTGGAAAGAACGCAAAGGCAGGATTTTCAAGAACAAAAGAGGCTCGAACCAGAATATCGTTTTCCAAATTCTACGACAGATCAAAGATACAGTAGGAGCCCTTATGTGGAAAATTCCCGAGGACCCCCCTTTGGCCCAGGAGGTTCGCATACTTAGACACTTGGGTCTCCATTCTCTGGTTCCGTAGGCGTTGTTAAGAGTATGAGAAAAACAACTACTGGTAAAGATATCTGGCAGCCTCCTCCTCATGGTTTTTTGAAAATCAATATAGATGGGGCCTTTAAGGGAAACCCAGGAATGGCTGTATTTGGAGGAGTCATAAGAGATGAGCAGGGGAGCATAAAGGATATTTTCCACAGTCATTTGGGGACTACCACTAATAACATGGCGGAGCTCATGGCCTTAGAACAGTGCATGGAAATCCTAATTGAGTTAAATTTACACAACGCCATCATTGAAGCTGACTCAGAATTGGTCATTAATGCAGCCAAGAAAATATGTAATGGAACGGAACATGGAAAATTGTTGAAACAATGGAGGCTCTCGCAAGTCTTTCAGTGTATTCATTCCCACTTGCGAACCCTAAGAACTGTTAGTTTTGTTCATGTGCGAAGAAAAGCCAATATGTTAGCTGATCATTTGGCGAATGAAGGCGTGATATGCAAGGAAAGCTATATCTGGTACAACTAGGATTCCATACCCTCTGGTAAATTGAGGGAAGATTTTCATCAACAAGTAGCCAAAGACATAGAGTACTCCCAGATCATGAACATTGAGCAGGAGGAATACTAGCGAGAGTAGGAGAGAGCACAAGTATCGAAGCCTGGTTGAAGTGTTGCAGTGAATCCTAACTGTCGATCCCATAGTCAATGCTTACGTCATAGCCAACGACGGGTGTTGAGGATGTGATAAACAACGTGCTAGTTGAAGGGCCGCAGGCCATAGGATCTGAAGGCCTTCGATATCGAATGGATATTGGGTTTCAAAATGATCGGAGGTTAAGTCGAAGAATGGACCCGAAATTTTTATAGACCAAGGATTTAATCTATATCGGCTCCGTAAAGCAGGTAAGTACCGCACAAGTTTCCGAAGCGATAACTTGAGGACCGTCAAATCAAATGGGTTTTGATCTACGGTGTAGGATCACTGTGCAACTCGGTTGATCGGAGCGATTATCAACCATCCGATTAAAGGTAAGATCGATGGTGGATCTCAGTTGATCGGAGGATCTATCAACCGTCTGATTGAAAGAAAGATCGACGGTGGAGATGGAGGGTTAAGAATTGGCGAGATTGAGCAGTAAGAATTGAACGAGAAGAATTGCAGAGAGATCAACAGTCTGAACACTTAGGAATATGGCCCAAGGGGCTTTTGTGGTTATGTCTGTAAGGTTTTGGGTTCTGTAAACCCTATTGTTTGTTGATCATCAACAGGTCTATCTTTTGTTGGCCTTTACACTTGTAAAGATGTGTACAATATGTAATCTTTGTTCGATTAATTGAAGGTTCCACTCTTACTTTACCAAAAAATAAATAAATAAAATTATACAACCAATCTAATTTTTAGTCAAATATCTCTCTCTCTCTCTCTCTCTCTCTCTATATATATATATATATATATATAGATATATATATATATGATGGTCAAAGGGATGATCCATTATGTTATATCTGCTTGCGGCAAGGATAATAAATGAATTGGGTCCTCATCATGCAAGAAGAGAGTTGATAGATAGATAATGAAGCATTGCTCATTTTTTTATGGATGTTTGCTTTTTGAGGGTTTTACCACCTATACCATGTGTCACTTGTAAGTTTGTTGTTTTGTTATGATCTTGTTGCTATGTGAATTTTTCGACATGGTATTAGAATAGTTTAGGATGAACGGTGATTCTTGGAGAATATTTTAGTTATGAGATTGTTGAATTATAATAAATAAGAATTGAATGCAAGCATATACTCTATAAATACTTTGATAATATTTTAGTTATGTGATTTTTGAACTAGAAATAAATAAACAAATTGAATGCAAGCATCTGCTATATAAATAAAGGACATGGTTGCTCATTGTGCAAGAAGAGAGTTGATAGATAAATAATGAAGCATTGCTTATTTGTCCTATGAATGTTTTCCTTTTGAGGGTTTTACCACCTATATCATGTGTCATTTGTAAGTTTATTGTTTTGTTATGACATTGTGGCTATGTGCATTTTCTAACATGGTATCAAAATAGTTTAGGGCCAACTATGATTCTTGAATAGCCTAGATCATTAGTCCTTGTGCAAAATGGTCACATAAGCACTTCTCATATCCACATCTTTGGTGGATTTTTGGAGAAATCTAACTGCATGAATGAGTCTAAAGCAACCAAATTATGCCAGAGACCCTTCTTGTTTCTTGGAAATCAACCTCTAGACACTCCATATTTACTCATTATTTTTATGTTTTTATGTTGAAAATCTATTCTTTAAAACATTGGTTATTCCAATGCTCTTTTGTCATTTCCAACATGTTTGGGCCCTTTTTTTATAGTTTCTCCTTACGATTTTTTTACATCCCACTTATCATACACCCCCACCATTTGACTTTAGTTTCCAACCCTCCTTTTTCTAGTTCCTATCCATAGACTTATTAACTCCCACAAATCCCTTGTCAACCATCTTTATTACACCATTATTGCACCCCTTTAATGTGTCATGGCTCCCTTGACATTTACACCAACCCTTTTACCATGAATACACTACACTACTCTTGGAATGAAACCCCCACCTTTTGCCTCCCATCTTTGATCACCACATTCCTTGTACTTTAGGTTGTGTATCTTGCACCCTAAGCACGCCCTTCCATGGACATTATCTTCTCATTAATGAACACCCTCTTCCTTCATGTACACCATCCTCCTTTGGATGTATACCCATGTAACCCATTTTTGGACTTGTCAACATCCTCCACATGGACCCAACAATGGAGCCCTGCCCATACACGGATGCCACCTCCCTTGGCTACTATGTTGGCAATCTATCTTCACAACTAGGTCGACACATAACAACACCATGTTATGACAGATCAATTTTACACTAGTAGCTCACAATATCAACCTGCAAAGTCAATACTATGTGAATTAGTCTAGAATTACCATGTGGCACTTCGAATCCCCCTTAAGGTATCAAATTTAGTTTTTGGAGGCAATTCTCAAAGCGAGATAACTTCACCATACAAACTCAAATTTTAGTGTTGTTTTTATAGTGTGTCTTCTTCAATCTTCTTCATGACGGCGTAGGTGATTTCAATTTATTTTTCTATATGATATAGTGAAATTTTTTTTTTTTGATAGATAGGTTGAGCTCATCCTTATTTTTGTTGCTTTCCAAGGGTATATCTTCCTCTTACAAACTCAATGTTAAGTCTCATTTTTTATTATCTTTTCTCTAAGATATAGGTATTCATATAGGTGATTTTGGTTAATTATATATTATTTCCTTCTTTTTCAAAATGGCTACTTCCAAACTGTTGGGTCTCCAAAATGTCATTCATTTCACCCTCTTTTCTTTCATTCTCCTTTAGTATTTGCCATATTTCACAGCTCCATAACCATGCACTAAGACCATCTTCGTGATCAAATATGGGTTTAGACATATTATTTTCCAATACATTTATTTTGGTATTTTGAGTGAATTTATGGTTAAATATTAGAAATATAACATGTATTCACTTATATGTAAAATTTGGATGAGTTTTGTGATGTGGGTAGGCATATTTGAAGATTCCAACACAATGATATTTGGGCTCTAAGTCTCAAATTCGAATTTTCTCTTCAAACTCTTGAAGATTTGAGGGAGATTTGAGATCATTGATCAAACACATTTCATGGATAAAAATCATGTAAGTCTTCATAAGTGTCTCCTACCAAAGCTATAAGATATTTGTGAGAGGATATGAAGAGATTCTAGTTGCTAGATGTTAACACATGGTTGTAACCACATGAGATATGTGTGGATCTAGGAGAGATTTGTGGATCTACATTTATGAATTAGTTATCTTAGTTTTTATATAAATAGGAGTGCCTTCTCCTCTCAAAGGGGTGTTAGGTTTGGGAATGATAAAGTTATGCTTATGCTTGATGTGTTAAGAATTCTAAAGATTGGTTATGCTTATGCTTCATGTTATGAATATTATTGATGTTATGAATACAATCCTTTGAGTATGGTTAAGCTTTCATGATGAGATATGGTGTTTGATTAAATGGCCTCCTAAACTGTCCACCTCTCATGCACTTCATGATGGCCACCTTAGGAGTATGGGTGTATTTTAATGTTTCATTTTGGAAAATAGATTAGTTTCTTTTATGATCATTTTCTACAATCTTTATTTTAAGTCTTTTGATTAGATGCATTGTTTATTTTCTTTTATGCTCATTCCATTTATGTTCTTTTGCAAATCAAGCGCTTGAGTAAAACAAAAACAACCAAAATGATTCTATTTCTTTCATTTCATAGATTCATTGCTTTCCAATTCATATTAAAGATTCATTGCTTTTCAATTTGTTTGTTTTTAGATTCATATATAATCATGAATGATTCTGATTTGGCAATGCACATAAGTAATTTCAATTGATCTCACTCTATTTTTAGAATAGGCTGCCTTTAAATTTTATAGTTTAAGAATTTAATGTTTTCTTAGTATAGGCTTTGTTTCTTTGTAGATAAAATTTACTTCAAGTCTTTACTTTCATGTCATTATAATATATTTAATTTCTTGTTGATAGAATAGATTTACTTTCATGTTGATTATATAGACTTACTTTCATGTCACTAGAATAGATTTATTTTCATGTCAATAGAGTAAGTTTACTTTCATGTTAAGTGCCATTTCAAGTTCATAGATTAAAAGGTTGCTTTCCAAGTTGTAAATTTGATGCTTTTGAAAAAAAAAAGTGTGCATACTCATCTTAGACATTTTTCATGAATATGTTTTATTTCAGCCTTGCAATCGATTCAATAGGTTAATTTATTCTCAAAATTTAAAGTTAATCCCTAGCATATATTGTGCAAGTATACGAACATGGATTGACAACTAATGCAATTAATTTAACTCGCAATTAAATTGCCCATCATTTTGGCGCCATTGCTAGGGAAGTATACATAGGTGTTAGCTTTCAGTTTAGAATGCATTTTTAGCTTTCAGTCTCATTTTTAGTTGCATATGTAAGGCATGATAAAGAGGATGCATTAATTTCAATCAATTTTTGTACTATAAGAGTTTTGATACTAATCCATTTGTGGACAGGTGATCTAGAATGATGATCAAGCATTTCTTGGAGAGCAAGGACTATATTGAAGATTGGTTTCAAAAAGTGACTAGGCCACAACATTCTTCCATTCTTCAACAAATCTTGGCACCAAATCCAAATGTAAAGTTGGTTTCTCATATCCTGGTGAACATTGAGGTATATTTTTCAAACATGGATATGAGCATATTAGAGATTGATCCGTAAATGGCTTCATTGGAAATATTCCTACACTTGAAAAAAAATCAACAACAACAACAAAAAACTTTCTCCAAAATAGAGTAGAATAGAATAGGAAATAAAACCAAGCTTGGTAATGTTTTTGAGCTTTTTTTAAAGTTTGATTTCATTTATTTTCTTGGAAAAATTCACTTGGTGGTGCAGTAAGAGCCACCTTGTTCACTAACCATTGGCAGGAAGATTTACTAGAAAATGAATGTTTGTGAAGAAGGAGAACACGTAGAGTTTTGGGAGCTAAAAACTTGAGGTTTGAGATCAATTCTTCTTGCTTTAGTTTCCAAACTCCAAATTTCAAATGAATAAAGTATTTACAAAATTCCTGAGTATGCTCTCTTCTTGCACCTCGTTGTGACTTAAAAGATCATAAATGAAAATCAGATAAGTTAGCTTTGAAATTTTGCAATAAAATTCATAGATCTAAAAAAATTACTAGGAGATCTAAATTCACTATTCATTCAAAAAAAATTGTTAAAAATTGATCTCCAACTTTTAAATGAATCTTAAATCTTGTTAAAACAATTTATTTTTCTTTATTTATTTAAAAAACAAAAAAAAACAAACAAAGACCTAATTAAATTTTTCCAAAAGAAATCTAAATAGATTCTTTATTTTAAAAAAGAAAAAGAAAAATCCTAATTAGTTTGTCTAAAGATTTATGTAGTTTCTTTTTGTTTATTAAATGAATAAAATAAAAACACACACAAACATAAACAAAACATTAAGAAAGATTGAAATAATAATAAGAAACAAAAACAAGCACATAATAAGAAAATAAAATAAAACAAAACACATTAAAAACAATTTAAAAAAAATCAAATAAAAAATGAAACAACAAAAACATATAAAATAAAAACAATATAATTTAAAATAAAAAACAAAAAAAAATTAAAAAACATAAAAGCAAAAAAAAAAAAAAAAAACTATGACATACATTAAAAAAAAAAAAACATAAAACAAAAACCATTTACAATAAAATATATATAACAAACTAATTAAAAACAAATCAAACAAGAGGGGTTGCGCAACAGCTAGTCCCTGCCCTATGTTGTTGTTGGTTGAAGCTGTATCTGGCACAAGTAGCATAGCAAGCAAAAACATCCTATAGAGACGTTGATTAGTCAATGTTCAAAGCAATCCTAAGCATCCTATAGTGCATTGATTAGTCAATGTTTAACCAGCTCTAACTGAGAAGCAAAAGATTCATTTTGCCTGGTTGAAGCTTGAAGGCCATATTCTGCAATGGTGGGAGAGTGATGCAGTAAGTAGAACACTGACCCAATCAGATATCAGGAGAACCAACAGATTGTATGGCACTACTTCAGCCAAAGGCAAGTACAATCAGTGTAGGATTTCACGACAAAGTTCAGGAAGAGATCAATTCAACTAGGGGTCTCTCTCAAAATCCTAGAAATGTTCATCAAATGCCTGGGAGCATTGCTAGCCCAGATTTGGCATCAAGTAATGTGGTTCAAACCAAAGATAATTGATGAAGCCAGTTTGCAAGCACAACACCTCGAGGGGGAAGGGTGGAAGCAGCAATCAAGCATGCACAGGAAAATAGAACCATAATAGAAAAAAGAAGAAAAAAAGCAAAAGTGGAATGAGAAGAGTCTTCATGTAAAGTCGAGGTCCTATAGCAAGGTGAACTAGTAGCTAATATCACCTAAGAAATCACCAAGAGAAAAGGCGGTCATAATTACAACTAGAGTTGGCGAGCAAGAATAAAGTTTTTGTTTCTACTTGTCGTGTGGATAGAGATTTTATAGCATTGAATGTCGTGTGCATAGACAGTAGCAGAGGGTAAGTAGGAAGGGTTAAGAGGTAGATCAACTCCTTTATTAAACCAGAGGGCTTTTATAAAGCTAATGAAAATGAGGAACCGGGTTATAAGCACCTCTGTATGGTCAGGTCTCAGAGAGGTATACCCAGCTTTTTAGAAATCATGCTCGTTGCTGAGAATGTCAGCTATGAAGTTGATTGAGGTAGTCACAAAACCTATGAACATATCAAATCTATGGAATAACTGGACAACAAAACAAGCCAGATCTAAAATACATGACACATCAATTAAAAACAGACATATTCGTAAATGAACACCCTGTATCATGTGTGCCAAACATTGTTAGCAAATGGAATAACTGCACAACCAAACAAGCCTTCATGTGAAGTGTAGTCTACCTGTAGACCTAGTTTTTTCTTTTGACCACTTTGATGAAAAAGGCTGGTATCATAGCAAAGTCAAGTTGTTCTTAACCACAAGTTTTGAAAACATCAGGTTTTAGTTACAAGTCTAGCAAGTGAACGCAAGAGTTGGCTTGAAGTCAAGTAAGAAATCAAAGACCATAACTCGTGGTAATTGATAGGGCTGTTTTTATATTTAGTTCTTGTTTATTTAAGTGAACGGAAGCTAAAAAAAAAAATGGGAGGACATTCTGTTTTTGCATTGATATGAGAAGATAAAATTGACTAAGTAACAATTTTTCATAGCTTAGATATGATATTGAATAAAGGGTATCAAATAGGATGCAACTAATACAATGGGAATCATATACGAAACATCAGAGTGACATGGACATGACTTACTAGTGAGACTAAGCAGAGAACAAGTGTGATATAAGAGCTACTAATATCATATCAAAGCTTATGGTAATAGTACTTTCTCATATATGTATAAGAGTGAAACATCTAGGTGTAGTACTATTCCAATCATTAAGCTATGTTTAATACTAATACTACCTATGATGTTTAACTATTGATTGTTGTAAACTTTTGAAAACAACAGGTTTTAGTTATAAGTCACACACAACGGGTTTGTTGATACCCTCCTCAACTGGTTGTTTATTTATGGAATGGTATTTATTCCACTGAGTTCTCTATTTGGCAAGGACTCTAGATAGGAAGGTTCAAACAGAAAAAACCAAGTATAGTGCATTGTTGTAGCAAGCAATAAGGATGAATCAATCCTCACAAAGCTTTGGTCAATTATTTTTTATTTTCAATGTTGCACAAACCAAGTGATGTCATTATAAGATAAAGTAGCTAGAGACCAAGTCTAGGAAAACTGAGGCAGATTCTTCAAACATGCCTATGTTTACACATGATGGATGCAGAAGAATAGTCATGGAAGACAAGGATGGAAGCCACATTGGTGGGTTTGGAATTGGTAGAAATTCAATTTACTACAAGTTCCTACCCATCCAATAAGAAATCAAAGACCATAACTCCTGGTAATTGATAGGGATGATTTTATATTTAGTTCTTGTTTCTTTAAGTGAACGGAAGAAAAAAAGAAGAGAGGACATTCTATTTTTGCATTGATATGAAAAGACAAAATTGACTAAGTAACAATTTTTCATAGCTTAGACACATATAGCAAGAAAGAGGTGAATGTTGCAAGTGATTTTGTGCATATATCACACAGTGTTTTTTGCATTGATATGAAGGCAAATATGAAATGATCATCAATATGTTCCAAAGCATTAAGCTAAGACAATAAATGAATATTTATTATTTACAACATCTAGTGATCAATGATACAACGTCTACAAAGCTTAGTTGCTTTTCAGTAAGCAATCATTACATGTTGAGTATCATGTCATCATGCTTTTCTTTTGTAGATCGGATAGGAAAACATCCAACTTAAAATTGTGAAGAGATTTTGAGTATCATGACATACTTAACTACAGCATCCGACCTTGCTCCTTGATACCACGGTTCAGATTGAGGACATAGACACCAAAAACCTTGTAAGTTTGATGCAGATTGCAAAAATTGCACTCTGGTTACATTTGCAAAGTGCCAACCTATTCTGTGAGTTGTTCTGCGGTTTGTATACATACTAAACTGCAACATCCAACCTTGCTTCTTGATCCTAGAGTTCATATTGAGCACACAGACACCAAAAGGCTTGCAGGTTTGCTGCAGATTACGAAGGTTGCACCCTGGTTACATTTGCAAAATGGTAACCTACTCTGTCAGCTATTCTGGGGAGCATGGTTTA
The DNA here is from genome assembly GCA_031772625.1 of Pinus tabuliformis. NCBI lineage: Eukaryota > Viridiplantae > Streptophyta > Pinopsida > Pinales > Pinaceae > Pinus > Pinus tabuliformis. Next base: position 710,130,640 of record CM062806.1, on the reverse strand, counting down.
TGAAACAAAATGTCGAGGCAGTGCAATTTGAACAAATTTCATGAGAAGGCAACAACAGAAGATTAGCACCATGGTAGGTAGACGCATAAGATAACAAAAGAGATTAACCCTCTTTGACACTGAAGTTGCATCATTTTGTGCGCAAAATGACATTTGAACTATCCAACACAAAACTGCTTTGTACATGGAAGTCTCGTAGGTTTTACATAACATCAGCAGCGTCTTCCAGATACTTTTCATATGTCAGATCTATTAAAGATGGACAAAGATCTAGTAGCAAACCATTTTTCATAATGCACTCGTACTGAAATTTTGCCTCTGTTTGGATAATGCACTGAAATTGTAGACAACGTCAATATGTGGTTAACTCTTTACATGTGGAGCAATCAAGTTTATTTGCGGAAACTTTTACGAATGTATCTACTGGAAAAGAGAAATTGTTACAAAAGGATCTGCATGAATGTTTGTTATCGTCAGCATTCCTTCTACATGGTTCATGTTCCAGTCTAGTTCTAATGTTAGATATTGTAATAGAAAATGCTAGGAGGACAATAAATAAATCAACAGAATTTGTATTTTGTGAACCATGAAACAACCTTTGTTGTTGAGACAATTAGCTTGATCAGATCTGCAAGTACTCTGTTCAAGTTGACAGCTGTTATGGAAGTGGATTTGCACGTGTGTAGTGATCTGTGTTCTTTTCCTCTAACAACATTTTGAAACAACACCATTGGTGTTTCTTGTTTCGAAATTTGTTTTTGTATGGATTTGAAAAATGATAGAAATGTACTAAAGAGATAAACCTGAATTGCAAAATGCACTAGTGTTAAAAGTAATTGCTTTAAAATCTATTTGAGTAAATGTAAAAAAGTATATATGATTGAATTTGTACATACCATGGCTTTGTCTTTTTTAGATTGGTCGTCCTTGATATCTAGCACATATTGAGCGCCTATTTCTTTTGCAGATGTTACAGCCACTGTGCCGATCGCGAATGGAGTTGTTGTGTTTGTGAGCTGGCTAATTGTCGTTGTTGGTACAAATTTGTACTTGTTGCAGATGGTTGGGATTGTTTCTACAATGCTTCTATCATGTAGAACTAATATGAAAGTGCAGTCTCCATGGTCATAAATTGTTTTTGCAGAGATCTTAAAATCTCTGATACAAATTCCTTGGCCAACAACAAGTTTGGCTTCAACAGTAGCGATGAGATTGTGTGGCACATTCAGTGTAATTGCCATATCCCCTTTGTTATCAACTAGGTCAGCACGTAACAATTCTATTCTATGTATTCGATCAAGTATTGTTTTATATATTACAAGGATGTCACCGTGAAAGATTGTTCCGACTTTGAGGCTCTTCAGTTCTTGTATCGTGATTGGATTGCATTGTTGATGCTTAGCCTTTATTTCAGATTCCTCTTCTTGTTTTTGTCTATAGAGAAACATTAAAAGAATCTAAATTAACATATTGTTTGCACTAGAAAACTTGTAAAAATAGATATAAATATTGTTTAGTTACTTTTTCTCAGGTTCTGAGGAGCTGCAAGTCTCTGGAGTAGTAATTTCTTCATGTTGTCTTTTCATATATTGGATCTACTATTGGTGTTGGATCCACATCTGTTGTCGGCTCTGCGTCTGGATCTCCATATGGCTAGGCTGCTACGGAGGGTGGGCGCTTCTAGACCAACCTTTTCCTATTAGAGCCTTCTTACTCAGTCTATACCTCTTATGTTGTTGGTTCTAACTTTAAGATGGAAGGTATGCTCACTCTGTTATTGGTAATGCTTATTACTATGGATCTTTCTACAGAATCGATCTAAGATTGTAATTTGAGATAATTTGATTGTATGGATGCAAAAGCTAAAGAATAATCCTAGAAACATTCATCAAATACCCGGGAGCATTGCTACCCCAGATTTGGAAGCAACAATAAAGCATGCACAGGAAAATAGAACCACAATAGAAAAAAGAAGAAAAAAAAAGCAAAAATGGAATGAGAAGAAGATTGTGGCAGTGACGCAAGAAATCACCATCTAAAGCAATCCTAAGCATCCTATAGTGCGTTGTAGAATTGAACACAGTAACCAAAGAAATCTAGACGTATTCAGACAGGGAGAGTTTTAGCAAATACAATGAGATAAGGAATAAGTTGTCACTGCTATTGAATGAATCAGGTCTCCATCTTAAGGCCAATGATATTCAAGTGACTCTAGCTCCAGACACGAAATCTTTGCATAGAACTAGTGTTTGTGTATAAACATGAATGGCATAAGCCTCGGTTAAACTGGTGTAAGAAAGGCTATAAGGTTATAGTTTAGCCCAAATTGAGAGGTTGGGACAAGTTATTCCATTAGTTTGTTGCAGTTTAATCCCAAAACTATATCAAGACATACTGCTACATAAATTCTTTGTTTCAATTGGCTACAAGAAAAATGTCACAAGGGACATGCAGTCTCTTTTGGCATATCTGATTTCTTCACACCACAGAAGATGTCATATTTATCAAGGAAAGAATTTTGTTATTCTATGGGAATCAAATGATACAGATTTGTGTCTTATCTTGACCCAGAGCATCTATACTAAAGACAACTCAACAACAGTCCCTCAAATCAATATAGATATAGGTGCATTTCAAAGACTATCCATACATTATCAATACACCCTGCCCCCCTAACAACACAAACTTTAGGCCGAACTATCACAATTAGAGTGAATTAAAGACATATATTGAAGTTACAATCACTTATTCATGTTTTCTGACCTTTTCCATTGTGAGCTTTGCATTTGAGAGGCTATCAATCTTCAAAACTCGTGAAAATATTTACGATTTCAATTTTGGATGATGAACTCCTTGGAAATACTTGGCTGCATATCTATGGATAACATAATTTCTTGAAATAGGATAGAGGCTAGATAAATTTACAATTAATTGGTGGGTAATGGGTGGTTATTTAAACAAGCTATTCAAATTTAACAAGCGGTGCAAAATGTTAGAAATGTACATAGATATACATGTTTAACTGAGTCATGTTGAAATGGGTGGTTTCTGGAATGAGTTCTATTGCAATTACTAAGTAGTTGTAAACATCTATATGGAAGCAATAGAAGAGAGTAGCAAACTTGCTTCCAAGAATTCACTAGGCTTGGAGAAAGAGGCCAGTGGTACTCTGATCCAAGATTCCAATGTGCAAATTCACAGAGATTTAGCCACCCAAAAGACCCTTAACAACTGGATCATGGCTAACTGGAAACCCAATGGAGGAATCACAACCCCCCTGCTTGGAAGAGGGTTGTAACCAGAAAGTGAGAGCAAATTGGTTTTTGATACAGAGTCAAACCACCGCAACATATATAATGGCAATCGAAAGAAATCGATATAGATATCTAATATGGCGATGGCGCAAAACATTGAAACATATATAATGGCAATCGAAAGAAATCAATAGAGATACATCACATTGCAAAATTGAAAACAACTAAATCATATATAATAGAATATTGATCAAATTGGATTTGAGGGAAAGAAATATGGGTAAGTAAGTAACCAAAAAGTGAGAGCAAAAGGGTTTTTAACATGTTTATCTAAGTCATGTTGAAATAGGTGGTTTGTGGAATGAGTTCTATTGCAAATACTAAGTACTTGCAAACATATATATGGAAGCAATAGAACAGAGTAGCAAACTTGCTTGGGAGGTTGTGAAAAGATTCAAGGAAGCTTTGGCTGGAGTGAATCTCCTTCCTATCCAGGAAGATCTGCTAGCTTTACAACCAGAAGAGGCCAAGAATTCACTAGGCCTGAGTCCTCCAACAGATGCTTGGAGAAAGCCAGTACCAACTATGAAATTTGGGTTGATCTGTGCAGATAGCAAGTTCCATGGAGGCTGGTGGTACTCTGATCCAAGATTCCAATTTGCAAATTCGTGGAGATTTAGCCACCCAAAAGACCCTTAATAGGTGTGTCATGGCTAACTGGAAACCCAATGGAGGATTCACAGTCCCCCTACTTGCTTGGAAGAGGGTTGTAAGCAGAAAGTGAGAGAAAAAGGGTTTTTGATATAGAGTCAAACCACCACAACATATATAATGGCAATCAAAATAAATTGATAGAGATATATAATATGGCGATGGCGCAAACCATTTAAACATATATAACGAAAATCAAAATAAATCAATAGAGATATATCAGATTGTAAATTGAAAACCATTGAATCATAGATAATAGAATATTGATCGAATTGGCCAGCTGCAAATTAACATTGTTTTCTGAGTCTTTTAAACATCTACAAGTTCATTCATTAGTAATCATGTTCAACACAGATTTAACTATAATTGAAATAAGGGTAATAGGAAGAATGGTCTATCTCAAGGTTTTGAATTTGTATAAAACTTCAAAAAAGAAAACACATCTAAGTAAATTTTCTATAAAAACTTATCAAATATACAACTCCAGATGAAAGGGTGGAAGCAGCAATCAAGCACGCACAAAAAAATAGAACCACGATAGAAAAGAGAGGAAAAAAAGAAAAAATGGAATGAGAACAAGATTGTGGCAATGACACAGGAAGCAACACCTAGAGATTGTTGTTCCACTGAGGCTATATCCCAAAAACGAGATTGTTGTTCCTCTAAGGCTATATCCCAAAAACTCCAGAGGGCAATCACCATCTAAAGCAACCCTAAGCATCCTATAGAGGTGCTGATTAGTCAATGTTCAAAGCAATCCTAAGCATCCTATATTGCACTGATTAGTCAATGTTTAACCTGCTCTAACCGGGAAGAAAAATATTGCTTTTTCCTGGTTGAAGCTTGAAGGCCATGTTCTGCAATGGTGGGAGAGTGATGCAGCAAGTAGAACAATGCAAAATGAGCCATCAGTCACTGATTGGGAGCTATTGAAGAGCATGACAAAAGCCCAATTTGACCCAATCAGATATCAGGAAACCAACAGATTATATGGAACTACTTCAGCCATAGGCAAGGACATTTAGTGTAGTAGTTCACGACAAAGTTCAAGAAGAGAGAAATTAAACTAGGGGTCTCTCTCAAAATCCTAGAAACGTTCATCAAATACCTAGGAGCATTGCTACCCCAGATTTGGCATCAAGTAATGTGGTTCAAACCAAAGATAATTGATGAAGCCAGTTTTCAATCACAACACCTCGAGTGAGAAGCAATCAAGCACACACAGTAAAATAGAACCACAATAGAAAAAAGAAGAAAAAAAAGAAAAAATCGAATGAGAAGAAGATTGTGGCAGTGACACAGGAAGCAACACCTTTTGTCAAGCAGTGGAAGGGTTAACCAAAGAACTTTGTTATAAAGAAAGATGCATAACTCTTCATGTAAAGCCGAGGTCCTATAGGAAGGTGAACTAGCAGCTAATATCACCTAAGCAATCACCATGAGCAAAGGAGGTCACAATTACAACTAGAGTTGGCGAGCAAGAATAAAGTTTATGTTTCTACTTGCTGTGTGGATAGAGATTTTACAGCATTGAATTTCGTGTGCATAGAAATTTGACAATATTGAATGAAGATGAAATCTCTGAATGCAATAAGATATTTTTGAACAGTAGCAAATTAACATTGGTTTCTGAGTAGAATTGCAATAAGGGTAATAGGAAGAATGGTCTTTCTTAAGGTTATGAATTTGTATAAAACTTCAAAAAAGAAAACACATTTAAGTAAATTATTTATAAAAACTTATTAAATGTACAACTCCACGTAAAAGGGTGGAAGCAGGAATCAAGCGTGCACCAAAAAATAGAACCACAATAGAAAAAAGAAGCAAAAAAGCAAAATTGGAATGAGAATAAGATTGTGACATTGACACAGGAAGCAACACCTTTTATCAAGCAGTGGAAGGGTTATGATGTCGCAAGATCACCACGATTGTGCAAACCATGACTGTCGGCATTACTAAGAAGCCATAGAGACTATTGTTCCACTAAGGCTATATCCCAAAACCTCCAGAGGGAGAAGCGTTCGAATATGCAGAGAAGAGGTAACTCAAGAAACATATTCAGACACGGATATTTTTCGTAAAGATAGTGAGATAACGAATAAGCTCTCGTTGCTCTTGAATGAATCAGGTCTCCATCTTAAGCCTCAATTAAAGTGGTATAAGAAACGTTGTAAGGTTATAGTTTAGCCCAAATATTAGGGCATTAGAGGTGGGCTATTGCACAGATTAGTCAATGTTACCCATGCTAATGTTAGCCAAAACCAATGTTAATAAATTTGGGCAAAGAGATTGCATGGAAAACACAACATTGAGAGTTTGAAAAACCCTAAGACTTCCAAAGAAGATATGGCATCCCTATGTGAACAGTTTAATCAGTAATAAGAGCGTCAAAGCAAAGAGTTTAATCAATAATGCTTTTACTTACTTGATATACACCAATGAAGTCGAGACGAAGCAAAAACAAAAGTGGAAGCGCTCAAGTCACCACTAAATGATTTTGAACCTTATTATATAACAATAAGAGTAACTTACACATATGACGAGCTTGCATGGATAATGCTGAATCGAATGAAATGTGTTCACAATGAATTATTAGCAACTAACACGTATAAATGATCTGATTTACGTTAACCTCTATCAAATCAGCTTAAGCAGGTTAACCAACACAAATGTCATAGCTTCCCAAAAAAATGTCCTATTCCTTGTTCAAATATGATAATAAGGTCTGCTACTACTGATACCGCTGTTCGCGCTGCCACTGCCTATAGTCTAACCACCTTTTCTCTTTTTGATACCTTAGATGTTGGCTCAGATGTTTACGATGTTGGTTGTTTCACTGTTAGTGATGGAGGGTAGCCGGCAAGCAACCCTGACAGAAACCCCCTACGCGTATGATTAGTAATCCATTTCAAATGTGGATTCTGAAACTGAAAGATCGTAGTTCTCAGCACTACAACCCAACCATTCATGCAATCTAGCTTTTCTTTACAGTCTAAACTTCCTACCTGTTCAGACGATGAGTGGGTAGCCATTAATGCAAGCCCGATTTATCTCTGGTCTGATAACTGGGTAGTGAGGGTTTACCTCCACCACAAGCAACGCTGTCTCCCACCGCTTGAACCTACCTCTTAAGCTAGCCATTCATTCCAAATACCTTTCTTCCCTTCCTGCCTTCAGATGATGAGTGGGCAGCCATTAATGCAAGCTTGCAAGCCTGAGGAGATAAGTATTCCAATAGTCGGAATTCTTGTGACTAAAACCCTTTCATTCAGTTTATCTCTGGTCTGATCGCTGGGTAATGAGGGTTTACCTCCACCACAAGCAACACCGCTTCAGTTAGGATTAACGCTGGTAGAAAATATCCCCCCACATACTGAGGTTGTCTCCCGCCGCTTGAGCCTGCCTATTGTAACATATTTAGGGCCTCTTGCTCTATTGGTAATGAGGGTTTACCTTGGCTGTAAATTCGCTAGTGGGAATCGGCACCTCCTGTGACTGATGGACTCTTGGATCGACTAGTTTCAAAGAATCTTGGATCGAGTGATTGAGTAGCGGGATCGAGGAATCGAGTAGCGGGATCGACTACCTACAATAATTGGCTCTCAGCTATGCCCCTCTTGCTATGAGACTTGCCTCTATCTGTGCCAGGATGATCCCAAGAAGATGGAGAACCAACATTTTTGCTCTTACTCTCAGGGCGTTGGCTTGGCCAAAGGCACAGGAAGACCAAAGCATCCAAGAAGTGCTCAGACAGTTTTAGGAAGAGGCACAAATCTTCCATCCACCTGGATATGCATGCACACATACACTTGTAATCCCTTCATACACTTGTAACTACCTGTGACATAGCCATGCAACTAACTGTAACCAATAAGCCAAATAAAATGCAACTACCTGCAACCATAACAACGAAAACTTAACATTAGTTATGTAGTGCAAAACATTTTTAAAAAATGAATAGCCTAAACCCATAATAACATATATTCCAACCTCTTTTGTCGAGAAGAGGCCAAATAAGACCATGAAGTTGAATGACAAAAGGTCAAATAAGACCATGAAGTTGAATGACAAGGTTAATAATGAATATGAAATAATAAAAAGCTTTGAAAACAGAAGACCAAGTAATGTCAAATTCCATCAAACCAATTACTATAGTCCCATGCCATCTAAATAATGAATATGAAATAAAAAAAGCTTTGAAAAGGAAGACCAAGTAATGTCGAATGCCATCAAACCGATTACTATTGTCCCATGCCATTTCCAGATGGCAGGGACTAATTAAAAAAAAAAACAAAAAAAATTCATAAGGGTCGAGGGCATCAAATGCCATTGTATATATAAAATGAAATGAGGGCAGTTGAGAATGTATAAAGAAGTATTGTGATGGTTCTTGGAGGTCACCAATCTGAAACTCTCTTCTCGGGCTTCGCTTGTTCCAACCTGCAACTAAACAAAAACTTGGAAATAAAATGATTTTTGTGGTGGTGTATTCATAAAATATTGGTTTGTATAGCTAAAGTCATTAGGTTAAAACAATAGACGAAGTTTGAGTTCAAATTGAAGTTACATATCTTGATGTATGATTTAGAGCAGGACGTGTGGGGGTGGAATGATCAAATTTGTTGAATTGAAGTGTGGAGGTCTCGCATCAATCTTTACAATTTAGTATTATTAAATGGAAATTCAAAATTTTAAATTTAAATATATTATTTTTCATTTTATATAACAAGTTTGATGTTTGGTGTATTGGTAAAACATGGAATTGTTCTATAGATCATGAGTTTGAATTTGGTGGAAGCACTTTGTTAACCATGTGATATCTTGGCATAAAAATTAACTTTGCAACAATTTGATGTCATATGGCGACACAAGATTGGTCCATGTGGCATCACAACATTGGTACACCCAACCATGTTAGTTATCACTTCAACATTGCCATGTCACCATATGTCACGTCAATAGTTGACCAATCAGTGCCACATCATTGCCATGCCAGCGATCTAGTCAGTAGTCCATGTCACTACCATGTCAGCTCTTTTCCACGTCACCACTGCCACATCACCATAATTCGTTCTTCCACACCAACATTCGTACAGTCCATGTGGATTTTTTTGGTACTATCACATGGCACCTTCTAGTGTTTCGACGTGGCACCCCTGCATAATTTTTTTATTTTTTCCCAAGAACTTCAGAGCATAACTTTGTCATTTGATGTTTGTTTGAGGAGATTCAAGCGTTGTTGGAAAGATCTCAATAAGCTCTATGTGATGGGATAGTTTTCATCAACATTTAAGATACTATTTTGTAGGTTCCAAAATGATCAAAGAATATCAATTTATGCACATTTCATTTTCAGAGACCAAATTATTTTTAAAGGAAGCATGTTTCAATAGAATCATGAAGAAGTCAAGTGTAAGTCTATACTAGATCTCTTCCATCATGACATTGCTATCAAACAAAGCTCTCATATGAAAATTATGACATTGCTACTCATTCATTTTCCTCTTTCCAAGCTTACAGTCCATCCGTGATTGAAGTATGTGAAATTTTCATCTCCCTACTGCTAGATCATGACTTCAAAATCATTTTCCCTTTGTAAGTTTCATACTTTCCTGCTTCACCTAACACATGAATAAAGTCATTCAACTCACTTACAATGTTAAGTTACCTCATTATCCTTTTCCTTTTGCAAAAGAAAACCTACTTCATAAATGCAAATATTTCGTCTATGGTCCTATACATCATTACTTTATCCTTGCTTTAGATGATGGGGAATTCATTAAGGCCCTCCTTCTAACAAGTCTTGATCCATCGACTTCATCACATTATATGGGTTCAAGACTAGAGTACTTTTTAGTACCTTGAGGCTTGGATGCCTTAATGGAAAGTTCTTTTGCTAATGAATAGTCGGAATACATCAATGTCCCCTATTTGTAAGATCTTATAGGTGACTTGACTCCAACTCATTTATTTGAACCTAGTAAGATGTAATTGGGCGTATTAACTCTCATTGACATTAATGGTGAGAAGTCTTATGTTGGTTAGTAACATTCATTAATGGTTAGTAATCCAATAACTTCTTTATATATTCAACATCAGTAAAATATATTCACATAGATAAGAATTATGCCACAATGCAGATATGAATGAAGACTATATGATTTCATCAGCTTGCAGTAGTGTTCCAATAAATCAAGATTCAATTTCAAAATTCAACACTAGTTCCAGCAATAAGAAGGAATAAAGATTCCAATTTCAAATTCCATCCACTATTCTTACAACCAAGAGATGAAGAAGTAGATAGTCTTATTCCGCATTAACAACCAAGACTTCACAAATTCATAGCTCATTGACTTTTCAGGTAGGTGAAGGTATGTTGCTTTCTAATATTTAATCATTAATTCCTTGAATGCTAAAATACATGTATCTGGAAAAATTCCCCATGCCACATTACTTTCCTCATTTTTCAAAATGCAAAAACACCTTTAGTTGGGGGGGGAGGATATCCATTACCACTTTTCAGTTCCATATTCCATCACCTCATATATTTTTGACCAACATGCTTCTCCCAACTGATTGATGATGTTCTTTGGTTCAAAGATGGATATAAATTATGATCAAGGATCAATTGATATGTATATGAATGGTTCTTCATTTTAAATGCATTTTCAAGTACTATTTGTTGCAGTAAGAAGAAGAATAAAAGAAAAATGTTATCACACAATAACCAAAACTTGAAATAGTTATGGTTGCCACACAAGAACCAACCATAAGAGCTGCCACTTAGATACCTTTAAAAAAAATAAGACTCTCAACAATAGGAAGCTCTTAAGAAAAGAAGTTAAACAAAATCATATGACTTCAATCCATGACAATCAATGCAAATTTGCATGAGGATATGCAACATCTTCAGTTGGGTGGGGGGGTGTGTTGGGTCTCCAACATGTCATTCATTTCACCCACTTTTCTTTCAATATCCTTCAATATTTACTATATTTCACAGCTCCATAACCATGCACTAACACCATCTTCATGATCAAATATGGGTTTAGACATATTATTTTCCAATACATCTATTTTGGTATTTTGAGTGAATTTATGGTTAAATATTAGAAAAATAACATGTATTCACTTATATATAAAAGCTGGATTAGTTTTGTGATGTGTGTATGCATATTTGAAGATTCCAACACAACCATATTTGGGCTCTAAGTCTTAAATTCGAATTTCCTCTTCAAACTATTGAAGATTTGAGGAAGATTTGAGATCATTAATCAAACAAATTTCATGGAGAAGAATCATGGAAGTCTTCATAAGTGTCTCCTATCAAAGCTACAAGATATTTGTGAGAGGATATGAAGAGATTCTAGTTGCTATATGTTAACACGTGGTTGTAACCACATGAGATATATGTGGATATAGGAGATATTTGTGGATCTACATTTATGAATCAGTTATCTTAGTTTTTGTATAAATAGGAGTGCCTTCTCCTCTCAAGGGTGTGTTGGGGTTGGGAATGCTAAAGCTATCATTATGCTTGAGATGTTAAGAATTCTAAAGATTGATTATGCTTATGCTTCATGCTATGAATACAATCCTTTGAGTATGGTTGAGATTTCATGATGAGATGTGGTGTTTGATTAAATGGCTTCCTAAAATTTCCACCTCTCATGCACTTCATGATGGCCACCTTATGAGTATGGGTGTATTTTAATGTTTTATTTTGCAAGATAGATTAGTTTCTTTTATGCTCATTTTTTGTGATGTCTATTTTAGGTCTTTTGATTAGATGCATTGTTTATATTCTTTTATGCTTGTTCTATTTATGTTCTTTTGCAAATCAAGCGCTTGAGTTAAACAACAAAAAAAAACCAAAAAGATTTACTTTATTGATTTCATTTCATAGATTCATTGTTTTCAAATCCATGTTAAAGATTCATTGCTTTTCAATTTGTTTGTTTTTAGATTAATAGTTAATCATAAATGATTTTAATTTGACAATGCACACATCAGTAATTTAAATTGATCTCTCAATTTTTGCATAATAGGTTGCCTTTAAATTTTATAGTTTAAGAATTCAATGTTTTCTTAGTATAGGATCTATTGCTTTCTAGATTAAATTTATTTTCAAGTCTTTACTTTCATCTCGTTAGAATAGATTTACTTTCCCATTGATAGAATAGATTTACTTTATTGTTGATAATATAGATTTACTTTCATGTCACTAGAAAAGATTTATTTTCATGTAAATAGAGTAAGTTTACTTTCACACCGATTGCCATTTCAACTTCATAGATTAAATAATTGCTTTCCAAGTTCTAAATTTGATACTTTTGAAAAAGAAAGTGTGTGCATACTCATCTTGGCCATTTTTAATGAATAGGTTTGTTTTAAGTCTTGCAATCAATTCAATAGGTCAATTTATTCTCAAAGTTGAAAGTTAATCCCTAGCATTTATTATGCAAGTGTACTTCGCAACTATACGAACCTAGATTGAAATTTAATGCAAGTAATTCAACTGATAAATAAATTACCCAACATAACCCTCGTGAAGTTCAATTAACTAACAAAAACTCTTTTTCCTATATATTGCACCTATAACAAATGAGAAAGGTCCAAAATGGATAAATCATACTGATGACGCAAGAGGTTTCATTGGGATGTCAATTTTTGAAGATCTACAATTCCATATTCAATATTTAAAGATCTTAACTAAAATAAGATATCAAACTAAGGTCAAGCTTGCTAATTTAGAAGATGGACTTTCATGGGGTTAATAGGTTATTTCTTCCAAGGTGATGCATTCAACGATGTGTCAATATGGTGTTCAACAATGTGAGGGTCAAGGAAGACATTTATGCATAAGAGTAGCAAAGTAGTCACCGACCTCTTGGAATTTATATTTATAAATGATTAAATCATATGGGGTGTAAGCAACACTAGTAAGGATGTTTCTAGTGATCCTCAAAGTGAAAAAATTATATATTACAACAATTATTGAAATATTACACATATTCCCCATCCCCTCCTCAAACACATTTCAAGTGGGAATAATATACTTAAATGAATCAACGTGTCTATGGGGAAGGAAATCATTGGCCTTAATGAATTTCCAATTAAGGAATATGAGTGGTGATGTAAATCATCCCAAGAAACATCAGGGGCGGTCATGATATTTACGATGTATTTCATTTAATCATAATATGTGGGCACTCGACTCGGGTGGGGGTATGTGATAGGAGCATCATTTGACTGTTATCGATATTGGAGGTGAGCAATTGGTGGTTAACAAAGGTGGAGCCAAAAAAATGGAAATGGTGTATATAGACAAATTTTATGGTATGAAATAGGGTGTGGATCCCCAAGGGGGGAATGGATTAGTTCATTTTTGGACCATGTTGATTTAAAAGAAAGGAAGAGATTAAGACATGTAATTTAATTGTATAAATGGAATGGGAGCGGGACATGTTGTCTCAAATCAACATAATGATATGGTAGTGCAGTTTCATGTTGAAAGGAAACAAGGGAGGACCCAAATGTGTGGAGTTTCAAGCAATGGTGAGTCTAGAATTTTAACATCTTTCACTTAGAGAAAGAGTGATTTGGTCATAATCAAGAATCATGTGTTTGTGTAGGGATGGTTTCTATTATGTAAATATTAGACACCCATGAACTACTGTGGATATATTTGATAGATACAGGGGGAAAGTGTGGGTCAATAAGTTGGAAAATATTTGTGAGCAGAGAATAATGATGAGCGAAGTGACAATTAATGCCTCAAAGGCATAAAGTAATGCAACATGATTGTAAATGCCTTATGGTTGTAGAAATGTGGCTAAGCCAAAACTATGTAATGAGGTGTCTCTATAATTTTGATTGACACATGTATGGCCAAGGCTCTTTCATGCATGAATTTTAATCTTTAGGGTGGGTACCTTGGGAAAAATTAGGCACCAAGGGTGCTTCCACTAAGGGGATCAATAAGATCAAAGATTAGTGTAATGGAGGGGTTGGCAAAGGGAGAACAAGGATACCATGCTTGGGTTCTGAGGTTTAATTCGAAGAGGATAATGTGTTATGATTGGGGCCCCAATCACTCTAGGTGGGAAAAAGATATATATATATATATATATATATATATATATATTTGGAATGGATTCTCTTAATGAGTGGTCTTTGAATGAAGGGACCCATTAATGGAGGTTGATGTGCCATTTGAAAACGAGGAGGGAACAAATAATTTCCTTAGGGACTTAGGGGTGGCATTAAATATGGGAGGCGGTGTTTGTGATTGGATAAAGGGTGTCCTTACATAAGATGAAATGGTGAACATGTGAGAATATCCCATATAGGAGACTTGGGTTAGCATGCCCTAATGTGGTCCAGAAGAGCCTTCAAAAGGATCCCAATAAAGGAGGCTTATCTAAGGTAATATGAGCGTGAATTCCATAATATAGTTGTACGAGCATGGCTAAGTTAAAACTAGGTAATGAGGTGCCTCTAGACTTTTGATTGACACATATATGCCCATGGATTTTTCATGCATGAGTTTTAATCTTCAAGGTGGGTATCATTAGTAAATCTTAGACAGTAGGGGTGTTTCCACTAAGGAATCAACAAGTTGAAATATTAAATTAACTAAGTAATGTAATGGATGGGTTGGAAAAGGGAGGACATGGGTACCATGCCTATGTTGTGAGGGTTAATTCGAAGAGGATGAGTGTTATAATAGGGGTCCAAATCACTCTAGGTGCAGAAAAGAGAAATATAAGTTTTTGGAATCGATTGTCTTTGAGCGAAGGGACCCACCAATGGAGGGAAATGTGTCATTTGAAAATGATGAAAATGAGGAGAGAACAAAGGGATTATTTAGGGCGTGAAGGGTTGCATTGAAATAGGATATTATGTTCATGATTGGAGAAAGGGTGTCCTATTATAAGATGAAATGGTGCACATATTATACAAGTGACTTGGGTTAGCATGCCTAAATATGATCCCAATAAAAAAGAGCCTTCAAAATTTTCAAGTCCCATCTAAGTGAAACATGGGAGGAGTCAAGTGGCCATAATGATGGGCAAAAAGTTGTCGAGATTAATAGGTGATATAGGTTCATAATATGTCAGTTGGACTATGGTGATGATTTTCCCACTATAAGGAGCATCATCAAAGAAAATACAAATTAGGTCACTACTTTAATGGTACATCCAAATAAATATGTCATAATTGAGTGGGATGTCAACCAATTCATTTTCAATAATGAGAGTTTTATCAGAAATTTCCATGGGAATTTTCTGAAAAGGCCCTTGTAGTTGGAAAGGGTAGTTAAGGCTACTAGAAAATCGAAACCATTTTGGGATGTCAACTTCTTATATACCATGTTGGATGTGATCTAAGAAGCACCTTCATATATGATACATTAGTGAATGGAAAGATGTTTGATTGCAACAGGGATTTGGAATGCAACTAAAGGAGGGAGACTAGGGATTACATTGTTTAAGACAAATATTATAAACATGAATTTAAAGAATTAATATCTCTTGAAGTTAATAGTAAATTTGTTCCTATAGAAGGATGTGTATAAAGAACCTCTAATATTAACATTGTGATATGTGATTAGGTCAAATCATCAAAAACATTGTAGCTGTTTTTGGTGCTTATATCCAAGTTTTGTGTGGATCAACGTAAATGTGTTTTGGTGTATGAGAAGTGGAATCATAATTAGGTTGAGATATTTGCAAGGCTCTGCGAGTAGAGGGTTAGGAATTGTCCCTTTTGACAAGGTCAAAATCATACATTCCATATGCATGAGCTCGTGATTAAAGGTGGGCATTAGTAGAGTTCATGTACATAGTCTAGGACTTGTGAATCACTTGAAGAAGAGGGGGACATTTGTGCTACCTATTGGTGGAAACTAAATTATGCAGAGAAAAATATTGCATTACACCATGGTTTGTGAGGGGTTTAGGTGTCCCTATGGAGGGCTACTATTCTTGATGGAGGATTTAACATTTGGAGTATAGTATATCCCCCACAATATTTAAAATTCCAAAATCTCTAGAAATGATGAGTGTAATGGCCATATGTACAATAGAGATGTTGATTTTTCAATAGTTCTCCAAAATGATAATTGTTTCTTATGATTCTATCTTATATTGACCTTTTCTTACATTTATTGTTCATCATAAAATAGTTACATAGAGAACTTCAACAATAGAACAAGAAAATAGATAGTCATAAAGAGACAGCCATACAAGACACGAGAGTTTACCCTCGGAAAACCCACATGGGGGGGAACCAAGAAATCTTTCCAATAGAGAAATCCTTCAATTCAACAGAGATACATCTTAGTTAATCACTAGTGCAAACTTGGTCCATCCTCCTAGTCAATTCATCTTCCCATAGAATAAGTTAGGTCTTCTGCCTTCTTTGTAATTTGGTCTCATACCATAGAGCTCTAACATGTTTCTCTTCTTCACCAGAGAAAGTTGGCCTTCCTTTTCATCCAAGATTTCATTTTTGTATCTTTGTTTCACACTAGAAACCTAACCCTTCCAATGTCTTAGCAATTTGTCCTTCCACAAAGATATATTATCACAAAAATTGGTTTTGTAACTCAGTAATACTTCAGGACTCCAATCCTTCTTGTCACATGAGAACAATATTAGATCATGGATAGATAGACCTTCTTTCTACTTCTTCCTTGAAACCATTACTTCTTATCTTCCTTTGTTTGAACAGATAATATATGTGTGTGTGTGTGTGTGTGTTTCTCTTGGAGATATTTGAACTTGCTTGTAGGAGATCAATTCATATATATATATATATATATATATATATATATATATATATATATATATATATATATATATATATATATTTATTTATTTATTTATTTATTTTGGGGTTGAATGGGTGCCTCTTGAAGGTTGGGCCGAATTGACTAGGAGGAGGTCGATTTGGCTTATTTGGAGCCAAAACTCAATTTTTCTCTTTTTTCCAAGGACATGAAGAATGTGCCTTATAATATTTTTCTTTTGTCACAAGCATGAAGAACATTCTTTATAAAATATAAATACATAAAAATATTAATTATGAAGACCGATGATAGTTACAAAAATTCAATGCTCCCTCTTAATTAGGGATGTATTCATAATGACTATCTAGATGTTTTCATGTTGAACACATTTATCTAAGAAAAGGTTATAACAATTCATTATCAGCATCAACATCATCATCATCTATAATTTAGTTAGCAACTTTGACATATAGCATCATCATCCAACTACCATAATCTAGTCATCAACTTTGATATATGGTAAATCATCAGCATCAACAAGTTGCCACAATTGGTAGGCACACCTGACCCATTGTGGTCGATACTCCTGACACATGGCATAACATTAAGCACCAACTAGTCATCACAACTCAATCAGTACCACTAACCCATAATATTGGTCGGTACTCTTGATCTACACTAGTGTTGGTTCAATATCATGGCCAATCTCTTTGACTTGTGGTGAAACTCCAAAGGTCGCACTCTACATGAGCAATTGGGATTAATGCTAAATGAGATCCTCATCCTATCTCGAGAGACTGAGCCTAATGTTGAAAGCCATGCACTCAAGTGAGTGATCCTATTATTCCCAACTGGTGAACATCTTTGACACAAAAAGAATGTTTGTCCTTTGTTGGACTATTCTTCCCAACTGGTGAACATCTTTGACACAAGAAGAATGTTTGTCCTTTATTGGGCCATTCTCCCCAACTGGTCAACAATTTTGACATAGGGAGAATGATTGTCCACAATGTTATCATATCAACACTCTCTCTCACTAAGAGATATAGGACCATTCTTCAGAAGAATGATTGTCCTTTGATTTTGTTATCTCATCACTTTCTCTTGCTGAGATAAATTCTTAATCACTCCAAGCTTGTGTTTGGGAAATATTATTGGTGATACTAGACCCATAGTGCTCTCTTTCTATACCATGTCTTAGTAGTATATCTCAAGGTGACTCAACCTATCATCATGTTGTAATATGCACATGATCAAATATTCTTGTGATCGGCTTTCAAAGCCACACTACTTTAGTACAAAATTCACTGGTTGTAATATATTATGCTTCTACAATGCTCAATGTGATATATTTTTGTTTCTTTCTTGTCTAAGAAATCATAGTAGAGATCAAACTGAAACATCCTCCTGAAGTACTCTTCATGTCATCTGCACTCCCTACCTAGTCATAATATGTATATCCCTATAGTTGTACATAAATATTTGAGACATATCTCAAACCATCATTGATTGTTGCATGACCAACTGTACCATGTTGGTACTTCAACACATGTTGATCTATATGCATTGGCTCAACCATAGCCTAATATTCTTCCTTCTCTTGATTCATCATCTTGGCTACTTTCAAGTTACCCTAACTAGGTGCTATTTTTGGAAGAGATATTGTCATGGAAATTGTGGTTTCTCCCTCTACCACTGATGTTATTAAAGTGCATCAACTATCTAAAATCCTTCACATTAATCCAAAGATTAACTCCCTATGAAGCTAAATTAAGGGTTCCTAAGTAATCCTTAATTGTTCCTTCTAAAACTGGTCTTTTCAATCAATTCTACTGCTGGTAAAACATAGTTTCTTCTGTTATCATTAGAAAAAAAATGGTATATAGGATCAACCTTCATCCAACAAGTGTATCAAATCTAAGGATCTTGTACAAAATTTAAGGAGCTTGTACAAAACCTTCTTTTGCTTACAAGTATGATACGTATTCATGTACCTCATGAGCTTGAGGAGATTTTTTGTACACTTATTCTTTCATCAAGGAAGACGATATCTATATCCATTTGATGTGATTTTCAATAGAAATCACAAAGATAACTTTTTTGACATAAGTGTACC
Source organism: Pinus tabuliformis (assembly GCA_031772625.1). NCBI lineage: Eukaryota > Viridiplantae > Streptophyta > Pinopsida > Pinales > Pinaceae > Pinus > Pinus tabuliformis. The sequence goes on along the minus strand of CM062806.1, from coordinate 710,111,763 downwards.
TGACAAGATGTCCCTTCATAGTATTCTTCCTTTTACTAAGGTGGTCATTTTCTTTTCACTTATTTCCGTTCACTCATACTTTGTCTTGGAATTCACCACTGACTTCTTTTTGGCATAGTTCAAGGCATACTTCAATCTTGTTGATCAGTTTTCTCCCTCTAATTCCAGATCTCATCGAGTACAATATCTCTCATCACAAACCCTTATGAGGGATTTCTCTTGCTACAAATCTACTTTGTTCTTCCATATATGGCCAAAAATTTGGTAGCCTTCATTATGCATCTGTAATCCTCATTAGGAGGGCCATGGAAGAACAATTACAACCAAGCAAAGGATACAAAGACAAGAGACTAACTACTTAGTAAAACAATAATAGTAATAATCCAAGAGATATAAAATACTTATATTTTGATAATAATTCCATCTCTCTCTTCATATTTATACTTCTTGCATCTATCTGCAACTTTTTTAGCTTCATCCACATCATTATGATTTCATTCCTTCTTTGCAAGAACTAGGGTTTCTTCTTTCAACATAAATATCCAATCCTAGGGTTTTGTCCATAAACCTTAGGGATTTATTCTCTAATTCCTTTTTGACTTCCTAGGGTTTACAAATGTCTAGTTATGTTTGTTAATTTCAAACCCTAGATCTTATTAATCCTTGAAAATTAGTCTAGGTTTTACAAACCCTAGTTATTTAATACTCATCCTTGCACACTTTTGCAAGTCAATGACCAAATGTCCAAAGCTATGGATTCTTCAATTGGTTACTGCTTCAATGATGATTTCATATGTATCCACCTTTATCATAATAAGATTACACCAAGTCTTGTGAGTAACTTATCTTTCTTGAGAGGACTTCTTTTTCAATTCTAAATAAGAACCTAACTCCTTTTTCATCGACAACTCACGGACTCTCTAGAAATCACTGAAATGTTGGTACTTTATTCTAAACTTTTGTTAATCATAGAAAACCATAAAAAAATATTCAAATCGATAAGATCTTCATGCCTTTCAAATAAAGTAACTCACCCTCCATCAATGTTTCAAGAGGTTGAATAGGATTCTTTATCTTCAAAAACTTTTGAAATCAGATTCCCATGCTTCTTTGTCATAATGCAAACCATCTTTTGCTTACTTGAAAAAATATTTCCACAAGATGACATGTTACTAGACAAGAATGACAATCAAGGCAACTAGAGAATTTGACATCCTAATTTAAAGTCACAATAATCTTCAGAAAAATCTATGTGATATGTTTCTCTTAGTTATCCTCTCAAGGCTTCCCTAGATGTATTGTATAATAGTATCTACGAATGCCATTGGTTATTGTCTTAATAATCCAAACAATGTCCTTTACTTAGAATTGCACAAACTCTAATAGTATTCAAGCACTTAAAATTGGTCTTCATTTGAAAAGCAATTTAACATGTGATCCAAAGAAAAGGACTTTGATTCATACCTTACATAGCACAGACAATAAACCTCTAATTGTGGCAACCATTCTTCAAGTTTTATTACAATACTTATGAATGACCTCTCCTAAAGGAAATATGTTGCAGCTTAAGAATCGATGGCTTGATCTACATGGCTTATTTAGAATCATTGTAACAACAAAATAAGAATTTGTCCAATGACTTGAAAGTGATATGAGTTCCTATTGGTTTTCCATTATACCATGATGTGGATGCCCTCGTGAAAAATGTAAATAACCAAAGCCATATAGAATCTTCCTTATCCAATTGTAGAAACACCAAAGGTTAAATGTAGGTCATCACATGGTTTGAAGGGTATTTACCAACCTTATAATTATGGGATATAGGATAAAAAATTGTTAGTCATCTCTAGCCAAGTTAGTTCAAGGAAGACATGGTCAATTAGGAAACACAACATGTGATCTAGAAGATTTAGACTAGCTATATATGGCATGATTTGGTTCAGCTTGTGGTAAATGAGTTTGAGGTCAAAAAGCTTATAGTGCACCTTGGTGGTGAGATAAAAAGAATAGGGATCCCTCCATGCAAGGGAGGTCACAAAGCCCATGAGAATGCCTAGGATGGTATGGGTTTAAAATAGTTCTCAATTTTTAAATCTCCATCATTGTCAAGATGTTTTGAAAAGCAAGAAATCACTAAGATGGTGTTTCTAATTAAAACATGTGTGCTTGTGATATAAAAAGTGTTCTTGTAAATGTGTCTTTACTAGTTAAGAAAAACTTATCTTGACAAAGCATGTTATGTAATGGTAAAATTTTAAAAGCACACTACCTAAACTCCAAAAAGATGAAAGCAATTTTTTTATTAACTTGTAACTAGGCCTTCCAATCATGTCAAAAGGGCACTAATGAAATCCATTGACTAAGGAAAGTGAATGTATGGTAGAGACGATTACCATGTGATGAGCCTCATAAATGGGTAATTATATGGGCTCATTTTACCTCCTAACCTAGTCAAATCAACCATTCTCTTAGCTTATTGTATGATTTTCTGATTATATTTATGCTTATAGAGTGAGTTGAGTTAGTTATGATGCCATGTGGTCTAACATGTGTTTAATGCAGATTATTGATGATTTTTGGGGTCAAAGTCAAGGATCCAGTGGACAAATGGCAGTAATAACTCGAAGTGGACAAAGGAGTAGACTTATAGGAGGGAATCCCCCTCATTTATTACTCCTCACTTTGAATTCACCTTCATTGAGCTTAGAGTATAAGCATCCAAGTCATGCACTAGAAGGCAGCCAAGCAAGTGGAGGATGACTGATGATTATCTCGAGTTTTGGGAGCCAAGCCTCCCTGATTTTAAGGAAGATGTTGGTAGCTTCATTTGTATAAGTAGAGAGGCCTAGGGCCTCAATAGGGTCGGATTTTTGTTGGATTTTTGTTGTACTTTTGCTTATGTAAACTATGCTCAACTTCGAGCTTATTATTTTGACAGTTCCATGTAATCTTGTTATTGTTTTGGAAATAAAGATGGAATCCTTTTTGAGCTAGCACTGAGTTACCTCAGAGGGCTGAAGCTCTTGGGTTAGGGCCCAATCCAAGCAGCCAAGCTCCTCTTTACTTTTATTTGTATGTTTTATTTCAGTTTGTAGATTAGGTTGTTGTTAGATGAATTTCTTTTATGGTCAAGAATGGGTTGCTTTTGATGATTCAATAGTTTTCCTCCATTTGTGCTTTCTATAGCAGGTTAAGTGGTGATAAAGAAAAGATCCAAAAGGATAGAAATAGTGCCTTGGCCTCTCTTCCTCCCTCTAGGACCATGATTTGAGGCAAAGACCCTCTTGCTGCCCCAAAAACACAGATTTTCCTCATTAATAGGACTTCTAGTGTTTACAACTTTTTAGAAGGTTAATAGTCTAGTTTGCTTTGCTTCGGAACTTCTTCATCATGCTTACTTCTTTATTTACCATAGTCTTCTTCCATGCTTTCCTTTCTTGCAGCAATTATCAACATTTCCTTTCATAGATCACAATTTAGATTAGTTTGATGCAAAACTCTGTTTTTCTAGATGCACTTATTTCATTGCTTGCTTAATCTCATTGGTTGACTGTCAGTTGTTTATGCAATAGAGATCTTCTAGTAGCAGGCCAGCCTATCAGCCATCCCATCCTCCATCTGATCCATGCCCTACAGGTCGCCCAAGTCTCCCCTCAATTCTGCCTTAGTTTCCTGCATTTTCCATAGAATTTCTTCCTCTCTCCTTGAGCAAATCCAATCATCTTTCTCTCTCCTAATGATTCTTGGTAGACCCTAGGTGCCCTAAAACTTCATTCCAACCTTCATCCACCTTTTCCACCCACTCTCACACCCTCAAAATAGCCAAAACTGCTCTCGGCCTCCTCCTGTAGGCCTCCTGTAGAACATTGTTTTTCCTCCTGTAGATTTCCTGTGTCCTCCTGTAGATTTTCCTGTAGGCTTTATTTTGAAGGCTGAGTGTGGGAAAAGCCTCCAGAAGGCCACCTGAGACCTCCTAGGACCCAACCACACCATCCTACATCCTCTCAAGTCCCAAAACTGCCCTTCAACACCACCTATTCGCTGCCACATTCACAAACAATAAATCACATACATGTCAAATTCACATAAAAATACATAAAAATCCAAAAAGATGTTTTTTGCTCATTTACTTCCAGAAATAGCTTAGTTAGATGTTGTTTACTTCCTCAAGTAGGTAATTGCATTCTTTTCACAGTTTCCATAGTGTTTTCTGCAAAAGTAGGATTACTTGGTTGATTAGGATTTACTTGGTTTGCTTTACATTTCAGTCTTTCTCCTTTCTGTAGTTAGAATAGTATCTGTAGAGTAGTCTTTCTCTCCTTTCATCATATCTAGAGCTTCTTCTGGAATCCATAGAAGTTGGATTGAGCTCCTAGTGATCTTGCACCAGTTGAACAAGTGAAAACCTGCAGAACTAGTACTTATGCATACAGCACCGTCGCTTCCAAGTTTGTTACGAACTACCGGGTTGATAAGAGTAAAATAAGCCCAGGAGTTGCAGCATTATTGCTGCAATACTAGCACTCGCCATACTTTTTGGCATCGTTGCCAGGGAAGCGTCAGAGTATTCCGTGATTACTGCTTTCTTCTATTTTCTATTGCAACATTATGCTAATAGTTTATTTCAGCAAAAGTAGACTAGTCCTTTCTTTTCCTTCAAGTTTTTCATTTCTTTGCTTTCGTTTTCAATTTTGCAAATTTGATTTCAACAAGAGTAGACTAGTCATTCTTTTATTTCAAGTTCTGCATTTCCTTGCTTTCCTCTTCAATTTTACAAATTTCCATTCGGCAAGTTTATTTAAGCTAATTTCAATTTGTTTCATTCCATCAATTTCAGGTTTGCAGGTACTATCAATGTGGGGAAAAAAGAAACAAAAACCAGCCAAAAAGATTTCCTTTCATGCTTCATAAGAATAGAGATAACTCAGGAAAATTCTTGCCCAACACCCCCACTGCTTCACACAGCCAACCTTCTCTCTTCTTCGGTGGTTGCGATAAAAAAAAAAACCCTCAGGTGAACAACCAGACATATTTGAAGAACCTATAGGGGAATAAGAAGAAGAAAACATACCTTTGGAGCCAATGGTTAAACACATAAATGCTAGGGGGAATGGAGAGAGAATAGAAGGTACCTTTCCTATTCGGGATACCAATGGGGACACTAAAATGAAGAATATAAACCCTTCCACCCTACCTCATTTCCATAGTCTGACTACAGAAGATCTTGACACCTTTTTGTTTGAGTTTGATGTTATCTGTCGAACCTATGACTATGCAGAAGATGAGAAAAATTTGAAACTATTCCCTTCTACTCTCAAGGATGCAACATTACGCTGGTTCATGGGATTACCTAGCAATAGCATCACAACTTGGGCTCAGATGCAGCAAGCCTTTAACAACAAGTATCGAGACTATTGTAGGTCAAAGATACTAAAGAAGAAAATTTCCAAATGACTATAGGAAGTGATGAGTCCCTGGAAGACTATGAGGAGAGGTTCCAGCTCAGTTACAAAAGGGCCGGGTGTACACTTGACCTTGAGTCTCTGAAGTTGGTCCTGCTCAGGGGAATTCGGGAAGATCTTTTAGACACCCTCCATCTACTGGCCGGGGGAGACATCTACCAACTGTCCTATGAGGACATAAAGACTGTTTTCAGGAACCATTCTAGAGCAGCCAGAAAGAAAGGTAGGGGAGTCAACCCATAGCCAGTACCTCTTCCTCTAACTCATCCATTAAAGGAGAAATTGGAAACATGCTGGAAGACTTCAAGAGTGAGATGTTGTAGACTCTTTCCATGCAAATGGATACCTTGCATATCAAAAGGAAACAAGAGGAAGCAGAGAGGGCTTTGGCCATTTTTTTCCCTAGATGCACCAGGAGGCATCCTAGGAATGAATGCCCATTGAACTCTATAGAGGTTTGTTCAGTCTGTGAAGAAAATCATTCTACAGACAAGTGCCCTTCCTTACCCAGACTTAAAGCTGTATATCAAGGGGCTGAGGGAGTCACTGAAAAACTCTATTACATAAACCAAAGGAGGCCGCATGGGCCTAGACCATATCAGCAGAGGATGCAAGGGACATCTCAGGCATACTACAACCCCAACCAAGTCACTTCCATACCTTCTTGGGGCCCCCTTGCTCATCCTTCCTGGTCCACGCCTCCTCCTTGGTCCTTCACATCTCCATATCATGCCCAACTAGCCACCCATTCATTTCAATCCTATGCTCAGCCACAGCCTCAGTGGAATGCATCTCATCAGGGGTGGAGGCCTCAATACAACTCTCCTCCTGCTCTTTTGCCTCTACCACCTGCCCAACCACAACTTTTACCTCCTGCTCCACCAAAGCAACCCTGAATGCCTGCCCAGCCAAATCTGAACCTGAACAACAGACAGGCTCAGAAACCATCATGGGGAACCATCATGCCCAACTTATGCTGTGGAGATTCAAGAAATTAAGTTGTGATCTGGGAAAGTTCTCCCAAATAACCAACATCCACTCAGGGAGGTTGAGGAAGATAAAGAGGAAAGCAAACCTAAAGCAAATCCACCCTTTCCTGAGAGACTATCCACAACAGTCCAGCCTACCCCAGAAGAAACTGAACTCCTGGGAGAATTGAAACATTTATGTGTGAAGATACCACTTCTCCAAGCCATAAAAGATGTGCCTATCTACAATAGGTTGATCAAAGAGAAGTGCTTTAGGCATCCAGGAAGGCGCAAGAGGGATGCCCCAACCATCAATGTCATAGGGCAACTGTCTGACCTGATGTTGGGGTAGGTAATCTGTCTAAAATATCTAGACCTTGGAAGCCCAGTAGTTGATGTCCACATCAATGGCACCATAATCCCACACACCTTGATTGATCTGAGAGCTTCCATTAATGTGATTGCAAAGGACACAATGCTCAAACTCAACCCCCAGGGTTCCTTGAGGAAGACCATGACCGTGCTACAGCTTGCAGACCACTCCACCATGACCCCTAAGGGGATTGTGGAAGATGTGATGGTCTCCATTGATTCTTGGGAGTATCCTATTGATTTCCTAGTTCTCCAACCAAAGGCAAAGCTCACTAGGTATCCTCTCATTCTGGGAAGACCCTGGTTGGCTACCGCTAATGCCTACATCAGCTGCCGAGCTGGGAACATGACCATAAAGAACATGCATATGTCCAAGCAGTTAATCCTATATCTTCCTGCCCAACCCTTGTTATAACATGATATACCTCTCTGGTTGGAGGAGGAAGATGAGGATGAAGTCTATTCTGCACCGCTTTGTGCATTAGGAATCGCCATGGGGGGAACCGCAAGATGAGGATGATATGATTGAAAATCTGATTTAGAATCCACCTCCCAGTGTATCACCATTAGAGGACATAGTAAGAGAAACCAAAAACAACCCCTCAACTGATCTCTGTGCAGTCGACTCCACTCCTCTCCGTGTTAAGAATATAGAGTTCGGCCCAGAAAGAACCTTGAAAATCAATCCATCCCTATCCACTTCCTAGGAGAAGGAACTGTGTAGCTTGCTGAGAAAACACCTAGATTCCTTTGCCTGGAGTTATAAGGAGATGAAGGGAGTGCACCCTTCAGTATGTACTCATCATATATACATCAAGGAGGATTGCAAGCCAGTTAGGCAGCCTCAAAGGAGGATGAATCCAACACTTAAATATATTGTTAAGGAAGAATTGCAAAAATTGCTTGATGCAGGATTCATCTATCCCTTCTCTGACAGTGAATAGGTCTCTCCTTTGGTGCTAGTGCCAAAGAAAAATGGTAACCGGATAATCTATGTCGACTATCGGGAATTGAACAAAGCCACTAAAAAGGACCATTTCCCTTTACCTTTCATAGATCAAGTGTTAGACGGTCTGGTAGGGAAAAAGTTTTTCTCTTTCCTAGATGGGTTTAGCAAGTACAATCAGATTCAAATCAGCCCGGAAAACCAAGATAAGACCACTTTCACTTGTCCTTCAGGTACCTTTGCATACTGGGTCCTTCCTTTTGGTTTGTGTAACTCTCCCGCCACTTTGCAAAGAGCGGTATTGAGTATATTCTCTGAATTAGTTCATGATGCAATAGATATATACATGGATGACTTTACTCCGTATGGCTCTAACTTTCAGGAAGCCTTATCTAATCTAGGAAAAGTTCTAGACAAGTGTATTGAGATGAACTTGTCCCTCAGTGTGGAAAAATGTGAATTTTTTATGACTGAAGGGACAGTGCTAGGTCATGCAATATCTCAATAGGGATTGTAGGTGGACCCCAACAAAATTGCCATCATCCAAAGGGTCCCACCTCCTCAAAAAGTGAGAGACGTTAGAAGTTTCCTAGGTTTAGTTGGGTATTACCATAGATTCATTAAAGATTTCAGCAAGCTAGCCTCTCCTTTGTTTGGCCTCTTAGGTAAAGATGTCGAGTTCATATGGTCGGAAAATTGTTAAGAGGCCCTAGATACCTTGAAGAGAAAGCTCGTGACTGCCCCAATTCTGAGAGGCCCAAACTGGGCCTTACCTTTCCACATTCACACAGATGCCTCGAAAAAAGCAATAAGAGCAGCCTTGGGACAAATTGATGAAAAGTTGCCTTATGCCATATACTTTATAAGCAAAAACTTGTCAAAAGCAGAGTTAAACTATACGGTGACCGAGAAGGAACTCCTAGCTGTCGTGCATTTCTTAAACAAATTCAGACATTATATCACAGGCTATCAAACCTTTGTGTACACTGATCATGCTGCAATTAGATATTTAATGAACAAACTGGATTTGAATGCTCGCATTATTAGATGGTTTCTTTTATTGTTGCAGTTTGATTTGACCATTATTGATAAGCCTGGTAAAGAAAATGTTGTTGCTGACTTTTTGTCTAGAGGAAATTTGCCTGCAGGTGAAGAAGGAATGGTGGATGACCAAATGCCAGATGAACATTTTTTTTCTATCTCAGTACTCTCTCCATGGTTTGTTGATATAGCAAAATACTTGGTTTTAGCACAGTTTCCACCACACTTGTCCTCAAAAGAGAAGAGCAATATAGTAAGGAAAAGTGACCCTTTCACCTGAATTGGGGGCAATCTCTTCAAACTTTGCCCAGATCAGATCTTGCGAAGATGTGTCAGAGAGGAGGAAGTCTTTGACATCCTCCTGACCTATCATGATGGGCCTTGTGGAGGTCATTTTGCAGCAAAAAGAATGCCTTCAAGATACTGCAAGCAGGCTACTACTGGCCCACTCTTCATCAGGATGTGAGGAGATATACCAGCCAATATGATCAGTGTCAGAGGATGGGGAAACCTACTCCAAAGAATGAAATGCCCATGCAACCTCAAGTGACCTTTAATCCATTTGAGAAGTGGGGCATGGACTTTGTGGGGCCCATCAGCCCTCCTTCAAAGCAGAAGTAATATATTATTGTGTGCACTGATTACCTGACAAAGTGGGCAGAGACAAAAGTAATCAAAGCAGCGACAGAGGAAAAAGTAGCTGAATTTTTGAGAGAAAACATATTCTACAAGTTCGGGTATCCAAGAGAATTGGTCACAGATCAAGGTAGTCAGTTTACTTCCAATTTGATTGAAAACCTACTCACGCATCATAGAATCAAGCACAGGAATTCGACCCCTTACCATCCACAAGCCAATGGGTAGGTGGAGGTCACTAACAGGGAATTGGAAGGGATCTTGACAAAGGTAGTGAGCAGAAGCAAAAAAGACTGGGCAGACATATTAGTTGAGGCCACTTGGGCCTACAACACAACTTGGAAGACCACTACAGGGTTCACACCCTATGAGATGGTCTATGGGAATAAGGCTTTGCTGTTAATAGAATTTGAATTCAATACCCTTAGGATGGTAGCTCAACTGGACCTAGACCTTAGCCATGCACAGAAAGAAAGATTACTTCAACTTAATGGTTTGGATGAACACAGAATGCAGGCCCTTCTCCATACAGAGGTAGTTCAGCTTCAGAGAAATATATGGCATGACAAAAATATCAAGGAGAAGCAATTCCAAGAGGGAGATTGGGCACTACTCTATGATTCAAGATATAAAGATTTCAAGGGAAAGCTAAGGACAAGATGGCTGGGACCCTACACTATGGAGAAATGCAATGACAATGGTTCAGTTCTAATCAGAACCATTGATGATGAAGCCATCCCCATGCTTGTCAATGGACATCGGTTGAAAGTCTATAAGAAACCCCTCTCCAAGCGAGAGTTCATTGAAGATTTGAATAAGACAGTGATGGTAGTGGAGCATGTCTTAGCCTCCACTTCACCCACTCACTAAAGAAAAAAATATATATAAAAAATAAGGACTCAAGTGAAAACCTCCATGAGGCGCTTGAGTCCCATCATTGGGTTGAAAACCTCTTCTGAGGCGGCCCAGTGATGTTAAAGAAAAAAAAAGAGAGAGAGAAAAATAAGATCCCTGGGTGAAAACCTCCCTTGGAGGCACCCAGGGAAGGAAATTAGGGTGAAAACCTCCTTGAGGTGCCCTAGTTGTTTTCAAAAAAAAAGAGAGAAAAAGAAAAATGAATTTCCAGTTGCATTGCAGGTTTACAGGAGGACTACAGGAAGCAACAGAAGGTGCCAAGGGAGCCCTGAAACCAACAACAACACCTATCCTACCTTCCCACACCTTTATCCATCATTCTTGGCATTTTTTTCACCTCATTGTGTTTATTTTTCAAAAACTGTGTTCTATAGGAGGCTCTGTGTTTTTTGTAGGAGGCTCCTGTAGGAATTACAGAGAGCCATAAATGGATATAAAATGCAGTTTGAGGGAAAGGGAAGCTTCATAAAAAAATCTATAAATCCTCCTACAGTCTTCAAACCTCCTTGCCATCATATCCAAGCCTACATCACAACCCCAAGAATAATTCTTCTTCCTGTCCAAGAAAAACATAGAAAAAACAGTTTTCAGGAAAAAGAAAAAACAAAAAAATAAGAGAGTAGGCAGCACCATCCACCTCACCTAAAGCCTACCTATTACCTCTCCATCTCTGGCATCATCCTCATAGCTCCAAGCACAAAAAGAAGCTGAAGTTTCAAGGGGAGAAGCAGCTACATGAGCTCCTGTAGGAATTCCTGTAGTAGCTGATCCCATTAAAATCTAGCATCAGCAGCAAGAGAGTGAAAATATGAAGGTTGAAGAAGACACCTGAAGCTCAGATCTAGCCAGAGAAGAACCTACACAGGACATAGCCACATCAGCAAGAAGACAGCATGCATCAAAAGAAACAAGGGCATGCAGTAGAGAGGAAGAGCCACAACACCTCACAAGCAAATACATTCGGATCTCAGGTAAGTAACTAACCCACTCCTTTGTTTGCATTTGTGTAATTAGAAGGCATGCAAAAGTAATGAGATGGTTGAGGTTGAATGAGGGAAAGGTGGCCAGTTAACTTGGCCACCTTCATCTAGTTGACTCCACTCATCCGAAGATATCACCCACATGTGTGCACAGTCAACTCAAGAAAGATGTCAAGGACAAGTAGTGGACAAAGTGTGAACTCAAATGCAATCATGAGGGATGATTATGAGGAAAGGTCCATGATGACAAGGTAGGTGGGGACCAACGATCCGAATATGGCCAACGTACACTTTGCCAACTCACCCTCCATCACCGGAAATATCCATAAAAAGTAATAAGTACTCCTCCCCGAGCACTCTCACCACCTTTTCCTTCATTCTCTCCTCGAAACTCCGCTCTTGCAATCTCCTCGTGCCCCCACAGCCTCGTAACCATCGTTCTCCATTAATCTCTCCCATATTCCTGCTCTCGGTGTTTTCTACAGGAGCACTTACAGGTTCTACAAGAGCACCTACAGGGATTCTACAGGAGGGACAACAGTCTTCTACAGGAGGGCCAGTGAGTTGTTTTGAAGGGAGAAAACACGGGTTTTAGCACGATTCTCGGGCTAAGGAGGTAGGTTCCATGCATACCCCCATTGAATATCAAAATATGCAAGTAGTGGTTTAAATTCAAGGGTGAAATCAAGCCTTTAGGTGGAACTGCTTATTTCTAAGAAAACACAGTCTCTTTCTTTCTCTGTTTTTCTTCAAAAATTGTTGTCTCCTTCTCCACATTTGGTTTCCCAAAGAAGAATAAACAAAATGACAGGAGGTTTTACAAGGAAGGAGCCCACCAACTCCTCTAGGCTCCATGCACACCCCCAAGTAGTGGACATATTCACAAGAGCAAATTGGATGAACTTTTTTGAGAAATTCCAAGGGTTTGATGAGGAAATTACTCAAGAATTTACCCACTCTTTGGTCCTTCACACCAGAACACATGCCATTGTCACCTTTAGAGGTATTTCCATGGAGATAACCCCTGAATTTATCAGTAGGGTCACTACCCTTCCTCTTGGTTTACCTTGAAGTAAGGATGAGAAACCAATTGGCCAGGCTGCTAAGAAAAACTTCTTCCAAGACAATGAAACCCCTGTAGAGGGTAAAAATGGCATTAGAAGGGCTAGCATACCATATCCTTGGGATGAGGTCAGCTACCAAATAATCAAATATATATCCTGCGAGGGGAGGTACATCATTGTCTATGGTTAGCACTTTAGAATCCTTCATGAATTAAGGTATGGCATGGGCACTCTAGCCCCTCATAAACTCAACATCCCCTACTTCCTCCTATAGTATCTAATTGAATCTAGCACTAAAGTTCAAGCAGGGAATTCAGAGCAGCTCGCTCACCATGGGTTAATAAAAATTTTAGTGGAAGAATTCCTTCATACATTTACACTCCCTGTAGCATAGGAAATCTTCCGAAACATGACAGCAGAAGATGACATAAAAGCCATAACCTATGATATCAATCCTACTGGCAGTGAGGAGGAAGAGAAATAAGGGGAAGAAGGTGAAGCAACTGGTGACTTAGCAGAACAAGAAGGGAAGGAGGAAGAAACTAAGATAGAGGAGGAGAAAGCTGAAGAAACAGAGAAAACAGAGACAAAAAGAGAAACATAAGGTGGAGAAAAAGGGGTAGAAAAGACAGAACAAGAAGAATTGTCCCCTAAGACTCTGGAAAGAGAGGCAGAAGCTGCTCTCACCACCCTCAGTACACCCATCAAGCCAAAATAGAAAAGGAAAAGGCAAGCCTCCATGTATTTCAGGGCTAGGAAGAGCACAAGAATCAAAACAGGGAAACCCCAACCTTCTTCAAAAGTGCCAATTATAATTGAAGATTCACCCTCTGCCTAAGGAAAGGAATCCCCTCCTAAGGCACCTATCACATATGAAAGGGGGACTCCTAGATCTCCCACATGGAAAGAAAAGGTAGAACTACAGGACCCAAAAACAGTCCTACAAGAGGCACAAACAGTTCTACAGGAGACACTGTCAAAACTACAGGAGACCCAAAAGCTTGAGAAAAGGATAGAAAGATAGCCAAAGGGAAAGGAGGAAGAAACAGAGTTACAAGAGCCTGATCCCTAGCCCATTCTTAGCTCCTACTTCAGTCTTCTTGAGGGGGGAAGAATAATTCCACAAAAAATTGCAATTCCACTGTTCTTTGAATTAGAGAAAGAGAGGATAAGAACACATAGGTGGATGCAAATAGCCAAATCCAAAGGAGTTGAGGATATTGGCCATATGGAGAACAAACTCATAGAAATGGGCAGAGAGTTGAGTGCTATCAGACATCGGGAAGCAACTACAAGAAGCCAACTTGAAACAAAAAATGAATTGCTAAGGAGGCAACTGCAAGAGAAAGAGACACAACTGGCATGCATGGCCAGCTGACCCATGGAGGCATTGCAATGCAGAACACCATCAAAATCCTATGGCTTGTATCTTAAGGACCAATGGTTGCAATTTCAGATAAAGACTTTGGCACAAAGAGGAACAATGCCTTTCCAAGGTTACAGGCAGTTTATGGACCTATGTGACCAAAGCACATTAGAAGATAAGGCAAAGATGGCAGAATTATACCTACATAACATGGTCCTCACAGACATGAATGTGTGGGACCCCAATGCTAGGCTAGGGGACCTGCAACTAATGGCCATGGCCTCATGGATGAACCATGAAGAGTTAAGGGCAACAGAAATAAGAAGGTTGATGACAAAGGAGCAGAATGAGCCATTAATGATTAGAGCTGAGCCATCAGACCCCATGGCACTCATTAGCACACATAACCTACTTGCTAATAATCCTCAAATTGCCCCTAGATATATAAGTGATCAGGCACAAGCCATTGCACACTTTGAGGATATGGAAAGGCTACTTGGGGATGACTGTGTGCATGCATGTATGAGGAGATGGAACACCTTACCACACAGTCTATAGATCAGGGAATATCATTCCCCAATGAGGATGAAGAAGACATTAAGGAGAGTGCCAATGTATAAGCACTCCATGCAGAGGCTGAAGGTCAATTGGATTGGCCTCAAATTGAGTCCCCCACTGCTGCTAGGCATGTTGGAAGGCAGAAGAGAAGAAGAAGAGCAGGAGTAGTGGGAAGAGATAGACAGGAAGGTAGGATTCTATGACAAGGAAGAGGAGACCACATCAAAAGCATGGGATGCTAGGGAGGCCACCAGGGCCATAAAAGATGAGGAGATGGACTAAGTTGCTCAGAGGATGAGCAACACTTTCAGTAGGGGGGTGATGATGAGACTCATAAATGGGTAATTATATGGGTTCATTTTACCTCCGAACCTAGTCAAATCAACCATTCTCTTAGCTTATTGTATCATTTTCTGATTATATTTATGCTTATAGAGTGAGTTGAGTTAGTTATGATGCCATGTGGTCTAACATGTGTTTAATGCAGATTATTTATGATTTTTGAGGTCAAAGTCAAGGATATAGTGGACAAATGGAAGCAATAACTCAAAGTAGACAAAGGAGAGGACTTATAGGAGGGAATCCCCCTCATTTATTACTCCTCACTTCGAATTCCCCTTCATTGAGCTCGGAGTACAAGTAGCCAAGTCATGCACTAGAAGGCAGTCGAGCAAGTGGAGGATGACTGATGATTATCTCGAGTTTTGGGAGCCAAGCCTCCCTGATTTTAAGGAAGCTGTTGGTAGCTTCATTTGTATAAGTAGAGAGGCCTAGGGCCTCACTAGGGTCAGATTTTTGTTGTACTTTTGCTTATGTAAACTCTGCTCAACTTTGAGCTTATTATTTTGACAGTTCCATGTAATCTTGTTATTGTTTTGGAAATAAAGATGGAATCCTTTTTGAGCTAGCACTGAGTTACCTCAGAGGGCTGAAGCTCTTGGGTTAGGGCCCAATCCAAGCAGCCAAGCTCCTCTTTACTTGTATTTGTATGTTTTATTTCAGTTTGTAGATTAGGTTGTTGTTAGATGAATTTCTTTTATGGTCAAGAATAGGTTTCTTTTGATGATTCAATAGTTTGCTTCCATTTGTGCTTTCTATAGCAGGTTAAGCAGTGATAAAGAAAAGATCCAAAAGGCTAGCAATAGTTCCTTGGCCTCTCTTCCTCCCTCTGGGACCATGATTTGAGGCAAAGACCCTCTTGTTGCCCCAAAAACACAGATTTTCCTCATTCATAGGACTTCTAGTGTTTACATCTTTTTAGAAGGTTAATAGTCTATTTTGCTTTGCTTCAGAACTTCTTCATCATGCTCACTTCTTTATTTACCATAGTCTTCTTCCATGCTTTCCTTTCTTGCAGCAGTTATTAGCATTTCCTTTCATAGATCACAGTTTAGATTAGTTTGATGCAAAACTTTGTTTTTCTAGATGCACTTATTTCATTGCTTGCTTAATCTCATTGGTTGATTGTCAGTTGTTTATGTAGCAGATATATTCTAGCAGTAGGCCATCCTATCAACCATCCCATCCTCCATCTAATCCATGCCCTACAGGTCGCCCAAGTCTCCCCTCAATTTTGCCTTAGTTTCCTGCATTTTCCATAGAATTTCTTTCTCTCTCCTTGAGAAAATCCAATCATCTTTCTCTCTCCTAATGATTCTTGGTAGACCCTAGGTACCCTAACACTTCATTCCAACCTTCATCCACCTTTTCCACCCACTCTCACACCCTCAAAATAGCCAAAACTGCTCTCGGCCTCCTCCTGTAGGCCTCCTGTAGAACGTTGTTTTTCCTCCTATATATTTCCTGTGTCCTCCTGTAGATTTTCTTGTAGGCTTTATTTTAAAGGTCGAGTGTGGGAAAAGCATCCAAAAGGCCACCTAAGACCTCCTAGGACCCAACCACACCATCCTACATCCTCTCATGTCCCAAGACCACCCTTCAACACCACCTATTCGCTGCCACATTCGCAAACAATAAATCACATACATGTCAAATTCACACAAAAATACATAAAAATCCAAAAAGATGTTTTTTGCTCATTTACTTCCAGAAATAGCTTATTTAGATGTTGTTTACTTCCTTGAGTAGATAATGGCATTCTTTTCACGGTTTCCATAGTGTTTTATGCAAAAGTAGGATTAGTTGGTTAATTAGGATTTACTTGGTTTGCTTTACATTTCAGTCTTTCTCCTTTCTGCAGTTAGAGTAGTATCTGTAGAGTAGTCTTTCTCTCCTTTCATCACATATAGAGCTTCTTCTGGAATCCATAGAAGTTGGCTTGAGCTCCTAGTGATCTTGCACTGGTTGACCAAGTGACAACCTGCAGTAAGAACTAGTACTTGTGCATACAACACCGTCGCTTCCAAGTTTGTTATGAACTACTGGGTTGATAAGAGTAAAGTAGGTAGCCCAGGAGTTGCAGCATTATTGCTGCAATACTGGTGCTCACCACTATGAAATTCCTAAGGTGATGAAATCCAAAGGGTCAATAACTATCATCTTAGGTGCCTTTGTGATCCCATGAAAACCACTAGGATACCTCTTCATAAATCATGGACAAGAGGTTAGTGAAGTAATCAAAAGGCAAAACACGATAGAAGAGGGTTTGGAGGCTATAATAAAGTATCAGTCTTTTCATAAGCATTGACATGAAAATGAGAGAAAGTCCATTATTTTGGAAAACACATCCACCAAAAGCGATTTTTAAAGTTCCCTAAAAGAAAAACTAGGTTGCAATAAGAAACAATGTTAGAGGGTTGTTTAGATGCATACCCCCTTGGTTTTAATATAAAATATAATTTATTTTTATCCTCATGGAGGATTTATTAAGGTATATTAAATTATTTTATTTTTTAATAAGTATCGACTTTGTGAACAAGAACCAAGATTATCTATTTTTGAGGACTCGCATTATTTTATAGCCTTTCCCTTACTAAATTGGGTTGATCTCTAAAAAATTGCAAGGTGAAGAGTATATTTTGTTTTGGGAGTGTCTTTAGGTCCTTTTTGTTGTGAATGAGTGCTCCGTTAAATTGAATTTAACAATATGAGAAAGTACTATTGAATATAAAGTGCAAGAAATAGAGGATTGCAAAAAGAAAAATGATAGATATGGGAAATGAAGGATTATTTATTTATCAACAAAGTTCTTAAATTCTAAGTAATAAAATGATAAAAAATAGTGTTAGAACAATCGAATAAATTTTGGAAAAGGAATAACCTACCTATGGCACTTTTAAACACAACCAAGAATCCTAAAAAACTTAATATTATGTAAAGTGTGCAAGGCACAAAAGCTACAATTCTTCAATCACATTGACGAAATAAATTCACCTTGTGAAACTATTCAAGTGGTTTTCAATGGAAAATTTGTATGAATGCACATAATTAAAGAGTATATTTGATCCGGATTTAAACAGGAACGCAACAAAATATAGAGATAACCATATACACAAAGATGCAGCAGAAATAATACTTCATTTCATTAATGGAAAATATTGAAATATGCTTACAACCAGAAATAGAAATAAACCAGCTAGGGCGATGGTAGCTTATCTCTGAGAAGAGATGTGGCAGCTACATGCCTCTGAACTGTGTTACAATGAGGCTCGAAGGCCTATTTATTGTTGAGAAACAATGGAAAACCCTTAACATCCCAAAACCTAACCCTAGAAGATGAAATGCCAAATTGTGGGCCTCGTTTTGGGTAAGTTGGTACATCAACTTCTCGGGGTCGTAACTTTGGCACCCGATCTCCATTTGACGCGTACAATAGCTCATTAAAAAGATATATCCAAGCAATATAACTTTGGGAAGAGAAACATCAGTCCATGGACCTATGTTGCTCCCAGATTTCCCAAAAAAATGTCGTTTAGGGCCTCAAAATGGCTCCGAAAGTTCAGCACCCAAAAAACTACTAAAAATAGTAAATTGTGCTACAATTACGAAAACTGAAAAACTGAAAGAGACAGTTGTGGGGGTCCAAATGGGATAGGTGGGTGGCAACCAACAACCACCTGGATCATTCCTCCTCCCTTAGGAAGCAATGCTCCCCATTGCGTTGAGTTCCTCCATCTGCTGAACTTGGTACCAAGTGAGCTGTTCTGCAATCTCGGATGTGTCTAGTAATGGTGGGAAGCATGGTCGAGGGCCGTACACATAGAACACTTGGTGCAGGTGAAGGAATGGAGGAATGTTGTGCTCCAAAGCATTATTTCCCACAGCCTTAGTGATGGTGTAAGGACCATGTCGGCGTGGTCGGAGCTTCTGATGGGCTCTTGTAAGGCGTTCTTTCTGCAGATGCAACCAGACTTTGTTGCCCACCTGAAGTTTGCGTGGTACCCCTATGGCTGAGGAGAAGTTGTTCATGTGTTCTGTCATGACCCTATTCCTTTGTTGTTGCTGCTACGTGGAGGAACCCTTCGCGGGGGTCATGGATGTGGTGACGATCTTCCCCTTCCTTTGGGAGCGAATCAGACATAAAATGAATTTCCTAGTCTGGGAGATGAGCTTGCTGCCTTTCTTAGTAGATATCAAAGAGGTGGCGCTAGGTGGGGCTACCTCTGATATCCTATATAATGAATTATCCAAAGAAATAATGACAGTGCGAGGCCTTGACTCATACACAACATGTTGCCTCCACAAGTATGGATGGCCTAATAGTACATCACAAACTTGCAGAGGTGTAACATCACACAATACCTCGTCTATGAAGGGCTTGATGCTATAGGGAAGGCAACACTACTGGAAAACTTTGAGATCTCGTCCTTCATGAAGCCACCCGATACTGTACGGTCGCGGGTGTGGTGTAGTCAGTAGGCCCAACCGCTGCATGACCTCTGCTGAAATGAGGTTCTTTTGGCTGCCACTGTCGCAATGAATTACAGCGGCGAACCCTTCACCCACATCTGTGAGTGGAAAAGACGTTCCCCCTCCTCTGGATCTTCGGGCTCATTTTTCTGGATCTTGGCGGTGGCAACAGTGGCGCTAGGATCCGCATCAATGATCTGCTTCCCTTTTCCATTCCCCTTGTCGGGTTCTGGCTCAGGGTCGGAACATGCATCTGATGCGGAAGGCTTCAACTCGGCCACTAGCGACTGCTTGGTCTGACACTCACTTGTGTTGTGAGTGGGGCTCTTGTGGAACTCACAACACTTTCCTGTGTCCTTTTCGACTTCATGGTGTTGTTATTTTCTTGCGGCTTTGACAGGTTGTCTTGGGTCACCCCACCTTGGCTTTGTCCTTTGGTCTTCGGATTCACAGATCCAAAGTCTCGCTTCTTCTATTTGAACTTTTGCCCAATTTTGACAACGTATCAGTATGTCGTGCCGAACGAGGACATGTTTAGGAACTATATCTCTTCCTGAATGTATCTGTGTAGGCAGCTACGGTATTTGAGTACCAGATGAAAATCAGAATCTTTGATACCCAACTATGTGTGAAGGGTATGAAAAATGTTGGTGAACTCTGGCACATCTTGGTCCCTTCCCTGTCGCAGCGTGGTCCACTTTATGTATTTGTCCTTGTAGCTTTTGACAGGGTAGTACTGCTCCTTGATGGCATCCCGAAATGAATCCCAAGTGGGTGCGGCTGAAAATAGTGAGCCTGTGCTTTCATCCTTCTGCTCACAGTAGGTTTCCCACCAGTCCTTGACATGGGGGGCTACTTTGAGAAGAGCGAAAATAATCTTTTCCCGACTAGAAAAATCATGAACAGAAAAATAACCCTCTAGCAGATTTAACCATTTATCTACGGCATTTGCATCTATTTGACCCTCGAAGATGGGGATTTCCAAATTAACTTGTACCTTAAAGGGCGTGGTGTTTCCAGAGGAGCTGCTGGAAGTCAATGCGTCGCCTCTGGGTAGCCACTGAAGGATCTGGGCAAAATTGTCCATCATCGCGTTCGTTTGTCGCTCGAGGGCCTCTTCGAGCAAGATTTTGATAGGATCTCTTGTCTCCTCGTCTTTCTTTTCATCCACCATGGGAGGTTGTCGAGATTTGTGGGGCTGGTCTTGCAAAGGGTCGACCAATTCAATCCCTAACTCCTTATATCCTGACCTCGTTGGGGACATGCAAAGAAAAACATAGAAGAAAAGCAGGCCGCTCTGATACCACTGATCCAGATTTAAACAGGAATGCAACGAAATACAGAGATAACCATATACACAAACATGCAGTGGAAATAATACTTCATTTCATTAATGGAAAAAACTGAAATATGCTTACAACTAGAAATAGAAATAAAGCAGCTAGGGCGATGGTAGCTTATCTCTAAGAAAAGATGTGGTGGCTACATGCCTCTGAACTATGTTATAATGAGGCTCGAAGGCCTATTTATTGTTGAGAAACAATGGAAAACCCTTAACATCCCAAAACCTAACCTTAGAAGATGAAACGCCAAATTGTGGGCCCTGTCTTGGTAAGTTCATACATCAACTTCCCAGGGTCGTAACTTTGGCACCCGATCTCCATTTGACACGTACAATAGCTCGTTAGTAAGATCTATCCGAGCACTATAACTTTGGGAAGAGCAACATCGGTTCATGGCCCTGTGTTGCTCCTAGATTTTCCAAAAAACGTCGTTTAGGGCCTCAAAACGGCTCCGGAAGTTCAGGACCCGAAAAACTACTAAAAATAGTAAATTGTGCTACAATTACGGAAACTGAAAAACTAAAAGAGACAGTTGTGGGGGTCCAAATTGGATAGATGGGTGGTCATCAACATCCACCTGGATCAATATTTGTATGAATTGCTAGGAAAATTCAATTTTTTTTTTTTTTTTTTAAATATAAACCCTTCCACCTATATCAAGTGAGAAGGGAGGTTATATTCAATGTGGATGGAAAGGACGTTGACACCTTTCCTGAGAAGATGATCTGAAATGTTGTTATCTATCCTTAATCGACCACCCTTGATATCCAATCACGCATGAAAGTTCATGGCTGCAAGTGGGAATTTAATGTTGCAGGTTTGGTCCGTAGGGATATGAAAATGGTCACACTCCTCACACTGCACTCCCCAATCTAACCAATTATCTTCAATATTACTTCTATATTTATCCATTCTAGGGAATCATTTGGGATTTTATGGTCCTGCTCTCATTATTTTCCTCCTTTTCTTACAATTATTCCTCTCATTCATGGTGTTGGTTTAGTCGTGGCACATTAAATGTGTAGGAATTTTTTCCCCTTTATATTTATTTCCCTCCATGGACGTAGGCCTATGCTTTATTCCCTCCTTTATCACACTCTATCCTCTCTCTCAATTATCCCCTCTCATGTGTTCTAGTTTTGGGTCTCTCTATCGACAATCACAATGTTTTATATGGTTCTCTAATGGGCTCATTGTTTCCATGGGGGAGGAGGCAATGGTTCATTGGGTGCATCTCATGCATGCTCACGTGCAATAACCTTGGCTAGGCTCTATAAGGAAAAAAATCATTGATCTAGGTGGATATTGGTGGCCACCTGCCTATCCACCTAGACCCCCGAGTCATTTTCATTTGTTTCCTTGTTCATTTCAGCATTTACTATTTTTAGTAGTTTTTCAGGTCCTGAACTTCTCGAGTAGTTTTGACCCCCTAAATAGCATTTTTTGGGGGTCTGCACTTGGCCCGTAACGATTGGTAGGGGCATGCGGTGAAACTTTTAGTACTCATAGAGACCTTTCAAACAAGGTATCATACGTGCCAAACGGAGATAATATGACCAAGTTATGACCCCGAGAAGTTGGTTGCCCAACTAACCCCAACAGGGCCCACAAACTCTTGGTGTCACATCTTCTAGGGTAAGGGTTTTGGTTGTTTAGGGTTTTCTCATGTTTTCCAGTAATAAATATGCCCTTGAGCCTCATTGTAACATATTTCAGAGGCATGTAGCCATTGCATCTCTTCTCAAAAGATAACCTACCATCGCCCGAGCTATCTTATTTCCATTTTGTTTGTAAACATAGTTCAATATTTTTCTATTAATGAAATGAAGTGTTTTTCTGCTACATATCTGTATTTATTATTATTTGTAAGTTGTTGTGTTCCTGTTTAAGTTCGGATCAATCATCAACGAATCTAAGCTCAAATTGATGAAGTGGAAGATTACCTTTAGGGGAGGGTCAATGTTTATTAGACTCTAAGGTTTATGGCAATTTTTTTCTTGGGTTTTAGATGTTGGCCACACCCATGGCAGACAAAATCGATATGTCTACGCCATTGATTTATACTAGTGTATGAAGGCTATTCTAAGAAGGATTTTGTTGGACAAAAATGATAAGAAAGAAGAGATCTTGTTGGTGTTGGATGACATTGTGTTGCAACTCAAGGACTTGAAGGAGTGATTGGTGCACATAGTGGAGGTTATGGATCTAGGTTCAACTGCATTTTTCCTTGGTTCGGGAGCTCTTGGTCCCATTGAGGTGGATACTTGTTGTTATTCTAAATATGTTATGCTTCTCTTTAATTAGTTTCTTTTGGTTTCCAATTCCATGCTTGTTAACGCTGGTAGTATTAACACTTTTAGATTTCTTAGGCAATTATTGTTAATGGGCTTTTTTAAATCATATAAACATTTTCAATTTTCGTAATCTATTGGAATTATCATTCTAAACAATTTATTTTGGATAAAATGTTGTTTTTTTTTTTCCCTGGAAAAAGTCGTAATTTTCATTAAGAAAGAAAATTACATTTTGCAGATGCCATGGCATATACTATACTTTGGGCTAAAAGCGCATCCGGTTTGAGAAATCAAAATTTGAGGTGTACTCCACGCAGGGAGACACTACTCTGTTACTGAGATTTGCAATATAAGATATGTACTTACTCTACGCAGAGAGTATCAAAAAATAATTGTCATGTATAAGTCTGCTTCATTGTGCATATATATAAAATTATATAAACAAATAAAAAAAAAATATTTCAAGCTCCTTCAGAGCTAGTTAATTTGATATGTATATAAAAGGTCGATGATAGTACTGATGGAAAGTTCCATCCTTCTGCTCCAGTATGCTCCACGTTCCTATAGGCCTGTGCATTGCTTCCTTGGATAGTAAATCGACAACTGTGTTTCGCTCCCTATATATATGATGACAATTAAATGTGTCAAAAAAAATTATGAGTCTATGGATTTCTTCCATGATGTGTATCACAGAAAATGCATTACAATTTGAATTTTTATTTATCCATATACATACTGTTGTTGGATCTCCAAAAAGTTGTAAATTTCTGCATTGTTTTTCCAATGCACAATGTATGGTGTATTTTGCTGCGATAAGCTCAGCAAAATTGTTCGTCCCTCTGCCCAAGCCCATTTGTATTTTGTAATAATGAGTTGCTGAAAGATGTAGGATAGTGCCCCCCCACATCCTGTGTCTTGCGCTGAGCCGTCAAAATATGCCCAGGGATGTGCTTGGTTTATGCTTTCTGGTATGATATGCCTAGGAGTGGAGCTAGGTTCCTCCTCTGGGATGAGTTGATAGTCAGCTAATATTTGGGCAGTGATGGTCGGCCAGTGGGGGAGGGAGTTCTAAAAAATATATCTATTACGGGCAATCCATATGGCCCAACAAGTAAGAATGGGGAGGTTCTTGGCTTTCACCAAGGGTACAGTAGACCACCAGGCTTCCCAGGCTTCCCGAACAGTCATGCCCTGCCATTGTGGGAGCGAGGGTATATGAGAGTGAATAGTAGTCCATAGCTCTTTTATGGATGGGCACATAAGGAAGAGATGGTCCACAGTTTCGTTGTTAGTTTTGCATAGGTTGCACTAGAAGGGTCCATGAAAGGATCTTTTGATAAGATTTTCTCTTGTGGGGATTTTGTATCTCAGTATGGTCCACATGAGGAGTCTCGTTCTGGGAGGTGCTTTTAGTTTCCATAAACTTCTCCACCAAGGTTCGCACAATGGAGGTTTCTTTGGGTTCATAAGGGTTATATAACCCACTTTTGGTGAATATTTCCCATGCTTAGCATGTGCCCAAATTAACTCATCCTCCCCTTCCTGTATCTTGATGTGAGATTCAGTGAGGGCCTCCATGTATTCTTTCCAGTGTTGTTGCCATGGTTGAGGGATCTGCAATACCCTCCCAGATTTCTAGGCTTGTTGCAAAAGTGTAGAGCGATCATTGTCTGCTATATGGCTAAGATGTGTGATCCCTCTGGCAGTGAGGTGTGTTCTAAGCTCCTGAGGGAGCCTGTGTGTGTTTCCACATCCAATCCAGGGATCAATCCCTATTCTGACGGTAGCTCCCGATTGTATTCTCCATGTGAGGCCTTCCCTGATAAGGGGAATTGCTTGTAGAACTGCTTTCCATATGTTTGATTTTCCAGCTTGTATCCACTGGGGTTGTCGTAGCCAATCCATGAGGTTTAGAGGAGATATGTATTTAGAGATAGCCACCTTAGTCCACAAACTATGTGATGTGATTAGCTTCCACCCTAGTTTTGCCGCCAGGGCTGTAGAGAAAGTTCCAAGGATTTTGATTCCCCATCCTCCCCATTTCTTTTGGAGAGTCAGGGATTCCCAATTGGTCCAAGCAAATATCCTTCCTGGCTGCTTCCCTTTCCACAAGAATCTGCAACATAGGTTTTTTATTCTGGCCAAGATTCCTCTTGGTATCCATGCCAAAGACATCCAATATACTGGGGTTGCTTCCAGAACTGCTTTGATGAGGATCAACCTTCCTGCTCTCGATAATTTTGGATAAAATGTTGTTATGTCAGCAGTCTAGTTTCCTAAGTGGCAAGCCACTGTCAGGCAGAAGCATATGCCTTATGTAAATTCATGTTACTAACAAAAATCTTAACTTACCAATAAAAAATAAAAATAAAAAATAAACCCTCTAGTTAGGTGTTATGGTTAAGCAGGAAGCATATCACAACCTACAACTAACAAAAAGATAAAGGAGTTCCAAGGAACAATCATGGATTGTGTTTGAGAATCAAATCCTTGATACAATTACCAATCTACATATGGGGTTTTTGTGCGTGTCTATTCAAAAGACTAATGTAAACCAATTATTAAAGCATAGATACACTAAATGATAAGCAATAAACATACTACATTGTTTATATTAACTTGTATGCATGCATTCTAGCAATTAAACCATTCATATGATGGATTCAAATTATTTAAACAATTGAATGGAGAGAAAACAAAGTAGATCTTTATTAAACTATTAAAAATCCAATGTACTAACTAAATATCACTTAGTAAAATATTAAAAAAGCAGGCTCCAGTCCTCCATGGGAGGGTCCTTTGAATCTTTTAATGGGCTCTCAAAAACTTGAAGTCAAACATGCAACACTTCCCCTTATAAAAAGTAACAATTTGGAAGGCAAAATGGGCATCGTGGAGGCAAGGTAAGGCAATATTTATAAGTTGAATATTTATGATTCTTTAGTCTTTAACAAAATATCAACAACAAAAAATTATGACAAAAATCTTTATTCAATGCAAGGGGAAGGCTTAAATTTACAAGACATTGTTAAGCTTGGAAGAAAGCAAATCTAGTGTGATTTCCCAAGGCTCAAAGATGGGTACCCATGTGACTGATTAGACACTGAGGAGGGCCCAGTACCCTTTCATTGATGGTTGGTAAGATCCTTCATTTACCAATTTTTTCCTTGATTTAATTGTAGGCATTGATAGGCAACAAAATTACTTAAGTCTCACTACTTTTGGGGTCCCAAGAGTGTTAAAAAGTACGATAAAATCGTGCCAATATCAAGAGATATTTTGTGCTACGCTTTAATATCACACAACCGAATATATGAGACAAATATAATGTTGATTTGTCTTGTTTGAAGTTAAAGTAACATAGGGTGTCACATGTGAGTGAACTTGGTGTGATAAAACCGCTAATTTCTAGCCCCTAAGATGATAACCCATCAACTACCAATGGGTCATAACACATTAAGAACTGGTAATCAACAAATTGACTAACCCCAATGGCCCCTAAACCACTACCCAATAATTTATAACTGACCACCGAACTAATTGATGAATCAACTATTCATATAATGATTCACAATAGATCATTATATTGGTTGCTTTTAGAGTGATAAAAAATGGAGGAATCAACCTGCAAGATCATTTTAACAATAGGTCCTAGTTTGGAGAATCAGGCTCTAAAACCTTTTAGATTCATTTTGAGACATTAAACAATTTTTTCCGGGGTCAAAATGACTCTCACTCATGTTAGACCCTCCAGTGTTTTTCTAGATTCAAAGACCTTTCCAATGTTGCAATAATTGCATCAATAAAAGTCCCTATGCAAAATTTATGCCTCTCATGAGTTGACCTACCATTTTTACCACCATGGTACAAGTGGATGCCATGTCAACCCATGTACTCATGCATATGGGACTAGTCGCATTTTGACTTTAAAGAAGACTCTATAAGGTTCAAACATGTAACTCTAGTTGAGGGTTGATGGAGTCAAGCCTTATCTCTATTTGGTTATTGAGCTATGTTAAATAGTAGGACTCCAGAAGTAGTAAGATTTCAATCCTATGCTATTGCATTTTATTCCATAGGTGAGTAAAGAAACTAGGAGTGGGAAGTTGGAGAGTTTAACAAAGGGGGTTAAAAGTTTGTAGTAGTTGTATAAGTCACAATTTTAAGGTAACTCCGTAGAGAGTACCTCTTCATTTCTACTTGCATTTTCCATGCTAGAGGAATGAGAGTAGAATAACCTCATCTTCTAGTTGGATTTTCTCCCACAACGATTTCCCAAGGCAAAAGTTGTGTCTATTGTGGATGGTGTATGTATTTCCTTATGTTTTATTTTTTCTTGCATTTTAGTTAATTTATTCAGTTAATCCAAAAAAATAGTAAATAAATAATCTAAGATTTAAAGGGAAATCACATTCACAATAAATATTTCGATAATTTTAACCTTATCGGGATGTGGGCTGCCAATTGGGACAGCATGGGTACAATCATGTATAGTACTGGGGCACTTAATACCATCATCCCCCACATGCTCAAGACAGGTGGTGCGATGACCCTTGGCATGAATACGTGTTGGGGAAGTAGTCAAGGTGGCAGGACAAGAGATAAGGTTGGGTATATGGGCAAGAGAGGTTATTCGTCATGCAATGTTAGAAAGAAAGCTTGTGGCGAAGGGTGGTGATACAATGTAGTGGGAGGACGTCAGAACGGGAAGAACGAAGGTCATCGACAGACACCTGCAGACTCTGGGTATGTAATTCAGCTTCGATTCAACATTGCAATTATGTTCTCGTTGGGGTTTTGCTGGGGTGAAAGGAGGGGAATTAGGTAGAAAATTTGGGGAATAGAAAATTGTTGGTGGCAATGGGGGAGGAAATTGCTTTCCATGGCCTGGTTTTGTGTCTATACCTTCTGCCAAATGGGTAAAACCCATGACTGCTGGAGGGGGAAATGCTTGTTGTTGGGTTGGGAAGCTCTACGCGTTGTAAATAAGGACGGGGGGAATCTTGATAGAGGCATCAAAATGCATGAGGGGCAAAGGTTTGTAGAGAGGGGCAAGGGGAAGCAGATGGTAAGGGGATCGGGATGCAACCACGCCCGTGGCTCACAGCGCAACTGCTGGGGTAGATGGAAACCTTACGGGAATGATGGCAAGGCCATAAATTCTGAGTGGAAACCCAGTCGGGGGACCTGAGAGGCAAAGCCACTTATCCTTGGGCTGAGGGGGCAAGGAACTGGAATTATCACAGGCATGTTGCTAGAATCAAGGAGGGTCTACGGGCTCAGCTTGGGCCGGGAAGGGATGACCTGTATACAAACACTAGTAAGGGGGAAGGGAACAAAGGCGATCCAAGGGGTAAGGGACAAGGACCTTCCCTTTGGGAGCTATAGGCTTTGGCCCACCCCAACATGAATACGGTGAGAAATGGCGGAGAGAAGAATCATGAACTGGCGAGGTGGTGTATAACAAAAATTATGTGTTTTATTCTAACTTATTCTGGGTGTCATCAGTGTTCTGGAAAATAGGTTATGGCTCGTGCTACGAGAGGTCATGGGCATGGCAGGAGAGGCCCAACACCCAAGAAAGATAAGGGGCCAATGTTTTGGAGAATTTGGTATCTACGGATAAAT
This sequence comes from Pinus tabuliformis, assembly GCA_031772625.1. Classification (NCBI taxonomy): domain Eukaryota; kingdom Viridiplantae; phylum Streptophyta; class Pinopsida; order Pinales; family Pinaceae; genus Pinus; species Pinus tabuliformis. The sequence continues at coordinate 710,083,381 of CM062806.1, read as the reverse complement.
ACTAATTTCCTAGATAAGTAGCCATATCTAGAACAACAATTTAAATCACTTTAGCCTTTTCCTATAGGCAATAGATAAGACAAAGAAGATGAGAAGACCTACTTGTAGTTCCACTTTTCTCTTGTCTCCTTTGTTCAATCTTGTCACTCCTTCCCATACTTAACACGCTTGAGAAGTACCTGTAAACATCAATAGAAGACAAAGAACTGATCAAAGCAAAAGGTCAATTGAATACAAGAAAATGGAATCGGATCCATTCACACATATAAGCATCATATACCAAGATAAGCATATGGGAAAAAGGTTCAAATACTTTATTGAAATAGAAGAAGGAATTACAACCATCAAGTTTGATTCGAAGTCACTCCTCCAGCTTTGGTTCCATCCACATCACATCATAAGCATGACATTCTGGTAGCATAACGACACTTACAATAGTCTCAATTCTCAAACTAACATTATCTCCTTACAATTCATCAAAGTCCAGCCCTTGATCACTTAGATGAGTGCTCAATTTATAGGGAGATGGAGGAGGTTTTGTCATAAATGGTAGTATTGAATGGCCTTCCACACTTAGAATTAGTTCCATGGAGGAAGGGATGAGAAGATAGGATGCATCTTAACTCATTCCTTATCCATTTTCGATCTCATAGGAGTTGATAAGTGAGAGAACCTTCTAGATCACTCCAAAAAATCACAATATTCCCCAAACCCTATGTGAATTTTGCTCAAACTCGCCCAACACAGGTGAAAGGAAGCCTAACTGCTCTACAGATCACCTTGGCATGGACTTAACTGCTCTGTAGCGCACCCTTACATGGGCCTACCTGTGCTGGTCCCTCTAGAGGCTATTTCTGGATGTCTTCAAGTCATGAAACTGTCCGGGAAGGAGGCATTCAAAGGGGTGACTTGTTTAGGGCATGTAGCAACTGAAATTAGGGTTTGATGAGCCCTAAAACACTAATCTAGATGATGGGATTGATGTGCCTAAATGGATCTGTAACAGCTGCCCCCTAAAGCATGAAGTCAGAAAAATGCCAATGTCGAATGAAATGCTTTACAATGTGATGAGGAGGTGTCTAAGTGGAAGGTGACCTACATCAATTACAATACATATATCATGATTTTTTTTTATTTTTACATGAATCGTTGAGGGAAGGCATTCCCATGCTCATCTTATAAACTTTCATTACATGTACATAAACAATCATCTACAGATATAGACCCATGATCGGAATGACTATCAATGTAAAGCCATTGTACATATGATTTAGTACTCCTGAAATCGCAGCCCGGATGGATGAAACTAGATCTGGGGTCTTTTATCTCGTTCAATCATTCACTCAAATACGAGTCTAACCATGTGAATATGTGATCTGAAGTTGAACATGGGAAGACACCATCTGATTACCAGCCAATGATGTAAGTTGTTAACAGACACGAGAGAAATCACCGATAATGATAATGATCCTCAAAGTACTACAATACATTCTGCATGCTGTGAATGGATGATTTGATGTCGAACACCATACAAATTCTTTCGGTTGAAGGTCATTGATGTCAACCTATTGCCGGAAGGGAGAAACCTGTCATTGATGTATGCAAGCCTCAAGGTACTGGAAGGGTGTTTCTAAGTCAACTTCTTGGATAATGCGTTGATGTCGACAAGAAGTGACTCATTGTAGGAGGGCCTTGATATATCCCACATCAACGACATGAAATGAGTGTAATGATTTTGGAGACGGAATTTGACTGACGACACAAGGTTCAGGAATGGCGGTCATGAAAATGAAGGTTTATGGTATTGTAAAGGATGAATTTTAACTAAATGACTTCTCTTGAACATATCGGCAACACTGAATGAATTGGCAGCATTGACCCAAAACCAAAGTAATGGATGGTGTGATAGACCATAGGTATGATTACTGTCAAGCAAATAAACCAACCCAAATATTCACGGAGATGAAGTGAAAGTGTCATGTTCAAGATCGACCTGCTACCATAAAGTGATTTCCCCATTTTTCCCATTTTCCCCAATCATTGCTGACCAATACCTCTTTATTTTTTATCAATCTTGACAAGGATAACATATGGTTGTTGTATAATTCCACCCTTCGGGGGAATCCATCGCTATTTGATGTTTTAACGAGTCTAGCGAATGTGAAACTCTGTCTTGTCTAGATGGACAGTTTTGTCGCTATTTGATGTTTTAACGAGTTTAACAACAAAGATAACTCGGTCCTTTTCATGTTTAGAGAGTTTGAAAAGGGACAAAAAGAAAAATCCACTAGTTCTTTTTCGTAAATTGATCTCTCAAGCCCGAAAAAGCGTAAAATAATACAAGAGAGATGTCGTTTCCAATCCATTAACGAGCTGGAAAGGACAAGTGCTTGGCAATATTTTCATGTTTAGAGAGTTTGAAAAGAGCTTAAAACGAACTCCATTTTGAGGAACGAGTTTGTCTAGGATAGCAACTGGTTCCGGTGATGTTGGAACTTCTCAAAACATGTTGATTTATGTGAAGAGGCTGGCTAATAAGCCCACTCATTTCAATTGTTCCTCAAAAAGGGTAAAACAACCAAGTGAAAGTGTATGATCGGCCAAGCAGATAGTGATGATGGAAGGAGAGAGAGAAGAAAAAAAAAAAAAAACCAAAGCTCATTTGACGGAAGAGGTTGATAGAATGGAAATCACGGGGGTTAAAATGGAGATGGGTTCATTTTTACACAAGCTTGAACGATAGGGAACTATGCATGGTTTCAGTTGCATGTTTACACAAGCTTAAAATGAAAAACTATGCTTGGATTCAATTTCATTTTTAGGCAAGCTTGAAACGAAGAACTATGCTTGAATTCAATTTCATTTTTACACAAGCTTGAAACGAAAAGAAAAAAAAAAGACTTTTCTTGAAATTAGTTTCATTTTTACACAAGCTTTAAATGAGGAAAAAATATGCTTGAAATTGGTTTACATGCCCCCAACATGATGAAAGGGAGAGTCTCCTGTAATCAGATGGAAGTCGCTATGGTGAAGCAGGATGGTTATCCAACACTTTTTTGGCTTCGTCCAGAGAGGGACAAAGGTGAATGGGGTGATTCCCTTCACATAACCTACACGGAAACTTAACTTTACCTCTAGGTGCATGCCCCCTAAGCTTCATTGCATTCACCTAAGTAGACTACTCGCGGCTATGAAGTAGATGGAATGAAGGTTCACTTACAAGATCAAGTGAAAGACTCAAATTGGAACTTTTCTCTAGGGGACCTTGTTTCATTTTCTAATGAGCTTGACAAAAGTCAAGGAACTCTGCTCAGATTCCTTGTTTCATTTTTTTAACGAGCTTGACACAAGACAAGGAACTATGCTCAGGGACCTGTTTTTTTTCTTTTTTCTTTTTAATGAGGTTGACACAATAAAAGAACTATCCTCATATTCCTTGTTTCATTTTTTAACGAGGTTGACACAATACTAGGAACTATCCTCGTATTCCTTGTTTCATTTTTTAACGAGGTTGACACAAGACCAGGAACTATCCTCATAGGCATGTTTCATTTTTTAATGAGGTTGACACAGTAAAAGAACTATCCTCATACCCTTGGTTCACGACCCATAAGAGGTCATAACTTCCAAGAGGTTCTCATCAGATGGGAGAACAATGCTCTGGAAGGAGAGATATGGTTGCAATACATAATGTACAAAATCACAGAATTGATCGTCTGTTGATGTAGGCACGGAACGTGTTGCCACATAATTAACCTGTGGCGGATAAGATACCATTGGTACAAAAGGAACATTTAGGGAAGATGGTTGACTGGAAGCCATATTTGAACCGAGAAATGAAAGCTGGTCAACTGTGACAATTTTAACTTCATGCGAGAATCAAATCATTTGAAAGCTTGTTGAAACAATAGCTCCCATGTCATAAACATAGTCGCACCAAGAAGTAAATTGTAATCTAAAGGGCCTGGGACTACCATAACATTCAGATAAACGATTTTTCCTCCCAAAGAAATAGGTAACTGAGGAAGGATCCGTAATGGTTGACGAGTTCCTCTGTTAAAGCCAACAAATTCTGGGTAACTGGAACAAGTGATGGCAAACCGAGCGCTTGCTAAGCAATAGAGGAAAGGATACTCACTGATGTGCCTTCATCTATGATAGTGTCAGATACAATCATATTACAAACCTGTACTATGACCTGGAAAGGCACATAAGAAGGAAGACAACATCCTACCAATTGATTCCAATTAAAGGAAGTGACTAGACTACTTGGTGGGGTACCGTAGAAATGGGAGAATTAACCCCTTGAGTTATGATAATGGGAGGATTTTCCTTCTGTCTTGATGGAATAGTAGGACTACCCCCAAGCTCATTAGAATTTGAAGAAACAAAAAGAACCTGAGTGGTATCATATTCACTCTCTACAAGAAAGGTATGATTAACTGAAGGTGGAATTGGGTCAACTGTTTCCTTGACCTGTTGATTTGGGTCAGGTATAGACTCATAGGATTCACTTTCAGAGAGAATGGGTTTGACCGACGGTTGATTTTGGTTAAACAATTCATCAAATAGTGAAGGATTAAGGGATAGTATCCTGTAACTAGATGGAAGTCACTGCGGTGAAGTAGGACGGTTATCCAACACTTTTTTGGCTTCAGCGAGATAGGGACAAAGGTTAATGGGGTGATTCCCTTCACATAACCTACAAGGAAACTTAAATTTACCCTTCTTTCCATGAAATTTACTACCACTAGATGATGGTGTGTCACCAGCGTGATCTCGAGAATCAATGACACAGGCTGATGTGAATGAGAAGACCATTATTCTAAGATCTGAGGAATATCAGGACAATTTTGAAGAACATGGTCTCCCGTACAAAGTTTACATGGATATCGAACTTTGTGAGGCTTCACAGATGGTTTCTCATCAGATTTTGCATTCAAAGCAATGCTTGCTTGGATGCCCCTCTGCTGATTTTTCTTCTTCTTCTTCTTTTTCTTCTTCCCTTTCTTCTTATTCTTAGCCACCTGGTTACTGGTACCAATACTTTCACTAGGCGAAGAGGAATAAGGGGAGGAATAAACAACTGAGGAAGAAGGCAAAGGGTCAACTTTAGGATCAGCTGGAGGTTGATTTTGTCCAGTTGGAGGAGTACTTGATTGAAGAGAAATCACGACATTTTAAACCATGGAGGTTGAAAACAACCATACTAGCAAGCCAATGGTAAGTCTCAGAAGGGACAATGTAGCCATATAAGGAGCACCAATATTTCCAAAAGGAGGAAAAGGACTAGGATTCCCATCAAAAGGAATTCCTTGATCGATGGACTCCAGATTTGTCGCTGTATGTTTCAACCTAATATCAACTAAGGAGTGAGCGTGGAGGATGTTATCCATGGTCAACTAATTTTATTTTAATCAAAGTAACATAACAAAACAAAAGAGGGATAATCTAGGCAAAAAGGTTTACCAAGCAACTGTGAACTACAGAATACCTCTCGACGAACCGAGAAGTACGAGTAGGAAATCTCCATGAATGTTGTGTTCGGTGTATCACAATGTACAAGGCGGCTGACTCAGTTACCTAAGTATGGATAGCAACCTAATGTTTTCCACCCATATATACCTGAACGAGCTGGAGGCCCAATCCATATTAGCGATGTCTAATGCAAAACCGCATAGTGAGAGCATTCCCATATACTTTACGTACTGTAACACCGCCTTATATACCCAAAGGTATGTGGACGAGCTACGATATACTCACGTACATGGAATGAGGTATCACATTCGGGATGTATTACAGACAAGTTAGCGACAGCTGCTATGTTTTACAACGTCGGAACACGTCTCTAGCCTAGACCTCTAAATGTTTTTCGTTAGGTGACAATGCTCCATTAGGTAAATTCAGATAAATTTTAAGTTGATATTCTTTAGAATTTTCCTTTCAAGGTTCACCACGTGATGTACATTTGCAATTCCTAAAATGCAACTAATATGATAATTATTATTTTCATTCAATTGAACAATGAAAAGATTAGCTAGTAGGGATAAAGCAATCAGATCTTTGACAAAGAGCAAATAGCACATCTAATGCAATTTCCCTAGCTATTCCTTTCAAGCATTCACAAACTATAATGTGAACGATGCAAGTTTTTCTTTTCGAATCCCTTAATGTTATGATGAACAAAAAGGAAACTAATGTACATACAATCAATGAATCTTTTTATAAGAACGAAGACTTTATGACAATTCAGTTTCGAAGGAAAAGAAGACTTTTATGACACTTTATTTCGAACAAAGATTAATCGACTATAATCTAACTTTGACTATGGATTGATAATGACAAAGAAAACATTTAAGAAACATTAATCAATCAAGTCAAAGTAGGGCTAGCAAAGGTGACAGAAACTTGTTCTCTGAGCCATGACATTCATTGATCAATCAATAAGCAAAAAAATAGAGAAAAGTTGGTAAAGACACATTCGAAAGGTGGGAAATTGGCCCTAGCAGGATCAGTGCAACCCTGAATGGGAGACAGTGCGCTTCAGAGCACTGTCCCTAAGCTAAGGGTGCTTTGCAGTGCACTGTGTCCTTCACAAGCCTGCGCTAGTGACAGTGAGCCATTTCAAAAGGAAATTTGACACAGTTTTGACCACATTTTCAATGCAAAAGAATTGAAATACAATCAATGAACACAATTAGGGTCAGCAAGGATGTCCTAGGAGGTGGATAAGCTATTAGGAAAGAGGATCCTCGCTAGCCAAGTTTCCAATTTGTTTTTGAGAATTTGGTATCTACGGATAAATACTAATTCCCTAGATAAGTAGCCATATCTAGAACAACAATTTAAAGCACTTTAGCCTTTTCCTATAAGCAACAGATAAGACAAAGAACATGAGAAGACCTACTTGTAGTTTCGCTTTCCTCTTGTCTCCTTTGTATCGATCATGTTTCTCCTTCCCATACTTAACACGCTTGAGAAGTACCTGTAAACATCAACAGAGGACAAAGAACCGATCAAAGAAAAAGATCTATTGAATACAAGTAAATGGAATCAGATACATTCACACATATAAGCATCATATAGCAAGATAACCATATGGGAAAAATGTTCAAATAATTTATTGAAATAGAAGAAGGAATTACAACCATCAAGTTTGATTCGAAGTCACTCCTCCAACTTTGGTTCCATCCACGTCACATCATAAGCATGACATTCCGACAGCATAACGACACTTACAATAGTCTCAATTCTCAAACTAATTATCCCCTTACAATTCATCAAAGTCTAGCCCTTGATCACTTGGATGAGTGCTCAATTTATAGGAATATGGAGGAGGTTTTGTCATAAATGGTGGTATTGAATGGCCTTCCATACTTAGAATTAGTTGCATGGAGGAAGGGATGAGAGGATATGATGCATATCAACTCATTCCTCATCCATTTTCGAGCTCATAGGAGTTGATAAGTGAGGGAACCTTCTAGATGACTCCAAAAGATAAAAATATTCCCCAAACCCTATGTGAATTTCTCTCAAAATCACCCAGCGGAGGTGAAAGGAAGCCTAAGTGCTCTGCAGAGCACCCTGGCATGGACTTAACTACTCTGCAGCGCACCCTTACATGGGCCTACCTGCATTGGTCCCTCTAGAGGCCGTTTCTGGATGTCTTCAAATCATGAAAGTGTCTGGGAAGGAGGCATTCAAAGGGGTGACTTGTTTAGGGCATGTAGCAACTGGAATTAGGGTTTGATGAGCCCTAAACACTGATATGGATGATGGGATTGATGTTCCCAAATGGATATGTAACAGTTTCCCCTTAAAGCATGAAGTTGGAAAAATGCCAATGTTGAATGAAATGCTTTACGATGTGATGAGGAGGTATTGAAGTGGAAGGTGACCTGCATCAATTACAATACATATATCATGATTTTTTATTTTTACATGAATGGCTGAGGGAAGGCATACCCATGCTTAGCTTATAAACTTTCATTACATGTACATAAATAGTTGTCTACAGATATAGACCCATGATCAAAATGACTATCAATGTAAATCCATTACACATATGATTTAGTAATTCTGAAATCGCAACCTCGATGGATGAAACTAGATTCAGGGTCTTCTATCTCATTCAATCATTCGCTCAAGTACAAGTCTAACCATGCGAATATGTGATATAAAGTTGAACATGGGAAGACACCATCTGATTACTAGCCAATGATGTAAGTTGTTAACAAATGCAAGAGAAATCATCGATAATGATAATGATCCTCAAGGTACTGCAGTACATTCTGCATGGTGTGAATGGATGATTCGATGTCAAACACCATACAAAGTCTTTCGATCGAAGGTCATTGATGTCAAACTATCACCGGAAGTGAGAAACCTGCCATTGATGTATGCAAGACTCAAGGTGCTGGAAGGGTTTTTCTAAGTCAACTTCTTGGATAATGTACTGATGTCAACAAGAAGCAACTCGTTGTAGGAGGGCCTTGATGTATCCCACATCAACGAAATGAAACAAGTGTAATGATTTTGGAGACAGAATTTAACTGACGACACAAGGTTCAGGAATGGTAGTCATGAAAATGAAGGTTTATGGTATTGCAAAGGATGAATTTTAACTGAATGACTTCCTTTGAACATATCAACGACATTGAATGAATTGGAAGCATTGACCCAAAACCAAAGTAATGGATGGTGTGATAGACCATAGGTATGATTACCGTCAAGCAGATAACCCAACCCAAATATTCACGGAGATGAAGTGATAGTGTCATATTCAAGAGTGACTCGCTACCATAAAGTGATTTTCCCGTTTTTCCCTTTTTCCTCAGTCATTGTTGACCAATACCTCCTTATTTTTTATCAAGCTTAAGGAGGATAACATATGCTTGTTTTATAGTTCCACCCTTCGGGGGAATCCATCGCTATTTGATGTTTTAACGAGTCTAGCGAAGGTGAAACTCGGTCTTGTCTAGATGGACAATTTTTCCGCTATTTGATGTTTTAACGAGTTTAACGACAAAGATAACTCGGTCCTTTTCATCTTTAGAGAGTTTTAAAAGGGAAAAAAAGAAAAATCCACAAGTTCTTTTTCATAAATTAATCTCTCAAGCTTGAAAAAGCGTAAAATAATACAAGAGAGATGTCGTTTCCAATCCTTTAACGAGCTGGAAAGGACAAGCGCTCCGTAATATTTTCATATTTAGAGAGTCTGAAAATATCTTAAAGCGAACTCCACTTTGAGGAAAGAGTGGTGTCTAGGATAAAAACTGGTTTCAGTGATGTTGGAACTTCTCAAAACATGTTGATTTATGTGAAGGAGCTGGCTAATAAGACCACTCATTGCAATTGTTCCTCAAAAAGGGTAAAACAACCAAGTGAAAGCGTATGATCGGCCAAGCAGATAGTGACGATAGAAGGAGAGAAAAAAAAACAAAGCTCATCTGATAGAAGAGGCTGATAGAATGGCAATCACGAGGGTTAAAATGGAGATGGGTTCATTTTTACACAATCTTGAACCATAGGGAACTATGCTTGGATTCAGTTTCATGTTGACACAAACTTGAAATGAAAAATTGTGCTTGGATTCAGTTTCATTTTTAGATAAGCTTGAAATGAAGAACTATGCTTGAATTCAATTTCATTTTTACACAAGCTTGAAATGGAAAAAACTTTTCTTGAAACTAGTTTCGTTTTTACACAAGCTTGAAACGAGGAAAAAATATGCTTGAAATTGGTTTACATGCCCCCAGCATGATGAAAGGGAGAGTCTCCTATAACCAGATGGAAGTCGCTGCGGTGAAGCAGGACGGTTATCCAACACTTTTTTGGCTTCGTCCAAATAAGGACAAAGGTGAGTGGGTGATTCCCTTCACATAACCTACAGGGAAACTTAACTTTACCACTAGGTGCATGCCCCCCAAGCTTCATTGCATTCACCTAAGTAGACTACTCGTAGCTATGAGGTAGATGGAATGAAGGTTCACCTACGAGATCAAGTGAAAGACTCGAATTAGAACTTTGCTCCAGGGGACCTTGTTTCATATTTTAATGAGCTTGACACAAGTCAAGGAACTCTACTCAGATTCCTTGTTTCATTTTTTAATGAGCTTGACACAAGACAACGAACTATGCTCTGGGACTTGTTTTTTTTTTTTAATGAGATTGGCACAGTAAAAGAACTATCCTCATATTCCTTGTTTCATTTTAACGAGGTTGACACAAGACTCGGAACTATCCTTGTATTCCTTGTTTCATTTTTTAAGGAGGCTGACATAAGACCAGGAACTATCCTCATAGGCCTATTTCATTTTTTAACGAGGTTGACACAGTAAAAGAACTATCCTCATACCCTTGGTTCATGACCCATAAGAGGTCATGAATTCCAAGAGGTTGTCATCAGATAGGGGAATAATGCTTTGGAAGGAGAGATCCGGTTCCAATGCCCCCAGAGCATAATGTACATCACAGAATTGATTGTCCGTTGATCTAGGCATGGAACGGGTTGCCACATAATTAACCCGTGGCGGGGAAGATACAATTGGTACAAAAGGACCATTTAGGGAAGATGGTTGACTGGAAGCCATATTTGGAACGAGAAATGAAAGCTGGTCAATGGTGACAATTCTACCTTCATGCGGGAAACAAATCATTTGAAAGCATGTTGAAACAATAACTCCCATGTCATAAACATAGTCGTGCCCAAGAAGTAAATTGTAATCTAAAGGGTTTGGGACTACCATCACATTTAGATAAACGATTTTTCCTCCCAAAGAAATAGGAAACCGAGGAAAGATCCCTAATGGTTGACTGGTTCCTCTGCTAAAAGCCAACAGATTCTGGGTAACTAGCACAAGTGGCAGCAAACTGGGTGCTTGCCAAGCAGTAGAAGAAAGGATACTCACCGATGCGCCTTCATCTATAATAGTTTCAAATATAATCATATTACAAACCTATACTATGATCTAGAAAGGCACATAAGAAGGAAGACAACATCCTACCAGTCGATTCCAATCAAAGGAAGTGACCAGTCTATTTGGCGAGGGTACCGTAGAAACAGGAGAATTAACCCCTTGAGTTATGAGAGCGGGAGGATTTTCCTCCTGTCTTGATGGAATAGGAGGACTACCCCAAAGCTCATTAGAATCTGAAGAAACAAAAGGAACCTGAGTGGTATCGTATTCACTCTCTACGAGAAAGGTATGGTTAACTGAAGGTGAAATCAGGTAAAATGTTTCCTTAACCTATTGATTTGGGTCATGTATAGACTCATAGGATTCACTTTTAGAGAGAGTGGGTTTGATCAACGGTTGATTTTGGTCAGTCAATTCATCAACTAGTGAAGGATTAAGGGATAGTCTCCTGTAACCAGTTGGAAGTTGTTGCGATGAAGCAGGATGGTTATCCATCACTTTTTTGGCTTCATCTAGATAGGGACAAAGGTGAATGGGGTGATTCCCTTCACATAACCTACAGAGAAACTTAACTTTACCCTTCTTTCCATTAAATTTAATACCACTAGTTGATGGTGTGTCACTAGCATGATCTCGAGAATTCGATGACACGGGATGATGTGAATGAGAAGACCATTCTTCTAATATCTGAGGAATATCAGGACAATTTCAAAGAAGATGGTCTCCCATACAAAGTTTGCATGGATATAAAACTTTGTGAGGATTCACAGATGGTTTCTTATCGGATGTTGCATTCAAAGAAATGGCTGCTTGGTTGCCCCTCTGTGGAATTTTCTTCTTCTTCCCTTTCTTCTTCTTCTTAGCCACCTGGTTACTAGTACCAATACTTTCACTAGGCGAAGAGGAAGAAGGCAAGGGTCAACTTTAGGATCAACTAGAGGTTGACTTTGTCTAGTTGGAGGAGTACTCAATTGCAGAGAAATCATGACATTTTGAACCAAGGAGGTTGAAAACAACCATACTAGGAAGCCAATGGTAAGCCTCGGAAGGGACAATGTAGCCATATAAGGAGCACCAATATTTCTGAAAGGATGAAAACGAATAGGATTCCCATCAAAAGGATTTCCTTGATTGGTGGAATCCAGATTTGTCGCCATATGTTTCAATCTAAGATAAACTAAGGAGTGAGCGTGGAGGATGTTATCCACGGTCAATTAATTTTATTTTAATCAAATTAACATAACAAAACAAAAGAGGGATAATCTAGGCAAAAGGTTTACCAAGCAACTGTGAACTGCAGAATACCTCCCGGCGAACTGAGAAGTACGGGTAGGCAATCTCCCCGAATGTTATGTTCGGTGTATCACAGTGTATAAGGCGGCTGACTCGGTTACCCAAGGATGGATAGAAACCTAGTGTTTTCCTCCCATATATACTCAAAAGTTCATGGAGGCCCAATCTGTATTAGCGTTGTCTCATGCAAAACCGCACAATGAGAGCATTTCCATATACTTTACGTACTGTAACACTGACCTATATACCCAAAAGTACATGGACGAGCTATGATATACTCACGTACGTGGAATGAGGTAACACACTCGGGATGTATTGCAGACAAGTTAGTGATAGCTGCTATGTTTTACGACACCGAAACACATCTCTAGCCTAGACCTCTAAATGTTTTTTGTTAAGTGACAATGCTCCGTTAGGTAAATTTAGATAAATTTTAAGTTGATCTTCTTTAGAATTTGCCTTTCAAGGTTCACCACGTGATGTACGCTTGCAATTTCTAAAATTAAACTAATATGATAAGCATTATTTTCATTTAATTGAACAATGAAAACCTTAGCTAGTAGGGATAGAGCAATCAGATCTTTGACAAAGAGCAAAGAGCACATCTAATGCAATTCCCCTAGCTATTCCTTTCAAGCATTTAGAAATTACAATATGAACGATGCAAGTTTTTCTTTTCAAAACCCTTAATGTTATGATGAAAAAAAAGGAAACTAATGCACATGCAATCAATCAATCTTTTTATAAGAACGAAGACTTTACGGTAGTTCAATTTCGAAGGAAAAGAAGACTTTTACGACACTTTCTTTCGAACAAAGATTAATCAACTATAATCTAACTTTGACTATGGATTGATAATGACAAAGAAAACATTTAAGAAACATTAATCAATCAAGTCAAAGTAGGGCTAGAAAAGGAGACAGAAACTTGTTCTCTGAGCCATGACATTCATTGATCAATCAACAAGAAAACAAATAGAGAAAAGTTGGCAAAGACACATTCCAAAGGTGGGAAACTGACCCTAGGAGGATCAGCGTAACCCTGAATGGGAGATAGTGCACTTCAGAGCACTGTCCCTAAGCCAAGGGTGCTCTGCAACACACTGTGTCCCTCACAAGCCTGCGCTGGTGACAGTGAGCCATTTCAAAAGGCAATTTGACATAGTTTTGACCAAATTTTCAATGCAAAAGAGCTTAAATACAATCGATGAACACAAGTAGGGTCTTCAAGGATGTCCTAGGAGGTGGATAAGCTACTAGGAAAGAGGATCCTCCCTAGCGGAGTCACCAATTTGTTTTTGAGAATTTGGTATCTACGGATAAATATTAATTCCCTAGATAAGTAGCCATATCTAGAACAATAGTTTAAAGCCCTTTAGCCTTTTCCTATTAAGCAATAGATAAGACAAAGAAGATGAGAAGACCTACTTGTAGTTCTGCTTTCCTCTTGTATCCTTTGTATCGATCCTATCACTCCTTCCCATACTTAACACACTTGAGAAGTAAATGTAAACATCAACAAAAGACAAAGAACCGATCAAAGCAAGAGATCTATTGAATACAAGTAAATGGAATTAGATACATTCACACATATAAGCATCATATAGCAAGATAAGCATATGGGAAAAAGGTTCAAATACTTTATTGAAATAAAAGAAGGAATTACAACCATCAAGTCTGATTCGAAGTCACTCCTCTAGCTTTGGTTCCATCCACATCACATCATAAGCATGAAATTCTGATAGCATAACGACACTTACAATAGTCTCAATTCTCAAACTAACATTATCTCCTTACAATTCATCAAAGTCCAACCCTTGATCACTTAGATGAGTGCTCAATTTATAGGAAGATGGAGGAGGTTTTGTCATAAATGGTGGTATTGAATGGCCTTCCATACTTAGAATTAGTTCCATGGAGGAAGGGATGAGAGGATAGGATGCATCTTAACTCATTCCTCATCCATTTGAAATCTCATAGGAGTTGATAAGTGGGGGAACCTTCTAGATGACTCCAAAAGATGATAATATTCCCCAAACCCTATGTGAATTTCGCTCAAACTCGCCCAACACAGGTGAAAGGAAGCCTAAGTGCTCTGCAGAGCACCATGGCATGGACTTAACTGCTCTGCAACGCACCCTTACATGGGGCTACCTACGTTGGTCCCTCTAGAGGCCATTTCTGGATGTCTTCAAGTCATGAAACTATCCGTGAAGCAGGAATTCAAAGGGGTGACTTGTTTAGGGCATGTAGCAACTGAAATTAGGGTTTCATGAGCCCTAAAACACTGATCTGGATGATGGGATTGATGTGCCCAAATGGATATGTAACAAACGATCACGTCGAAAACACGCAAGGGTCAGAAATTAGTAGAAAACCTCCTCACCGAAGCAGTGGAGGCTTACCGAGAGGGGACAAATGCCGACATCCAAAAACTGTTGGGAGAATGGGAAGAGGAGGTAAAACAAGGAAGCGAGACAAGAGAAGAGATGGATAATTGGAGGACTCTAGTTCCAGATCCGGGTAACACCCATGGGAGAATCACATAGTTCAAGCAAACATTGTACTTGTACTGGTTAATGAAGAGTTTACTAGGCAAGGCGATGGAGTAGATATCCATGGGTATGGCAGTGACACTACAGGGAATGTCGAACTATAAGAAGGATATGGAGAAAATACTCTTCCAGCTGCATAAACAGGATATTAGGCTGGACAGAATCAATCACCACATCCCTTGCATTCTGGAGTTGTATGGTATGCCAGGGGCATCCACCAAGGATCCAACACCTGTCGCATCTGCCTCAGAGGATCAGAAGGATTAGACTCCTACCCATGCATAATTTTGTCTTATGTAGTTAGCTTTTAATTTTCATGTTGCAAATGTCAGTTTTTACAGTTATGTAGTGTATGGACATGAGATAGAGACATATCTAGCCTGGCTGGAAAGATTAAGACAATATTGTTTTTGGATGGCTTACAACGTTGACCGGTGGCCAACAGACTTGGTTTCCCTTCAGGGCAAGTTGAGGCCACCTGGTTAATCTGTGTGGTGTAAACTTGCTTATTATATAATAGAAAATGGAATGGACCTGCCAAGATATCTTATGATGAACTGTTCCAAGAGAATATCCACATTAGTTTACAAGTTATATTGGTATCAAAGCAGGTTTCTTTGGGGTATTTCATGGGAATTTGTATGGGATTTAGGAATTGTTTTAAGAAGAAATTCACAAAACCCTAGCCACGGTTGATAAGTCTATCCATAATAATCCTCATGATCTAATAAAGAGATATTTGTGAATCCAGAAGCACAAGTCACCAACATCACTCATAATATGAAGTTCCTCATGGCAACTTTAGAAAGCAAGCTCAGACGATTTGAAGATGATGGAAATTCCAACTCAAAATTCAAATTGGAGGGGAAATTGAGAGATCATGAAGACCCATAAAAGGGTTCAAGGAAAGAGCCTGAGGAGATCTGTTGAGTTAGAGTGTTGTTAACCATTCATAGTCCCTATTTAAGATGGAAGAAAAAGTGGACATAAAGTTATACCAAGTTGAGAAATACGCATTAAAACTAAATCATTTTTTGTAGAAATTAGAAGTTTATTTTATAATTCACCATATAGATGAAGAACAAAATATATCATTTACTAGACTAAAGTTAGA
Source organism: Pinus tabuliformis (assembly GCA_031772625.1). Lineage (NCBI taxonomy): Eukaryota > Viridiplantae > Streptophyta > Pinopsida > Pinales > Pinaceae > Pinus > Pinus tabuliformis. Next base: position 710,067,501 of record CM062806.1, on the reverse strand, counting down.
GGGTCAGGCTTTGACATGATGAGAAATTCATATGGAAATACTTAGGCTAGAGGGTGATTTGCTAGTAATTGGATGGGAGGACTTCAAAACCCTCATAAAGTCCCAATTTTACCCTATTGGGTATTTAGAGGACCAATGGATATGGAGACACTATTTCAAGTAGAGGCAGGGGTAGAGTGTACTGGAGTACACCACTGAAGTTAGAAAAATGACCATCATGTTGGACATCTCTCCAAACAACCCATATTTACTCCTCAAGTATATAGGGATCTACATAACCATCTACAAAAGTAAGTCGTTCTTTTCAAGACAAGGATAGTAGATAAGGAATTCGTATAGGAAAAATATTTAGAAAGAATCATAGGCCAACATAAAGAGTAGCCAAGTGGTTCAAAGTAGAAAGAGTGATATGAAGCTTCCAAAGAGAGGAAGAAGTGGAAAGGGGGAAAGGATATGAGGACATAAACTATTGCACATTAGTCCAAGGATCCTAGCAACCACTATAACCATTGCAACATTGATCGCCACATTGGGGAGAAGTGTTAGAAACTACATCTAGAGCTGAAACCAAAGAACCAGAAGAAGGATACAAAGAAAAAGAGTGTTATAGCCGTAAATTCAAGTAATAAGGTTGAGAGTAGATTTGATGTGGGTGATAAGATTTATACACATCAATGCAAAGCTTTCACGTGGAAAAGAAGATATCTTACACATCAATGCAAAAGGAGATGAATTTTAGTAGCCTTCATCACCAAGAAGAGAAAAAGATGACCAAACTCTTCCATATTAAGATTCAGGTCAATAATACCAAGATAGATGCTCTGCTTTACTCAAATCCATGGGATAATCTCATAGTATATTTTGTCAGCAAACTTAGATTGGGTGTTCATGGTCATACTAACCTATATCCATTGAGATGGGTAAATAAGGATGCAGAGATCAAGGTAAAAAAATAGTACGAATAAAATTTATTTTAAGTGTTGATTATATTGATGAAGTGAAATTGGACGTAGTACCACTTGGTGTATGTGGAGTTATGTCTAGAAGTTGTTGCATGTATATGAAGGACGTAATTTTCATGTTCATAGCCAACCAATACCACCTCATCAAGGATAGGAAGTCCTTTATCATCAATGTGAATAAAGGTAAATCAAATATCTCACTGGAAAGTGTAACCAAGCCAAGAAGCTTATTAGTTCTAGTAAGAAATATGTTTTGCTTTTCTTGAAAGAAATCAATTTGATGATGAGTCAATGAGAGAAAAGGCATCCCTAGAAGAGTGTATCGAAGAGCAGAAACATAAAATGGATATTTGCTACAATCATACATAGGAGTGTTCTAGTGTTCTAGGAGCCTAAAGGGATACAACTCCCACGAGGGAAGTGGAGCATGAAATCCAATTATTTACAAACTCCCAATTACCAAATATTAGAAGGTGTAGATAGTTTTTTCTAGAAGAAAATGAAGTGAAGCAATTGTAGTATTTGTTGCAGAAGGGTGTGATTTAACCAAGCACCTCACCTTCGGGTCACCATCACAATTTCACCAAAGAAGGATGGGATTGTGCATCAATTAGAGATCATTAAACAAGATTACGCTCAAGAACTAGTACCCTATGTCAAGATTAATGATCTCTTAAATAAGTTGTAGCATGAAAAATACTTCACTAAGATGGATTTAAAATTAGGGTACCGCCAGGTTCGAGTCAAAGAAGAAGACACCTGGAAGACCCTTCAAAACCAAACAAGGTTCATATGAACGGTTGATCATATCATCTAATTTATGTAATGAAATAGCTACATTTATGAAACTAATAAATGATATATTGTGCACATATCTAGATTCATTTGTTGTAATTTATGTGGATGATGTATTGGTTTAGAATTCTACTTAGGAGGAGCACATCTCACCCTTGATGTAGGTGCTAGAGACATTAAAGAAGCAGTAACTGCTAGTAGACCTTAAGAAATGTGATTTTTCCTATCAGTCTTTGGTGCACTTGGGGTGTGCGATTGGCAGAGGGGCGCTTAAGACAAATATTGTAAATATGGATGCCATCATGAAGTGGCAAGTTCCTATAAATGTCTCTAAAGTTAGAATTTCTTTTGGGTTATCACAATGACTACAAAAGTTCATAGATTCATTTTTAGTAATAATTGTAGCACTACACACCATAACAGTGAATGACAAGAGTTTCAATGGGAGAAGAGTCCACAAAAGGATATTAATGAGTTAATTTAAAGAAAAAATAGTTAAGCACCAGTTCTCAAGCTACCAAATTTGTAGAATCCCTTCGAAGTGGAGAAAGGTACAAGTGGGTGTGTCATGGGAGGTCGTCTTGACGTAAAGAGGAACGCTTGTGTGCTATAATTATAGAGTATTTCATGGGGTAGTCTCAAGTACCCTACTTACAACAAGGAGCTCTATGCCCTAGTGCAAGTTATCAAAAAGTGGAAATAATATTTGATGCTCAGGGAGACCATCATCCTCACAGATCACCAACCACTATAGTATATGCAATCCCAAAGTAAGCTACATGGAACTAGACATTATAGGTGGATGGAGTTGTAATAGCAGTTTCATATAGTCTTTGAGTATAAGAAAGGAAACACAAATAGGTTGGCAGACATGCTTTCAATGCCATCAAAATATTTTATTTTTTTTAGATTTGGGAACTCTAATGCACATGGATCCTTCCACCCATGATGCATATAGAGAGGCATACACTGAAAGTGAGGACTTCAAGGAGGTATTTCAATAGTTGTAGGGCCAGAGTCATGAGGAAGATGGTGACAACAAAGCTAGCTATCATCTCTAGAATGGGTTAGTCTATAGGTTGGACAAGCTTTGTGTTTCTAGACATGAGAAATTGTAGCTTATCAAAGAGGCTCACACCTCTAATGTTGCAAGGCATTTTGGTGGTGAGATGACAATTACCAACTCAAAGAGACATGTGCACTTGCCCAAAATGCAAGAAGATGTAGCACGATACATTAGAGGATGTTTACTTTGTTACACCAACAAGTACAACAACATGAAGTAAATTTATACCATATCTTACATGTACCCACATTTCCTTGGGAAAGCATTTCCATGGATTTTCTCAGAGCTTTACAAACAACTTGGAAGGAACTTAACTACCTATTTGTGGTAATTGATAGGTTCAACAAGATAGGCATTCTCATGCCCTCTAAAAAATACCATTGAAGGGAAATAAGCAACAAACTTGTTCTTTGAATAGGTATGGATGTACTTTGGGATACCGAGGAGCATCATTTCAAATGGGGTCACGATATTTCTTAAGTGCATTTTATACTACGTTGTGGGAGAAGATGGACATAAAGTTGAAGAATTCAACAACATTCCATCCACAAATAGATGGGAAGACATAAGTAATGAATATGAATTTGGTGTAGTTTTTGAGGGCTTACAATCAAAAGCATCCAAATACGTAGCATGAAAATAAAACCTATATACAACACTCTTCTAACAAATTAGTATGAACTTCTTCTAGTAAGTCCCCTTTTGAAACTTGCTTTGGATATTTGACACCTTCAACTTTGGATGTTGCATATGGATAGTAAGTAGAAGTGAGGGAGTACCTCATAGGAGATGCATTAAGAGCAGAAAAAATTGTTGAGAAGAATAAGTAGATCCATTTGCAAGTATAGGAGAAACTGGAGAAGTTAAACTAAAAATACAAGGCTAAGCATGATCAACACAAAACAAATAAGTGATTCAAAGTGGGACATAGAGTATGGTTATGACTAAACAAGGAAATACTACATAGAAGATAAAATCTCTAAAATATGTTCCTTTTGAGGTACTGAGAAAGGTGGGAGATAATGCCTACAAACTTAGTCTACCCCCATACATGTGCATTTACTCAATAGTGAATGTGAAGAATCTCAAACTCTATGAACCTTCCATGTTTGATCAAGAGGAAGGGTATGTCTTATCTTCTATAGAGTACTTAGCACCTGATGGTCAAGAAAAATCGGCAAAGGACACAATTTTGCAAAAGCGGGCTATAAGTACAAGTTAGGGGAAACATGACCTTTGGTGGGTTAGGTTAAAAGGAAAAATTCAAGGCGAAGTGAAGTAGTACTCTAAGGAGAAGGTAGAGGAAATTGGCCTCACTTCATTTAGTAAAGCTTTTAGGGACCACAAGCCTCCCTAAATTGGTAAGTATGATCCATATTGGATCATTATATTATTTTCCCATCTATCTTGATTCATTTAGAGTGGAAAAAATTGGAGCAATCATCTTACAGGGTCATTTTAACGACAAATCCCATTTCATAGATTTGGGTTTTGAAACCTTTTGGACCCATTTTGAGGCACTAAAAAATAATTTTTGAGGTAAAAGGGCAAACAAACAACTGAAATTGCTTGTGATAAACTCTCTATTGTTGTTTTATACTTAGAGAAATTTTTGATGGTGCAAGAATCATGTTAATAGGAGTTTGTATACAAAATTTATGCCTCCCACAAGTTAACCTACCATGTCGACAACCATGGTACAAATGGATGCCATGTCTTCCCCCGTTACTCATGTATATGGTGCTATCCATGTATGGAATTTGAATAAGACTCTAAAAGGTTCAAACTTGTAACTCTAGTTTAGGGTTGAGGGATTCAAATCTTACACCTAGTTGGCTATCAATCTATGTTAAATATCGGGTTGCTAGGAGGAGTAGGGGTTCCATTTTATGTTATTATATTTTGTTCCATAGTTGAGTAGAGAAACTGGGAATGGGAGGTCAAAGAGATGAGTAGAGGGGGTTGAAGTTATGTAGAATCCGTACATGCCATAGGTTCCAAGTAAATGCATAGAGAGTACCTCTTCCTTGTACTTACATTTTTCCATACCAAAGAAAAGAGAGTAAAGGAGCCTCGTATTCTAGCTAGGTCTTCTCTCATAAGGTTTTCTCAAGGAAAAGTTTGTAACTATTGTGGATTATGTGTGTATTTCTTTGTGCTTTATATTTCCTCACATTTCAGATAATTTATTCAATTAAGCATAAAAAAAACATTAAATAAATGGTCTGAGATTTAAAGGGAATTAACATCCACAATAAAGATAATAATAATTTTATCATATCTATTGTAATGAAATGTTCCAATGGACTATTCATGACACTTTACAGATAATATTACCCACTAATTCGTGACCCAACAACTAAATATTTGACAAATCACTTATTAGCCCACTAATCCCTAACCATTGGATCCTTGACACATTGACCCATTAACTAACTAGTCTTTAATTTATAACCCATTAATACGCTAATCCACTAAACATTAACATATAATCTACTAATCATTAATCCAATGATCTATCACTGCTAAACCTTTGACCTACTAATAAAATGGCCTTTTGACCCACTAACACACTAATCCATTTATTTTCACGATGTTAAGCACTAGAATTTTAAACCATAGGACATAAACCTAGTAATTCCTAACCACTAATGAGTCACTAATATAGCAAGCCGATAACCCCCAACTCATAATCCACTTGTCACTAATCCACTAAACCATTAATCAACTAACTAGCTAAGAAATTAACATATCAATGGTCACTAAATCACTTATTGCAAACCCACTAAACACTATTATCTTTAAAAAATTTAAACAATATTTTTATTAAAATTAAAATTTTACTTTTAACTCTCTTTTTTTTAAGTTAGCCACTTTTCATTACGTAAAATGAGGATTACATAGACCAACTATTTTTTTTTGTATTGGTCTACCTAAAGGGAAACTATACCAATAACATAAGTTCAGAGTTTTGGGGTTGCTAATTCTTTGTCTAACTAGAGTATCTTGTAAATAGAAACTTATAAAAATTGGTTGGTTGTTCCAAAGCTTGACATACATCGACATGATAAAACAAAAAAGACTACTAGTGTTGCAAGCAAAGTGATTCATAACAACTACAAGGTAGAATCTCTAGGCATCCACACTAGTTGGTCACTACCCTCATCCGAGGAGAAGGAGATGTTAGCTAATCCTCTAGTTAGAATGGTAAGTTTGCGGTCTATACTCTCAAATTTTCCAACCAACTTTGCTAATATGATAGAATTCTCCTACTGAGTCCTCCTATACCTCCCTGTGATGTCTACAATATTCAAATGATGTTTAACCTTATTCCAACATCGTACCGTGATCGATGAAGTGATAGGAGTGCATGCAATGCACCAAGTATAGTGGAAACCACAACCCCCTTTAGTGTGAATTGGCATCACATCAAGGTAGGAGGGGAAAATTTTCTCCTAGTCACCCTCCTTAGGGGATTTTTCACTCTAACTTTAAATGAAAGTTGCTAACTCATTACTTAGAAACAATCTAAGAGGTAACATGCTAAATCCCTAACCAATAACATATTAATGGTATATTTTCACCAAACAAAGACACATAATTAAAATTATTTATCCATTTTATATTTATTTTAAAATATTTTTATTGAAAATGAAAAAATTATAATATAACTTTCTTTCAAAGGTATAGATATAACTTTGTACTGATCTAGGAAACTATCGGGGCAACGGAGTGTTATGCGTAGAGGATGCATGGAAAATTGTCGTGTGGAACAATATAAAACCCAATACAAAACTCTTATGTGCCTCCTGATTGTAATGGACATTGAAAATATGCTCACGTTTTAATCTGTATCTTAAGTATTTTATGTGCTCTCATAAAACTAAAGTTGTGAAGGTTGAAGGTGAGATTTAGGAGATAAGGTTCGCCTGTGATGTATATTGGGAGACAATAGCTAGTCCACAGAAGCAGGCTCTCATTGGTAAGTGGATTTTTGCAATATGAATGGATCCAAATGCGGGATTGGGTTGACTCACATTGGGACCTTGTCATTAAATATAAACCTAGAATTATTATCTTATTAAACAAGTGGTACTACTTCCATTTCCTCCATTCGGAGGATGCTGAAATTTTTTTTAATGTTCCTTGGGTTCTTTACGTAGTTTCTTATCTCCATAACACCGGGAAGTTGGATTCAATCCATTATTGATGGAGGTTCCAATGCAAAAACTTTTATAGTTCAAACTCCCTTGGCTTCCCTTAGAACTCTAGACTTGACCGACATTGATGGCTATCTAGGACTTGATAGGAAGATTTATATATTTAGAGGAGCACAATATATGTGACATGGAAAAGAAAAAATCTTAGATCCTAGTGGAATAAGATTTCACAAGTGATTTACTTGCTAACTTGAACCTGTTATGGGGATATTTCTCACATCGTCAGAGGTTAAACTACTGTGGCAACCCTTCAGGTGTCTTAGATGCCATATGACATGATATCTACATGCCAATTTATCTCAACAGTTTAAGGGTGCTCAACATGAATATACGCCATTGAATCGTCAGAGACCATATTATCGGGACAGGACCTCATGCGATGGGTCGGGGACGATTATGGATCCTTCAAATTTTCAACCATCCTCTCTAGTTATTTATCATCATGATGATACACCTTCTTATAGAACATGTATTCACGGTTTTGATGTGTATATGTATACTTATAATGAAAATTATAGGGATATTTTGAACTTCCAATATCCCTCTTGTAAGAATCCATTGATTCGGGTTGGTCATTCTGTGGGTTTCATCCATTTATAAGTCTTTATCCCTTTTACGAGCTCACTCTACTACACCTAATTCACCTGAACCAAGGGGCAATTTGGACGTCCCTATTACTTCCACTATTAATGAGCTTTCCCATCCACCCTCACCCCCTTTATCCTTGGTTATCTGTTTTGGTTCCTATTTGAGGGAACTCTCACCAACTTATTCATTCGGCACCGATTCAGAGTTTCTTAAGCATATTCCATCCCTAAACACGACACCATTATTTATCCATTCATCATTGTCACCTACTCAAAGCCTTACCATTATCCCTAACTCTCGACAAAATGTTACTATTAGGAAGAAAAGGTGAGGTTAGACATATTATAATTCACCCGGGGACTCTGCACATATCAACACATCGTTAAATTTTCAGGATATGTCGGACTCTCGTATTTCTATTCCACTTGGGGCTTCTTCCACTCAGGCTCTTAAAGAGATGCAACATGTTAACATTACTCCATCAAGATTATGTCATTTAATATTTAGGGTTTGGGGAATACCTTGAAATTGAATTCTATACATTTTTTTAATCAATGAACACAAGCCATCGATCATCCTTATACAGGAGACTATGGCTCTGGGGTTGAAGGCTCAACCTTATTTCTGTCAACTGTGTCTAGGACCTAGAAAATTTGCTCGAATGATGCACAAGGAATATCCAAGGAGTTGGTTGCAATTTGGAATCCTATGGTTGTAAAGTTTGTGGAATTCAAAACATTTGCAAGTATTTTTCACTTTGGATTTGCTAGGGGATCAAAGGATCGATTTCACTGTTTAAATGTTTATGAACCATATGGCTCCAGACTAGAGTTTTGGGATTGATTGAACGATTATTGTATGTTAAATATCAGTTCACTTATTCTAGTAGGTGATCTCAATATGATTATGGTTATGGAGGAGATATGGGGATCACATCATAACATAGATCCATTAGGAGATTTCTTTAAATAATTGTTTGGGTCGAACCATCTTATGGAAAATATGCTAGACCCGGTATTATCTACATGGAATAATGTTTGAATTGGGGTTGATGGGAATGAGAAAAGACTAGTTCATTTCTTAGTACATGAAAATATAGTGGAGTGTCTTGGGCTGATGAGTTCTTATGTGGTTCCCACGACAATGTTAGACCATGATCCTATTTTCTTGCAATAATGTGGGGAATCTAACTTAAAATTCCTTCCTTTCAATTTCAATCATTCTTGGCTATTTGATAGTGAATTTAAGAATTCCGTGTAGACTACATGGTATATGTTTGATCAACATAAGGAGACATGTTATATGGATGTGATATGTCGAAAACTAATTGAACTAAAAAATGGTGGTTCAAACTTGGGAAGGAAAGAATAAGAGACACAATATTAGTGAATTGATTGATATAGACAAACAAATCACTATATTATCAAATCCATCTTGTTCTCGTTTCTTCACAGAATCACAGAAGCAACTGATTATGGAACTTGAAGGGTGCAAGTAGATGATCCTAAAAATTCAAGAGTGGAGTCTTAAAATCCATGCTATATGGATTTCCAAGGGTGATAAAAATATTAATTTTTTCCATAAATTTGCATCCCAGTGGAGAAGAGAAAACATTATTTGGAGCCTAGAGGATGGTGAGGGCAGGTACATCACAACACAAAAGGATTTGCATAGGGAGGTTGTCTGCTATTGTGGTAACCTATATAGTGCCAGAGACAGTGTAGACATAAAAAAATCAGTTGAATTTCATTGAAACATATCCAAAAATGTTTAATGAAGCCGACAATGATAAAATGGGTCGGTCGATTACATGATGAATTGGTATTTGCTCTAAAGTCTTTCACTAAGGACAAGATTCATGGGCTAAATGGGTGGATTGCGGAGTTATTTATTCACTTTTTAAATAACATGGAATAGAACATGATACAGTTAGTTGAGGGGTCTTGGACAACCTGTAGGATATCACGTATTATAAGTTCCATTTCATCACATTGATTCCAAAAATCCCCATGCCAACATCGTCTAAACATTTAAGGCCAATATCACTCTGCAGTATCATAATTTCCAAATTGATATTAAAGGTTATTACTACACAGGTAAAAGATACATTGTCAAACCATATTTCTCCTGAACAATTTAGGTTTTAAAAGCATCAGATTCAAGATGTCGCAGATATTGCTTAATAATGCTTGCATTCTATTAAGGAAAAAAAAGGATGCTTTGATTATGAAAATTTATTTGTTTACGGCATTTGACTTTGTGGACTGGGGATAGTTGTGGATGGTTTTACATAATATTGGACTTTCTTTGATGGTCATAGATTGGATTATGGAATGCATCACCTTTGCAAATTTTGATGTACTAATTGATGGGGTTCCTTAGTTTTTCTTCAAGCCATCTCAGGGTTTGAGGCAGGGATGTTCATTATCACCTATGTTATTTTTATTGGTGATTGAAGGGTTGAGAAAGTTTATTACTAAAGCACACACCTATGGGTCATTCTTGGGGCTTCAGATCACTTAAAATATTTCCATTACCCACCTTATTTTTGTAGATGATGTAATCATTCTAAGAAAGGCCTCCAATGTGGAATGAAGTCATTTCCACAAGATCATCTACACTTTTGGTGATGCAACAAGTCAATTCATGAATAAAGTAAAATCTCTATCGATTGAATCAACCCTGGAGGTGCACTGTGTCTCAGAGATTGTTAGTACATTTGGTGTGGATATGATCCACTTGGATGTTGGCTTCAAATACATTGGCTTCCATATGAAACCAAATCGGCTCCTGCCACCCTGGGCCTATTGGGCCGTGGGGGTGGGCGGGGAAGAGTTACGTGAAATAATTATGGGGTTTGAGACTAATCTTTGTTGATTGACAAATTTGAACGCAAATTATCATCCTGGACTCTTAAATGGTTGGCCCTTGGGGATAGGTTGGTCCTTGTTCAATCTGTATTGTAGAGCATATATGTGCACTAGATGCATTTGCATACAATGCCTAAGAATATAATCAAAAGGATAAATTCTTATACTTCCAAGTTTTTATGGGCGGATCCATGTTTGTTCACAAGATCCATCTTATGTGACTAAAGTTTATCTATATGGGGACTATGGAGGGTGGATGGGGTATTAAGTACATCGAAAAGTTCAGATGGGCACTTATGATTAAGAGTATATGGCTCGCTATCAATGGAATTTGAATCTGCCAAGAGATTATAATGTAAAAGTACCTTTGGAATCGATTGATACTGGAGTGGATAAAGGATGGGGCTCGAGCTCCTAACACTATCTCTTATATATGGAACAATATGTTAAAAGGGAAGCATTGGTTTATTGGGAATTTAAAATGGTAAATTGGATCTGGTTCATTGGTGGAGGTTGACCTTGACCTTATTAGAGGTTTCTTTGGAAAGCACTCTTTTCTTGTCACTTTGATAAGGCACATACATAATATGAGAATTTACAACTTAAATCAAATCTAATCTCCACTTGACCACAACTGCATATTTTCTACTTGGTTTTGTTCATATGATCTAGGTTTATATGGAGACATTGAGGGTATTTGGGACATGCATGTGAGAAACCTACACAGGGCAGGTATCACTTTGATAAGAAAGGTCAATAAGTTCACTTGGGATGGAAAATATTTGCAAGGATAGATCTTGGTAGTTGATGCTTACAAGCACATCAAAATCCCACATCCACATTTTGAGGTCCATGTGTGGTTCAAAAAAATTTGGTAGTGGAACCTCCCACAAAAACTCAAATGCTTCGAGTGGCTGACTTGGCCAAACAAAACTTTAACATGGCACAATTTGTGTCGACGTGGCTTATGTGGTCTTGGAAAATGAGTTTTTTGTAAGGTGGTGGGTGAGGATGTGGTTCATCTACTCCTCAAATTCCCATTCATGATTCCCATCAAGTATGGTGTTCTGCATATCTTAAATATTTTTGTTCACTGGAATTCAACTTGAATTAAGGCATGTTTGTAGGATTGGATGTTTGGTTACAAAGAATTATGAACTCTACCCCTTTACATATTTTGGGGTATATGGATTATGAATGCTTATATATTTCAAAATTTCACTTTGAACATCAAATGCATATGTATGGGGATATGTGCCTATTTCAGAGAAATGAGGCCTGTGTTTTATAAGAGGTTAATAATAAACATCCATCACATGGATTTATGGCGCATTTTTCCTTTGGGATTTTTCGATTAGACGACGAGTAATTATGTGTGTGGTAGTGGGGCTTACATAGCTATAAATCCTAGCCAATATTATCACTTCTGCTGGGATAGTGGGACAGGTACTAATACTCGGGTGAAGATTATTGCACTTTGGGGGGTCCTTTACTGTGAAAAATGGTTATCCATCGAGTCTTTGGTATCCAGTGGTGGTCATTGAATGGATGAAGGAGAGAACAAACTTCAATCCACCCATGATTTTTAATTGGATGAGAAGAAACATGATGCTAGTGGTAATTTTCTAGAGGGTGAATGTTTCACATATATATAGAGAACAAAATGGAGTTGTGATGCAGGAGCATCTGAGCCCCCCCCCCCCCCCCCCCCCCCCCTATTAAAGAAGGAATTCAAAGCGAAGCAAGGAGGACGTGGACCATCGGAGCTGAACAGGGAAAATTCTGTTTAAAATAGAGCTATTTTGGTGGAATGGATAAAAGTCTCGAGGAGACTTATTAAATGTAATCTGCCACATATGTATGCATGTAGAGAAAATTAGGGACAGTTGAGTGATTCATGGAGAGGATTTGATCGGATCCTTTCAGTGATCCGATCCAATGTGTTTTATAAATGATGAACCTGCGTGTTCAAGGGGGGACAGAAAGCAATAGATAGAGATTGTGTAATCAATGTGTAGATTCGATGTAGTCGAGAGGGAACTTGTTTCTAAGGCTGAAATGCCTTAGGTTGTAACTAAATTATGTGTATAATATAATACCTGTGTGTTTGTGGATTTCTGCGTATCTGTGTAATTATACTTTTCGAGTGATTCTGTAAACATATGCATTGAGGACTTAAATCTCATTTGTAGATTGTTGATCGACCATCGATCACTGTAGGATCGATGGCGATCCAAAGATATCGATTTAATTGTTATATCGTGTGTTAAAGGGAGTATGGCAGAGACCCGTGTTAAAGCGCAAAATCCATCAAATGGCGGATGAAATCAAGTCAAGAGGAACAAACGGTCGAGAATACACAACGGTCGTTAGATCTCATAGATCAACAGTGAAGGCAACAAAGAATGAGAATCGTCAGATCGTTAGATCGACGGTTATCGCAAGCTTAGATGCGTGAGCGTTAGCGCGCGAGGAAAATGGTTTCGTAACAGTGGAAGTAGTTTTTGGGCGAGCGAATAGTGGTAAGCGGTATTAAATGGATTTGACTGATTCCATTCATATCACGACATGTAACAGCGAGGAGGAGAGAGGAAACTGCTTATTGGGCGGTTAATCCTCGCACTACTTGTCCACCCGATATCTATTATAGCGGTCAGATCCATTGGGTGCAGATCGACAGTAGAGGATAGACACGCAAGTTTGAATATTCAGAGTGAATATTGACCGTTAGATCGGGGAAAGTAATGCACGGCCGAGATCAGTTTGATCGGCGATCGATGAAGGAATGGCTTAGCGCTGTGGAAGGGCTGGAAGGTGCGGACCTGCCAAAATTATGAATGAAGGTGTATAATTTTTGAGATCCAACTAAAGTTTTTGGGTCGGGTATTTTCCTGTATTTCCTGTGTATTCTGATAATTGTATTGCTCCGGATTTTTAAAGGAAAACCCGATAAAGTGTTGTGGTCCGGTTTAAAGGCTTAAGGCCTTATTAAACGCTTCCGATAATGAAATGGGCTCAAAACCCATAGGTCCCATGATAAATTATTTATAAAGAAATGGGAATTAGCCTTACCCCAAAATCTCCTTTCATCATTTGGTATCAGAGCAGGGAAATATTTAAGGGAAAGGATTTCCTGCGAGAAGGAGAAAAGTGCAAACAGAAGGAGAAGAGGTACAATTGTTGAGGTATAGAAGTATGGTGAGTTTATGGTCTTTACTGTCGTGGAGATAGTGGCAGTGTAAGGTGACAAGACTTGCAGCAGCCTAGAGAAAGGAGTGCTCAATTGGTTCTAGAGAAGAGAACCAGAAGGATGCCAAAAGACTGAGTGAGGAGAGCTTGGTGAGGTATCATGTAGCAGAGGAAGACTGTTACTACAGAGGTTGGTTGCAGCTCACAGAAGATCATGAAGGCAGTTCCACTGAGAAATGGTTAGAATTGCTAAGAATGAGGAGAAGCATATGACCAGGAGGTCATAAATATTTGTGCCTCGGAGTCCGATGCAGGAGCATCTGATTGCCCCTTTATTAAAGAAGGAATTCAAAGCAAAGAAAGGAGGACGTGGACCATCGGAGCTGAACAGGGGAAATTCTGTTTAAAATAGAGCTAGTTTGGTGGAATGGATAAAAGTCTTAAGGATACTTATTAAATGTAATCTGCCACACATGTATGCATCTAGAGAAAATTAAGGACAGTTGAGTGATTCATGGAGAGGATTTGATCGGATCCTTTCAATGATCTGATCTAATGTGTTTTATAAATGATGAACCTACATTTTCAAGGGGGGACATAAATCAATAGATAGAGATTGTGTAATTAGTGTGTAGATTCGATGTAGTCGAGAGGGAACTTGTTTCTAAGGCTGAAATGCCTTAGATTGTAACTACATTCTATATATAATATAATACCCATGTGTTTATGGATTTCTCCGTATCTGTGTAATTATAATTTTCGAGTGATTCAGTAAACATATGCATTGAGGACTTAAATCCCATTTGTAGATTGTTGATCGACCATAGATCACTGTAGGATCGATGGTGATCCAAAGATATTGATTTAACTATTATATCGTGTGTTAAAGGGAGTATGGAAGAGACCTGTGTTAAAGCGCAGAATCCATCAAATGGCGGATGAAATCAAGTCAAGAGGAACAAACGGTCGAGAATACACAATGGCCGTTAGATCTCATAGATCAACGACAGAGGCGACAAAGAATGAGAACCGTCGGATCATTAGATCGATGGTTATCGCAAGCTTAGATGCGTGGAAGTTAGCGTGCAAGGAAAATGGTTTTGTAACAGTGGAAGTAGTTTTTGGGCGAGCGAACAGTGGTAAGCGGTATTGAAGGGATTAGACCGATTCCATTCATATCACGACACGTAGCAGCGAGGAGGAGAGAGGAAACTGCTTATCGGGTGGTTAATCCTCGTGCTACTTGTCCACCCAATATCTATTACAGCCGTCGGATCCATTGGGTGCAGATCGACGGTAGAGGATAGACGCGCAAGTTTGAATATTCGGAGTGAATATTGATCATTAGATCGAGGAAAGTAATGCACAATCGAGATCAAGTTGATCGACGATCGGCGAAGGAACAACGTAGCGCTGTGGAAGGGCTGAAAGGTGTGGACCCACCGAAATTATGAATGCAGGTGTAAAATTTTTGAGATCCGACTAAAGTGTTTGGGTCAGGTATTTCCCTGTATTTTCTGTGTATTCCGATAATTTTATTGTTCCATATTTTTAAAGGAAAACCCGATAAAGTGTTGTGGTCTAGTTTAAAGGCTTAAGGCCTTATGAAACACTTCTGATAATGAAATGGGCTGAAAACCCATAGGTCCAAGGATCGATTATTTATAAAGAAAGCAGAAATGGATATACCCCTATTTCTCCTTTCATCAAGTTGCAAATTCTCTTTCAAAAGTGGGTCATAGATATCATCCCCGAGAGATTATATATTTTGTATTCCATAATGACAATTTACATCATAGGGAGAATATATACTCATAAGCTTTCTCACATTGAGTCTGATTTAGTGCTTGTCATATACTTCACTTTGGGACTTGTTACAATGATACAATGAAGACTATGTATGTTTTGACATATTTGACTCATTTTAGATTTTGTATTATATAACGTGTGATAATTGTTGGACATTCTAGTCTTAACTAAACGTTAATAAGTTGTATAAATGTCATATTTTTGTCATGTACTACTTATTTACATGTTGGTGGCCATCAACAATGGTGAACATGTATGAATTGTTTTATGTAAACAACTTGGTTATCTAATATAATAGATTATTGTTTTATCTTTTCTTGAAAAAAAAACAAACAAAAACAAAAACAACAACAAAAAAACTTGTTTCAAAGGCATTGAAATATTATATTTAAAATGATTTTGTGATAATATTATTATTTTTATAAAAATGGAAAGGAAGTTCTTTATATACATAGCTTTATTTTGGATGGTTGTGAGGAATGATTATTTGCCCAAATTCAACCACAAGTGACATGAACAAATAAATTAAGACATAAAATAAATAAAAATTGTAAAAATAATTCATTTTAAATTTAGATTTATCAAGCACCACCGAATGTTATCAAATTTTCAAGGCGTAATTTTTTATCATTTTTTTTGTTTTTTTGTCAAGTGATCTGTGTTTATCCAAGCTTGACCTCTGGCTTGAGAAATCGCGACCTATAGGCATTTAAGCCATTAAAATCACCTGGGATTGCACCCATCCTAGGCCACACCAGCCCTAAGCTGATTGGATTTTAGTGTGTCTCCTCCCCCTAGCATTGGTGCAACAACCTCTGTGAGGTTTGATCCTGGGTCGCCTTGTTAACGAGGCCCATCCTCAATTGGTTGTGCTAGTGGAACTTGATGTAATTTTTTATCGTTTAATTCAATCATATATATTAATTATTTCATATTAAATAATAAAAAATTTACACCTTAAGAAAATTAATCCCTCTAAATACCATATAAATTGGGGTTTAAAATGAATTTAGGTTAGTTTATTTTTTAAATTGAATTCATGTAGATATGTATATAAGTAGGTATTTATTTATTCTTTTCATAACCACATTTAGATAAGTAGTTATTTATTTATTTTTGTCAAATAATGTGGTTTTTTTTGGGCAAAAAAAAACATTATATTAACACAAGAAGCTTACATAGAGTACAATCAGATGAGCATGGAGAAGCATTTCCTAGAGGCATCAGAGAAGGCTAGAGAGGGATAAGCATCTGCTCCAAAATGGAGAAGCCAGATGAGTAGCCCATAAGAGTATCAGCCAAGTTGAGGGGGAGGACATGAGTTAAGGAGAATTGATAACATGGGAGGAAGCATTGATGTGAAGGAATGTTAGGTGAAGTGGTAGATTACTCCATGCACTGGCAGGTGGATCGACTTTTATAGACACCCGAATCTGGGATGTTGTCACATAATGTTACATAGCAACATCTTCCCCATATTGAATTATAAAGCACTTTTCTACTCTAAATGTAATTAATTACCAACATAGTTCCATTTTAACTCTAGATCTACTAAGAGTCGAAAGGGATCAAATATCTCAAGATGCAAACCTATTTTTGAGTATTAAACTTGAGGAAATATTTGCACCTATAGAGATTTGATTCCTCTTGACACTTGGTAGATTTGGAGTTAAGATGAATCTATGATGATTTTGAAAAACACACTAATAAAATGTTTTAACTACAAGAAAATTGTAATTTCATTTGTCTTGTATAATATATAGAATCATTTTGTTATTAATATTTTTTTTTAAATGTGACAAATCTCCCTCCATGTATGTATACATTGAATTATTTTTGTTATTAATACTTTTAAAAATTTTACATGTCAATTCCATATTAAACATTGAAGAAATTACAAATCTCTAACATACCTTGAATTCAAAAGAATTTATTAATGGAATAGGCACACACATAAACACTCCCTGTCCCTTTTAAACATTAACATGAACTCCGTAAGAATATAATAAATTAGACATCTCTGCCATAATGGAAAGTGGAAATATAAGAAAAAAAGTGATTTAAAAAAAGTTGATAAAAAGCAAGCCTAGATCCATCTTAAATTTGGATCTACTAAGCGTTGAGAGGGATCAAATCTCTTGAGGTGCAAAACTCTTTTAGAGTGAAAATAGATTTGATCCCACTTGGTGCTTGGTAGATTCATAGTCAAGATGGATTCCGGTTGGTCTTTCCCCCTTTAAATAGGCTATATTCCACATGAATACTATGGGTGAATATTATGGGTCAATACATCGTTATTGTCAAGTTAGCAAAATTATAGTGATTTAGGAATGCTTCTCTCCCTTCTTTTTTATCATAGAAATAAAATATTAAAGAGGCTCAATTAATCTCTTACTTTCTTAAGATCTAATAGACTACATATTGGTCTTAGTGGACATTAATCATAATCATCATCATCATCATCATAATTTTTATTTTTATCATTTTATTATTTTTATTTACATAATAGGACCAGATATGACATTACAACATCTCTTCCATACTGAGTTGGAGAGCGCCTATCAGCGCAATTATGTTATTTATAACTGATATAATTGATAGTATTTTTTTGTTTATTAATATGTTTTTGTTTTAAATGTTACATGTTCACTTAACATAAAATGGATTGCATATCATGCAGTATCAGTAATATTATTTTTACATAACATTTTTTAACTCCATATGAAATAGTGAAGGAATTACATATCTCCTTCATACTAAAAAGTAAACTTATATATATATATATATATATATATAGATTCACTTTCATTTACTTTATCTTTTTATATAAAGTTTGATGTAAAATTAACGTAGAAATTGCCAAGTATTTTATTCATGGTCAACATTGATTTTTTGGTTATTAGTAATTTTTAAATTTGTCAATGTAAGTATTGTTTTACTATTTTAAATATAACATTATATGACAACATCTCCCTAATAGTAGATTGTAGAGCTAATCATTTGTATCCATTATCAACTAGTAAAAAACAATAATTTTTAATTTCAATAATAACTTACTAGCATAAATGAGTCTTCATCAATTTTTTAAATTATAAATTAAGTAAACAATTTTTTCCTATTTCCAAGACCAACTTGTAATTAAAAGTAAATATTTGTTGTTATAATTTTTATTGTCATGCAATAAAATTAACAATCCTTTATATTTTTAATTCTAAGTCAAAAACATAAATATAAATTTACTTTAAAGTGTATTTGTAATGGCCCTAGGTTAAATTTCCATGTAAATAAATAATGTGTAAACATTATAAAGGAAAAAATCAAACCAAGGTCATGGGACACATATTCTAAGTTGAATGAGGGGAAAAACATTACATTGGGATCCACTTGTGATTAATTATTTATTGGCTATGGAAATTGGCATTGGCAAGAGGCAAAATGCAATAAATGACAAATTATTTATTACAGGCTAGCAAGGACATGTGGCAAAGTGCAAAAGAAATAAAGGAAAATGAAAGAAATTCCACTTCAGCAAGTGGGGAAGAGGAAGAGACAAGAAAAGGATAAAAATAGTAAAAGAATATGCATGCAAGGGAAAATGAAGAAAAAGGGAAAAAGAAAAGAAAAGAAATGGGAGAGAGAACATTCTAGCACACTTTTTGGGGAAAAGAGAAAGGAAAGCAAGGAAAATCAAGAAAGACAAGCAAGGAGGACAAGAGGAATTTGAGTTGCAACCAAGAAGAAGGATTGAACAACAGCTAGCAAAGGGTAGAAAAGAACATAGTAATCAACAGGAGGATTTTTGCAGGTAACAACATGCATGTTTGATTTATCTTGTTGGGCTTTGAATGCATGGTTCATGCATTTGTTTGTGGGTCATTTTTGTTGTCATTGGCATGGGATTTTCCTGGATTGGCGGTCATGTATAGCCTTGCCTTATGTCATGTCCTAGATAGTCATGATGTACTGAGTTTCGTGTTTTGGTTGAGCTTTGGATGCCAATATATTTTGGATCCTAGTTGAGGTGGTCTCAAAAAAATTCACAAGGGTTGAGGGTGGAGATGATTTTCTCCAGAAACTCTTGACAGGTGGGTGGAGACAGGAAAATTCCTCTGGGTATGGTGAAGAAATTCTGAGGCATCCTATCTTGTATTGATTTTGGTGATTTTTGGACCTGGTATTAGGTGAAATCATTATGACTTGAGGGTGGAGGTGGTTTCCTCTGGATTCCCTGTTTGATTATGTTTTAGTTTATCCCATGTAATCCCAAATTTAGGCTTAGAATATGGCATAGGGGTGATTGGGTTGGAAGAAAGATTTGGTTCACCCAATTTATGGTCGGGTGGTATGTGGAAGTCCCTGACTTGGTTGGCACTATGCATATGTTATTATGTGTTATTATTTAATGAGATCAATGAGCATAAGTTTTGGTTTAATGTGTGGATTATGTGACTGGTTTTTCATGGTTCCATTATTGTTTAAGTGCATGTTACATGAAGTGCTCTTGTTATTGATCTTGTTCATGGTTTTGACAGGTTCATGGATATTTTATATGGATGCATGAGCTAATTTGTGTATTGCAACTAGTATGAGATGGCATCAAGATGTCTTGATGAATTTATCATAAAACTAATGAAAATGGTGAACAAACTATGCATCCATGACTTACATGTACCATGTTCACAATATTTTAGGAATTATGATATGAGGAAGATGATCTTCCTAGAATGCATCTTAAACAGGTCATGTTGTCATTTTTGTTATAACTTTTCTTTTGGGAAGTTTCAAGAGCCGAATTTTTTTCCAAATTAAGGGTAAATCATGTTTATAATGTGGTACAAATTTCATATATTGGGTCACAGTATTTTAGGAGATATGATCAGAGGAAGTCAAGCCTTTTGAATCCTCCTAAAATCAGGCCTCAAACAGGTCATGTTGGAACTTCTATTATAGCTCTTATTCTAGGAAGCATAAAGAATTAAAAAAAATTCCATAGTAAGGGGAAACCCCATTGATATTGTGGTAAAAATTTCAGAAGTTGGGTCGCTACATTTTAGGAGATATGACTAGTGAAAGTTGAACTTCTTGAATGCTCCTAGAATTGTGCACCAAATAGAGTTGTGTTGGTATTTTTGTTATAACTTTTCATGTATGAGGTTCCAGAAGTTGAAACTTGAACCATAGTGAGGGAAACTCCCACTAATCATCTCGTTTGATTACCATAACTTATGCTGCTACAATTTAGGATATGGGAATTAAATCATTCTCTATATTAGTTTGCATGCAAAGTGTTTGATGAAATGCTTAAATGGTTCAATGATTCATTGCATACAAATTGTTTAATGAAATTCCCCAATGAGTATGTTGTTTTGTGGATGGATAGTATTGTTAATATTGTTGTAGATGATCTTTTCCTATATGCATGCAAGGAATTTGAAAATTTTCATGTAAAAATATGGCAAAGTGGCATTTATGTGGCATGTTTACAGTTAGTATGTTACAAGCAAAATAAGTGCAATGTTTCTTATTTAATCTCATACAAAATGTTTGACAAAAGTTATACAAGAGAAATTATACTCAAGTATTTGAATACAAAAATATTTGAAGAAAGGTTTACTTGCAAAGTGCTTTACAAAATGTATGAGAAATGAAAATCAAGTTTTGGCAAGTTAGATCCCATTTCCGTAACTGCATCTTGGAAGTTGGGTCATGCATAGTAACTCTCAGCTCATGTTTACCTTGGTAAGTATGTTAAAATGGGTAAATGTGGGGTGCGGTGTTATAGTATTTGTATTTTTTTTCAATATATAATTATTTAACACTCACTAACAACATATCCCCCATACTACATTATAAAGTGCCCCTCTACACAATGAATTTTTTTTTATCTTTTCTATCATCCTTTAAAAGTTTTAAAAGTATCTTGAAATCTAAATCCTAATCTAATCCCAATAACCTCATAAGAAGATGAAAAAAATAATATTACACCACTCCAATATTAATTTCAATGGCAAGTTAATGCCACCATCACACCACTTTTAATGATGTTTTCTTGAAAAGTACTATTGATAAATGGGATGGAGGTGATATCAATATTATTTGCGTATAGCATCCATCCATGTTAGCACTCCTCTAGAGATCTCTAATTAGGCGAGGGTAAAATAATTCAACTTTAAAAATGAATATATTAATGGTGATCCTGAAATTTCCCCAATCCCCTAAAAAATGATATGGAAAGTGTTGGGACAAGTAAGACCTTTTTTTATATTAACTTGGTTGAATTTAAACGTATAATAACAATTTTTACATTAACAATGAGAAGTTACTTTTATATAGGAAAATGGGGATGTAAAAGACTAAAGCTATGGAGTTATAGATGGTTGTCTAGAGCAGGTAGATTAGTTCTTGTAAAGTTTTTCATCGAAGCAATCCCAGTTATTGAATGTTGTTATCTTGGATCCCGAAGGGGGTCCTAAATTCAGTTCAAAAGATTTTCTCCAGGTTTTTATGAGCAATCTCAAAAGAAGAACGTGTGCTTTAGTGGGTGAGATGGGAGAAAATTGTGGTCCCTAAGGCATTGAGGGGTTGGGGAGTAAAGAATATCCTCCTCTTTTCAAAATCTCTGGTAGAAAAAGTGGGATGGAGACTTTTGCCATCACGCAAGGATGGAGAGTTGATAATAGGTAGAGAGGTTTCCATTTATAGTGAACCTTAGTTCCTTATTGAGAGTGGGTTGGAGCCTACTTACAGGGAGTTGTTGCTTCCATCTTAGTGGGTATTTGAAGAAAGCTTGGGGATTGGTGCCTCCTGCAACTAGTAAGTTGGTGCTTCTGGTAAGTTGATCCGGTGTCTACAAAAGAAGGGAGTTGGTGCTTTCTGCTAGTGGGTGATAGCAAACAATCAGATGGATTTGGTGCTTCATGTGAGTGGTGGCTCACAAACACATTGATGTAATAGAGTAGGAGCTCTTATTTACACTTAAATAAGAAATAATCTTTGGTGGTTTTTCTCTAGGAAGGGTTCCACGTTAAACTTATGTGTCTCATGTGTATGTTGTTCATGATGTGTGTGCTTATGTTGATTCATATGGATGCTAGTATGATTTGTTAATGGTTGCTCAGATAATGGATGCCAAGTTTGAATTTCAGTTTGGAAATTAGCATAAAATTTTAAATTAGCCTTAATATTTATTCACCTCCCTTCCCCCTCTCAATACTAAAAAATATTTCCAACAATTCATATAAAAGCCATGGTTCCTTCAAGAACAACTTAACTGCTTGAAGGTAGATCAAAAGGAATTAATGGCTAATCAATCTTGGCATATACCATAAGAAGTCCCATTTTTTAATGGAGCAAAGTATGTACTCTGGAAGGTTAGAATGGAAGCTTATTTAATGGCTTTGGATATTGATGTATGGTTCTCCATATTGAATGGAGAAAAGACTAAGCAGAATGCAGAAGACATGGAGAATATCATGAAAGGGCTATCAAAACCATATGTTGATCAAGTGAGTCATTATGAGTCAACAAAGGAAATGTTGGACAACTTGTAATTTCTGTATGGAGAAAATAGCAATGTGGCTAAAGAGAAGGGCAAAGAACCTTGTTGCTAAAGTAGTGAACCAAAATGTTATCACCCTAAAATCTTTGTCTCTAAGCTTTGGAAAGTTGCCTTGTTTTTAGTCATAGTCTTATAAGTTTTGAGTCATCTCATCACAATTAGTGTCATTCTCATTTACAAACCCTTCTTCTAGTCATGGTGTTAGAGGGTATCTAGGTCATTTCATGCTTTAAGGGTTAGGTCATAAGGTTAGAAGTCTTTTAAGGTCATATCTCTTTTCCAAATAATGTTTGACAACATCATGTCCTAGAAGCCTCACAAGGTGTTTAGAAGTCATATCTCACATCATTTTGGAGAAATTTTGAAACTAGCTACGAAATCACTGAACTAGGAGTTTTCGTAGTGTGCTACGAAACCCCTGAAAAAGCTTGTTTCAACATAAAAAACTCTGCTTTCTGCGTTTACTAGTCAACTTCCAGAAGGGGTCCTGAGCAGTTGAGAACTCAATTTTGAAAACTGAAAGAGGATTTTCTTCCTAACATACCAAAATACAAAAACCTCTTTCAGTTTCTTCAAATTCGTTCTGAGGTGGGAGGAATTTATGGTTAAACTTGCGCTACGAAACTGCTGAAAGTCAAGCTTTGTCTTCTGGTTTTAGTAGTATTTTTCAAGATCAGTTTCTGGTCACAGGAAAAAGTATTTTGGAATTATGAAGGAGGTTTCTCTTCATAAACTCTCCAGATACAATAACCTATCTCACTTTCTTCATAAGTGTTTTCAGTTGGGAGATAATAAGCTTTCTTTGAAACCAAAATTTCAGAGAACGGATTTTTCCTGTTTGACACGTGTTTTTCAAGGATAGATTCTGGACAGCTGGAGAAGTGTTTTAAAAAACCAAGAGAGTTTTTTGTTCTAGACAGCATGGACTAAAAAAACCTCCTTCATTTTCGAAAAATGTGTCATGGATGAGGAGATAAAGGCTCTGTCCCACGTACCATTTTCAGGGTTCTTAAACGTAAAAACAGGGAAACATGTTCCCTAATTTCTAGGATTTGTCTTCAGCAGTTAGATGACCACGTGGGAGGCTTCATCAAATTCGACTTCTTTAGGTTGCAAGTTGTAAAAAATGCTTTAAATTCTTAGATAAGGTTGTTGTATTAGGTCTCTAGGACTGCTAGTTAGGTGTCATTTGCATTTAATAGTTAGTTTTAAGTATCAATAGGTGTCATAGTAGGATGAATTCGAATTCCCCTCATGCTGGAGGAGGAATCTCAGTTATGTAAAGGGCTTTATATATAGAAGAAGATCTAATGTACAAAGGGTTGGAAATTTTCAGAGAAAGACTCATATTGTGCCATTATAGAAGATTATGTTTTTATGAATGCAGACTTTGGCTTTACTTCTCGGGATTCAGAAGGAGTTCAATGGTGGCTTGTTTATGTTTGTACTTATTTCCTTATGTGCAGTAGCATGAATGTATGATACTTAGAACTCATTGACATGCTCTAACTTCCATCATACAATTATGGACTGTGTTTTCCTACATGTCTCTATGTGTTAACTTATATATTGAACTGTTGATGCCCTGACTTCCATGTTTAGCTGATACTACTATCATACTAAGCTTTTCTGACTCCATAAGCCCAATGGATACTTTCTGATGGTGTTTCAACCTCTTATGTTTGTTCATTTGTTTCATAGAGTTAGCCATCTTATTCATTATCCAAATCTTTAATCTTTTGAGAGAGCCCTCTCAGGTTGAGGAGGCTAAGCCTTAGCCTAAACTAAGTTTGAAATAGTTACTTAAAGCCTACCTGATCAGCAGCCTATCAGGGGTGGGTTTTGTGATAACACAAAACATGTAGTTGTTGGTGATAAGAATAAAGGGAAGAAGAATAAGAAGGCATCTCAAAGGAAAGATGCTCAAAAGATTGAAGATATTTCTTCCAGTGAGAAAATTGTTGAGCTTCACTCTAAGGATGGTGAAGAAGAAGACCTGGATGAGAAGCCATGTTGCTTAGGAGGTATGTTATTTATCTGTAATAAATTTAAAAGGATAGGTCATTTATCTCCTAAATGTTCATGTGAAGGTTCTGAAGATAGAAATGCATCTTGTAGTGATGTAGATAGACCTACTTTAGTAATGATATAAAATGAGGGATCCTGAGAGGAAGAAGAGGTATCCTAGGTGTGCTCATCCATAGGAGAAAATATGAGTACCCCTAGCAGTGATGAAGATGGAATACTCCTCAAACTTGTGAAAGATTCCATGGACACAAAAAAATTTAGATCTTTTTGGTAGTTCAACTAGCACCTATGATAGTGAAGAAAAAGATCTATATTAGGAGGAAATTAATCTCTACTATAAAAGCGATCAAGGAGATATCAGAAGCAAATCTCAAGAAAAAGGAGCAGTTACATGAGTATGAGCTTGAGAATGCGAAATTGAGCAAAACAATTGTAGATTTAAATGTTCAACAAGAAGAGGCTAGCAAGTTGAATGGCATGTTGACCAATTAGCTAAATGATAGAGAAGATCACTATAAGAGGCTACAAGATGAAGTAATCTTATTGAGATATGACATAGAAAGGGTAAGAAAAGAATTATATCAACATTGGAAGCTTGAGGAGAGCAAAAAGGCCTTGGATGAGATGCTTGTTAAGGATATATCCTCTCTCATCAAGATTGGTTGTGGTTCCAACAACAACAAGGGAAAATAAGTTTTGTGGACAACAACAACAACGAGGAGAGTAGCATAACAATGCCAAGTAGCAACAAGAAAGAGTGCAAGGAAGCAATGCAAACTGTCATGGAAGGTACATGAAGAACCGACAGAGGTCCTTTCCCCCTTAAGGACAAATCCATCAAAGAAAAGGTATCTTCAGTCCTCAAAATCCTTTTCATGGTTATTGTTTTTCTTGCAATAATTTTGGACATAAAGCCATATATTGTATATGGCATGCAAGAAAACAAGGTGTGTTAGGTAGAAGCAACCCAAGAATGCATAAAGTGGCCAAGAGAAGGCATGTTGGCAACAGTAGAGGCCTTGACAAGAATGCCGACAAATATGGCGATTCCTATGCTTCATTATTAAACCATGTTGAATGATACAATTGTGGAAATATTGGGCACAATATAACAAGTTGTAGCTATGAGAATAAATGGCATGCTTCTCAGCATATGCATGCAAATGTAGCAGCTCAGGCTTTGAAGACAAAAAGGAACAATAGAGCATAGAAATAAAAAATTGTCTTCAGCACTCTTTGTCAATGGAGCAAGCTGAAAAGAGGAGAAATAAATAAGAAGGAAATCAAGAAGAATGATCCCCTTACCCTTGTAACATACCCTCGTGTAAAGAAAAAAAGGTCGCAAGAAGATATGGGGGGAGAAAGAGGAGGTAAAGGAGAGACGCTCTCTAGCCATGCACAACCAAGAAAAGGCCCAAATGTGGGAAAATAAGAGGTAGGAAAGAAATGTTGTTGTTAGGACTCAACTATTGAAGGTTTGGAAGAATAAGGAGGATAATCTACTCGAGGGGAGTAGATCCTTTGTTTCTTTTCATTGAAGGAAGAGAATGGCCTCAAAGTGAGGCCAAATAAGTCAAATACAAGAAGATAGAAGTAATAAACAGAGAGCTGCATCTGAATGGTTAGAGGTATGATCGAGACCCATGTTAATTATGATAAGAAACTTGCTTATTTCAAACATATCAACATTGCAAGAGACAGGAAAGAGCAACCATCATGGTTGTGGGGGGAGTACATAACAATACTCTATGTTGTGGAAGAAGAGGTGTTGCAGCATAAGTGTGGAATGAAAAGAGGCCCATAGTTAAGTTAGGTCCATAGGATCAATCCCCATGCAGAAGTAGGGAATTATGTAGGAGACCAGAGAGCATTGAATCAGGGGGGGCTGCTTTGGTAAGCAGTAACAGACAACAATTTTCAACCCCAGGAAGAAAGATTGCTTAGCAAATGAAAGATTTGCATCTTGGATTAAATAATTATATCTCATTATGAGTTTGATTATGCCTAGCAACCTTGTGTTCATGAAACAAAATTGGTATAAGATTTGCATGTCCCTTAGTTGTCATTTGGTATCGTTATGCCAATCGATAGTCTTGGGTTCAGGTGAAGAAACCTTTTGTGCAAGTGGGCATTTCGTTTTGAGAAGGAGCTATAATAGTTTTCCTGGTACATTGTCCAATTTGTATCAACTTTTTGTGCAATTGATGTCATTTAAGCAACAATCCCTTTGGAGAGATATGATCTTAGGGAAGACAAATGTTGACAGTTAAGATGCTCAAGAGAAGTGAGCATAGACTTAGCAACAAAAGTAGCAGTGAAAGGATAAGCCTCAATGCATCACTAATGACTAGTATTTATAGGCATAATAAAACCATGAGCAATTTTAATTGGTATCAGTTTTTTTTTAACTGGTACAAAAGATGCATTGGCCAAGAGAGTGTTCATCCAACAGTCTAAGGCATTCAAAATTGAGAAATTCAAAGTAGAGGCAATATATGTTCAGGGGGAGAATATGACATATGTCAAGTTTATATATCAACAACAACTACAAGAAAAATGGATATGTCCTTATTTATGGCGTTTGTAGTTAAGTTTGGATATCAGACTTCAAGTACCCCATCTTTAATATATCAACCCTTGAAAAAAAGTATGCAAAAGTAGAATGCACATCAGTGACCAAACCCATCGGTCATTGATTGTAAGAGGAAGAAGAAACAACTTGTATCCCTTTTCCATTGATGTCAAAGGGGGAGAATAAGTTGTGAATGACCAAGCAGAGGAGATAAATCCATTAGTGGCTCATGCAAGGATAAGTGTGGAAGCAGTGTAGGTTTTAACCCTATATAGAAATTGCTTGCAAACGAATTCTTCTAACAAAAAAATATATAATGGTGAGAACATAAAAATATATATATACATAGATATTTTCCTCCTGGATCCCAAAATCGGGACTACCAAATTAATTTTTCATTACATTCCTTTCAATGTTACAATACATATATATACATGTTGAAGCATTCATAAACCCCAATCCACTAACTCTGGGTTAGAAAATAACCGTAGTTCCCTTGACTAGATCTACAAAATACCATGGGTAGAAAACCATTATGCCCAAAACCACGCGCAAAATTGTCCAAAATTTATTTTGGGGCCAGTCGTAGAAAGAATATAAAACATACCCAACAAGCAGCATGAGGATTGGCCGTCAATGTGGAGAATTGATGAGGTTTTGCAATCAATGCCAAAGGGGGAGATTGTTGGACAATTGGCATTGGCTCGTTGGCTAGTGGCAAAGAGTGTGTTGGCATTGATGTCAACGACTATGGAGGAGATGTGTTGGACAATTGACATTGTCAGCAAGTGTGTTGGCATTGATGTCAACCAAACTAACATGGATGATGGTGGAAACAAATGTGTTGGAATTGATTTCCACTGGGCTGGTCCTATGGTCCCTACAATCTCTTGTAGAGAATCATCATAGTTGTAAGATTAATAAACAATCCATCATATGATGAATATGATGGTTAGGGAGACCTAGGCTTTGGAGGCATTTTTGCATCAAGATTTTAGCTCAAATGCTCTTGATTATGGCATATTTGGATAATGCTTGGAAAAAGCCTTCCAACGGTATGTGGTAGTCCACAAATGGTCCCCTGGATCAAAAGTTTTGGCCAGTCAAAGTAAGGACCTCAAAGCCATAGTAGAAGTGCTTGGAAGCTCGAAACTTTATTAACAGGTGTTACAGTATTGTTTTGAGCCAGGGTATTGGAAGCAATGCTCAGAAACCCAGAAGCCTGGAGCTTTAATTAATAAGTGACCTATATGGTTTGGAATAGGGCTTGCAAGAATAATACCTGGAAGCCTGAAAGGTTTTGTAATAGAGAGTCAGGCATACCAATGTTGAGAAATGGCAATAAGAAATTATAGTTTAATTTGTCCTTGAATTAAACTGAGAATTAAAATCAAATTCTATTCTCATAGCAACTTGTAAATAGTTAATTAAGTTTAATTAACCTAATTAGCTTAGGAATTTTGAGTTGGAAGTCTTTCAGTAGTCATGTATATGTTCTCCCTAAATTTTAGGGGTCCAATATGAGTTTAAATTGAGTTGGAAATTAGATCACTCAGTTTACTAAGTTAAAGTTCAGTTAAATTAGTTCCAAACTATTTGTAGGAACTAATAGAGAGTTAACAGTCAGTTGGTGCACTAATGCATCCACTAGTGCTACTCCAGTTAACTGAAGATTCCATCATGAGAAACTCATGCATTTCAATTCAGATAAAGACCCAGTTGAGACTAGAGTGCATAGACAATGTACTATCAATGGTATTATTTACTGGAGTGTAAATATCATGCATGCATCAAAGATTGATACTATGTTTGGATTGTGTAGTTTTGGAAGCATGAATTCCCTTTAAATACGGGTTGTTCATCCTAGGAATTATGCAAGAGATCAGGAGTTCGGAGAGTTGCAGAATTGGTTAAGTGCTGGCCAAAAACTAGCTTGTGAGCTGAGAGAGTTGGGCATACTTGTGTGGAATTATTCTAGTGAGAACAAGCTTTGTATCTTCACTCATATTTCTGATGTATGAAATATAGATAGCGGGGTTTTGAGCAGTGGCTTTCCCCATATACATCTTGTGTTATGTGCATTGCTTTATCTTCTTCTTGTTCATATTGTTTTCATTGGTCTATTGGCTTTCGCTGGTTGAAAGTAGAAGTAGATTCTTGTCTTTTGCTTTAGTACATTGCATGAGCTTGTGAATCTATAGGAAAAGCTACATGGTATTAGAGCTAAGAATAGTATACTAGAGGATATTTCGAAGTTTTAAGTTTTGGGTTATAGGTGAAAATTGAATTTGCAATGCATACTTCAAGATCGACAGATGACGTTATACAGTTTGCAGCTCGAGTATGTCTTGGAAGGCAACTCGAATTTTATAGCCTGGAGGTGCTAGAGGATAATGGCTTGAAGGAATTTGTTGATCAAGAAATTCCTAAGCCAACAACATCGATGTTGGGTTGTGTTATATTCTTTCCACGACTAGCCCACGTAGTTAAATAGGGGGGTTAGAGAGGGGTGGAGCCCCCCCCCCCCCCCCCTTCATTGCGCCGATTGCGTAGTGGGGGGGTCATAGGGGGTTTGAGGGGTGCAAGTAACCCCCCTCTATGGGGTCTGGGGCAGCGCCCCAAAAAATTTTGTTTTTTGGACCCTATATTAGGTTGGGCGAACCTACCTATGGTTTTGTGCAAGCTTTTCGCACATGGTTTTCGACGCGATGGTTTTTGGTCCATGGTTTTATACGCGATAGTTTTCAGTCCATGGTATTGGATGCTTCAGCATGTATAAATATGTATTGTAACATTGAAAGGAATATAATGAAAAATCAAGCTGGTAGGCCCGGTTTTGGGATTCGGAGGAAAATCTCTGTGTATATGTGTTTTATGTGTTATGCTCTCGCATTATTTATTTTCTATTTTTTAGAATTCGTATGCAGGTAATTTCTATACGGGGTTAAAACCTACATTTGGTATTAGAGTTGTTTAGGCTTCAAGGGGACGCCTTTTTTGCTGAGGGGTTTTGCTCGAGCCTGTGGTAGACCCTGTTTAGTGGGAGATCTGTAGGATTGATTCTGGTGGTGAAAGAAGATGGCGGGCAGTGGAAAGATAGTGATCGAGAAATTTAATGGTCAGAGCTTTGAGTTATTGAAACTCAAGATGGAGGATCTGTTGGTGGATAAATATCAGTGGGTCGCGGTAGATCCAGGTACTAAACCAACAGGAGTGTCTGATGAAGAATGGAAGAATTTGGATCGGAAGGCTAGGAACACAATACGATTGTGTGTCTCAGATTCAGTATTGCTGAATGTATCAGGGGAAGCTACGACGAAGGCTTTGTGGGACAAGTTAGGGACTTTGTACCAATCTAAGTCTCTAGTGAATAAACTGTTCCTACGGAAAAAGCTGTATAACCTGAGGATGAAAGATGGAGACTCGGTGACAGAACATATGAACGCATTTAATACTGTGGTAAGTCAATTATTATCTGTTGATATTAAAATTTCAGATGAAAATAAGTGCATCAGTTTGTTGTGTTCTCTACCAGATTCGTGGGATAGTCTGGCTATTGCAATAGGTAGCAATGCAACTGCCTTGCAGTTTGATGAAATAGTCGCATCCTTGTTGATAGAGGAGATGAGACAGAAAAATATGGAGAGGCGGAATGGTGATGCCTTGTTTGTACGAGGACGATCCCAAAACAGAAACAAAAATAAGTCATTGAGTGGGAGGTCTAAATCTAGAGGAAGATCTAAATCTCCAAGAAAACCTGTAAATGTGGTGTGCTGGAAATGCGGAAAGGAAGGGCACTACAAAAGGGACTGTAAATCTAAAGCTCCTGATAAAGGAAAGGAATCTGATGATGCTCCTTCTGCAGAGGTGAAAACCACCTCAAATGAAGGTGGGGATGTGTACTTGGCTTCTTCAAGTACACATTTAGATCACGAGGCATGGTTGATTGACTCAGGTGCATCCTTTCACTTCACTCCCCATAGAGAGTGGTTTTGTGAGTATGAGAAATATGATGGTGGTGATGTCTTCTTGGGGGATGACAGGAAGGCTAGAATTGTTGGTCATGAAAAAGTAAAGTTGAAGTTGCAAGGTGGAAGGGTTATAACACTTCTCGGTGTTCTGCATATTCCTGCATTAGCCATAAATCTGATTTTTGTAAGCAAGCTGGATGATGCAAGTGTAAAAACAGTGTTCGAGAAGGATACCTGCAAAATGGTTTGGGGAGCACTAGTATTGATGCAGGGAGTTCGGATTGGAACTCTATACAAGCTGTAAGGTAGCACTGTTATTGGTGGATGCAAAAGTTCTGTGGTTCTTGAAAGTGGAGCATAAAATCTAGTGGTCTCTGGAGAGAAGACCATGATGTGGCATCAAAGGCTTGTACATATTGGAGAGAAGGGCATGGTAGAAGGTATGAGTAATAGCTCTCTGGATTTTGATTTATGTGAAAATTATGTATATCCGAAGCAGAATCGTGTGAGTTTCCCCTCTGGTGGTAAGAGGGCGAAACATATATTAAAACTATTGGGTGTACTTGCCGACTAGTAGGATGACAGTGGTTTGCAG
The DNA here is from genome assembly GCA_031772625.1 of Pinus tabuliformis. NCBI lineage: Eukaryota > Viridiplantae > Streptophyta > Pinopsida > Pinales > Pinaceae > Pinus > Pinus tabuliformis. The sequence continues at coordinate 710,035,278 of CM062806.1, read as the reverse complement.
GGATGTCAGATTTGATGAGGAGAAGGCCATGCGAGTTTCCCTTGAGAGGGAGCTTAAGATACATTCAGATGAGGAGCTTTTAGCTCCTAAGGTTGAGGAGCCTCAAATTGATGTAGAGCAACCACATGCAGAAGATTTGGGAGTGGAGACATCTACTCAAGCAGAGTCTTCCAAAGAGGGAAGAAAGTGCACCAGAGACGCTGAAAGATTGTTGCATGATGCACGAAAGAATGTGGGAGAACCGACTTCTCAGCGTAGGCAGAGGAGGTCACGTGAGAGGTACACTTGAAAGATGGATCTTATGGGCGAATGTGTTGTGATAGAGCCATCTTCCTTTAAGGAAATAGTGTAGCAGCCGGTTTGGGTTGATGTCATGGTGGAGGAGTATGACTCCATATTTCATAACAATGTTTGGGATGTGGTCCCGAGATCGGAGGACAAGTTAGTGGTGAGCTCAAATTGGCTTTAAGAGGTAAAACAAGCTACAGATGGTAGTGTGGAGAAGCATAAGGCTAGATTTGTGGCCCGTGGCTTTTCATAGGTAGAGGGGATTGACTATGATGAGACCTTTGCTCCTGTTGTAAGGTACTCATCAATCAGATCTATATTGGTACTATCAGCACAAATGGGTTGGAAGATACATCACATGGATGTGAAGACAACCTTCCTTAATGGCATGATTGAGGAAGAGGTGTACATAGAGTAGCCTGAAGGTTTTGAGACCTTTGACCGTGAGTCACATGTGTGTCAGCTCAAGAGAGTGTTGTATGGGCTAAAGCAAGCACCTTTTGCTTGGTACACTAAGATAGACAGTTACTTCACTAGGTTGGGCTTCACGAAGAGTGAAGTGAATGCAAACTTGTACCACATAGTGGTGGAAAGTAAATTGTTGATAATTGTACTTTATGTTGATGATCTCATACTGACAAGTGGTGATCAATTGATCAAGTCTTGCAACAAGGACCTTGCAAGAGAGTTTGAGATGAAGGACATGGGGCTCATGCATTACTTTCTTGGCATGGAGGTATGGCAGGGAGATGGGATTTGTTTGTGCCTCAGGGCAAGTATGCCAACGAGATACTCAGGATATTTCGCATGGAGAGAAGCAAACCCATGGAGACTCCTCTAGTAGGTAACTGAAGGAAGGAGGGTGCCACTTTAGGGGAAGTAGTGGAAGCTACTATTTACAAACAACTTGTGGGTTCACTCATGTACTTGGTGAACACACGACCGGATATGTGCTATGTAGTTATAATCAAGCGATGGTTAGGCCTACCAAGCTATATTGGAAGGCGATAAAGCATTTTTTGAGATACCTCAGCAGCACTTCTCAGTATGGATTCTGGTACAGATGGATAGAGGGAGTGAAGCTTCAAGGCTTCACCGATGTAGATTGGGCAGGGAGTCCATCCAACCGTAAAATCACATTAGGAGGGATCTTCAATACTAGGTATGCAGTAGTTTCTTGGTACAACAGAAAACAAAGATCGGTTGCACTCAGTTTGGCAAAGGCAGAGTACATGGCTGCGAGTCAGGCAGCATGTGAGGCCATCTAGATGAGGAAGATGTTGGTTGGTTTGTTTGGTAAACAGATGGATCCAACTGTGATTTATGATAATCAGAGTTGTATCAAACTCTCTAAAAATCCAGTTTTTCATGATTGGTCGAAGCATATTAACATATGATATGATCATCTCAGAGATTGTATATTGAGGCGGATTATGTTGTTAGAGTACATTCCCACAGAGGAGAAAGATGCTAACATTTTGACAAAGGCATTGTCAAGATGTAAATTCGAGTTTCACAGAGACAGGATCAGGGTAGCTGATAATCCCTTTCTTGTTGAGAGGGAGTGTTGAGAAATGGCAACAAGAAATTCCAATTTAATTTGTCATTGAATTAAACTGAGAATTAAATCGAATTCTATTCTCATAGAAACTTGTAAATAGTTAATTAAGTTTAATTAACTTAATTAGCTTAGGAATTTCGAGTTGGAAGTCTTTTTGTAGTCATGTATATGTTCTCCCTAAATTTTAGGGGTCCAGTATGAGTTTAAATTGAGTTGGAAATTAGATAAGTTGGTTTACTGAGTTAAAGTTCAGTTAAATTAGGTCCAAACTATTTGTAGGAACTAATAGAGAGTTAATAGTTAGTTGGTGCACTAATGCATCCACTAGTGCTACTCTAGTTAACTGAAGATTCCCTTATGAGAAACTCATGCATGTTAGTTCATAGAAAGACCCGATTGAGACTAGAGTGCAGGGACAATGTACTATCAATGGTATTATTTACTGGAGTGTAAATATAATGCATGCATCAGAGATTGATCCTATGTTTGGATTGCACAGTTTTGGAAGTATGAATTCCCTTTAAATACAAGTTATTCATCCAAGGAATTACATAAGAGATCAAGTGTTTGGAGAGCTACATAATTGGCTAAGTGTTGGCCAAGAGCTAGTTTGTGATATGAGAGAGTTGAGCATACTTGTGCGGAATTGTTATAGTGAGAACAAGCTTTGTATCTTCACTCATATTTATGATATATGCAATACATATAACGAGGTTTTGACCAGTGGATTTCCCCAGATACCTCTTGTGTTATGTGCCATTGATTTATCTTCTTCTTGTTCATATTGTTTTCATCGATCTATTGGCTTCCGCTAGTTGAAAGTAGAAGTAGATTCTTATCTTTTGCTTTGTAGATTGCATGAGCTTGTGAATCTACAAGAAAATCTACAAGCAGTGGGACCAACAGGTGGAAGGTGTGCCAAGCCCGGAAACTCAAAAGAAGAGGAGCCTATAATAGCCTGACAGACCCATGAAAGATTGTACCCCATCCAGATTCTTAGGAGCTACCCACTCCATGATGGCCCTTATATTCTCTCGATCTACTGCAATTCCCTCCTTGGAGACATCATGCCCCAAGTAAAGTACCTCAGTATGAAAGAAACTACAATTGCTAAACTTAGCATGCAACTGATTCTCTCTCAACAATATCAACACTATTGCTAAATGTTCAACATACTCTTCCTCATTTTTAGAATATACCAATATGTCATCAATGAACACAATAACAAACTTATCCAAATACAAATGGAATACGCTATTCATTAGGCACATAAATGTAGTTGGAGCACTAGTCAAACCTAATGGAACTACAACAAACTCATAATGCCCATACCTGCACTATACAATTGTCTTATAGATGTCTTCCTCTTTGATGTGTACCTGATGGTATCCAGATCTCAAATCAATCTTAGAGAACACTATTTCTCCTTTCAACTGATTGGACAAGTCATCGATCCTCGATAATGGGTACCTGTTCTTGATAGTCACTTTTTTCAATTGCTTGTAATCAATGCATAATCTGAGAGTTCCATCTTTCTTCCTCACAAAAAATACTGGTGCACCCCATGGTGATACATTTGGCCTAATGTATCCCTTGTCCAACATTTCCTTAAACTGCAACTTCAACTCTACCAACTCAGGTGTGCTCATCCTGTAAGGTGCTTTTGATGCTCAAGCTGCCCCTGGCACTAACTCAATAGAAAATTCTACCTCCCTATAAGGTGGAAACTCTAAAATATCCTCAAGAAATGCATCCTTAAACTGTTATAGAACTGGGTACCTGCTCAACACATCTGCATCCTCAACTTCCTTACCCTTGTCACAAGAAATGTGCACTGCAAGTAACTTACACCTTTTCCTATGACTGCACTTTGCCTGCATAACCGTAACCATCCTAACTGATGTGGGTTTCTTCTTACCCTGTAAGACTCTTGGTTCTCCATTTTCATCTAAGCACTCAATAGATTTCTCATAACAATCCACCTTGGTTCTATGAAGATACAACCAATCCATGCCCAACAACATACTATATGATCCAAATGGTAATACATTCAAATGTGTTGTGATAGGCATACCATTTAAATCAAATGCACAAGATCTTATGCAATCATAAACTCGCTTCTTTGTATGTGTAGCCAATTGCACTAACCAATATTCTGCATGCAATTCCTTACTCAAACCACACTTATCCACCAAGTCATGACTAACTGTTATAGACATATTTGGGCACTGCAACCCAAATCACATATGTCCATAAACCAAGGGCTTCTAAACCCCTAAAAGTGTTGTTTCATACCCTAAATCATCAAGTTCAACTGATTACATCATTTCCCAGAAGTTCTCCCTGAAAAACTGCTCAGAACTGGTCAAAACTAGATCATCTCACCTGCTCCATGGCCAGGGTGCGATGCATCTCACCTTGTACACACGGGAGGTGCGATGCATACTAAAAAGGCCTTCTGTAGGGTGCGATGAGCGAGAATAGACAAATGGCAGAGATAGTTTGCTAAGTGGATGATCAAGGAATCTTCTAGAAACTTCTCATATGACACTTGCCTCTCAGAATTCGCCCAGGGATGAGTAAGAGATCAATGAAATCTCCAAGTGGAACCAAAAACTATTAGTAGAATGACACTAATCAAAAACCCATAGCTGACTCACACCTCTGCAAATATCTATATATGGATCCCTCATCTTAGAGATCCAGGGGCTGAAGGCTGGAATTTTGTAATTTGCAAGGAAGTGATGTTGGTTTCTCTTTGAAGACATTGTTGGGTGATCTTGCTTTGTATGAGGTGAATAGGGCTTTCATGCTGGGAGGATGGTGCTAGGTTAGACCAAGTGGTTGTAATTCTCTCTTCTACTACTTCTATCAATAAAGCTATTTGAGTTTTCCTCCATATTCTTGTGTATCTCTGAATATTGTGTTGATATATGCATTTGTATGGTCAATATATATCTGATCCTATATTGTTTACAGTGATAGATCTCTATGATTTGATGGTATTATGCTGCTTTGACTCTACAGGTGCTCTTTGAAGCGGGACAAGTAAGGAAGGAGTGGCGAGATTCTGTCAAAGGGGAAAGGAAACAAGCAAGGAGCCAAGCAAAAGACTGAGGTTGGTACTCTCTGCTTCTTTCTCATCTATCTCTCGTAAAGGAAAACACAAATGACTTTAGTTTGTTTGTTTCTAAGATAGCTACCCGTCTTAGTGGGACTAGCAGCTCTGAATAGACACTAGTTTTCCCAATAACACTAACATAGCTATAATTAGGTCTAGTGTCAATAAAAATAGAAATAACTTGATCACAAATCTTACCGTCCATCTCAATGATAGATTCCTGATGGTCTTCCTGTTTGTTATCCAATGCTGCATAAATACGAGGAACACTCTGACCAACGTCCCCAACAATCTGTGCCTCTTGTGCATTGTATATCTGAGGCCTACCACCATGATTCCATGGACAATCTCTCTTAAGATGCTCCTTACCACATGTCCAACACTCCAACCAACCAGTACCATTACCTTCATGTTGTTGTTGTGAACCATGTCCCTGTCTAGTTACATTGAACCTCTTTTGTGGTGCCACATTTTCTTTCTCATCTGCATTCTAAGGCCTTTTCCTTTTTGGCTACCATTTACCTTTAACTTTGTCTTTTCCCTTCCATCCTTGCTAAGATTCATTCTTACGCTTTGATTTTTCATAGAAGTGCTTCAATTTCCAAATAACTTCCTCAAGTGATCGAGGCTCATCATTCTCACTCTGATCTCTAAATGCTAATGGCAATCCACTGAAAAATCGTTGAACTTTAGCCTTCTCATTTGTAAGATACGGTACATACCTCAATAGCTCTAGAAATTTGGTCATGTACTCTTCATCTGTCATTGATCCCATATTTAGCTCATAGATATGTTTGGCCTTGATTTCGTAGTACCTTTCTAACAAGTATTTCTTCTTGAAAAGCCTCTTGAACATGTGCCAAGTCAAGTCATCAGTCTTGATGTCTCTAACCTGCTTCACATCTTCCCACCAGATGTCTGCTTTACCACTTAGGCTGGAGATAGCTACTCTGGCCTTCATATTATCTCTGTAATTATGCAACTCAAAGAACTTCTTCACCCCAAGTATCCAAGCCTTTGCATCTCCCGACTTCTTCACATCTCCATCAAAAGTAGGTGGATTTGCTTTCTTAAACACATCTGGTAAGTATCCCCTATCAATCCTACTATAATGATGATAACGATGACGATCATGATGCTTATCATAACCATAACTAGAATAATACATGTATCCATCACCTCTCCTATTTAGAGTATCCAAAAATCTACCATCTCTAACTATATAATCTATATCTGACCTGTGACCACCATGAGACCTACTGCCATATGCCCCATTAGTTTTGTCATCTTGTCCATGGCTGATCCGAAGTGGCCCTTTTCACTGCAATTCTGACAAACTCTGAATAAGTATTGCATTTACCTTTGCTTGTTTCTGTCATGCCTGTATGATTATGTCATTATCTTCCTTACAACTCCTTATTTTTTCCTTCAAGCTTCTCAATGTGTCCACGAAATCAGAAGAGTGCCCAACACCCCGCTGCTCATCTGACTCATGGGGAGAGTCTTTGTATTCTACCATCTTGCTAGACATTTGATCTCTTTCGTGCAAGGTATACCATGTCAGCTAAATCAAATCACAATAAACCAACGTACCCTAGTATAACTCGGTGAGGACACCTTGTTTGCAAGATCAACAAATCGGCATGATACATGTATAACATAATCATAACAACATAAAGACATGTAACAAATAAGTGCATGAACACCTAAACATCATTCTAGCTAGAGTCTAGTCATCAATGCATGACCATATCAATTACACCTATCATGACCTCATCCATGACAACTAAAACCATTACGCCATTGTACACATGGCCACATGTGTAAGAAATGCGTAACCAACCACACACATGCATAAACACATGTAATCAAGAATAACGAACAACACTTGTAACCAAGCCTACAAGAATGATACATGTAACCAAGCATACAAGAACGTAACCAAACATATGAGAATGTAACCAAGCATGAAAATGATACATGTAAGCGACATATAACAACATGTAACCAGTCATACATTCATGACAATGCATTCCACAATAGCAACATCAACTTCCACATGATGAAATCACTACAACCATAATCAACATTATGCAAAAGCAACAAGCACACGTAATGAAAGTGTAAGAGATACACATGCAACTGACATGCATGCATGACCAATACACAAACCATCCAGTCTGAGGGGTGAACCATGCTTTGATACCACTATGTAACACCCTCCTCCCACATCTACCCAAGAAATTGGCCAAACAGGGTAAACATGTGATGAGAGTCTACTATGGTTGGATCCGACCTCTTATGTGACCTTAACGAAATGGAATCGATAGAAACACAATACACAGACTTTCCACATCAACTACAGGACCCTTGAGAACCAAGCCAACACTTCAGGCAGCTTGCCTTTGGGTCCCACTGGATTTTTTTTATCACTTGTCCTTTGGTCGCTCTCATGCTATAGGCATGTTAGTGTCCAAGGACCTCTGGACGCTCTCACTGGCCTACCAGCTAGCGTCTAGGGACCAATTTGTCCAGTTTTGTTCCAGCGTCCCTGGGATTTGAGTCACTTTTTCAGGCTCAGAGCATAGGTCACTACCCAAAATTGAGTGTCACCTCCATAACAGTAAAATAACAGAGAAACAATGATACTAAAGCGAATATCTGAACAAGCCCTTAACCAAACCTCTACTAGCCATGACAGGCATTTCGTCAAACATGTCACAAACATGTATACAGGTGTAAACAACAAAATTAAGCATAAGGATCTCATACTTATCTAAGAATAGCTAAGGACCATTGTTCCCTCATATAATTTGTTGCATTATCATCCATTAGGACATAGATACATTGTTCATCCCATTACAAGTAAAAACATGATGAGAGCCATACATAGTCTCTATCATAAAACACATATATAACCAACATAATAGTAGCAGAAATACCAATGAAATTACAACCATATGATACACATATAAACTAGTCCAATACTCTTGGAAATAAAATTTCATTAATGATGCAAAATCCAAACTGGGGATAGGACTTCCACGTTCCATCCTACCATAAAATGGCTTAGCCAAATCTCTTTTCAACCATTCACCCTCATGCCATATTCCAAGCATGAATGATCTGATATGATCATATATTAAACACTGATGTAGAGTTGATTAGCCTTTAGTGAATTGAATGAAAACCAAAAGCACGGAAAACGAGGAAAACTGTTGGAACATAACACTTTACGACAGTTGATAAACCATAAGAAAGATGCAAAACTGAAGTATAAATAGCAAAAACACAGATATACTAGACAACGATATTGATTACGGAGTTCATCCCTGATGGATTACGTCTTCGAGTCCGCTTTCAAGATGGGCGACCGTTTTATTCGGAATGAGAAAGAAGAAGTGGGTTACATAGTGAAAAGACCAGACTGAATTTGCCTACAGGAAATTTTGACCCTTGTCAACAGAGATCTCTCTGAACTAGCTTTCCAACACCGCTCACGGTTTCTCAATTTGATTCTCAGTGCTCCCGAAATCCTGAAAACAAAACAAACTATATCTCTCCAGAATTTACACACAAAACTATAAACTCACTCTCCTGTTCTTCAATGAACAATTCGCCTATTATAGGCTTGCAGATGCATAATAACCTCTTTGGCTACATTCAGGGATGAACTTGCTAGCTTCTTGGGTCGAATTGGTTGAGTTTAATGGCAAATTGCCACCTTAGGTTCATAGTCATGGTCATTGAATTAATAAAACCAATAAAAACAAACCAAAACCCATAAATAAACCATATAATAACCCGATAACTGCAACGGTTAGCCTAACTGAGCGAGAAAGGTCAACTACCTGCATGTGATTAGGGCAGATGCGGTAATGGTTATATTGTTGGCATTTTCCCCGCGTGGTTATGCATACCTGTCACATGACTTTCGGGTATGCTAACCATAACCCTGATGTTTTTTGCTAACTCTGCGCTCTGGAACCCTAACCCTACCTTTAACTGTTCACATGTGACCATCACAGTAAGGCTCTGATGTAGTCAGCCTGCGGTTGACTCTGATTTTCACACTTTATAATGTTTTCCATAGTGTTTATTGGCCTGAGAGGGTTTGTAGACTTAGGATTAACGTTTTAGATCATAGTTTTGAATGCATAGTGGTAGGGATTTAGGTAATGGAATTGTAAAACATGGATTTTTTAATGTTTTTCAATGTATTTTTAATACATAGGTGTAATGTATTAATACATGGATTAGAAAGGCAGTATGGATGTTGAATACATGGATTTAATGTAGGATTAGGACTAGGACTTAGGTTTAATGGTGTTTTGGCATAGGTTTTAGTTTTTTAGATGTAGGATTAGGATTGTAGGTCTAGAATAAAAATCCTTTTACAATCTTTCGTCACAATGTGACACAAAATCCTATGCGACGACAAAACCCTGCACACATCGTTGATTCCAGTTGTCTTTGCAACGACAACCTTGATGACAAACTTATGCCTCGGATGACACCTTTTGTCGACACATCAACCTCTGCTACAGAGGACACAACCATGTCGACACCAATCCTGTTTGTCGAACGACAAAACAGATGTCGTCGATAAAACCCTGGGGAATTGCCGATGAACTCCATTCGACAACCAGGCACTAAATCCATATCAAATGAATGTCATGAAACCGTAACATTACCTGAATTGAAGTGACGAAGACACTGAACAACACCCATGAATGTTGATGATGACACTTTGAACACTTGTGCATTTGGATCGATGGATCCTCCAGATCATTCCTCTCCACTTCAAAGCTTTTGGACCGCAAAAGTTTGACTAATTAAATAGTCAATGATGGTAGAACTCCCTCTCTTTCCACATTGACCTAATGATGTACGAACACATTTGATCAATCATCTGCATGCGATGACCCTGATGATGTTGACCATGATACATTTTGATTTGGTGACCTGTTTCTTCCATCCGCAGTATGGCCAACTTGTGATGATGGGCAAACAACTTGTTATCAACATGGCAACTGTATTCTTTCCATGAAGAATCATAAGTTAGTGATTCAAAAACATCTTTGAAAACAGTGTTTGTATAACTTTGTTCAATACATCTAATTGGTATCAACAATCTACTTTCTGGAATAACTGAAATATTCAAAGGCTCCTTTGATTTTGACTTCACATCAATTACTTGAGTTGATTTACTTTCCTGTTCACTGATTACTAAGTGAGATTTTTGCCCATAACTCATCCAGCTGTGATGAAAAGACTGTTGCAACTTAGTTCGATTTTGAAAGTATCTAAGTAATTGTTGATTTACTTTAATCACTATGTCTATTAACTGATATTTCTATTGACTTTCACTTTCAGTTAATGCATTAGTTTTCAAACCTCAGTAAGGAAACTTTAAATCTACTTTTGAAAATGCTTTGTCATAAAAACTTATAAACTTCCTCTCCACTTGAAGAGAGGCTTCATTACTTTTTAAAGCATGAAATAATGATGCAATACTAAATAAATGCGATAATGACTTTCCCCAATACTAACCTGCACCCCTGAAACTGAAAATAAACATACCATCTGAAACAAGTCTTTGCTTAGACTCACATGTACCATTCCCTGCAATACACTGCTGATGATGATAACTTCTATAATTCAGTTGAATGAATGAATTGAGATTAATTCTGTCTTTAAGAAGATGTTCGTAGGACATTGTTGCTTATCCTGTTCATGAATAAGACTTATTGGAAAAGAATTAACCACCTTAACCAATTGGTCTATAAACTGAATCTCACATATTGAACAATCAACCTGTTGTTGTTCCTTAATAACCATGAGTACATACTTACTTGAACTTATAAACTGCTTAACTTGATTCAAAACAATTAAATCCAAGTTTGATTTGACTTTGTGTGCCCTAACAATAAATTCAACCCCTTCTTTCTTTAGGTGATATTTATGTTCTCTTCTGTAAAAGATTGCATCTCTATCATAAAGAAAAGGACTCCCTAAGACAACTCCACAAATGTCTACTGGGACCACATCTACTTCCACTTCACCAATGAACTTAGATGTAATTGCAAATTTTAACTGACATTGCTTTGTGACATGTATTTGAGTTGATTGATTAATCCAACCTAACGGATATGGTCTTGGATGATTATGTGTTTCCAATCCCAACTAATTAACTATATGTTCAGATATTAAATTTGCTTGTGGTCCACTGTAAAACATTATATCAATATTTGTATTCTTGGCAGCTATCCTTATGTGGAAGAGTTCAACTCATTTATCCTCATGTGGAGGATTTATGTTTGAAGAAGATACATTAGATTTCGAACTTGAACCAGTATCAGAAGTTTTACCTAACGTAACCATGGCGGTTATTTTCCGTTCATCACCTGAATCTAAACTGAGGTCTTGCTGGACTACTGCATTGGCCTTCTTTTCATCCTTTGCCTTAAGGAACTTTTTGGGCTTAAGTTCTGGATGAAATTTCCAGCACTTTGATTCATCATGACCGATTCTCTAGCAATGAGAACAAGTAGGTATTTCCTTCTGAATGATCGCTGATTTCTTCCTCTTCGAAATGTTCCCCTTATTGTCTCTGGATTCTCTGTTTTCCATCTCTTTGTATGACTGAGATGAAAACTTGAATGGTCTACCACCTGATTCAATATATATGGCCTGAACACACACCTTGTCAAAATCATCAGGATTAAACATTAATAAATTATGCTGCAAATATGAATGTAAACTGCTGATATATTTTAACAAAGTTTCCCGTGTATCCAATGAAATACCAAGCGCCAATGCTTTCTTCCTGAACTCCTGAGTAAACTCCTAAACACACTGCCCTTACCTTGTCTCAAATGCTGCCAATCAATAATAACTTTCTGCATGTATCCTAAAGGATATAATTGTTTCCTAAGAGCTTTCAAAAACTTAGACCATGAAGAGATAACTTTTCCTGTTTGCTTTACATCTAACTGAGTCTTGCTTTCCCACCAGATTAATGTTGTTCCCCTCATTCTAAGTGTAGCTAACTGAATTTTAGTTTTGTCTTTAGAAATGTTTTGAATGCAACAATACACTTCTAATTGCTTTATCAAGTTATCTAACTTTTCAGGACTCATTTCACCATCATAAATAGGTAACTCAAATTTAACATCAAGTTTCAAAAGAGATGACTTCTTAGGTTTCTTATCCGTTTCAGATGTTGCACTGGAAGAAGAATAAGAAGAAGAAGAGGATGATGGAGATGATGGAGGTGAAGGAGGTTTATCATTCTTTCCTTTACCTTTGTCCTTCTTCGATGCCTTTGAAGAGGACGTTGTATCTTGCGCCTCCTTATCTTCGTACAATTCTCCCAACATCTGCTACATAGTTAGGAATTCCTGATGAAACTATTCCTCACTCATCTTAGTCTCAATGTTTTCTCCTACATCAGATCCTAACATGGTCTCTTTCCAAACGACTCGTCACTTTCCAATTTCTGGATCGATCTGCTCAAGGATTCCTTCTCCTCGTTGCGACTTAGACCTGGTTAACATTCAAAGGCAACTCTACAAACAAAAACCTGCTCGAATACCAAATTATATGATCTGATATGATCATATATTAAATACTGATGTAGAGTTGATTACCCTTTAGTGAATTGAATGAAAATCGAAAGCATGAAAAATGAGGAAAACTACTGGAGCAGAACACTTTACGACAGTTGATAAACCATAATAAAGATGCAAAACTAAAGTATAAACAATGAAAACACAAATATACTAGACAACAATATTTATTACGGAGTTCATCCCTGATGGACTACATCTCCGGGTCTGCTTTCAAGATGGGTGATCGTTTTATTAGGAATGAGAAAGAAGAAGTAGATTACACAGTGAAAATACCAGATTGAATTTGCCTACAGAAAATTCTAACCTCTGTCAACAGAAAGCTCTCTGAAGTAGCTTTCCAACGCCGCTTACGGTTTCTCAATCCGATTCCCAGTGCTCCCGAAATCCTGAAAACAAAACAGACTATATCTCTCCAGAATCTGCACACAAAACAATAAACTCACTCTCCCTGTTCTTCAATGAACAATTCGCCTCTTATAGGCTTGCAGATGCATAATAACCTCTCTCGATGCATTCAGGGATGAACTTGCTAGCTTCTTGGATCGAATTGGTTGAGTTTAATGGCAAACTGCCACCTTAGGTTCATAGTCATGGTCATTGAATTAATAAAACCAATTAAAACAAACCAAAACCCATAAATAAACCATATAATAACCTGATAACCGCAACGGTTAGCCTAACCCAATGGGAAAGGTCAACTGCCTGCATGTGATTAGGGCGAATGCGGTAACGGTTATATTTTTGGCAGTTTCCCCGCGTGGTTATACATACCTGTCACATGACTTTCGGGTATGCTAACCATAACCCTGGCGGTTTATGCTAACTCCGCGCTTTGGAACCATAACCCTGCCTTTAATTGTTCACATGTGACCATTGCAATCAGGCTCTGATGCGGTCAGCTTGTGGTTAACTCTAATTTTCACATTTTATAATGTTTTCCATAGTGTTTATTGGTCCGATAGGGTTTGTAGACTTAGGATTAATGTTTTAGATCATAGTTTTGAATGCATAGAGGTAGGGATTTAGGTAATGGAATTGTAAAACATGGATTTTTTAATGTTTTTCAATGTATTTTTAATACATAGGTGTAATGTATTAATACATGGATTAGAAAGGCAGTATGAATGTTGAATACATGGATTTAATGTAGGATTAGGACTAGGACTTAGGTTTAATGGTGTTTTAGCATAGGTTTTAGTTTTTTAGATGTAGGATTAGGATTTTAGGTCTAGAATAAAAATCCTTTTACAATCTTTCTTCACAATGTGACACAAAATCTTATGCGACGACAAAACCTTGCACGCATCGTCGATTCCAGTTGTCTTTGCAACGACAACCTTGATGATGAACTTATGCCTCGAATGACACCTTTTGTTGACACATCAACCTATGCTACTAATGACACAACCATGTCGACACCAATCCTGTTTGTCAAATGACAAAACACATGTTGTCGATAAAACCATGGGGAACTGCCAATGAACTCCATTCAACAACTAGGGGCTAAATCCATATCAACTGAATGCCATGAAACCATAATATTACCTGAACACTGATCATAACCCATATTGTTGAAACTGAACTGAAGTGACGAAGACACTGAACGACACCCATGAATGCTGATGACGACACTTCGAACACTTGTGCATTTAGATCGATGGATCCTCCGGATCAATGAATGTGGGACTCAAACCAAAATAACCAACTAGGGCATACCGAGGATAAACCACCTCACCCTCATCAATAAAAACCAGGCTTTACCACAATCCATCTAGGATCACCAAGCCAACACAATAATCGGGTGGCTAAGGAGACCGCTATTTATGTGGAGGAGTCCACTTCTAAGCACACCTAGGACAAAGTGGAATCTGATGTCGAAGGAGGCAGGGGCAAGGAGCAGAACACCCCCTTTAAACTACATAAGCAAACCAAGGAGACAACTTTCGGGCCTAGAAAGAAGTAGAAATCCGATAAGCACTCACACGTTGATCCAATGATCCTCACTGAGGGGGACTTGGATTAAATCGAAGAGAAGGTCCACAAAACCACGACAAAACTACGGACGTAGTTCGAACAACAATACATACATGCGCTAGGGAATGTGCAGAAGGATCGTCATGACCTGCAGATTCAAACAAGATGATTACAAGCAAGCGTTGGATAGGTGAGCGAAATTCAAGTGAGGTTGCAGCAAGTGAGTGTGACTGTGATGGAGATAGATCGGACTCTAGATCTCAAAGTCATACTGTTACCAGAAGGATCCCTATGCGCACAAACAGACGAAGTGAACACCTAGCTCGAATAGATCAAGGATGTGGGTGTCAACCTCGCAGCGCTGCCTATCCAGACCCTCCATGAATTACATTAGGGAGTATCTGACGAGCTCAGGGTCAGGGAGCAGCGCGCGCTGCTAGTAATCAGCGAAGTGAAGACCAACAATGAGCAAATATTCGTAGAAAAAGTGCAGGTGCTCAAGGAGAAGGAAGAAATGGCCACACGCAGCCAAACCTTGGAGGCAACCATTACACAGGCATGTAATGCGCTGCTAGAACTCAACATTCCCGAAGATGCAACATCAACAACAAAGATTCGGAAGTTGGTTGCCGCAGTCAGGGAATCAAAGGAGGAAATCAACCGAGTCCGATTTGAGTTACAGATGCAGATCTCCAAATTGCAGTTAAAGTTGCAACCAACCATGCCAGAAGTCTGGGAGTAGTGCAGCGCAACCATCAAAGAGGGAATGACCACTTTAGATGCAGCAGTCAAGGATTGCACAGATCTCTTTGAGTAGGCAATGGAACTATGGACATCCCTACAGGAGGACCCAACTTTACAGAAAATTGGTACAGATATCAGGGAGAAGAAACAACAATTTGACAAACTTACGGTGACTATACGCACTTTGGCGCCAGTCCAGCGCTTCGCTCGATTGACGAAAGGAAAAAACTTGCAAGCACAAATTGAGAAGCTACAAATAAAAGAGGCCATCTTGAAGGCTATGACACAACCATGGACAGAGGAAGCTAGCCAGCTCACTTTAGCAGTTCAGGAAAAATTGAAGACTATCCCGCAGAAACAAAGGATGATTGGCCTCGTAGTGGAAGGTCCTACTACAAAAAATTTGGTCAAAGAGGTACAACAGGCTGCAGTGCAGGGTACTATTGATTTGTAGGTGCTGAAGGTGGAGTTTTGTGAACTCCAGGAAAATATTTCCACGCCAGTAGAGTGACTCGAGGGCGAGTCACCCAATTTGTGTTGGGGGCCTGTTGGGATAGGGTCCTTGGGGTCAAATTTTGAGTATAAATTAATATATTTTTGTATAAAGTGTAAAGTCTCCACGAAATGTGGAAGTAGAGCACGAAGCTAGTATGAGTCAAAGGGGATTTAGTCCCTTAGGTGGGTAGGTGATAAGAGGTTTTTGAGACCTGCCCATGGTCTGCAGACCATGGTATTGTAAGAAAAATGCTATATATAGATGAGTCATAGTGAGTCTAAAGAAGTAACTTTTAGGTAATAATCTTTGTAAGGGCAAGAGGCTATGGCAGGAAAGGTTTGTTTCATGTACTTAGGCAAAAGGGGAAGGCTCCTGCAACTGAGTGCGCAGATACCTTGGTAAGTCGTAGGCTAAGTGCACAGGCCCCTTCAACTGAGTGTGCAGGGAAAAGAAGTCTATACTTGAACAATTATACTTAATAAATACTATTTTGAGCCAACTCTGATGCATTTGTGTCTTATTTATTACTTCTATAAAGTTTATGTATCTTCACTCTGTGCTATGATTTATACGAATTAATGCTTATTTACTACACGAAACTAGTAGATCTGTAATATTTATGCATGATAAGTATAATTAGGAACCTTCGTGAAGATTTGGAAGTTGTTTAAAGAGAATTACAGTAATTATATGTTCGGAAGGGTTAAAGGTATGCGAAGGTAGATCTAGGCCCTAAGGACTGCAGGAACCCATCACACAGGCCTCTGGATGCAAAAACCTGGTTTTGTCATCCCCCAATATTGCTTCAGGTGAGACTATAGCCTGCGCTACGCAGGTTGTTGCTGAAAAGGGCCAGCAGTTAGGGTTTTGTTGTTTGGCACAGATAAAGTTGAACCCACGTCAGGCCCCCGTCAAGCCAACAAGGGAAATAACCTTTCATTAATGATGCAAAATCCAAACCTGGGATAGGACTTCCACATTCCACTTGACCATAGAATGGTTTAGCCAAATATCTCTTCAGACATTTACCCTCATGCCATATTCCAAGCATGAATGTGGGACTCAAACCAAAAGAACCAACCATGGCATACCGAGGCTAAACCATCTCACTCTCATCAATAGAAACCAGGCTTTACCATAATCCATCTCAGATCACTAACCCAACAAAATAAACATGTCGTAACATGCTTTATCATGATATCCACCCGATCACTAGGCCAAACAAGCATGGATGCCACTGGATTTCTCCACCTACACCGTGAGGAATTTTCCTATCTCCTAGTCTCTCGAGATTTACCGCAATCCAAACTCAGATCACTAGGCCCTAAATTGAGACCCCCTTTCCATGCTTTACTACATATTCCAAACATGAGATTACTAGGTCCAACGGAGAGCAAACCACCTCTTGGCTTTATCGCATATCTTGCCATTCACCGACAAGGATTCCTAGGCCCACCAAGGCAACACAACCTGGCTTTCCCGTAACCCACAGTCTAGCTCAGGGGTCACTAGGCTAGTGGCTTTACTGTGATCCATAGTCTGGTTCCGGGACCACTAGGCCATGTTCTCTATCATTCAGAGATACACCTCACTCAGTTTCAAATCCGTCCGGCAATCCAACTGAACCAAAACATGAGAACCCCATCACACCATGACTATCTAGAAATGGAATGGCTAGGCAGAAAACATTGTTACACCTGGAAAAAACCCTACCATAACATCAAAAGAACCACATGCAATACCATGCATGCCAAATCTAGCAAGGAAAATACACATGCAAATCGATACCTGCAAAGAATCCTATTGTAGCTGCTTGATCCTGCCTTTCCCTACTTGAGCTTTGCTTCTTCTTGCCTTCTTTGTCTTTCTTGATCCAATGCCAAAATGCTCCAGGAAAGCTCTAAGTGTCCAAGAGTGAGTGAGAGAGAGAGAGAGAATAATGCGAGAGCTCCAAAATTGAACTCACAAAAGGTTACCAACTGGTCGTCATAAGTCTTTTTTTATGAATGGCGCCTCTATTTTCTTCATTTTCCATTATTTTCCTCCTCACTTGCAACCTATGACCTTTCACCTCCTTTTTCTCCTAATTGTTGGTTTTAACCCTGTACAAAAATTACCTGCATACAAATTCTAAAACACAGAAAATAAACAGTGCGAGAGCATAACACATAAAACACATATACACAGAGATTTCCACTGGATCCCAAAACCGGGACTACTAGATTGATTTTTCATTATGTTCCTTTCAATGTTACACTACATATATATACATGCCAAAGCATCCAATACCATGGACCAAAAACCATCGCACCCAAAACCATGTGCGAAAACCATGCACAAAACCATAGGTAGGTTTGCCCCACCTAATTAGGGTCCAAAAAAAAAAAATCGTAGAGGGGGGCTACCCGCCCCCCGTCTAACCCCCCGGTTAACTAGAAAAGCTAGTCGTGGAAAGAATATAACACAACCCAACACTAATTTCCATTATTTTCATAAATAATTGTGCTAGAAATGCCATTTTTCCTTTCCAAAGCCTTAGCCATTGCATTTGCCAATTTCCTTAGCCATAAACAACCAAATGAACATCCCCTAGAATGTCTTGCCCCACATTCAGCTTGGAATAAGTGTCCCATCAACCGTGGTTATTATTTTGCCTTTATTAACTTTTATTACATGGAATTTTCACTAGAGCTGTTACAAAACCCATGATGCAATCATTACAATAATTTTATTTTTCTTCTTTACATCTCTTACATAGAATCACAATTGCATGTCATTATGAAGACCGAACCTAGTTACACTTTACAACGCTCCCTCTTAACTAAGGAGGTATTCATAATGGTACTTGGTCATTCTCAATTTGAAGAATTTATCATAAGAAGAATCAGATTGGTAACCCATTTATTTAGCTTCATATTAACTAACATTGTTATATAGAAAGGCCTTGCCTAACAGCTCTATCCCTCCACAAGATCTGAGCTCAATGGTGAGACCAATGATTTATATACACCCTCATCATTGTCTCTCTCGGAACATACCCCGCCCGGGTTCTCAATGTGTGCTCCATGAGGACTATTCTTATCTTAGGATCCCCAAACCTCAAATAATATTGGTCCTCCACGAATCCTTTTATTTTTGATGCCCTGTCTCATCTTCAAAGAGTATCGGATTCCAAATGTCAAGCCAATCCTCTATTTTGTCTTCCCAAGTGAAGAAAAGAATAATGTGTCTATCTCTCCCTCTTAATTAGGGAGGGAAAATTTACTAATCCCTACAAAAAGAATGTACCTAAGCTCCCTCTTGGCTTAGGAATTTCTTCCAAATAAGAAACTTGCTTCCAGGCTCCCTCTTAATTAGGGACCTACAACAATTCCTCAGGTGGAGATGATGGGATAATGAGATGCTAGAAGAAATCCTTTCTTCGATGTCATTTATTTTATTTGTCAAGGGGTCTTCTTCTTTTGGGGACTTCTTCATAGGGTACATACCATCCATCACTTTCATCCAAGAGTTAGTCATGTCATCAAAAAGTGATTTATCAGTCTACATCTGGCATAACTTCATGTTATGCTACCTTCATCATGCTTTATTATTTGGAAGGGTCTTTCATCCTTCTTGGAATATATCCATAGTTCTTCCCTTTAATAGTCCATCAAATCTTCATGTAGGCATCAACATCCAGCATACATGTTGACACATCTCCTAAAGATATGTGTTTTCAAGGGTCTCTATCTTAACTTCTGTCAGAGTCTTCATATCTTTCTGGGAGATATCATATTCGAAGTTGCTTGGTCTCTTGGATGTTGACTGCCTTTACCATTGTTGCTCATTCCGTGATCTCTTCCTATATTTCTTCACATATTTCATTCCCAGAAACTTCTAATTAGAGTTCCTCAATTGTACCTATTTACCCCATTTTTCATATGAGAACATATTATTTTGATTTCATCTAGTAAATATGTGATCTATGCATTCTTGCATCCTAGGAGGAGATCCTTTCTCTGGTCATGCTTCTTAAGATAGAACATTGATTCATGATGTTTGTACCCATATCACCTGTGAGCATACATACCTCATCTTTCCTACGACTGTTTGCAACAGCTTCGTCTGAATGAAGGAGCCTTATTCTATTGACCCGCTTCCCTGTTATGTCATCATGTCATAATCCTATGAATTCCATTAGTTTAGAACCACTTGTATTTCTTCATGATCGGTGAACCTTGCAACGAATATTCCATTAGAGAATCTAGAGGATCCAACATATCCTATTATGCAAATGTACGATGAGCCTTGTCCTAAATTACTTCTTTCTTCTTCATAAGTATCTTTCAATGAGGTTTTCAAGAGCTATACCCTATATAGCTATAGATTTTTGTCCCAGACATTTTACATGTTACTTATATCATGATTTCTTAATGCTTCTACCATGATTCCATTCCAATATTATTCATCCTATCTTATTTACAAAGCATCCTACCTATACTTTACATAATAGAAGAATATTTGAAGGAGATCATCTCAGTAATAGTAGAGATCTCTCACGTCCTTATTCTTAAGCTTCTTTGTTTATGGTTCTTCCACTTCTTTAGTAATATGGGTTTCTTCTTGATTTATTTTGTTATTGTCCCTTCCAGGACAATCTCTTTTATAGTTCTCGTATTCTTGACATATATAGCACTAAGCCTTAGCCATTTTCTTCTTTTTCTTATGAGGACCAAATTTACCAAACTTCTTTTTCCTTTAGTAATTGTTCGAATCATTTTTCTAGGTTCTTCATTATATTGTCCCTTCAACATGTTTTCTTCTATCTTGCATAGAGTCATTAAATTGTTGAATTGTATAGCTTACTCTTCCTCATTGGACACGAGGTTATCATGTTCATCAGTTAGTGCATTTACAATGATGGATATCATTTCCTTATTAGATACCATCTCTTCCAGGTATTGCAATTGAGTTTTTATTTGAGATGCTTTTGAAAGGCATGAAGATATCCCTTCATCCCTTGATACCCCTTCATCCCTTGATACCTTCAATTTATATAGATCAGATCCAAGTGATATGATATTTATTATTGTACTGCCAGAGAATAACTATATCAACTTATCATATATCTCTTTTGATGTCTCCAGCTCGGCTATGTGAGGAATGAGGGAATCTTTGATAGATTCCTTATGAATCTTTTGAGCCTTTAGATCTTTTTCCATGTATTCAAATAGAGCTTGATTTTTCGTTGGCTTGGAGATTTTTCCATGGACATGATCGATGACTTCATTTACTTCGAGGACTATGTTTATCCTTCCTTTCCATGCAAGGAAGTTTGATATCCTGACCAACTTCTGACTTTCCTGGAATAATGAAGTCATTTTACTAGATTATAA
Organism: Pinus tabuliformis; assembly: GCA_031772625.1. Lineage (NCBI taxonomy): Eukaryota > Viridiplantae > Streptophyta > Pinopsida > Pinales > Pinaceae > Pinus > Pinus tabuliformis. Next base: position 710,014,082 of record CM062806.1, on the reverse strand, counting down.
GAGAAATGTACTTACTTGTGAAGATAGAATCTTCAACTAGATTTCTTTGGTGGTGATGAAGTTGATGCTTCTTAGATGATCATTTTAAGGATAAGAAGGTCCTTCTTTTGGATGATCTTTTTCCAAGTGAAGTCTTTGCTTTAATAAAGAGAATGTTGCCCTTTTTATGACAACACCTTTCGCTCTAATCCTTATTTAGTCTTTAGAAGGCTTCCAATCCTTAGATGATGGACGAATGATGATCTCGAATATGCTACTAGGGTTCTAGTCTTTCTTTTTCCTTCCTCCTTGATGATGATTCAAAGACTTTTTGCCGAAGTATATTTCTTTGATCTATGGTTTCGATAAGATGAAGATCTTGATCTCTTGCTTGGTATTCTTTTGTCTCGCTTTGATCCTTCCTTGAAACTTGATCTTTGTGTGTCTTCTTGATTAGATGACCCTTCTTCACTTTAGCACCTTAGCTTTGATACCATGTTGAAAAATCTAGGGCATCATTGGTTAGGTGATTTCTCTACTTATGATAATTTCTTGTGATAGATTTTTGCTTCTTGATTATGATCTTCTCTTTCTTGTAATTATTATTATGTTCTTCTCATCAAGATAATTACCATATCATGAACAGATAAAGATACAAGAGACACAATATATAGGCTTTTCAACCAGGGCCAAAACCTCCCACTCTTTGAGAGGAAAACCCAAACGAAATTATTCTTATAGATCTTCAATTGAAGAACACCAAGACCATGACAATTACCCTTGACACTACAGTCCTCCCAAGACCAAGTCACTAGCCTCTTTTTTGACATTGCTTCTTCTTCTTCCTCTTCTTGGCTTCATTCATAATCTCGTTCTCAAGAGAGAGTCCTATTATGCTTCTACTCGACTCCTTCTAGCGAGGTCTTCTACCCAAATAAGATCACCTTGATGTAGCTGCAATACTTCAACCTTCTTCTAAAACCTTCATATCTTATGTGTTTGCATGTGGGAGGGTTTTTTTTACCTAAAATAGTCCACAAACTAACTTTGCTCTCCTTCCCTTTTGTTTCGTTGAGATACTGCTCTCTCTAGTATGTTTTTTCGCAGTTATTTGTAGACTTGCTTGATTGAACTTGCTTGCCTCCAAATGAGGCTGAGCACTAGTATATATATGTATTTGTTCATGGCAGTTAGGCCAACATGATCTCTTGTAGGAGGGCCGACGTGATCTCTTGATTTTCTTCCTTCGTTGTAGGCCGACTTGAAGAGGGCTAGTGACAAGGCCATGGAGGATAAATTTACATAGACAAGTGTGACTCTTTACAATGTGTTACATGTATTCATTACATGACAATGAATCTTTATACTTTAATGACTAGATGACAAAATTCCTAAGGTCTCCCAATGGGAGCCTATACTAAAATAAGATCTCTTTCTCATGAAACCCATGATGCAAACATTACAGTAATTTTATTTTTCTTCTTTATGTCTCTTACATGAAATCACAATTACATGTAATTACAAAGACCGAATCTAATTACACTTTACAACACTCCCTCTTAACTAGGGAGGTATTCATAATGGTACTTGGTCATTCTCAATTTGAAGAATTTCTCATAAGAAGAATCAAATTGGTAAACCATTTGTTTAGCATTATATTAACCAACATTGTTATATAGCAAGGCCTTCACTAATAACTCTATCTATCCACAAGATCTAAGCTCAATGCTGGTGAGACCAATGATTTATAAACACCCTCATCATTGTCTCTCTCAAAACATACCCCACCCAGGTTCTCAGTGCCTGCTCCATGAGGACTATTCTTACCTTGGGCTCCCCAACCCTCAAAGAATATCGGCCCCCCACGAATCCTCTTATTTTGGATTCCCTATCTCATCTTAAAAGAGTATCGAATGTCAATTATCATCCCAATCCTCTATTTTGTCTTCCCAAGTGAAGACAAGAATAATGTGTCTATCTCTCCCTCTTAATTAGGGAGGAAAAATTTACTCATTCCTATAGAAGGAATGTACCTAAGCTCCCTTTTGGGTTAGGAATTTCCAATTTTCTTCCAAATAAGAAACTTGTTTCTGGGATTCCTCTTAATTAGGAACCTATAGGAGCTTGTCAGGTGGAGATGATGGGATAACCAACTACTAGAAGGACTCCTTCCTTCGATGTCATGTATTCTCTTTGTCAAGGAGTCTTCTTCTTTTGGGGACTTCTTCATAGGGCACAGGCCATCCATCACTTTCATCCATGAGTTAGTCATGTCATCAGAAAGTGAGATATCAGTCTACATCTGGCATTGCTTCATGTTATGTTACCTTCATCATGCTTTCTTCTTTGGAAGGGTCTTTCATCCTTCTTGGAAGATATCCACAGTTCTTCCCTTTGGTAGTCCATGACATATTCTTGTAGGCATGAGCATCCAACAAACATGTTGACACATCTCCTAAAGATATGTGTTTTCAAGGGTCTCTATCTTTTCCAGACTTTTATCAGAGCCTTCATATCTTTCTAGGAGATATCATATTTGAATTTTCTTGGTCTCTCGGATGTTGGATGCCTTTACCATTGTTGCTCATTCCACAATCTCTTCCTTTCTTTATTCACATCTTTCATTCCTAAGAACTTCCAATTAGAGTTCATCAATTGTAACTAGTTACCTCATTTTTTCATATGAGGACATATTATGTTGATTTCATCTTGTAAATATGTGATCTATGCATTCCTGTATCCTAGGAGGAGATCCTTTCTCTTATCATGCTTCTTAAGATAGAACATTAATTCGCGATGCCTGTAACCATATCACCTGTGAGCATACATACCTCATCGCTCCTAATATTTTTTGCAGCAACGTCCTCTGAATGAAGGAGCCTTATTCTATTGACCTGCTTCCCTATTATGTCATCATGTCATCATCCCGTGAATTCCATTAGTTTAGAGCCACTTGAATTTCTTCATCATCAATGAACCTTACAATGAAGATTCCATCAGAGAATCTGGAGGATCCAACATATCCTATTATGCAGATGTATGATGAGCCTTGTCCTAGATGACTTCTTTCTTCTTCATAAGTATCTTTCAATGAGGTTTTCAAGAGATATACCCTATATAGCTATAGATTTGTGTCCCAGACATTTTACATGTTACCTATATCATGACTTCTTAATGATTTTACCATGATGTCATTCTAATATGATGCATCCTATCTTATTTACAAAGATTCCTACCTATACTTTACATAATAGAAGAATATTTGAAGGAGATCATCTCAGTAATAGTAGAGATCCCTCACTTCCTCCTTCTTAAGCTTATTTGTTTCGGGTTCTTCCACTTCTTTGGTAATATGGGCTTCTTCTTGATTTCTTTTGTTATTGTCCCTTTGAGGACAATCTCTTTTATAGTGCCCATATTCTTGACATATATAGCACTGAGCCTTAGCCATTTTCTTCTTTTTCTTTTGAGGACCAAATTTACCAAACCTCCTTTTTCCTTTTATAGTTGTTTGACTCCTTTTTCTAGGTTCTTCATCATATTGTCCCTTCAACCCATTTTCTTCTATCTTTTATAGAGTCCATAAATTGTTGAATGGGATAACTTCCTCATTTAGAACGATGGAGGTCATTTCCTTATCAGATACCATCTATCCTAGGTCTTGCAATTAAGTTTTTATTTGAGATGCTTTTGAAAGACACGAAGATATCCCTTCATCCCTTGATGCTTTTAATTTATATTGATTGGATCTAAGTGATATGATCTTTCTTATTGTACTTTCAGAGAATAGTTCTATCAGCTTATCATATATCTCTTTTGATGTCTCTAGCTCGGCTATATGAGGAATGAGGGAATCTTTGATTGATTCCTTAAGAATCTTTTGAGCCTTTATATCTTTTTCCATGTATATAGATAGAGCTTGATCTTTGGATGGCTTGGAGATTTTTCCATGGACATGATCGATGACTTCATTTACTTCAAGTACTATGTCTATCCTCCCTTTCCATGCAATGAAGTTTGATATCCCAACCATTCCGACTTTCCATGAAACATGAAATCATTTTACTAGATTATAAGAGAAAAGGTACTTACTTGTGAAGATAGAATCTTCAACTAGATTTCTTTGGTGGTGATGAACTTGATGCTTCTCGGATGATTCTTATAAGGATACGAAGGTCCTTCTTTTGGATGATCTAATTGCATCATTTTTTTATTAATAATTTATTTAATTTTTCAATTTTCTATATTATTGCTATTATTATGATTATTCCAACTTATATATTCAATTTAAATGTAGAATTTAACTTCATACCATATGGATAGGTCGTTATCGTATAAATTGTGGTCCAATTGATAAAATGTAGACAAAAAGAGAATGACGTACAAAATGAAACTCATACAACGTTTGTACGATACGCGTGCAGATTGGAAACAAACGGTGGTTTGAAAACCTCACGCACTCTGAGAGTCAATGAATAGAAAAATTGATGGGATGATGACTGAAAAATATTACATAGTCTAAGGCTTGAAAAATATAAAGCAACGACGAGCAAAAAGCGACTGTCGCTACGTGCAACGGGAGGCCCTACAATAGGGGCGCTGTAGTGGTAGTAGTTGCGGTTGGGTTGGTTACAGTTCAAACCGATAGAGCAGTAAGGGGAAACAAATGTAGAGATAGAGACGGTTGAGGCAACGACAAAATGGTCTGGTGGCAGCTCGTGGGGAGCAGCTATGACAACGACCTAACAACCTGTGAGAAGCCTAACTACTGCAGTGGAGGGGTTCCGATGGGTGACAAAGGTTGCTATTTTTGTTCGTTTTTTTAATTATTTTTCTTTAATAATTTTTTTTTTTAAATTTATATATATAGATATATATAACTCTGACTTTGTTCTAACTTTTTGTTTAAACTATGTTTTATTTTTATTTTTATTTTTCTTTTTCTTTTGCTTCACGACAAATGTTAGTAATGAAGAAACTCCATAATTCCTTTTTCTTTAAAGTGTGGCTAAAGTCTAACCAAAGGCTTCGTTATATATATATATATATATATATTTATGTACAAGAGATATGGTATATATGTTTACAAATGAAGGCCCTGCTAATATACTAGACAAGGTGTCCCTTCACAAATAGTCATGTATTTAGAGACATGTCTCTTTAGCATACTAATCATTATTCATTATTAATTATATTCATAACAATGTCTAGGTGAGTAAGAGTAAGAAGGAAAACCCCCCTAGTATAAAGCTATCAAACAATTAGGGAGATAACATGAATGAGGAAGGCCTCAAGTCTTTCTTCTCATTCTTACTTTGTTAAACCTATGTACGCCATAATTCTTAGCTTCCTCAAGAAGCCTTGAAGCCTACCAATCAGATTTATAAGGGTTGAGAGCTCCAACTGACCCCCAAGATAGATTTTTTAGAGGAGAGTACATTTCGTTATGAGTATTTTTATATCTTAATTGTCAAATGTTTTGTGAAGACTAAGATTACTTAGTCTTCTGTATCAATTTCAAGGAATCCTCTTATGATGATTTTGTATTTCTTTAAGGTAAGATGGCACAAACCACCCTTGTGCAAGCTTGTCTAAAGCTCCATATTGTCACTGCGACAATAGGGCCTCCAAATTTTTTTCCTAACTCAATTTTGGAGCCTACATAAACTGTCATTCCAAGATACCTAGTGTCATCACATTGTTTGCCTGGCTATCCTTGTGTTTTATCTAAGTGTCACATCCTCCTAAGTCAATGTTTTCTAAGCATCGCCACTTTACATTTAGAAGCACCTATGTTATCTTTCCCAAAAATAGGTGAAGCCATAAATTTCATTGACTTAGTAACTAGCTTTATTCACCATGCAACACACACACACAAAAGCAAGAGGAAAAACACGTTCTTTAGCAAAAGCGCACTTCAAGATGAAGAAGAGTTACACTCTAGTTGAGCACACTCCTTCACACTAAACAATTGCACCCTAGTGGAGCGCACTCCTTCATTCTAAGCTAGTGCACCCTCACTTGAGCGCACTCTTTCGACATGAAAACTTGTGTCCTTTCAAAATCATGCATGTGCTTTCTTGTTGCATGTTGGCACACTCCTAAAAAATAGGAGCCCAATTTCCTTCACTAACTAAATCATCCATCCATTGACAAGTGTCGAGCATGCATGGAATGGATTTACATGTAATCTCTTTAAAATTAATCTTGCTAATCATTCTTTCTCATAATCACTCTCATTTGGGTTGAGCGCACACCTTTGGATCAAGGAACTCTTTATTCAAAGTAGGTTTTTCATGTCGATTCTATTGATTTCCTTTGATGTTTTTGTTGTTGATATTGCTTTCCTTGCTACCATTTCACTTCTTTTCAGTTTCATTACTCGCATTTTAGTTTATTCTTGCTTCTACAAGTGTCAATTTGCGATCGCAGGTTGTGACTCTTAACAACTTGTAACCCTTCATATTCTAGTTATGATCGTGACATAATCTATAAGAACTTGTAGATATTCCTCTCAACATTTCTATAATTCTATCTTGTTTATGAAATTGTCCTCTAACCATTCTAAGATAGAGTGTACTTATGGAAGTAAAGGCCTGATTGTTAAATAAAACTATGCTTAGAAAGGCAAGTTTTCCTCAAGAGCGCACTCCTTCGGCACTAAGAGTCGTGCCCTCCTTGAGTGCATGAGCACACCCTGGATCCATGAGTGTTTTGACCTTTGTCTCTTCACCATGCACCCTTGTTCCCTCCTTGTCGTCTTGAGCACATGAGCACACCTTGAAGGCCTAAAGCCTAAACCCTTCATCCCTTCAGAGTGCACCCTTGCTCCCTCTCAGCCTCTTTGAGAAAATAAGCACACCTTGAACTCAAAAATGATATTCCTTCATGCTTTGACAGTGTGCCCTACACCCTTGATGACCTGTCTCTCTTGCTTAAGTGCATGAGCACACCTTGAAGCCTCGAGTGATCGTTGAACTTCCCTTCATGCTCTGACAATGTGCCCCCCTTGTTTTCATGCAAATTTCTTGCCTATACAAGTAACCATGTCCCATCTTTGATAGGCTTATACTCTTAGCTACATTTTATGGCTTTCTGAATATGATTTGCTAAGTTATTGCTTGTAATAGATAAAATATTTCGTGAAGCTAATATTTGTTGCTATGAGTGTGCTTCCATGTACATGTGTTCCAATTGCTATTTTTTTTTACTCTTTTATCATATGTTGGAAGGATGCCTCCTACTACATGTCAAGTGGCCTCAAAATAAGATTCAGAAGAAAGCATTGAGGAAGCAGTAGAAGTTACAAAGCCCACCATTCCTATTCTTACATATACATAGTGCTTCATAAACAAATCCACTAAGGTCACATGGAAATACATCAAAGACACATTCATGTATAAACAATTCTTTGGAGATTTGGAATATTTTGAAGTATACATTAACATCAAGCAGTCCAAGATACATAGGGTTGCATGCAGGTTCCCAGTCATACCATGTGCAAAGGTAATTGAATGGATTCTAACATAGATGGATGATTCAGATGTGGTGCTCCATAGTTAAAGTGGTGGTAAAATTGGCACCTAGTATGGAAAGGACATGCAGACTTATTACAATATTCTTAAGCCCACAAATTATGCCAATAACAAATTCTACACTATATGGGTTGATCTTGACACAAGTGACATAATCAAGTCTTGGTGTTGAGAGCCTTCCAAGTTCCAACACTGCCCATTTGCAATTTACCCAACCAAGATTCTTAGGGATGTGTATCAGTACCTTATTTCTATGTGTTGTAGGTTGCATGGGCGAAAGAACACTAAAATGTTCAAATAAAACTAAATATTTATGCTCAACTTGGTTGCTACCTATGGAAAAATCTTAAACTAGGAAAATATACTTTCCTTTGAGTTGTAGCTTCATGTTGGGTAGGCTAAAGCATCTCTAAGGACAAACAAAGCACTAAAATTTTATATGTCTTCATTTATGTTGGATGGAATTTGTGCATGGTATGCATTCCCGCGAATGTATTGTCACTGGACCCCATAGGACAAGTTCCCAGTTTACTTCCACTATAGGGTGTTGTCAGATTTGAGCTTCATAGGGGCATACAAAAGATTAGCAGAGAATTTCTTTGCAGTCATATTTCAGATGATATATGAGATCAATCCTCCTTACATGACTAATCAGGTGAAGGAGTTATTTCATGATATCACAGATTGGTTTGCTGCGCCAAAAGGTACATATATCAGATGCTTTGGGTGTCATATTTCTCGTCATATCATGCCACGATATGTGACTAATAAGGTGGTCCATCTAGAAGTGGCTTATCGGTTGAACAAAGGGTTGTCAGGACTTCTTCACAAAGGGAAGAAGGTCCCTTGGCCCACTTTCTCTTTGAGGATCATACTGTATGAGATGAAGAGCCACAAGACAAGAGATGAAAAAATAGAAGAGTTGGATTGCTTGCACTTTGCATTCAAAGACTTTCGGGGGTATGACCCTAGAAGAGTGTGAAAGAAACATTGTGACAGGATTGGATTTACTTGGGGATATTCATCAATGACTACTGAAGAAGATGAGAAGGTGAAGAACTATTACAATGTAGTAAGAAAAACACATCCAAGAATTGAATCTAGTTCCCCCCAAGTTCCACTAGCTCAAGATATATAGGTACATGAGGCACCACAAAGAACTGCTAAAAAAAAATACTGCAGCTCCTAGGAAAAGGATCAAACATGATCCAGTGAAAGAAAGTAACAAAAAATGGAGAGTCGATCCACTGAATAAGGGAGCTATTGAAGTTGAACAAGAAAGGAGAGAATTGGAGGCAAATATGCAATAGGAAGAAGAGGAGAAGAGGAAGAAAGATGAAATGCTTAGAAAGCAATAGGAAGAAGAAGAGGAAAGAAGGAGAGTAGAAGAAGAGAAACAAAGGAAATCATAGGAGGAGGAAGTAACACAGGGGTTGGAGGAAGAACAATTGACTAAGGAAATAGAGGAAGAATTGGAGGAATATGACACCATCCAACCCATAGATGGTGAACCGGGTTATCCAACAAAACCTCCTTTTACGGGTGGCCATCTCCCATTTGGTGAGATGAGAATCACACCTCCACCTAAAAATAGAGTCATGGGAATGTGTAATGTCACATTTTATCAGTTAAAGAAAAATATAGTGCAACAAAGGCGAAGATGCTTCCCAAACAATCCTCAGAATCTAGTCTCTGTATCCACAAAAAGGTGATAACTACAAAAATTAGAAGGAATCCCTGGGAAATCATGGTAGCTAATGTTGCTTTTGCTACAACAACACATGATAACTCAGAGTATCTATTTAATGAGAATGCATGATTGAGGAAAGAGTTAGCTACAGTAAAGAAACAGGTGGAACACCTTGACACAGAAAACCAACGACTATCATCCCACAACTTTAATACAACATAATGACAATCAACCATGTAAGAGGAATTAGGGCCAATGGAGGATACCATGACCCAATTGTATGATGAAATTATACTTCGACATGAAGTAGTGGTGCCCCTTTTTAGTATACAGAAGAAAGCACAAGAAGTTCTAAATCTCCTTAAGGTGCCAAACATAGTTGTTGATCAACTCTAGTAATGGGCTGAATATCCAGATGTTCCAAAAAAGTTGGTTAAAAAGGATGAGATTGTCATTGAAATAAAAAAAGTATGGCTAAGGTTCCAACATTATAATTATATCTGTCTTCGAGAACAATCGACTAACACCATTTCTTCCTATAATCGACCACACAATGGATTAGAGTCTCTAACATAGATGCACGGGATGCCTTTAGTGGGATCACCTAGAGAGATAAGTGGCAGGGAAATAATCTTTCAGGAATTGAGGTTGTAGATTGAGAAAATCAAGCAAACATCATAACAAGAAGGATTGGTGATCAACAAAGACATTATTCTACAATATGCGATTGCACCGAATAAAGCTCACATGAAATTGTCATGGCTATGGAATAGTGTAAAATCAAGCTCCAAATCTATATTGACAGAAGCACTGGAGGTAAAGATGTGATTTGCAACAAAATTTCCAGTTCATATCAAATTCATTGCTACGAAATTCAGAGCATGGCATACATACATTACCATTGAGCTCCATGAAGAGGCAAATGACTTGTCTTTTTGAAAACATATTTGCCCTATTAACAATTTTGTCTCATATAGCCACCGTCTTATATGTATTTTATTGTAATAATTTTTATGCAACGAAGTCCAAGAGACACGTGGAATATGAAAATACACATGCTGAATGTAAAGTTTCATGTATAGAATGTGTATAACACCCTCCTCCCACATATACCCAAGTTACCATCCTGCTAGGGTGAACATGTGACAAAGAGTTAATATGATATGATTTGATCTCCTAGATCACCTTAAGGAATTGGAACCAAATACCAACACTTTACATACCTTTCTTAGGTGCTACAGGACCTCTAGGAGCCAACCAATCACTCCAGGTTCCCAACCCATGAGTTAACCTATCTTTTGATTGAACCAGACCCCTAGTTGCTCCTATGACAAGCTCTTCAAGCAACTGAAAGTCTCTAGTTGTTCCCATGACAAGCCATCCATGTGACTACAATATTTGTTAGGTAGTTTTGTGCCAACGACCTTGAATTCTAAGCCACTTTTTTAGGTCTACGACTCAGGCCTCTGCCCAAAACTTCATGAAATTTCCATAAATGATAAATAACAATGAAACAAGGCTACAAGTGAAAAAACTTGAACAAAGACTTGAACTAACTTCTAACATCCATGAAAAAAATTCCGTCAAACACATCATGAACATGTAATATCGGGTCATAACAATAGATCTGAACATAGGGGCTCTCATACTTATCTAAGAATCATCAAGTAGGATTGTTTCCCTCTCATAATATCTGTAATATAATCTTTTAGGTCATACATTCATTATTCATTCATTTACCAATCAAAACATGATGAGAGACACGACTAAGAACTGTCATAAAACCATGCTTATAACCAACATAATAACAATACTAGAACAACCATTAAAGCAACATGATACAAGTACACTTACACATAAAACACAAAAGGAAAGAACTATTATTATCATATATAAAGGCCAACCAAGTCAGGGACCTCCATGTACCACCCGATCATAGATTGGGTTGAACCAAATATTTCTTTCAGTCAATCAACCCCATGCCATATGTCAAGCATGAATGTGGGACACAACAAAACCCACCAATGATTCTTCAGCCTTTTTAGTGTATCCCACCAAGAGATTCCTAGGCCCAAACAATAAAAATACACTCATGCTTTACCATAATCCCGCCATATACTGGTCAAGAGTTCACTTGGCCTCAACAAGCATGGATGCCCCTAGATCTCTCCACCTAAACTATGAGGCATTTGTCATCTCTACCCTCTAGGCTTTACCATGTATCCCGCCATTACCGGTCAAGGGATTCATAGGCCTTGTGATTTTTCCTGAGACCACCCCACTTAGTTTCGAAACCATTCAACAATCCAGCTCAACCAAGTAAGGAAAACCCCTATCACACCATGGTTATCCGGAAATGGCAAGGAAAGGATGGAAAACCACTGTCACACTTGGAAAAACCCATGCCAATGACAACAAAAGAACCAAGTACACACATGCATGTACCATGCATTCCAAAACTAGTAAGGAAATCATACATGCAACTCGATACCTATAAGTAATCCCAATGTAGCCACTTGATCCCATTCTTCCTTACATGATCTTTGATTCCCTTTGCTTCTTTTCCTTCCTTTGCCTTCCTTCCTCCAATGTTAGAGTGCTCCAAGAATACTCTAAGTGTATGAGAGTATGAGAGAGTAGAGACAATAGAGATAGAGCTACAAAACTAAATTGACAAAAGGTTGTGAATTGATCCTTAGAAGCCTTTTTATTAATGAGGCCTCTATTTTCTTCAATTTCCATTATTTCCTTCATTTTCCTCCTCACATGCAACTTGTGACTTTTCACCTTCCTTTTTTCTTATTTCCCATTATTTTCATAAATAAAATGTCAATTAATGCCTATTGCCTTTCCAAATCCTTTGTTATTGCCTTTACCAATTTCCTTAGCCATAATAAACCAAATGAACACCCACACTAGGATGTTTTGCCCAACATTAAGCTTGGAATACGTGTCCCAAGACCTTGGTTATTATTTTTTTTTTATCAACTTTATTACATGTATTTTTTACAAGGGATGTTACAGAACCCACCCCCTTAGGGGAGCACTATGCTCAGTGTTCACTGACACCTACAACTAGAAAAACAATGGAAGAAAAACATACTTCCCATGGAAATTTATAACTTAGATTGATGCAGTATTGATCAACCTGTTGAGAAGCAAACCACCACAACCAACATGACAACCATACTGCTTATTGGAGATTTATAACACAACTAACGACGATATTTATATCCATATACATATATACATATACCAAAACACCACACCAAAAAATATATCATAGATATCTGCTCAAACAACGAATAGAGAAGGATACATAGCCTGCATTTGATCAACCATCTCCCATGTAGCTTCATCACTCCCAAAATGCTTCCATTACACTTTAAGCTGCTCGATTGCTTGGTTCTGGAGCATGAGCATTTTTCTTTTCAAAATACACTGAGGTTTTAGCTGGAATTCTTCTTCTGACTCCACCTTCAATATAGACCAAGAAATCATATGATCAACATATTTAACATACTTCTTAAGTAATGACACATGGAAAAAATCATGGAATTTCATTGTCAGAGGTAGTGTAAGTCGATAGGATACTGGTCCAATCCTATCAAGAATCTATAAAGGCCCACAAAACCGCGGTTCCAGCTTGGCACATGACCAAATCCTCAAGGATCTCTTTTTGGGCTTAATTCTCAAGTACACTTGTTCCCCAACCTAAAACTCCTTAAACACCTTGTGTTGATTTGCATAACTCTTCTGTCTATCTTGTGTTGCCTTTAAATTCTGCTTGATAACCTGGATTTCTTGTTCCATCTTTGCCAACATGTCCAGTCCTATCAATAACTTGTTCACTAGATCACTCCAACTTATGGGAGTATTACAACTCTGCCCATAAAGTGACTCAAACAGACTCATCCTTAGAGAATCTTGATACCCATTGTTGTAAGCGAACTCAACCGGTGGAATATATTCTTCCCACTTTCACTACTGAGGCATCACATACATCTTCAACATGTCCTCCAGTATCTTGTTGACCCTCTTTGTTTGTCCACCTGTTTGCGAATGATAAGTTGTGTTGAAGGCCAACTCTATAACCAAGCCTGCAAACAACTCTTTCCAGAACCTGGAAGTGAACTTAGCATCCCTGTCTGATACAATCTTCTTCAGAACACCATGCAACCTCACTACATCTCTAATGAAGACTTGTGCTACATCATTAGTTGAATAGGTAGACTTTACTGGAATGAAGTGCACTACCTTTGTCAACCTATCCACCAAAGCCATGATTGAATCATGTTGTCTAGATGTTTTCAACAATCCTGTAACGAAATACATGGAAATGACTTCCCATTTCCACTCTAGAATTAGAATCGGTTGTAGTAATCCACCTGGATGCTTACACTATGCTTTTACCTGTTCACAATCCAAGCATCTAGCCACAAACTCTACCACTTCCTTCTCAGATTCAGCCAATAGTAGAACTTCTTCACCACCTTCAATGTCTTTTGGTATCTTGGGTGACCTGAATATGGTTTTGCATGAATTTCCTTTAAGATAAGTTTCTTGAGCTCACTACTGTCCATCACATATATCCTGTCCCTAAATATGACCAAACCATATGCTGTGAGACGATAGTCCACATCCTGATCACCTGTACCCTGTGTCTAAGCTCCATGTACCTATCACCATGCTATCCTGCCTATGATATCGATCCTATAAATATGTCCCATAGGTGCTCATAGCTGCTATGTGATTCAATTATACCCTTCTGCTAAGAGCATCTACAACCCCGTTCTCTTTACCTTTGATGCACTCGCTAATCATGGCCAACCATCTAACTTGTCTAGAATTCTGGTTCGATTGGTAAAATAGATACCTCAATCCATTGTGATCACTCATCAATACAAACCTCCTTCCAAGAAGATAATGCCTCCACATCTTCAATGCATGGACAATCCCTACCAACTCAAGATCATGTGTAGGATAATTCTTCTTGTGCTCATTCAATTTCTATGACTCATAACATACCACCTGGCCTTCCTGCATCAGGACTCCACCAAGCCCTCTCTTGCAAGCATTTGTGCGTACCACACACTCTTTGTCTTGATCTGCAATCTTTAAAACTAGAGCATTTGTCAATAAAAGTTTCAACTGCTAAAAAATTGTTGCACATTCCTCTATCCATTCAAATTTCTTACCTTTTCTATGCAATGATGTAATAAGTTACACAATCCATGAAAACTTCCTAATTAACCTCTTGTAATGACCTGCTAACCCCATAAATGACCTTCATAGAAAATTTTAGGGGCGAATGTTCGCCCTTTGGCAAAATTAAGGGGTTTTAAATTTTTAGTGGGCGAATATTTTGTATCATAGTACATTTTTACAAATCACCTCAAATAGCCCACCTTATTTTAAGGGAGAGGGTAAAAAAGGTAAATTTAGCCCTTGAAATTAGGAGTTACAACCTTCCATTCGCCCATTTTCAGGAATAGGTTTTATTTAAGTGAATCCATTCACCCATTTTCAAGAATAGGTTTTATTTAAGTGAATCCTATGGGCCAAAGGCCAAAATACCATATTTATAAAAGAGGTATGGTAAATTAATAAAAATATAAATAAATGAGAGGTATGGTAAATAAATAAAACATTTTTTATATTTACTCCATAAGTCACCTTATATACATGCAAGGGTGTAAACAAATAAAAATATAAGTAAAGTGGAGGTATGGTAAATAAATAAAACGTCTTTTTATACTTACTCAAAAGGTATGGTAAATAAATAAAAATATAAATAAACTAAACGCATGGTAAATAAATAAAACCTCTTTTTATATTTAGTCCATAACCCTCGTTCTATTTATGAAGGCTCAAGAAAGAGGTTTTATTTAAGTGAATCCTATGGGCCAAATACCATATTTGTAAAAGAGGTATGGTAAATTAATAAAAATATAAATAAACGAGAGGTATGGTAAACAAATAAAACAATTTTTTATATTTACTCCATAAGTCACCTTATCTTTACGATATTTAAGTGAAACCTATGGGCAAAATACTATGGGACAAATACCATGGACTAGATTGTTATTAATACCATGCAAAAAAACATTATTAACCCTAATATTAATATTAATAAAAATAAAAATGTTACATGGTATTGACCCATGGTATTCACCAAAATGGCACATGGTATTGACCCATGGTATTCACCTGGAATGTAGCCTATTTAAATGGGGGAATTAAACCAGCATAGATCCATCTTTACTCTGGATCTACTAACCCCCAAGAGGTATCAAATATCGTGATATGCAAACTAGCATAGAGTGAAAAAATATTTGATCCGATCAAGAGTAAAAATGGATGTTGTAATTTAATGTATGTTAAACATTTTAGCTTGGTTAAAATAAAAATCAACTATTAATTTTATTAATTTTTATAAATTACTAATAGTAATTTTTAAGCTCCAGGTTTATGATAACCCATGGTATTGACCCATGGTAATACCATGGTATTCATGTGAGCATAGACTATTTAAAGGGGAAATTCTATCATCTTAGATCCATCTTAATTCTGAGTCTACCAAGTGCTCAGAGGGATAAATAGATTTATCCCCTAAGAGTGGTAGATGTGGAGTTAAGATGGATATAGGTTGGTTTTTATGATAATGAAGATATTAAATAGACTTAGGAAATTATATTGTAAAAACATCTTAAGGTGAAAGGTTAAAGCATAGACATTAGACAAGTATATTTGTATACTTCTGTTTTAAACTGAAACAAATCCAGGGCTAAAAGGAATGGATTGATTGCACTAGTCATCCTTCTATAACTTTCCAACATATGCTGGAGTAAACAGATTGTAATTTGGGTAATTTTTCTAATTGCAAACAGGAACATACTTGTGTATTGGCAGGGTGGTTACGAGGTCCCTAGAAGTGATGAATTTGAATTTTTCTTGGTTTTATATATAGTATTAGGTTTTTTCTCATGCTTTCTCTGAATGGCACGGGTGAATTTTATCCTACACCCACTAGGTTATCAATATGTAATTTCGGTAATTTTGATTTCAAAAGATATTTTAAAGAAATGCAATGATTTCATTTGTGTATTCAATAAACACAATATTTTATAATTAAGTAAAATATTCGCCATGCCTGGTGAGAGATTCGCCAAAAAATTATATATACATATCATATTATTGATAAAATCGCCTTCCATTTTTCCTATATACCATGGAGATTTGCCCATTTATTATACATGTAAATTTAGGGGGGGGTCTTAAAATTTTCCCTAATGACCTTACCTCATCCACATTTCTAGGAGCTTCCCATTCCATGATAGCCCTCATCTTTTCCAGATCCATTTCTATACCCTCTTTGGAGACCACATGCCCCAAGTAATGTACCTTTGTATCGAAGAAACTACATTTACTAAGCTTGGTATACAATTGATGCTCTCTCAACAATATCAATAATGTTGCTAAGTGTTTGACATGTTCTTCCTCATTCTTAGAATATATCAATATATCATCAATAAATACAATAACAAACTTGTCCAGATAAGGACACATCACACTATTCATCAAGCACATAAAAGTAGCTAGAGAATTAGTCAAATCAAATGGAACTACAACAACCTCATAGTGACCATATGTGGTCCAGAAATTAGTCATGTAAATATCCTCTTATTTGATGCATACCTGACGATAACTGGATCTCAGATCAATCTTTGAGAACATTGTTGCTCCCTTCAATTGATCGAACAAGTCATCAATCATAAACAACAAACACCTATTCTTGATGGGTACCTTGTTCAACTACATGTAATTGATGCATAGCCTGAGAGTATTATCCTTCTTCACAAAAAATACTAGTGCACCCCAAGATGATACACTTGGACTAATGTATCCCTTGTCAAACATTTCCTTCAACTACAACGTCAGTTCTACCAACTCTAGTGAGTTCATCCTATAAGGTTCCTTTGATGTTGGTGTTTTTGTCGGTACCAACTCAATGGAAAAGTCCACTTCCCTGTTTGGTGACAACTCTGAAATATCTGCGGGAAAGGCATCCTAAAATTGTTGTAAAACTGGGTACCTGCTCAATACCTCCTCATCCTCAACATCCTTACCTTTATCACTAGAAATATGTATTGTGAATAACACACACCCTTTCCTGGGATTACACTTTTCCTGCATAGTTGTCACAATTCTATAAGATGTAGCCTTCTTCTTACCCTATAAGATCCGTTGTTCCCCATTGTCATCCAAGCACTCAATGGCCTTGTCATAACAACTCACTTTGGTCCTATGAAGATACAACCAGTCCATACCCATAAGCATACTGTATGATCACAATGGAAGTACATTCAAATGTGTTGATGTAGGCATACATTCAAGTAAAATGCATAAGTTCTTACCCAATGATGCACTCTCTTCTTTATACCTATAACCAATTGTACTAGCCAAGATTCTGCATGCACTTCTTAACTCAAACCACACTTATCTACCAAGTCACGTTTAACATAACTATAGTTAGATCCTAGTTCAATCAAAATCGAAACAACTTGATCATAAATCTTACCATCCATCTCGATGATAGATGCCCAGTGATCAATCTGCATGTTATCTAATGATGCATAGATCCGTGGAATGCTCTGCCCAACATCCCCAACCATCTGCACTTCCTATGCACTAAAAATATGAGGCCTACCACCATGATACTGCGTAAAATCCCTCTTGAGATGATCCTTGACACATATCCAACACTACAACTATCCCTTACCATCACCTTTATTCTACTTCCCTCCAGGATGTGACCTATGTCCCTGTCCAACTACATTAAACTTCTGGTAAGGAACACAATTCTCTTTCTCACCTACATCTTGGGGTCTTGTTTGCTCCGACTGCCATTTACCTTTAGTCTTGTGTTTCTCTTTCCAACCTTGCTGATATTTTTTCCTACGCTTTTACTGCTCATAACAATGTTTCAACTTCCCAATTATTTCTTCAAGTGACCGAGGCTCATCATACTCAATCCAATCTTTAAATGCTAATGGTAATCCACTGACAAATCTTTGAAATTTGGCTTTATGATATTTAAGATACAATATATACCTCAACAACTCCAAGAAATTAGTCATATACTCCTCATCTCTCATCGATCCCATCTTTAGATCATAGAATTCCTTATCCTTATTTCATAGTAGCTATCTAACAAATAATTCTTCCTGAAGAGTCTTGAATTCATGCCAACTCAACTCCTTTGTCCTCATGTCTCTAACCCATTTCACATCTTCCCACGTGGTGTTTTATTTCCCTTTGAGGTTGAAGATAGTTATTTTGGACTTCATGTTCTCTATGTAATCATGTAGCTCAAATAATTTCTTCATCCCGAGTAACCATGCCTCCGCATCTTCTGACTTTTTCAAATCTCCATCAAAGGTAGGTGGCTCGCTTTCTTGAACTCATCTAGAAAATATCCTCTATAATTTCTCCTGTAAGGATGATAACAACGATGATCATGATACCTATCGGAACAAGAACTAGAATAAAACCTGTTTCCATCACCTCTCCTATCTGGTGTATCCAAGGACCTACCATCTCTAACAATGTCATCTCTATCCAACCCATGCCCACCATGAGATCTACTACTATATGCTCCATTAGTACTATCCTCCTGCCCATGACTGATCCTAAGCAGTCCCTGCCTCTACGAATCTGAAAAACTCTGAAGAATAACTACATTGAACTCTACCTGTTTCTCCTATGCCTAAATGATCCTACCATTATCTTCTTTGCAACTTCTTATTTATTCCTTCAAACTTCTTAATGTTTCTACTATGTCAGGAGAGTTCCCATCACCATGATGCTCATCTGACCCATAGGGAGAATCTCGTGAACTATAGTCTACCATCTTACTAGTCATCTTTGATCTTCTTTGTGCAAGTATATCATGTCGGCCAAACCAAAACATAAACATAACCAACATACCTCAATATAGTTCAGGGGAGGATATCTCATCTACAAGATCAACCAGATTAGATCAATACATGTATAATCATAATCACATAAGTATATAGACATCATCTTAAACATACTTCTAGTTACCATGTAAGACCATAACCACTTCATACCATGCCTCGTGCACGACAACCATAACCATGAAAATTCATGCATAAAAACATATAAACATTGATATGGATAAGGAATGAAATGTGACATGCAATCATGATGACCACATTCGAACAACAACACCATCAACTTCCACATGGTGACACAAATGCATCAATGAAGACCACCATGCATACACAACAAGCACGTAGACCACAAGAATAAGGACACATATGCAAACGACATGTATGCATGATAAACACATTCCACCCATCCAATCCAAGGGGTGAACCATGCTCTTATACCACTCTATAACACCCTCCTCCCACATTCACCCAAGTTACTAGTCTGCCAGGGTAAACATGTGATGAAGAGTTGCTATGATATGATTCAACCTCCTAGATCACCTTAAGGAAGTGGAACCAACAAACCAACCCTTTAGAAACCTTTCTCAAGAGTTACAGGACCCTGAGGAGCCAACCAACCACTCTAGGTGCCCAACCCTTGAGTTAACCTAGATTTTCACTGAACCAAGCCCCTAGTCGCTCCCATAACAAGCCCTCCAAGCGACTGAAAGTCTCTAGTCGCTCCCATGAAAATCCATCCATGCGAATACAACCTTTTTCTAGGTAGTTATGTGCCAACGACCCCAGATTCCGAGCCACTTTTTTAGGGCTAGGAATTAGGCCTATGCCCAAAACTTCACGAAACTTCCATAAATTATAAATAAAAATGAAACAAAGATACAATTGCAAAAACTTGAACAAGGACTTGACTTGACCCCTAACAACCATGAAAAGCATTTTGTCAAACAAATCAAGAACATGTAATCTACAACTCATAACAACAAATCTGAACATAGGGGGTCTCATACTTATATGAGAATCATCAAGAAGGACTATTTCTCTCTCATAATAACTACATTATCATCTATTAGGTTATACATTCATCATTCATTCATTTACCAATCAAAACCTGATGAGAGACGCGACTAAGAACTGCCATAAAACCATGCTTATAACCATCATATAAATAGTAGAATAACAATAATAGAACAACCATTAAAGCCACATGATAACAAGTACAATTACACATAAAACATAAGTGGAAAGGACTCTTATTATCATATGCAAAGTCCAACCAAGTCAGGGACTTCCACGTACCACCCGA
The DNA here is from genome assembly GCA_031772625.1 of Pinus tabuliformis. Lineage (NCBI taxonomy): Eukaryota > Viridiplantae > Streptophyta > Pinopsida > Pinales > Pinaceae > Pinus > Pinus tabuliformis. The sequence goes on along the minus strand of CM062806.1, from coordinate 709,993,598 downwards.
CCATAAATTGGGCTGAACCAAATATTTATTTTAGCCAATCACCCTCGTGCCATATTCTAAGCACAAATGTGGGACTCACAACAAAAACCACCAAGGCTTCCTTAGGATTTACTATGTATCCCGCTAAGGGATTCCTAGGCCTAAATAGTAAACATACACTACAGGTTTTACTTCAATCTTGACATATCCCGGTCAAGGGATCACTAGGCCTAAACAATCATGGATGCCTCCGAATCTATCCACCTAAACCATGATATGTTTTCCGTCTCTACCCTCTAGGATTTACCATGTATCTCTCCATTATTGTTCAAGGGATTCCTAGGCCCAACAAGAGCATTCACAATAAGGATTTACCATGTATCCCTCCATTACCGATCAAGGGATTCCTAGGTCTTGCGATTTTTCTAGAGACCACCCCACTCAATTTCAAAACCATCCGATAATCTAGATCAACCAAGTAAGAAAAAACCCCATCATACCATGGCTATATAGAAATGGCAAGGCAAGGTTGAAAAACCATTATCACACCTAGAAAAACCCATGCCAAATGACAAAAAGAGAACCACGTACATACATGCATGTACCATGCATTCCAAAACTAGCAAGGAAATCATACATGCAACTCAATACCTACAAGTAATCCCGATGTAGCTGCTTGATCTCACTCTTCCTTGCTTGATATTTTCTCCCCTTTTCTTTCTTGTCCTTCCTTCCTCCATTGTTAGAGTGCTCCAAGAATACTCTAAGTGTAAGAGAGTATGAGAGAGTAGAGAAAATAAAGGGAGAGCTCCAAAATTGAACTGACAAAAGGTTTTGAACTAATCCTCATAAACCTTTTTATTAATAAGGCATCTATTTTCTTCAATTTTCATTATTTTCCTTCATTTTCCTCCTCACATGCAACCTGTGACCTTTCAACTTCTGTTTCTCCTATTTTGCATTATTTTCATAAATAAATGCCAATTAATGCCTCTTGCCTTTCCAAAGCCTTTTCCATTACCTTGCCATTTTCCTCAGCCATAAGAAACCAAATGAACGTCCACACGAGGAGGTTTTGCCCAAAATTCAACTTGGAATACGTGTCCCATGACCTTGGTTATTATTTTTCTTTTATTAACTTTATTACATGGATTTTTGACCAGGGCTGTCACAATGTGAAGGTTGTATGGAAGCCCATATGTCATAGAAGTTTAAAAGTCACGAGGAAACTATAAATTCACTGCCATTTGTTATAAATAGATCCTCATAACTCAAGTAAGGGGTTTGTATTCTTAGAGTCTTGCCTTGGCTTCTCTTGTATCACATAGGAGATAAATCATTCTTTGGAGAAGCAAGTTGTGGCTTCATGTTCCACTACTAGATCTAGTGTTTCACCTATGTAACAATGTACTTGGAATATTTCATTCATAATTAGAAGCTCCTTGAGCCAACACTTCTTCATGCATGTATCATGGATGTAGTAATACTATTCTTGTTATGTTTTCAATTTATGTTGGCATAATGCATACTTAGATTAGTGAGATATTTCGTTACTTAGATTTGGATCTTGTTGAATGAGTGTTGATACGCTTTTATGATTGTTGTTTATCTTGTGAACTAACTTGCAAGTAAATCAACAAGTCTTTCTCTTCACTCGTGGGTCTCCCTTAGGATAGTAATATAATTTCCCTAACCATAGGTTCGTTTACTTTTACCAACCGTGGAAGTTTCCTGTGCATTCTACATTGGGTGTCACACAAAGATTACATACTTGATACGCCAAAGAGCTTTTCATGATCTCTTGTGTACGTGTTACAACCAACGCGCATCTCTAAAACCTTTGCAATGGTGGTTGGACCATATATCCAGACGAGACTCCTACACCAAATGGTGTGAGGTATACTTGGTACCTCAAATTAGGGGGATCCTCTGCATGTTGGTAATATCCAACACCGTCAACACTCCTATAGGTGGCCATTGATTCATTGATCAGCAATCAAATATTTGTTGAGAGTCTAATCCCCAACAAACATTTGTGTTAGTTTCAAATAGAAGGAAGGCCAATAATTTTTCCCTCCTAGCTAAGACATTCTTTCTAGGTGTTTGCTAAGGCTTAACCGCCAAGGATGTCAAGTGGGCCAAGTAACTAATTATCTAATAACATCACCAAGATAATTTATAAATAATTGTTCATAGAATCACAATGATCAAGCATATTTTATTCAACTAGTAAACATCAATCAAATTGTGAATGATGTGCATCAAATACATGTGAATACAATTATCTAAATAATTAGAATCCTGCAACTAAAGAAAGGTGAGCTCTTTTCCACCCAACCATACAATAAATAGTTCCTTAATCTTTTAACATTTTCCCACCCCCTAGTTATTCCATGATACCACCATGGTAATTTTATTTCACTTAGGTAAAATGGTGAAAGTGAATGCCACTCTTTTTCACAAAAAAATTACAACAGATGTCCCTCTTCCCCATTGAGCTAAGGGATTCCATGAACTCTTACATGTATCACTAGCTAGCGTGCAACAATGCTTAGGATCCCCTTCACTACCTAGGAAATTCCTCAATGTTCTCCCCTCTCATTCTACTCATTCTTTCCCAACTCACATCAATTTGAATTCCCTTTTGTCAACTTGGGTTATGGGCTCTTCTACTCAATTTTATCACTCTAGGTCAAGTTTTGTTGAATCAAAAATTTCTGCAACAAAACCAACTCATGGCTAGCTCCTTCTCCACATGTAAAATCACATTTAGAATCCCCTTGTGTGCTCCTTCCATTTATGCATGAAAATATTATCAATTATCTTGTCCATGGCAAAGGAATTTGTGGGCCAATGGGAAAGTAGAGATGGGCTATTTCCCATACCTCTGATTGACATACCTAACTATTTCAACCATCTCTCAATTTTTCCATTATTGTGAGAGCATAAATCTTCATTTATGAAACCTTCCTCATTAACTAATTCTTGGGAAATGAGAATAGATGGAATAAAATTTAAATTCAAACTTAACAACATGGCTCTTAGTGAGGGTTATCAACATTGTGTACAAGGTAATCCTGTAACCCACTCACTATTTTATGCTCGTGGTATCATGGCTAGTGTATGTTCTCCACCATTTAGTTAATTGTGCTACGAATTTCCATTAATAAATTTACTTTTTTCATAATTTATCCATTTCAACTTTAAAATTGATAACACATCCATGTTGCATTTCAAAATGACACTTAGAGATATTTACATTTACATATTGGGGAATCAAGAACTAGGTTGTTATAGGCCACTAGGGGTATAGTCTCTTCAAATTGCGGGAATATTGGTTAGGCATGTGACTTATTTCATACTAAGTACCACAACCAAGTTGGTCATGATGGGTGATGGGTAGTTATGAACCATAAATTCACTAAGTGGGAGTGATAAATGTGGTTTAAGCTTATAATAGAGAAGCATTGAATTATCCTTTTCTATTCAAGTGTGACGCAGACACACAATTACAACAAATAGGAAATGAGAGAGACAATAAAGCTAAAAGAAGGGTGATAATACAGGTTGAATTGAGATGTTGGCTCAAATGTGCATCTATCTTTGATACACAAGATGAACTACAAAGAATGATAAGGATTGAAGTGATGCAGGGAATTTTTGGGCTTGATACTATCAAGATTGTGAAGAGTTAAATCATGCTAATCAATCATTACAAAATTGCATAATGATTTCTAATATACATGATGTTTACATATTTATAACAACAAACATATAAGGCTTCTCATTAACAAGAAAATTACAAAGTTTGTTGGAGTTGTAACAAACTCTCTTTGAATCTTGAAATCATTGGATTGTTTCTAAGTTGGTCACTATTGTTGGCACTGACTTGAGTCAATTTTAGTAATGTTAAATCGTGGTTGAGTTGTGAACCTCAATGGTTAGATTATGTTGACTAGGTTTAATAGTCACGAGTTGATGAGGCATGCCCATATGCAAGTTTATTTGTCGAAGGTGCCATGTACAAGCTCTGTGGCATCAATCCAACATTCCTCTAGAATTAATATATACTATTATTGATGGGATCCTTGTATTTTTTGGTTCTAAAAATATAGATAGAGTATCCCCTAGCACCTAAGAACATTTGTGGACTATATCCTACCATCTCGCTTCGATTATTATCAATCCACACCCTTAAGGATTTGTTAGTGTATCCCTATTACTAACTTCTAATAAGAGCAATTTTCACTGCTACTAAATCCACTATTGCATGGTCTACCTCAATCTTCATATTTTTTGGAAAAATTTTAACACAAGGTGTTTTTTCTTACATATAAACTTGGATTCATTGGCAAGATGAGAATTTTGGATTCCCTATGCTCTTGATCACTTCTAATATTTTGATTTATTTGGATTTGTAGGCTATCATAAACCCTAATTTATTTGCTAAGGTCCTCCTTGATAAATCTATTGCTTTTGAATATCACTTAATAATAGTGGCTTTGATTGATTCCTACCAATGTGTTTCCCTTCCTATTTAGTGTCCCAACTTCAATCCCAAAACCTCCTTGTACCAATGCTTCTTCATCATTCCTCAAAGCTCATTTTGTGTCAAGAAAAGTTGAGAGCATGGTACATATCTTTTTTTAATTATAAAAGGGTTTATAGTGGGAGTAAACAAAGTGAGTTCCGCTATAAACCCTTGTTAATATTAACAATCCCCAAGACAACACTAGCTAGGTAACTTATGATTTATCAACCATCAAGACATCTAGAGACATATTTGTGGCAATCCCACACTTGGGGGGTGCCTGCCCTTCTATATTTATCACAGAATATCTTATGATTGAAGGACAAGTTATTGAGAGGATTGATGCGTGCTTCAAGGTGTCAATGTGAGGCCAATGCCTTGTATATCTTCATCTTACAACCATAACAATTTGTTAATGCAAATGAGAGTCTATAATATTTACTCTATATATTATGATGATGATCTATGTTGAAAACGACTAGGGGGAATTGGTATATTTGGTGCCACATTAGTCATATTTGTATCATACTCAATAAATATGTCTTCCCATTATTAATGATTAAGATACCATCCCAATAATTATCCTTTCCATGCAATGAATACCTCCTTCCAAGAGTGAAATATATGACCTTCAATAGCTAGTGGAAAATATTTTGAGAGATTTTCCAACTCTTCACCTAATGACATTTCCTTTACACTCTCATGGAATTTACCTTCCAATTCTCAATTTGGATTATAATTCTCCATCTTGGAGAATGGATAAATTTTGTCCCTATTTTCCTAGACTTCCTTCTTCCATTTGCTATTGAATCTCCTTTCCACCCTTATTTGAAATTTGAAAAAATTATCCATTTTGGCCCTCTTGATACAAAATCTACCAAGCCTAGTGCAAAGACTCACTAGGAAACCTAGGTATTATGGCAACGAGAGAGCGACCATAAAGGCCACCTTAGTGGATTCTCTCCAACTGTTTAGCATTGGATATTATCACCACAAGGGAGGCTCCCCTAAAAGGATCACCTATAAGATGTTCAAGTAGTAAGGGATGAGCGGTGATGCAAGGTCTAATAATTGAAAGGGAAGGTAACTGCCAAGCCTTGAAAGGAAGAGATAAGGGTTTTCAAGAGTTCATGTACACTTTCCTAATACCTTTATAATTTAGAAAAAGGCTGCTATAAGTTAGGGTTATTATGATATGTAGATTTAGGGAACATAATGGCATATAAAAACTTGAGAAATAACCTACGAGTGACAAGATCAACAAAGGAACAAAATAAGGATTAGAAAAACAATTATGTTTTGATGGCTGAAAATGCACATGACAACAAGAAATATCAAGATATTAACTCTAATTTTAGGGTAAAAACATGCAATTAATGCTAGATTTTTCCTCTTTACATTTATTAAGTGAAATTCCTTTCAATATGGAAATACAAAATGGACAATAAATTTTTATAGCATGTAAATTTAACTTAACCCTAACCCTAGTTACCATAAATTGAAGAGAAAAATAAGATATTTGAAATAACCAACACAAGCTACTCTAGTGCCTTCTCTCAATTGAACAATGGTCAATTCAAAGATAAAGAAACTTGGATGAGGAGAGTGGAGGATTAAGAGGGATCTCTTAGAAACCTTAGAGACTTTATTTAATTTTATATTTAAGATCAAAAGAGGCATACACAAAGTTTCTTTGATGGATTCTTGAAATACTAATTTTGCAAAGCATAAAGAAATAAAATTTCAAAAAATATATTGCACCTTTTAATATGGCACCAAGTAACCCTAATTTTAGAAATTTGCATGAAAAAATATCCAAGAACCACTTCATCTATCCAAGACAAGTCTACTCATGAAAAAATATCACTCCCAAAATAGTTAGCTCCACCAAGGTCACATTGTGTCCAAGAGAAAAGAGTAATAGTCTAGCTAGTGAACACTTATTAAGAGAGAGAGAAGTGTTGTGAATATGTGATGACAAATTAAAGTGACTCCCCTTTATTTAAACAAGGGTAAATAAGTCACATTTCACCAATTTACAAGTAAAATACCTAAAGCTCTTCTTGATCGTTCAACTAGGGCTAAAGGTCACAAACCAACCTTAAACTAACTTTAAAACATAATAAATACATCAAAGTTTCCCACGTGTGTGGGAATAAATGCTCTCCATGATGATTCCATCCTTTCAAAATGGTCAGTATCAATCAAGCAACTGATAAAAAGGTTCATTACTACTCCTCACTCCAAGAAATCATCAAAGTGCATGTGTATATCTCCAAATCACTCCTCCTCCATCATGATGCCATCTCGAAGAAGGCCCATGTCACCTTTCTAGGGCACATATTAGTGATGTGGCATTCTATGAGGCAAGTATTGGATTCTAGGAACAATGTTATAACCCTCCTAAGTCATCTTGGTGATAAAAAGGCTCATTTAGGCTCAAACAAGGAAACATCCATCAAATATGGTTAAGGCTAGGTTAGGGGTGTCCTAGGTTGATCTAGGCACATCATTAAATAAGTCAATGCCCTGGCTACATGGTACACTGTTTCAACATATGGAGGTGCAACAAAGGCATGCATTCATATGGATTCTCATCAAATCCAAATGTTTATCTTGGTAATGTTGGGGATACAAGGTCATGTTTTTGCTCAATAATGGAAAAATGTGCTTTGAAAGGTGGTAGATAAGTGCAAGTCTTCCTTCAAAATGTCCCTTCTACATGAGTTAATCAGAGTATCTTTGTGATCCACATCTAATGTTAAGGGCACAAGAATAGTTCACACAAACATTTCCTTCCAATGTCTTTCTAGCTTAATATTTGTAAGAAATTTACCAAAATTGTGTTAGGGATAATTATACTTTTAGCCCTATTAGGTTCTTCCAACCCCATGGGAAAGGCCATGTCACAGGTTGGCCCATCGATCCATATGTGCATGTGATAATAATGGTGATGGATTGGGAAAGTCTTCAAGGAAGATGACCATAGCCATGGTACCAGCTAGAGGGGGTCCAACATCTCTGAGTCTTAAAAATGAAAAGAGTGAGAAATCTTAGAGGCATGAGTTACTCCTTTCCTCAGCTTTCTTTTTTCACCCCTCTGATGTCCCTTTTACTTCAATGATTTATCTTTCTTTCTTGGATAACATAGGAACCAAGCTTGCTTTATTATTTTCTAATACACCTTGAAGGTGTGGCAATTTCTCTCTCATCAGGGTTGGGACACTCAATATTTCCTCTTAGATGCAGTATGGAATGTTGAGGAATTGGGTGATGGATGGAATGTTGAGGAACTGGGTGATGGCTAATGTGGGGGGTAGAACTTATGCTACAATTTTTCCCATGTACTTAGTAATACATACCCATATTTTGCATTTTTATTTTCTTTAGTTGTCGTTTTATGTACTTTAATCATTCTTTTAGTTGCATCAATATCTTAGGAGAATTTATGGGCCTTGGCTTCGAGATGAGGATGTAAGGTGTCAATCACAATGAAAAATGACAATCAACCCAAAGAATGGATGTGGGTAATAAGGGAAATATGGAAAGTGTCATGTATGGAGTCCCTTAGTGTCAATACTCGAATCAATGCCTCCTATTTGTGTCCCTCTTGAAGGGAGGTCATATTGGGCTAGGGAAAAAGGATAACATCCTAGGTGAAGCATGGGAACAAGGGTACAATAAATAGTCATCAATCTTTGAGTTTTTCCTCTGATCCATATTAGTATGCCCAAAACATTACATAAAAGCACATGATTACAAGAATGGTTAATGTACCTTTTGATAAATGATCAACCTTCCTTCAAGAACCACACCAAATGGGAGAGAGGATTGATCAAAGCATATGTGGAGAGATCTAATGTAAACTATATGTGGGCCATCATAGTGCTATTAGTTGGTTATCTGTCAAATGAAGAGACAATTTTTTTTGTATGGGTTACCCACTCTTGTTGGGTAACATACTGCTCCAACTCGGAGACATATTATCATCGTAGAGCACAAGATACATGTGGTCACATGAAGCATGCATGGGAATCCCAACAATAATTTTTCTTGTAGACTTTTACGTGTACAATCATAACAATTGTTGATAATAACTATGCAAGGTGCTAACCTTAACCCTTGCTATATGTGAGAAAAATAAAAATAAAATGTTAGAAAAAAATAAAGCATAAAACCCAATTAATATGCAAGTAAATCATCACATAGAAAGTCAAATAAGGATGCAAACACAAGAATTCAAGGCACACGATCCTACTTTGACTACCTACTACTAAATGTATTAGGTTCCATTGAAAAGGGTGAGGTGCTTTCCATCCACCAGTGATGGAAAGGGCACTCCATCTAGATTAGCTATGTAGAAATAATGAAACTATTCCTTTCCTATATCGGTACAGATCAACATTAACAAGGAAAAGATCCCCAACTTGGAAATTTTCTTCTAGCCTCTTGACCCACTGTTTCTTCTTGTTTTTTTTCTTTCTCCTTTTGCTTTGGAGGAAGGTAATTAGTTCACTTGACATATATTTTCTCCAAATTCATCAACTACCTTTGGTATCCAATGGATTCTAGGTTCAAATTGCTTCCATGCCACTTGTAGGTTTAAAGGCTCAATATTCTCTTCCTCCTTTCCAGATTCTTTAAGCAAAAGAGGAAAAGGGAATGGATCATCATTTGCTAACATCCTTGGATTAGTACTATTTTCATCCTATAATCCTCTATCAACACTAAAGTCAAGTTTTCTTCGATCCATGAGGCCTTCAACATGTTTAGCTATATGTGGCCCTCTATAAATGATAAATGGTTTTCCATCCATTGTGGTTATGGTGGCATAAGACAGGTCCATCTGTAAATGCCCACCAATAATGGTTGACCATTTTATTGATAAGTGCATGCCCCGCATCAGGAACGTCAATAACCACTATATCCATGAGTACAATTATATCCATGTTAGCAACTAAAGAAAAATTAATATATTTAATAAAACCCTTGGTAGGAATGGACTTTGAGTGAAACCCCCACACATTTCTATAAGGTCTAGTGATTTTCAATTCTAATTGATTCACGACTGTTAAAGGCATCACATTTGCAAAATCTCCATATTCAAGCATAAAATTGTGTAATATGAAGTTATTAATCACTAATGAAACTAAAAAAGTTTCATTTCCTCCATTCTTTCAATCATAATGCATTTTTTGTAATATCCCAAGATGATCTTCAGTTTCTCCATCAAGGTTGATAATCTTTCTAACTTGACCTCTTTGAGGTTCAGTATTTTCTACCTCCAAAGTAGGGGAAAACATATGTTTTCCCAAAGGTCACACTCAGAGGGGGGGTGAATTAGCGTGAGATCAATTTTACCATTTCAGAAATTTTCATAATAAATCAATCATATATTACTGAATCATAACCATAAGCATCATACACTCAAATAGAACTATGCATCATCAAGATACCATCATATCAATAACACATCAAGAGGCCATCACATCAGAAAGAGACAATATTTTTACATGGAAACCCACATGAGAGAAAACCACAAATCGTTATTCTTCTTTATCTTCAGTTCATTATATATATATTTTTAGGCTACGACCATTGGGAGGCAAATATCCCCAAGAAATGAAAGATGCCACTTGCAATCGGCTACAACCTAATTGAGGCATAAAACTTAAAAGAATGCAATCAACTTCTCACTATAGGCTACAACTTGATTGAGGCTACAACCTCTATGATGAGTAGGATCCAACCCACTCTAGGCTCCAATCTGGTTGAGGCTCCAACCTCAAAAATGAGTAGGATCCAATTCGCTATGGGATCCAACCTCATTGGTGGAACCCACCTCCTTCAACTTCCTCATGGACCTCTATTTCATATCATTTTCTTATTGGATCCATTGTCATCATTTAACACTAAATCATAGGTAATATCACAATATGCAACTTGCAACCACTACCACTGCAATCATTGCAACCACTATCACTACAATCATTATCACAAGCTGCAACCAGTGCCACCGCAATCTCAACCTTTAACTAATGTCACCGTAATCATTATCACAAATTGCAACCACTGAAACTGCAATCTCAACTTGCAACCACTATCATTGTAATCATTATCACGACCTGCAATCACTACCATTCCAATCAAAAACTACAACCACTTTGATTGCAATCACAATCTGTAACCATTTCCATTGCAATCTCAACTTGCAACCATTGTCACTATAATCATTATCACAAGCTACAACCATTGCCACTTCAATCACAACCTAAAATCACTTTCACTGTAATCATTATCACAACCTACAACCACTGCCACTATAATCACGACATGCAACCTTTGTCATTGTAATCATTATCACAACCTGCAACCATTGGCACTAAAAATCCAACCTACAACCACTATCGCAATAATCATTATCACAACCTGTGACAACTACCATTGAAATTACAACCTACAACTCACTATCACTATAATAAATAATCATATCAATCATCATACTCTTACCCATGCTATGCTCCAACAAGTTCATCAATCAAGTCACACAAACCCCTTCTTAGAACCTATTTTCACCATGTATCCAAAACCACTATCCCCTGCTCATAGGCCTTCAAAAAATCACACAAAATATTTTTTCCTTCAAATAAGTGTCAAAGGAGCATCACACACCCTTGGTTACATCCATCTCTAATCCCTGATTATCCAACTTCTTTCAGAATCAAATTTAGACTAATATAGAGCAAAAAAACTCAAAATAACCATATAAAACTTTATATTAAGTTAAATGCTCTAAAAAAAACCCTTTTCTAGGCACCCTTCAACAAGTTGCTGGATTTTGGCTTGACCACTGGCAGGTCTACTAAGTATTTGACAAAATGACTATATGGGTGAAAAATATAAATAAAATTGTTGACTTGTCAACCATTGGGGAGAATCAAACTCGGGTCTTGGTCAACACCTTACACGCCACTACCAATCAACCTAAGGCCTGTGACTTAAACCAAGGTTCCTTCAAATTAATGTTAAATCCATAAAACTTTGTGCAATTTAAATTGGGCATAGTCATACACCCACTCAGTTATAGAATGAAAACTACCATTTATCCAATGTGTCAATCTATGTCGATCCAACTCGACATCCAACGATTTATTAGTTAAATGTGTTATGAGTTTCATGTGATAGGACTTGATCTTCGTGGTAGAACATATGACATGTTCATATTTCTTGTCTTCATATACAAGACAGACCTTCGTCAATGGAAAACATAATGACCTCTGCTAATAAGCCAAATCACGCTTACAACTGATGAGCCAAATGACCTCTATTAACAAGCCAAACCACACTTATGACTTCATAACATCTATAAACAATGACCTAAACAACCTCTTCCAGTGATCCAAACCATACTTACGACTGATAAGCCAAACAACCTTTGTCAACGAGCCTAACCATGCTTACAAATTCATAACCTCTATAAAAAATGAACCAAACAACCTAAACCAATGAGTCAAGCCATGATTACAACTTCATAACTCTACAATGAGTCACTACATATCGATATCTGTTTTAACAAAAAACAAGATTGTGTATGGAACATAATACATGCCTCTATATTTATATTAGTTGAGTGATCCCATGGTTGGGACGAGTCAACCATGAGCCACCATTGTGTAGCCTATAAACCGGGATTTCAAGCGAATAGAGCCAACCATGTGACCCTTCATAATCAATCCATATGATCGAGAATCAAACCAATCATATATGCCGTATGGCCTTGGCCCCATACGACCACGTGACCACCCATGTGACCTTGACTTGAGGGCTGCTAGTCATCCGCATGATGATGTCAAAATGACATCATCATGCTACATGGTAGCTCGTGATGGATGCCACAAGTCACCTATTTTCATAATTTCTACCAATCAAAATGTGTCATATCACCCTGCCACATGGCAATCCCTGGTGTTGCCACATCACTGTGATGATGTCATCTGCTGATGTGTTGTGTTGATTGTGTTGCTGACTATGCAAGTGAGCTATGTGTATAAGTGTCACTCATCGGTTGGGTCGATAGGTGAGGTTAAAAATAGTTCAAATTTGATATCATTCATCCATTGAAGTGTTATGAGTGTCATTGATTAGCCCCTAAGCTTCACACCACTTAATGATATTAAATAATGTGCATGTTTATGTGCACTAGGCCATGGATTTCTATGTCAACAGTGGATCTACCTTGAACATGTGCAATTGATAACATATTTGATATTTTGTGTTTTATCTTAAAGTTTTTGACCCTTAATTAATATTGAAACTTCATCTAGCATAAATTCTCATTTGGAGTATTTTTTCTAAGCAATATATACCATTGGAAAGGTATTGATAAGACCTACGAAACATGCTATTTGCATGATATTTTGAGCATCATAACTTCATGAAAACTCAAGAAACTTAAAACTCATTTTTTCTTGACCTTATGAGAGTATGCATGATTTCCAGTTGTCATACTATGTCCTAGGATTCATGAGTGATACAATTATTGTCTTAGATATTCCCTTTGACATCAAAGACATCTTGTTGTCATCAATACAACATAATGTGCAACAACACATTTACTTTAGTTAACGCAATTCCCATAACTACATCCAATGATATTACATTGCCTTTGTTAGGAGTAGGTTTGGGAATGTTCTTACTAAAGAGTAAATATGCTTAGGTCACATTTTTTGGGAGAGAAAAACTACTACTTACCTTAGCGTTTTCTGGATCATTACCTATCCTAGTATAATGCAACCCTTTGAACCTATCCTTGTCTTTAACAACATTAGTATGCTCATCATTTTCATTAACATATTCTTTGGTTATTTATTCACGTCTTTTTCTAGGAATATATGAAGGTATATTAGGAAAGGTAGTAAAGGGATTGTTGCCCTTTATCGAATTCAAATGCTTTAGAATATCTTCCTCTTCAACTTGATTATAAGGGAAATTTTCTTTGGTGTGGAAGTAATTTCATTTCTGACACCAAGGAAAACCCTATTTATTTATCATATTATCCAAGGCAAGGGTGTTAGGAACATATTATTGAGAGGCACTCTTGCCACCACCTGGGTTTTGATTCCTTCTATGGGCCCTATCATTGTTAAATTGAGGCTTAGGAGGATTATTAGGATGGGACACTCTTTTTTTATCTAATATGGTCAACATGTTCATCATAGCCATTTTCCCCTATGTTAACTCATAAGTGGTTTTATTAAACTTTAGGGAAAAGGCTTGCAAGTTGGGCTCAACTTGTGTAGAAGGCTTAGCTTTGATCTACACTTTGGCTCTAGGATAAGATAGAAAGTCAATATTATATGTGCTCAAATTATGTTTAATAGTTATAGAAAAATCTTTGGATTTATCAAGGTTTGTAGGTTGCTTTTATTTCAAGGCATAAGAAAAATGTCTAGGAAAAGCATCAATATACATTGCACATATAATTTTATCAATAGGTTTATAGAGTAAAGGAATTTTCTTAAGTATATTATCAAACCTCTAAGTGAAATCCTAGACACTTTCATTCTCTATCTTCTTAGCTTCTTGGTACTTGACTGACAATTACATATTAGCTTTAACGATTTCTCATCTTTAATTAAATGCCTCATGGAATTGGTTCCAATCTTTGATTTCTCTTGTAGGTAAATCTAGGTACCAATTTTTAGCATTGTCCTTTAAGAAAAGGGAAAACAATCTCATGACTAATTCCTCTTCTTGGATGTCTCTCCCACCCACATTATAGTAAAACTCATCAATGTGTTCCTTAGCAGTGACTTCATTATTCTCATTGAACCTGTTGTCACTCCTAGAGACAGTCTTGGATTGCTTACAAGACCAGTGCTTGGGCACATCTAGATTTTGTGTCTTGTATGATTCTCAGGAAAATGGAGACATCACACACACACACACACACACACACATATATATTAAATGGAATGGGTTGGTTCATTCATCTAAAGGAGTAAGCCATGAGTTTCTAGTACTTCTTCACATATACAACTCACAGAAATATGTGCATAAAATAGTGGAGGCCGAGTAGTTCAAGGACCTACAGTTTAATAAGCTTTGACAGAGCAATGAGAGAGGATAAGGAGAAGGAGTAACTCATCACATAGAGCTTAAAGCATCAAGAGTTCTACACTTAACACATAGAGCTTGAAGCATCAAGAATTTCTACACTTATTTGAGTTACAAGTAGATATAATGGACAAAAGAGAGACTGGGTGCTATGATTCATGGAGCGCAATTTTAAAGATATAATCTCAATAATCCATACATGCACATGCATTAACAAGTCAATACAAATGAATCTGCGAGGAAGTTTGAAATATTTCTAGCAGCTATGATTACATGAATTCAGAGAAGAAACATGAACATAATGGATTTTAACAGAGGGAGAACATACTGTAGTACTCGAAGGGGGAATCACCACCATTTTCTTTATATTCTGAAAGATGCATATCATACAGTCTAAAAATAACATATAGGTTTTTCTTTAGGATTTTTGAACCTTTGTAAAGTGTCGCTTCCCTCTATTTATCTGGATAGGGGAGTGTTTGAACATTCATTACTACAAAATGTCTTCAACCCTCTCTTAGCTGTCAGGTCAACTAGCTATCTCAGCCAGGGATGGCTCTGTGGCCGAAAAACATTACAAAATATTAATTGCCTCATTTAATGGTGGCACATTACAGGGTAATAAAACAAGTCAACAGTCAGAGAAGAATTCTAACAAAATATCTTCATGCCCATCCCTGTGATCGCCTTTGCATCAATTTATATCTTGCCCACGGTAAGGTTTCTTGTGTTTCTCAACTGATTCCCATCACTTTTGCCTTTACTACTCAAATCATTCATCCTTTAACGCTAGTAATCAGCAACTATCAGTTTCATGCCACAGTACAGAAGCAAAGGACCCCTGAGCGGTACTTCGTCTTCCCTTTGTATGGGACACCATGCTGGATAATCAAGTCCTCCCAAGCTTCCAAGTCTTTGTTTACTTATGTCAGCATCAACCCTGGTTTCGTGTCACATGGGGTCTTTCTGGGTTGGTCCATGCTGAGTTTGAATGCTCCATCTACTTTCTTAAATGCCACAGCTGTCAACCCATCACGCCTTTAAATTTCTACACTACTTAGTCGCGGAGTTATCACAATGGGACTTTCCATTAAGAAGTCTTTATAGGATGGGGCCTTCCAATCCATTTTAGCCCCTTTTGATTCATGTGATTGGAGGCCATGATCAAGTGCTTAGTCCTCGGGTGCTAGGGCCTTTGGACTGCCCTCTGGGGGTCTTTTTTCTTTGTTACATAGAATCCCTCATATCAGTGGCTTATAATTCTTGCCTTTAACATCTCCCCTTCCGATCGTTGATCCTTGGGATTGGGCCCACCCTGGATATCGCAATTGGAGTATAGGAGAGGGCCTTCCTACCCTATTACATAGATCGTACCGATTGTCTGGATGCGAGACTTTAAGAAAGCATGATGCATAAAATATTGAATCCGAGAGGGGTCTCGCCTATCGCAATCGTAGGCCGAGAGGGACTTCAGCGGAGGAGGGACCTTGCTTTGTGTGACCGTTGATCTGTGGGATTATCCCTTGGTTCTTGTACACTCCATGTGATCGTGGGCCAACCCCCTTATAGGAGCCCCTTTATCACATGATCATAATCGGGGGTTTCACTATGGAATGATGCCTTGTCTCGTCGATTGTCGATTTTTGATGGGTGATGTCATCACTTCCATGTGTCACCTTATGAGTGGTGACATGTGTCACCCAAAAATTCCCCCATAGGACCCTTGAAAATTCCATATCAACATGCCACATGTCCTCTGTACTGCCACGTCATCTCCATACTACCACGTCATGATGACATCAACTGTTATGTGGATTCATCAGGACCAATGGTATTCCACCACATGGCCCCCTGAAGAGAGAGAAAAGGGCCCTCCTACCCTTGGTTTTTCACTACAATCCTTTGTTAACTAGTTTTCGGTCCCTCTTGGTGACTTTATAGTATATTGGGACTTTTCCACTTCATAATACTTTAACCCCAGTCCCGCCCAGAATCGTCGATTGCCGATATTGTGGGACCTCCGATATTGCAGTAATTCCAACATGCGGGACCTCCAACCATCGATAAGCTGATAGACTATGCCCGAGGGCCCTTCAATCGTCGATTTTCCTTGCCTTGGAACCCACCAATCATTGATGAGATGATATGTCGTGCCTTGGACCTGCCGATTTGCACTATGCGATATAGGTGATCAACCGATCATATATTTCATTGTTTTCCCCTGCCGCTACTTCAGAAAAACCCCAATTGTGATTTGCAATGAGCCTGACCCTTAGCCATTTTTTCTTTGTTTTATGGATTTCAAAGGGTATCTTCAATCTGATCTAACTTCTGATCCAGGAGTCCATTTTGGGACTCCCACCTACCGTTGGAATGCTTATTATGAGAACTATACATTGGATAGGACCCGATTTAGCTTTGGGAGCCTCTGTGGCTTGGAATAAGGTTGCAAGATTATTTGTTCTTTGGTACTCTTTGTACAACTCAAACTTTGTTTTTAGAAGGTGACAACATTGGCTCCACATGGGGACAATGCCTTGCTAGAAAGGTGCTGAGAACTTGCAAACTGTGGACTTCTCCTTTAGGCATCGAGTCTTTTATAAACAAACAATATTTTTGTGAAAGTGGAATTTTCAATAGAAACAAGAAATTTCATATAATAATTACAATACACACACCAGTATTTACAATGAGTGCAAGACATGTACCTCTAGTTTTGGAAAGAGAGTTTCAGGAATTGACCATTTATGGAACAGTTCCAATGATTCACCATCCATATTTTCAAGCAGGTAAGTTTTATTTCCTCTCTCTTCTGCAATCTTGAAAGGGTCAAACCATAGTGGATCGAATTTTCTGTGTTTGCCTTTTTCTTCTCGTCGGACATCCCATCAGAGAACTAAATCTCCTGGTTGAAGAGGTCGATCCTTAGCCTTCTTGTCAAACAAGGATTTCATCTTCTATTGGTAATTTGACAATTTTGCCCCCACTTGTTCTTTGTTTTCATGAAGTTAAACCATCTGATTTATCATTCGTGTCAAGGCACTTGGCTCTTCCTCAGCTTCTTGTAATAATTTCACCACTGGCATCGCTAATTGGATTGGGAAGACTGCATCCTTACCATACACTAGCTCGAAAGGCGATTTTCGAATGGATCGTTTAGGAGTTACTCGGTTGGCCCATAGGGAACACTTCAATTGGGAGTCCTAGTTCCTTATGATTCTTAGTGATGATCTTCTTCAACACCCTCACCACAATTTTGTTTGAGGACTCAACCAAGAAATTAACTTGAGGATAGTAGGTAGTGGAGTGCCCGATGATGATATTGAATTTCTTGCAGAAGGTGATGAATTTGGAAAATTTGAAAACCTGAGCATTGTTAGTGATAATTTTTATAGGACAACGAAAGTGAGATAATATGTTCTTTTCCATAAACTTAATTACCATTGAGTCTATAGCGTTTCTAGATGGGATGGCCTCTACCCACTTGGTGACATAATCCATGGCCGTTAATATCCACTTGTGTTGGCCACTAGATGGTGGGTTTATTTCTCTTATGAAGTCTAGTCCCCACTGTCTGAAAGGTTCTTCCACATGCACTGGAATCAGGGGAGAGGAGAAAGTTTTTGCCTCTCAACAAGCATTTGGCACTTCTTGCACGACCTAACCTGGGAATGAACATATCCAAATAGTGTAGGCCAGTAGAATCTTGCGTAGAGGATTTTGTGTGTTGTGGTCTTCCAGCTGTAACGACCTCCACAAACACCTCCATGAAATTACTCAATCACTTTATGGGTTTCACCCTCTACTAAACATAACAAAAAAACTCCCATCGGGTCCTTCCAATAGAGTTAACCATTGGATATGTTATACTTTTGCGCTTGCAATCTCATAGTTATGTATTTGGATTTATCCATCCCTAGCGGGCACCTTAGGAATAAGAGATAATGGATGATATTCTTATACCGGGGTGATACCTCATATTTAGCATAGATCTTTTGCTCGGATGTGTTAATACCATTTTGATGAACCTCTATTTTTCCTTCATGTGTTATCAGGTTTATCCCTAAATCTTGGCATTTATATTTTGATAAAACCTTGGCCAACCCCTGGCCTTTTATGAGTTTAGTAGGCTTGATGTCTAACTCATATTCTTGTATCTTTGCTATCCACCTACCCCTTTTTCCTTTGTTGTCTCCTTGCACCAACATGTCCTTGACCGCTTTCGTTGGGACAAATGCTGTTATTTCCGATTGTAGGACATACATATGAAATGCCTTCAAAGCCTTGACTAGTGCATAGGCTTGTTTCTCCAAGATGCTATATTTCAGCTTAGCATTCCTTAGAACTTGGTTGAAGAAGGCGATGGGCTATTCATTACCATCGTTATTCTTTTGTAGCAGAACTACGACAATAGTATGTAGAGAAGAAATAGAAAAGATATAGAAAGGTACTGAATAGTCGGGGCTGAATAGTACCAGGGCTTCAACCAAAGCTTCTTTAATTCTAATGAAAGAATCTTGGGGGGTAGGGTTCCACTTGACTTCATTTTACTTTTTAAGCATGTTTGTAATACCCTTGACTATTTATGCATAGTTGGGTATGAACCTCCTCAAGAAATTTATTCTCCCCAAAAAGGCTTGGACCTCTTTCTTATTTCTGGGTAGAGGAATATGACTGATGGCTTCAACTCATTTAGGATCGATCTTCACTTCTTCCTATGCTACTATGAAATTGAGATTTCTTCGAATTAAAAGAAAGACCATACCTCCTGCATTTATCAAAGGTGAGCTTCAAGTGGAGGATGTGCTCTTCATAAGTCTTAGAGAAGACATTGATATCGTCCAAATAAACAACCACAAACTTGTCTTTCTCTCATAAAAAATATATATCCATAACTCTTTGAAACGTGGCCCCTGCATTAAAAATATCGAAAGGCATGCAAGCATACATGAATGTTCCCCACGGGGTGGTGAAAGTAGTCTTCTTTTGACCATCAGAGTGGACTGCCACTTGGTTGTAACCAAAGAACCCATCCATCATGGAAATTATGACTGAGCCAACCACCTTCTACAATATATAATCCATCTTAGGCAGTGGGTAGTTTTCCCCTATTCAAATTCCGAAAATCTACACATAGCCTTATTTCTCCATTCTTTTTCCAGATTGGGACTAAGTTGGCCACCCACTCCGAGTACCTTAAAGGCACTATGATTTTGGCCTATAGAAGTTTCCTCACTTCTTTTTCAATGGATGGGAGTAAGAGTGGATTTATCTACCTAAGTTTCTGCTTGCATGGTTTTATCCCACTCTTTAAAGGAATCTTATGTTGTATGATGTTAGTATCAAATGTTTTTGAATCCTCATAAGGCTACGAAAAAAATCCTTGTATATTTTGAATAGATTTAAGTACCTTTGCTTATATTGCAAGGGGGTTCATGTTGATAGCTTGACCATATGGGGTTCATCCTCTGAGCTGATATTGCAATATTCTACTTGATCATCCATCTCCGAAGCCATTGGTTTGGAGGTTATGCCATCCTTATTAAAAAGTGTTTCCAGTGGGACTAGTCCATGAGGAATGGTATTCCCTTTCAGTTTTATAATTTTGCATCCAACCACTGTGTCTTCCCATGAAGTGGTTTCTTGATCTGCCTATTTTTCCTCTTCTTGATTGATGGTTGAGTTAGCGAACTCCCTAGTGACTTCTATAAATCGTTTCACCTGCTCGTCGTCCTTGAATACCTACCAGTGCTTGAAATTATCAGGTATAGAGGGTCTGTATCTGACTTCCACCTCAAACTTGAGGAGTGGATTTTGAGGGGGCTTGAAACTTCTTGCTACTACAACAAGGGAATCAACCATTTTGTTTCCTTCTCTGGGCATAAATTGGATATTAAAGGCTAGGATGAAGTTATCAATTAGATCCCACACTTCATTCTGATAAGTCCTCAACCTAGGGTGTTTGGCCTGGCACTAATTTTTGATCTACCTGACAACCAGCTCATAGTATTCATAGACCGTTAGGCATTCAATATTCATATTGTTTGTTGTTTGTAGCCCAAGTAGCAATGCTTCATACTCAGCCACTTTGTTGGTTGCCTCAATCTCCAGCTTGAATGAGAGGGGTATCAAGCTGCCCTCCAGAGATAGCAACAATACTCCTACTCCATTTCCCTCTTTGGACTTTGCTCCATCAAAGTATAATTTCCATACTTTGTTTTCATTTGTGTGCTTGTGTTCTAATTGCCTTATTAGTTGTACTCATGTTTATTCTAAGATGGTCTCATCTTCTTCTAGGAACATGCAGGAGAGGTCGCTTTCTTTTCCATGCACTGGGGAGTTTTTTGAGCCTTTAGATGGGGTCATAGTTTTTACAAATCTGGACTCTCTATACAACCTCCTTTGTTCACCTCCAAAAGTGAGGATAGTGGAATAATTTAGATCTAACTTGGTAGAATCCCCCACCTTGGAACCCCAAGATCTAGATAGGAGCATGCTGAACCAAGGGGGAATATTTTCCACTACTATGTCCATTACCACGCTCTTCACAGGGATCTAAGCCAGGTTTACCACCAGATATTTGATCATTCCTAAGCATTTGACCCTATTAGAGTCAAAGGAGTATAGGTCCTTGTAGGGTTTGGTGATCTGCAAGCCAAGTTGTTGCATCACTGCTAATGGAATGAGGTTGTGTGAGGCTCCGGAGTCCGACATGCAATTATGAAATAAGAGGTCATGGATTACTAGGGTCACATAAAAGGGTGTAGTAGAAGGATCTAGTTCTTCCACATGAGTCCCAAAAACAACCATTGGCCTTTCTTCTTGAAGGTTTAAACAATCGTGGGTCGGTGAAGAGGTGGATGGATGCATGAATTGAGAGGCTTGACCTTTATAAGTAGGATGCTTTAGAAGCTCAATCAAAGGAACAAGAATCTTTACCGTTTCAATCTCCTTTTGAAGATTGAACATAGGTTGGCCTTTTTCTATACCTCTTGGCTCTACTTCTCCTTCCTTACCACTGGCAGTTTTTAGCAAAACATGTGCCTTATTTTCTGTGTGTTCCTCGGAACTATTTCTTTCCTTGTTTGAGGATACTTTAATCTTGGACGAGTCAGGATTCAACTTACCTTTCCCTTCATCTAGTATTGGGGGAATATCTTGGGGAGCAGTTCCCTCTTGTTGTTTTGGTTCCCTCGACCTCTTTCTTGAAGATCTTAGATCATACCTTTGGTGTATCTGTGCTTGCATGAAATCCACAAACTGTTTACAATAATAATCTATATCCTCCTCATTTGTTGTTGCTTCTCTATCTTGACGGGTCTCTTGGTGAGACATATTTTTATGTTCTTCTTTAGAGAAATCAAAATACAAGTTTCCCTGCATCTCATGTGTATCTAACGATTGTTCATCGAGATCATCTTCGAAATATAGTGGATGAGGGATCTGATCGAGTTGTTCCTTTCTTTCCCTTGGAAATATCTACAATTGAGGCCTTCTATACTGTGGGTTATAACCCAGTTTTTTCCTTGAGCATTCTGTTTGGAGAGACTCTTGTTCTCAAGTTCAATCTTTCTAACCTTATGTGATAAACTCCTGATGAGTTTATCCAGTTCATCCCACTTCAAATATGGTGATTCTTTATCTTGACGAGAGGAGAATACTTCTTCTTTCCCCCTTTTACTCTCAGTAGGTTCCTTATTTCCTCTTGAATTCCCTACTGAGGTGAAATTTTCTTCCACCTCCAGAGCATCTATTTGGAGTTGATCTAAAGTGAGAGACTTCCTTTCTCTTAGGGTAAAACCAAAGTCAGATTCAATGCCTCCCAAAAAAGCTACGTGAGCAGTAGCTGGAGGAGGCTTTATCTTGCCAGGTAGGTTATTATACTGCTTATTAAACCTTTTTATAAATTCTAAAGTGTCCTCTTTCGGCTTATTCCTTATAGCATTAAACTTTGTGAGGAGGTACTCATGATTTCTATTTTTACCACATTATTGTGTGAAAGAGTTTTCAAGTTCCTCCCAGGTAGTGATGGAGGCATTAGGTAGGGCTTTAAACCATTTTTTGGCTTCTCCATCAAGGGATTGTATGAAGAGTCTCAGGACCACATCCATTTGTTCTAAATTTAGGTTCTCAGCAAAAAAACAGAAGGTTTCAATGTGTCTATGTGCAATGTTTTCATCCTCGCCATTGGACCTATGTAGAAGCTTTAGGTAGTCCTGGAGCATAGCACTTAGGGGCTGAGGTAAATCAAGAGGGGCATATTTATTCAACAAAAAACTTGGAACAACCATATGGATTAATGGAGTGGGGTTAATATTTTCCGGAGGAACTTGGGCCAAAACCATAGTGGTTGGAGTGGATAGACTTAAAGTAGGGTACATAAGGGTCTTAGGAGTAAATCCTGAGTAGTTAGTAATAGCTAGTTGGGAGCTGGATGAGGAAGCTTCAAATACTGATGAGACGGTAGTATAGGTAGTAGGATTTTTATCCTTCTAAACATTCGTGAAAATTAATTTCTCTAGGTCATATACAAATGGGGTTTCTTGCTGAGAGGTATTTGAGAAAGTGTGAGGTTTTTTAAAAGCCAAGATGATAAATGATAATGGGATTTGTGTAGTCGCCAAGGTGATGTGGATGCAATCAGAATACCTTTGCTCACCTACACAAAAAGTGCCCAACTTGTCATATCCCAGGGGAAAAATCCTTCAATACGTTCCCTGGAAATGACGCTAGAAGATGTTGTCGCTCCTAGAGACAACCTCAGATTTCTTACAAGACTAATGCCTAGGCACATCTAGATTTTGTGTGTCTCATATGATTATTAGAAAAATGGAGACATCACACACACACACACACATAGATATATATATTAAACAAAGTGGGTTGGTTGATTCATCTAAAGGAGTAAGCCATGAGATTTTGGTACTTCTTCACATATACAACTCACAAAAATATGTGCATAAAATAGTGGAGGTTGAGTAGTTCAAGGACCTACAATTTAATGAGATTCTATAGAGCAATGAGAGAGGATAAGGAGGAGGAGTAACTCATCACATAGAGCTTAAAACATCAAGAGTTCTACACTTGACACATAGATCTTGAAGCATCAAGAATTTCTACACTTCTTTGGGTTAAAGGTAGATATAATGGGCAAAAGAGAGATTGAGTGCTATGATTCATGGAGCACAATTTTAAAGATATAATCTCAATAATCCATATAGGCACATGCATTAACAAGCCAATACAAATGAATCTGCGAGGAAGTTTTAAATATTTCTAGTAGCTATGATTACATGAATTCAGAGAAGAAACATGAACATAATGGATTTTAACAGAGGGAGAACATACTATAGCACTCGAAGGGGGAATCAACACCATTTTCTTTATATTCCAAAAGATGCATATCATACAATCATACATTCTGAAAATAACATGTGGCTTTTTCTTTAGGATTTCTAAACCTTTGTAAAGTGTTGCTTCCCTCTATTTATCTGGAGAGGGGAGCGTTTAAACATTCATTACAACAAAATATCTTTGGCCCTCTCTTAACTGTCAGGTTGACTAGCTGTCTCGGCTAGGGATGGTTTTGTGGCCGAAAAACATTACAAAATATTAATTGCCTCATTTAATGGTGACACATTACAGGTTACTAAAACAAGTCAACAGTCAGATAAGAATGCTAAAAAAATATCTTCATGCCCATGCTTGTGATTTCATTTACTTTAGGTTGTATCTTACCCATGGTCTGGCCTCCTGTGTCGCTCAACCAGTTCCCATCATTTCTGCCTTTACTGCTTGAATCATTCATCCTTTAAAGCTAGGAGTGGGAAACTATCAGTTTCATGCTACAATATAGAAGCAAAGGACCCCTGGGCGATACTTTGTCTTCCATCTGTATGGGACACCATGTTGGATAATAAAGTCTTCCCAGGATTCCAATTCTTCGTTTTCTTCTATCAGCATTGACCCTAGTTTTGTGTCACAAGGGTCCTTTCTGGGTCAGTCCATGCTGAGTTTGAACGCTCCATCTCCTTTCTTAAATGCCACAGCTTCTGACCCATCGCACCTTTAAAGTTCTGCACTACTTGGTCATGGAGTTATCACATCAGGACTTTCCATTAAGAAGTCTTTATAGGATGGGGCATTCCGATCCATTTTAGCCCCTTTTTCTTCATGTGACCGGGGGCCATGATCAAGTGTTTAGTCCTCGGGTGTTAAGGCCTTTGGACTGCCCTCCGAGGGTATTTTTTCCTTTGTTACATAGAGTCCCGCATATCGACGGCTTATAATTTTCACCTTTAGTATCTCCCCTCAACACTTGCAATTGTCGATCGGTGGGATTGAGCCCACCCAGGATATCATAATCAGAGTATAGGAAAGGGTTTTTCTACCATATTACATAGAGCCTACCGATTGTCCAGACGCGAGACTTCAAGAAAGAAGGGTGCATAAAATATCGCATCCAGAAGAGGTCTCACCTATCACAATCACAGGTCAAGAGGGACTTCGGTGGAGGAGAGACCCTGTTTTGTGTGATCGCCGATCTGCAGGATTCTTCCCTTTAGTGCTTGGCCCTTGGTTCTTCAGCCCTCCATGTGATCGTGGGCCAACCCCCTATCATATCCTCTTTATCACATGATCATAATAGGGGGTTTCACTATGGAATGATGCCTTGTCTCACCGATTTCCAGTTTACGATGTGTGACACCATCACTTCCACGTGTTACCTTGTGAGTGGTCACATGTGTCACCCAGAAATGCCCCCATATGACCTTGAAAATGCTAGATCAACATGCCACGTGTCCTTCGTACTGCCACATCATGATGACGTGAGCTGCTATGTGGATTCATCAGGACCAATAGTGTTTCGCCACATGGCCCCTTGGAGGAGAGAGAAAAGGGCCTGCCTGCCCTTGGTTTTTCACTGTAATCCTTTATTAACTGGTTTTTGGCCCCTCCTGACAAATTTACACTATATCGTGACTTTTCCACTTCGTAATATTTTAACCCCAATCCTATCCAAAGTCGCTGATCACCGATATTGCGGGACCTCTAATATTTCAGGAAGTCCGACATGCAGGACCTCCAATCACCGATAAGCCAATAGACAGTGCCCGAGGACCTTTTGATCGTTGATCTTCCTTGCCTTGAACCTGTCGATCGTCGATGAGCTTATATGTCGTGCCTTAGACCTGCCGATTTGTGATGTGAGATATCAACGATCAACCAATCACATATTTCACTATTTTCTCCTGTTGTTGCTTCAAAAAAGCCTCGATTGTGATTTGCGATGAGCCTGACCCTTAGCCATTTTTTCTTTGTTTTCTGGCTTTCAAAGTGCATCTTCAATCTACTCTAACTTCTAATCCAGGAGTCCTTTTTGAACTTCCACGTACCATTGGAAATCTTATTCCAAGCACTATCAATTGGAGAGGGTCTGATTTAGCTTTAAGAGCCTCTATGGCTTCGAAGATGGATGAAAACTTATTTGTTCTTTCGTACTCTTCGTACAAATGGAACTTTGTTTTCAGAAGGTGACAACAAAACCTGGGAAACCACTCCTCATACTTGTTAAGAAATTTGTGAGGGTATCCTTGAATGACACTCATATCAAGGGGTTTGTAGACACTAAGCCATGGATTTCCCATTATGGTTGAGGTAGAAGGGCAACCAAAAAAGGATTTTGCTACATGCGAGATAGGAGTAACAATGGTATTTGTAATAATATTATTTATATGAGGAATGTAGTATTATTTATAGGAGGAATGGATCCGTTGGAACTACTATTAGAATCTCCTGTATGTGAATAGGATTTAGGAGTCACTAGATTAGGAATTTTAGTTCTTAGAAAATTATATATTACGAAGCAATGGAACACATAAAATATTGTAGAAATATAAAGACAGAAAATGCATAAAACTAGAAAGACATAGATATATGTGGTTCACCCAGTTTGGGCTACGTCCACCCCGAACAGCCAATCCTTCCTTTCCATTATCCAGCAAAATGAAGAGACATAACCTACAGCAAATCCGCTATAATATCCTCTATTTTCTCTCACAGTCTCACCTCTCTACTTCTTGCTCGAAGAATACACATATATTACACAACCTCAAATACAATGCCCTCATACAAAGAGAGGGGTTGCCTTCTAGGGAAAAAAAACCTAAACTAAACATAAGTTCTACTTTTACAAGGCAGTTTTACATCTGTTTTTAGCTTTAGGGACGCTGCCCCCGAAACCCTCGTCGGGGGACTGTTGGCCCCCAGACCCCCTAGCCGGGGGGGATCGGTCCCCCTGAACCCCCGCGGGGGGGAAAAGTCCCCCCCACACCCCCCCCCCTGCGTGGAGGGGTGTACAAACTTCCTCAGGTGTACATCCAACTGAAACAAAGACCTCAAAAAATCATGCTCCATAATCAATAATCTCCCACTTGGAGAATGATTTTAGAAACTCCACCGCTACTTCATTCGCTGGACAATGACTCCTCTTTAGACCTGGCTATTTTTCATCTTCATCGTCATCCTTGAAGACCAATTGAAACTAATCATATTCTCAGTTTCTTCCTGGTTACAACTTTTGTTAGCATATATGTAGGATTCTGGCTAGTGTGTATCTTTTCCAGCATCAACTCTCCATCTTCCAACACTGATCGTATGAAATGATACTTGAGCTGTATGTGTTTAGTCCTGGAATGAAACGCTGAGTTCTTTGCAAGATGAATGGCACTTCTGCTATCACTGTATAACGTGCCCATATGATTCTCCTTACCCAATTCACCCATAAACCTTTGTAACCAAATAATTTCTTTACTAGCCTCTGTAGCAGCAACATACTCTGCTTCTGTTGTTGAAAGTGTAACAACACTTTGGATTTTTGAAACCCAACTGACAGCTATTCCACCAACGGTAAATACATATCCTGTAGTGCTCCTCTTATTATCTCTGTCACCTGCCATATCTACATCAACATATCCCTGTAGAGAAATGTTTGAACCAGCAAAGCATAACGCTTGATTTGTGGTACCTTTCAAATATCCTAGAATCCATTTCACTGTCATCCAATGTTCCTTTCCTGGATTGTTCATGTACCTGCTTACAACTCCCACTGCATGTGCAATATCATGCCTTGTGCAGACCATTGCATACATTAAGCTTCCAACTGTTGATGCATATGGAACTTTAGACATATAATCCATGTCTTCTTGGGACTTTGGGCACATTTCCTTACTAAGTTTGAAATGGCTAGCAAAAGGTGTACTAACTGGTTTTGCATTGTGCATATTAAATCTTTTCAACACCTTTTGTATGTACTCATTCTGAGACAATGCTAATTTACGATTTTTCCTGTCTCTAGTTATTCTCATACCAAGGATTTGTTTTGCAGCTCCCAAATCCTTCATTGCAATTGAATTTGCCAATTTTCTTTTGAGCACATTTATTTCCTGCATGTTAGACCCTGCAACAAGCATGTCATCTACATACAATAACAATATAATATGGATGCCATCATTTTGCTTTTTCAGATAAACACAATGATCAGAGTGACATTTAGTATAGCCTTGTTCAGACATAAACTTGTCAAATTTTAGATACCACTGCCTTGGAGCCCGTTTTAAGCCATACAAGCTCTTCTTCAACCTGCACACTAGTTTCTCCTTCCCTTTCACTTCATATCCTTGTGGCTGCTGCATATATATCTCTTCCTCCAAATCCCCATGGAGAAAGGTTGTCTTTACATCTAACTGCTCAAGATGCAAATCTTCAACTACTACTAGAATTAAAATAGTTTTGATTGAAGTCATTTTAACAACAGGAGAAAATATTTCATCAAAATCAATACCTTTCTTCTGTGCAAACCCCTTCACCACAAGTCTAGCTTTGTACCTCTATTTTCCTCCATCTTCTTCCTTCAGCCTGTAAACCCATTTATTCTTCAATGTAGTTTTTCCTGTAGGCAACCTGACTAAGTCCCAAGTCTGGTTATGCATTAAGGAGTCCATCTCTTCTTCCATGGCTACCTCCCACTTCTTCCTACTTTCAACCTGCATTGCTTCTTCATAACATTCGGGTTCACTAGAATCAGTCAACAATAAATAATATAATGAAGGAGAGTATCGTTCAGGGGGTCTACTTATCCTGGTAGATCTTCTAACACCACTTTCGGGTGTTTGGGGTGCATGTTGCTGTTTTGGTGGTTGTTGTTGTTGTGGTTGTTGATTATTATTATTTTCAGACACCTTTACTTTTTCAATGATTTCATCAAGAACTGCGTATTCCTTGTTTTCTTTTTCCTGTTTCTTTTCCTGCAACTGATTCTTATACAAGACCTTTTCATTGCATATTACATCTTTGCTCCTAATGATTTTGTGATTTCCATAATAATATAAGCGATAACCAAAATCATTAACACCATATCCAATAAAGGTACATCTCTTTGACTTTGCCTCAAGCTTTGTTCTATTTTCTTTATCAATATGGACAAAGGCCTCACAACCAAAAGGCTTTAAAGAGGAGTAGTTTATCTTTTTACCTATCCATGCTTCCTTTGGAACACCACCATCCAAGGAACTTGAAGGCCCTTTATTTATTAGATAAACAACAGCATCTGCCCAAAACTGTAAAGGCAATCCTGCATGCAATCTCATGCACCTTGCACGCTCCATGATTGTTCTATTCATCCTTTCTGACACACCATTTTCTTGTGGTGTTCTTGGAACTGTCTTCTCTCTACGAATTCCATGCTCTGAATAGTACCTATCAAACTCTTTACTGCAATATTCACCTCTATTCTCCGATCTAAGACATTTCAATTTCTTTCCTGTCTCAATCTCAACCAAAGCTTTCCATTTCTTGAAAGTATCAAATACATCAGATTTATTCTTAATACAATAAATCCAAGTTTTTCTAGTTGCATCATTAATAAAAGTAACATAATAATGAGAGCCACCGAGAGATGATACCTGAGCAGGTCCCCATACATCTGTATGCACAAGCTCTAATTTTTCGCTCTTCTTTTCCTTCCCAACTCTGAGAAATCTGACTCTCTTCTGTTTTCCATAAATGCAATTCTCACAGAAGTCCAAATCAACATTCTTCAAACCGGGAAAAAAATTCCTTTAGTGAAGAATATTCATCCCCTTTTCACTCATGTGTCCGAGCCTATGATGCCACAATGCTGCATCTGCTCCTTTGGAAATTAAAGCATTAACAGAGTTAGAAATACCATTGCATAAATACAATGTACCAACCTTTTCGCCTTTTGCTATTACCAGGGCTCCTTTGGTGACCTTCCAAGCTTTATCTGTGAAAGTTGTCACACAACCTTCACCGCCTAACTGCCCTGTTGAATCAGATTTTTCTTTAGATCTGGAACATGCCTTACCTCCTTTATTAGCCATTGGTTCCATTCTACTGCTTTACAAGAACCTTACCCATTCCAACAATTTTACAGGGTTTATCATCACCCAAACGAACTTGTCCAAAATCTCCTTGAACATAGTCATGAAAGTATTTCTTATCAGGTGTTGCATGGAATGAGGCCCCTGAATCTACCACCCAGGAATTAGTAATATTTTCAAAAGAAAGAATCAAAGCATCTTGTAACACCTCACCTGTCACATTTGCTTCATGATTGTTTTCTTGCTGTGCATCTCCTTCTTTTCCCTTCTGAGATCTACAGTATTTCTTTAGGTGTCCTTTCTTTCCACATTTCCAGTGGACTATCCCCGATCTAGACTTGGATCTGCCTTTCCTTGATTTACTGCGATATCTTGAGCTCTTTCCTCTTTCCACTTTTCTTCCCCTAGACTCTACACTCAAAGAATTACCTGATGTCTCACTGGAGCTTTTCCATCGCATTTCCTCACTAAGTATATCACTGACAACATCATCAAACTTTAAGATCCAGAAACAAAGTTACTAATGGCCATTACTAAACCATTCCAACTTTCTGGTAATGAGCACAAGAATAATAGAGCTCTAACTTCATCATCAAAGTTTACCCCTACAGAACATAACTGACTTGTAACAGTGTTGAAATCATTTAAATGGTCTGCAATAGATCCACTTCCGACATCTTCATATTAAATAACCATTTCATAAGAAATACCTTGTTTGAGGTTGAGGGTTTTTCATATAGTTTCTCCAATGCCTTAATCAAACCCTCTGTCGTTGTTTTCTTCGAAATGTTGAAGGCGACTGATGCTGCAAGGCACAACCGTACTGTTCCAAGTGCCTTTCTATCGAGAAGGTTCCATTCTTCATCTGTCATACCCATCAGCATCTTCGTTTTTCTGCCCAATGGTAGGTATAGATCTTTCTGATACAAATAATATTCCATCTGCATCTTCCACAGCGAGAAGTTTTGGCCATTAAATTTCTCGGCCCTAAAACTTACCATCTTCCGCCATTGCTCCCACTCGAACGAGGAACCCTTCTTTCTTGTGAGTTTATCAGCGAAATAGACCTTCGGCTCTGATACTAGTTGTTAGAAAATTATATATTACGAAGCAATGGAACACATAAAATATTGTAGAAATATAAAGACAGAAAACACATAAAACAAGAGAGACACAGATATACATGGTTCACCCAGTTTTGGCTACGTCCACCCCGAACAGCCAGTCCTTCCTTTCTATTATCTAGAAAAATGAAGAGACACAATCTACAACAGATCCGCTGTAATATCCTCTATTTTCTCTCACAGTCTCACCTCTCTACTTCTCACTTGGAGAATACACATCTATTACACAACCTCAAATACAATGCCCTCATACAAAGAGATGGGTTGCCTTCTAGGGCAAAAAACCCTAAACTAAACATAAGTTCTACCGTCAAATCATCTGCCTAATGAAAGGCCCAGATTGACTAGAAATTACTATACTTTTACAAGGCAATTTTACATCGTCGGGGGACCGCTGGCCCCTGGACCCCCCAGCCGGGGGGGATCAGCCCCCCCGAACCCCCGCGGGGGGGACAAGTTCCCCCTGTACCCCCCCGCGTGGAGGGGTGTACAAACTTCCTATGGTGTACATCCGACTTAAACAAAGACCTCTAAACAATCATGCTCCATACTCAACATTAGTTTTGGATTTGCTATGTTCTCATCAAAATATATTAAAGCATATACTTTGGGTCATGAGGAGGTGGAATCAAATCCTCCTTGGAAATGGTGGAAAAAATGTTACCACGACAGCTAGCAGGCCTAGTGCAAAGCTTCACTTGGAAACCTGGGTCTTATGGAAATAAGACATCAACCACCATTGTTACCTCAATGGTTATCCTCTAGCTGTTTAATGATGGATATTATACCCAAAATGGAATATTCCATAAAAATATAACCTACAAGATGTTATAATAATAAGGGCACATGGGCGATGCAAGGTCTAATAATTGAAGGGGAAGGTACTAACCAAGCCTTGAGAGGTTGCGATAAGAGAGTTACCAAGAGTTCAATTACACTTCCCTAAGACCTTTATTATTTAGAAGAAGGTTACTATAATTTAGGGTTTTCATGATATGCATATTTAGGGAATACAATGGTATATAGGAACTTGAGAAATAACCTATGAGTGGTAATATTAACAAAGGAACAAAGGTTCTTGAAGAGATAAACACGGGTTAGCTAAAAAATTATGTTTTAATGGCTAAAAATGCATATGACAATGATAATTGTCCAGACATTACACATGTAATTAATGCTAGATTTCACCTTTTTATTTATTAAATGCAATCTGTTTTAATAAAGAAATAACAAATGGATGATAAATATCTACAACATGCAAATTTAAGGTAACCCTAACCCTAGTTACAATAAATTGAAGAGAAAAAAAGAAATTTAAAATAGCCACCACAAGTTACTCTAGTGTCTTCTCTCAATTGGGCAATGGAGTCATTAATGGCGAAGTGAAAGACAGAGAAACTTGGATGAGGATGGCAAAGGAATAAGAAGCCTCTCTTAAAAAACCCTATTGATATTCTTTAAATGGAGATTTAAGATCAAAGAAGGCACACACAAAGTTCCTTCGTTGGATCCTTGAAAGACTAATTTTGCAAATAATAAAGAAACTATATTTCATAAAAGTTATCACAATTTAATATGGAAAAAAGAAACCCTAATTTTAAGAAATTTACATGAAAAATGGAAAAAAATCAAAAATAAAATTACACCATTCAATGAAGAACTAGTTCATCAATCCTCCCCATGCAAAAATATCCCTCCCAAGATATTTCCCTCCACCAAGATCATATTTTTGTCCAAGAGAAGAGAAAGAGAGCTAGTGCATACTTCATTCTATTTATATGAAGGTAACCAAGCCACTTTTCACTATTTATAAGTAAAATCCCTAAAATATTGCTTGAGTGTTCAACTAGGCCCAAATATCACAATTTTACCTTATGATATATTTAAAACATAATAAATACATCAAAACTACCCACGCATGTGGGAATAAATTCTCTCCATGATGATGTCATTCTTTCAAAATGGTCAATCTCCATCAAGTAAGTATAAAGAAGCTAGTGAGTCTCCTCACTCCATTTAATAATTAAAGTGCATGGGCATATCTCCAAATAAATCCTCCACTGTGATTTCATCTCCAAGAAGGCCCACATCACTCTTTTAAGGCACCTAGGGGTGATGTGGCATGCTATTAGGTAAGAATTGGCATCTAAGCCATATTGGTGATCAATAACCTCATCTAGGCTCTGAAACAAGGCAACATCCATCAAACAGGGTTAATTCCATCCCGGGGGCACCTTGGGTCCATCAGGGCACATCACCATACAAGCCAACACCTTGGCTTCTTTGTACAATGTTTCAACATCTAGAGGTATAGAAAGGGGCATACATCCATGTTGATTCTCAACAAATCATAATGTCCATCTCATGAGAGCAATGTTGGGGCTACAAGGTCATGTTTGTCCTTAATAATGGGCAAAACATGCTTTTAAAAGTTCTAGATGAGTGTCAATTAT
The DNA here is from genome assembly GCA_031772625.1 of Pinus tabuliformis. Lineage (NCBI taxonomy): Eukaryota > Viridiplantae > Streptophyta > Pinopsida > Pinales > Pinaceae > Pinus > Pinus tabuliformis. Next base: position 709,959,994 of record CM062806.1, on the reverse strand, counting down.
TTCTTCAAAGGATCTCTTCTACATGAGTGATGAACCACTTGAAACATAACCCCAATATCAAGAGAGATCAAAATCATCAAAGACAAAAAATCGTTATAGTTTCATTGTGAGTCATATTTAATGTTAGGGGAACAAGCATAGTTCATACAAACCTTACCTTCCAGTGTCCTTTTAGCTCAAGATTAGTAAGCATGTTATGAATAAGTTACCATTCTTGGCACAATTTGACCATCGATTTTGATGAACATGGAAGCATCTTGATGCATCTAGGAGAAAATCCCATGTATTGAATTTCCTTCTAGAAGCACATTGATATGATGAATGAAAAGATGGGTTATCAAATCCTCAAATGATTCATAGGACTTGAACTAGTTAAACTGTTATTAGCAATTAAACAACTTCTACACCCCATAATTTGCCGAAAACAATGGAAAAACCATTAAATTAATAATATAATTAGCTCGTAAACTTTGGAATGACCTTTTCATTGATAATATGGTAAAATGGAGAATTAATATGGCAAAAAATGGAGTAACTGGAAATTAAAATGGCATCAAATTATATGCCTAACATCTCCCCATGCCTAAGATTTTGCATGTCCTTATGCAAACAAGATATATGGATGATGTCCTAGAAAAAAAAATTGTTCAAAAAGAGCATAAATTAACTGATTCTTCAACTATGTTAATGGGTACCAATTGATATATTAACATTTTCCCCTTTTCTCTTCTACTCTTCCCTAAGTTTATTTTCCAAAGTCCTATTATGCAATGCCAAATACTTAGTTTGTTTGTGCCACTTCTCATCAAGTTTAAGCAACTTTTTATTCTTTGATGTTAATTTCTCAATTTCCTCCTATAGATGGGAACTTTTTACCTTCAACACTACGTTTTCACTCCTTACATATATGTCTAGGATGTTGAACTCTTCAATCTTTACTAATTTCTCAGTTTTCTTGTTTTTCTTCTTCTATTTGGAAGAGATTGGCTTGCTTGGGGTACTAGAAGACATGGTTGGCTTGGTAAGATCATAATATTCTATGGTATCTTAAAAATAATTGGGAATTGGTGTTGAAGGTCCAATAGTGTAAATATTTTTATATACAAGAGTATTAAACTCAAATTATTTGATAAGGAGGTTGCAAACTAATTTTGTTGGACATGACTATACCTAGTTGGAATTTGCTCAATATACAAGTAAGTAGTATTTTTTATGGACATGGAATATTTAGTACTCCAAATTTTTTTCGAGGCTCCTAGTAATTCTCTAAGGATCATTGGTGAGATCGGAGTAGATTGTCCATCTCCCTTATTTACAAATTTTCTTATATAATTCCCTCCATAAGTAGTGAAGTATTCAACTTCAAGGAGATTGATGTCATCACTATCATTTCTATCATTGTGCTCAGAAACAACATTCATTTCCCGAGGTATCTCCTCATGTGCAATAATCGCATCAACAAATACATTATGCACTAAGAATAAATCCCAATTATCACCTATTTTATGTAACTCTTCCATGATTATTATTTTAATTAAACCATGATGATAAAAACTACAAATGACATTCCTATAGTTTTGCTCTATGTCCTTCACCATTCTACATAAGATTTTTCATAAATAAAATGGAAATTTCAAATGATCATTGACTTCAAAGTAAAAGAGGATATGAACGTGGTAAGGAAGGTGATTGCATACCTCCCCTCGCATGTAACATACTTTTGCAACACGAACAACAAGTTCCTCCACTTCTCTTCAATCCATTCTTTGGATACACCTTTTCCCTAATTTGGCCTCTGTTTCATTGAGCACAAAAAATGAGTCCACATTCCCTATTTTACCTATTTATTCTTCAACCACCTTTCCCCTGTTCGAGGTAGTCTAATGCCTTGGGCCACTGATTCCTCTAACACTTCCATCTCCAAATCAATTACATAAGAAATTCAACCAACAACCCTTCTACAATTTTTTTGGTAACAAAGTCATTGTGTCCATAAAATTTCTTGAAGAATGGAAGCCACCCTACAACTTTGACTATGGGTTTGATAGCACTATACTCTGGTTATGTTCCCAAAGCTATCAACAACCATGGTTTTTTCTTGATCACACCAAAAAAATTGACCTACACAAGTAATTTTACCATTAAACCCTTCTACAAATTCTTTGGTAACAAATTCATTGTGTTCTTGATTCTTGAGGAATGAAATCCAACCTATGACTTTGAGTATAGGTTTTCTAGAATTATACTTTGGGTATGCTTCCAACACTACCAATGACCATGGTTCTTTCCTTACCGCACCAAGTTCCCCTATGACACCACAACTCTACGTGGTGAGTTATGTGAAGATACTATTCTTTGAGAAATTATCACTACTAATAAACAGGTAAGGGTCTTGGGAATGCAGATCATTATCTTAATGATATGAAAGTTAAAGTCTCATTGTGAATCCTGTAGGTGATATGAAATAAGAGGAATCATGAATATGGGTGGTCGAATAACATGCATTCACACAGATTGTGAAGGTGATAATGATATTGCATGCCATCCATTAAACACTAAGCTAGTGGGGTTGTGGAGGAATAATAGAATGGTAATAATGATTTTGAGTGGAGTGTTAGAAAGGGTGGAGAAACATTGTATGAAAGGTCATGCATACACATTGAAATGAACTCAATGGTTTGTTGCTTAATAACTTTCCATGTTTCATTAAACTAGAAGAATTTGAAAGTTGATTTATTACCTCAAGTTTACCTTAATGAAACCTTCACAAAATAGTGTATGCTTAAGTTGATGAACATGATTATAAGGAGGAACTAAACCTAGAACTATTGAGTATTGAGTTGAACCAAAATTGAGTGCTAATTTTGAGAGTGACCAATTATTGATGTTGAAACTTGATTATTGAGCCAAATCTGAAACAAAAGTGATTATTTTTGTTGACGAAGACCTATGGAGTGATGGAGAGAAGAGGCTAGAGTTTCGTGGGTAGCTACAACCTCTTAACCTGGAGCTAATTATCATTATATGAACTAAAATTGTAAGATATATAAAAACAAGCTTGTTAAAGGTCATCTTGTATTTGATATAGAGATATTGTAACAGTGGTTAGCAAATTTCATGATGGTTATAAGAGTGCCTGTAGCTAATGAGACTGCTAGAAATGTGAGTGTTGAAGTTGTTGTTGGAAATACCTGAGGCTGGCCATCTGCAAAATCATCATCTTTGGAACACTAAAGTACTATCGAAACTAGAGAGACATGAAACATTGGATTTTGAAGATAATCATGCAGAAGTCCACATGCTGAAAATTGGAAATGAAGCTCTAAAAATTTGATCTAGATTTAATAGAAAAATTAAACCAAGTACAAATTCTAATCATTGAAATAGCTACTCGAGATAATAACAAAAAAATTAATCTATGATTCCATGTAAATTTTGATACAATAAAAGTAACTATAGTAGAGATGGATGCTAACTATGGTGACAAGAATAACAAGAGTGTTTGTCTCAATCTCTATAACGAGAAAGTTTTCCATAGACTTCATTCACATTTTGTCGATATTACTTCTAGGAAAAATTAATCATAGAAAAATCCCTCTTTTTGAAAAAAATCAACTTATTTATCTTACAACTAGTAGTCTCCTTTCTATTTGAAAAGAACTTGGGGAATATTTTTCGTCGAATTATCTAGTTTTCAAGCAAAATTCATGTTCAACTATGCCAAAGGATTGGTTTTCACAGTTGAACATTATTTTTGTCTTTATATTTTATATTTTCTATTTCATAGGGAAAGAATAAATAAATTAAGTTGAGGTTGCAACAGGTTGGGAATTCTCCTTGCTTACTAACTCCATCTTAGATTGTTGTAGAATATGTTAAATGAATTCCTATTGAGTGATGAACTATTGCTATAATATTAACCTATGCCCACATTAAGGAGGGTGACCTTGGTAGGCACTGTTGAAATAACCCCATGGTGTGTCGTAATCCATTTAAGGAAAGTTCAAAATCCTATACCTTGGCTATTTGGAATTAGACATATATTCAATTTCCATAGTGAAAATTTTCAGTGCATAGACTTTAGGAGGAAGGAACTTGTCCCAAAAAATATTGAGATTCGTTGGTCTCTAAACGCACGACATCAATAAGCATGTATGCATGCTAAAAAAATTAAGTTGTTGTTCACCATACAAGACCTAAAAGCATAGCTAAGCAAAAATCCACATCACCTGGATCTTAGCTTAATTTCATTTCAAATAATTGAAACGACCTAAACAACATAGTTACACTTAACAAAAAATGAATATGTGATTCTTCCTGAGCCTTACAAAGGGGACAATGGTTCAAGCCTACCCAGACACATTTTAGAATTGAGTCCCAAGTGAGAAGTTTGTTGTTGAGGCCCAACCACATTGTTAGCTTTGTCTTCAGTGGAGCACTAAATTTCTAGGTAGCTTTTCACTACCATAATCTTTGACCATTGTGCATGTCCTCGACCCAGACTTTATATCCAGGATTTGCAATGAAAATTCTTGTTTGAGGATTTTTGGTCCAATATAGAGCATCTAAAACATTCTCTCTATAAGATGAACATGATTATAGAAAAGAAAATCAGTGTACCTACCCAATTCTTCCACTAAATCCTCAGAAAGACCTAGGGAATAAACCACCTTCCATTCGTTCCTACCTCTAACTTGAGGATCTTGAGCCTTAACATCAACTAAAAAAATGGATATTTTCCTAACCAAGGGATTGGATGAGAGGATTCAAAAGACTGTATTCATTTCCTTCTCTAAACCAACGATAAATACCAATTCTAATTAGATTACCATCCCCAATTTCCATGCAACCCATTTTACAACTCATGGAAATGCCTTCACCAATGCTTTCCCAAGTATCAAGACTTTGGAATATTTTCTTCAGAGCTTGAACTGGTCAACTAGAGACTTTCCATGAAAATATTTCACTTGAAAAACTATGAACCCAAGACAATGTTCTTATCAAGTCCTCTAGGGATTTTTACCTGCAAGTGCCTTGGAAAATAAATGGTTATAATTAACATCCCATCCATTAAGTTCATTCGGTACAAGTAATATTGGTCACTATACCAGTGTCATGCCTTTATGGATTTTATCCCCAAACCATAAAAATTGAAATATTTACTCTCCTAATCAGGGAGAGGATCCCTTTGGGAACAACTATTGTGGAGTTATAATTAACCATATTTCTTTCCCAAATGGAATTTAGGAGCACAAGGCGACCCCCTCTAGAAAGAAAATGATTGGCCTAATTTGAGATGTAGGCCTCCACTTTCTTGACCAACCAAAATCAATTTTATTTTCATTATTTTTTTGGCTTAAGAGAAAAACACAAATATTTAAGGCATTCGTTTAGATCCTTAAAAGTAAAAGAGAAATTATGAATTGACTGTAAATGAATATCCTCAAGGACATCGTTCAGAATCATACAAGATTTGAGTGAATGATTTATGTCCTAATATCCTTGCAGAAGAGGTCTAATGAAATCTTGAGCAATAAAATATTTCTTTGATTCTCCATAATGTAACATAAAAAATTATCGACAAATAAAAGATGAGAAACACCAAAAAGATAAAATAGTATATTACCTTGAAGGAGACCCCCCCTTGATTTATAATCTACAATCAATCTGCTCAAGGCCTCAACCACTATAAGGAAAAGAGGGGAGGCAAGGGGAATCCTTGACAAAGCCCTTGGGAGGCACATACAAATCTTAAGGGAGCCCCATTTATTAACACTAAAAAATAGGTTGAATAAATACAACCCATAATCTGATTGACTTCCTATAGAGCAAAGCCCATATGAAGAAGAACCAACCAAAGAAAAGTCCAATCCATTATGTCACAGGCTTTGGAGAGGTCTAATTTTAGAATGGTTTCATTCAAATTTGAGACCTTGATAAAGTGAAAAAAATAATGAACTATTGTCACTACATAATTAATATTCCTATTATGAAGAAAATCAAATTTCTCCTCAGAAATGAAAGAACTAAGGATTAACTTCAACCTTTGAGAAATAATCTTGGAGATCAACTTATAAATTAAAGTGTAGCATGAAATCATCTTGAAGTCAAGAAAGGAGGACCCCTCTTGTGATTTTGGAATAAGGCATATGAATGTAGAATTGAAGGATCCCAAGACTTTGTTGGAAGATTGAAACTATCTCATAGTCTTTAGCAAATCCTCCTTGATCATGTCATAAAATCCCAAGTAAAATTGCATCAAGAAACCATCGGGGTCCAAAATTTTATAAGTTTGAATGTAATGTAAAGCAAACATCATTTCTTGATCTGTAACCTCTTCCATAAGAAAATCATTCATTTCCTCTAGGAGAACATGGGGAAATTTAGAAACAACTTGAAGAATTTCATAGATAGGACAACCCTGTGGGGCCTCAAAGAGAGAGTGAAAGAACTAGAACACTTATGAACATTTCTATGCAAAAGATTGAAGATAGTTTCAATTTGTGTTCACAATATTCCAAAAATTTTGGCCTATTTCCTTGAATTTGCATAATGGTGAAAAATTTGGTATTACTATTTCCTGACTAAAGGCAAATAGCCCTACTCTTTAATTGTCATCGCTCCTCCTCCAATAGTAGGATGGAGTTTCTCTTAGCTTCAAGATATTTTTACACCACATGTGCTCCAGGGAGGATGAATCATTCTCCAAAAAAGTATATACCTCGGCGAGTTTCCTTTCCATTTCAATTAGCCTAGCTTAGTTCCTTGTATTGAAGTCCTTGGCTCACAATTTTGAAACTTGCTTGATAGTATCAAGCTTGTCGGTAAATTGGCTCATAAAATAGGAATAAGATAAATGATCCTGATATCTGCAATGGTTGGAAACCAACATGCGTGAACTTATTTGACCATCCATGAGGGGTTAAAAAAAAGGAAATGGACTTTCACCCTTTAGGAGGAGTAAAATGGAGGAGAAGGGGCTTATGATCTGATAGACCTCCAACTTCCACAATGGATTTAAAAGAATACCCTATATTCAAGAAATCTATAGACACCAAGAATATATTCAAACACTTGAAGACTTCATTTCCCCTAGAGAACTTATTCATCTATGCTAGGGAGAGCTTAATCAACTCCAAGTCTAAGACTACAAAAAAATAGTGTTTTAAGTCCATTACGGCTTGGGGCTCCCAAACTCCATAAGAGAGAGAATGATGTTGAGGTCACCATCAATGATAGTGAACAAGTTCACAAGAGCTCCTACATATGACAAGTCTTCCCAAAAAGGCACTCGATCAAAACTATAAGGAACATACACATTTAAAATAGAGATAAGGAAGGAACAATATTTAATAACCAATTTTAATAGAATGGTAGAAGGGAATAAAGAGGAGAAAATGGTCTCACATGCCATACTCTAGCTAGAAATCACCCCCCTTGAAAAACCATCAACATCCACATGAGAAAATGACCAATATTTTAGCATTGCTTCAAAAAAATGCCTAGATTTGGACCCTTTGCACATAGTCTCCTAAACGAAAATGTTATTGGGATTTTTTGTCATAAAAATCCTTTTGAGGTCTATTTTCTTAAAGGCAACCCCAAGACCCCTTGCATTGAAAGATAAGATAATCATGAATCCCGTTTTGATAGGGTAATGCTTGCTCTAAGGGCTCTTGATATGGATGCATGCTTTCCTTTTTTAATCTCCAACACTTTTCTCTTGTGTTTTGTGTAGATTTGATTTTCTTCCAACTGAATTTTCCAAAGGTGGGTCTATTCCTAAACCACTACATGACTAGGGAATGTATTTGAATTTTGACCGAGGGCACAAAGCATAACATTTCTTTTCCTCTTAAGCACAAGGAGGGGAGACAGAGGGACTTTACTTAGGGATAGGAGGGAAGAGGGAATCAAGAACAATAGGGAAAGGAATGGAAAAATAAGGGGGGGGGGGGTGTGGGTGTTGGAGGAGAAGGCCCAAGAGGTGCCTCTGAGTCGAGAACCCTATAAGAGGGGGGTGGGAAAACCTTCAAGGGAGGAGAGAAAGAAAGAGGAGGAACTGAAACCTTACTAGGAGAGAAGTTGCTTTCATTCTACACATATGGAGGAGAACTTAGTGCAACTGAAGCTGGAGGAGGATACTTTTGAGTAGAACTAGGAGTACCAAAGAAAATTTGAGAGACATTCAATCCACTTACATGATGTTGCACCTAAAGGAGAGGGCCTTGACTAACACGGTCCTTATGAATATTTCCTACCTCTGGACATTTATGACACCAAAAGGGAAACTTTTAGTAGTGCACCTTTTGGATCCAAACAACCCCATCCAAGGAAAGCTCCAATTCTGCCACTAACCCAATTTTAGGACTAACATAAATTTGAATTCACATCATGCATCGATCTTCCTTTTTTAACTAGTCATCTTCTAGATTCACAAAGGATGTTAATTTATTGCTGATGGATTTTAAAACCTTCATATTTTAGAAATGAAGAGGCAATATAGAAAAAATGGATCATAATATTATCTGATCAATCGATTCCCTCACAAGATCAAAACCCACTATGTAAATTTTCAAATATATCCCATCACGACCCCAAGTCCAATTCAAACTTTGAATATGCAAGCAGTCTGCTTGAAAATGAAAAACAAATGCTAGCCAACCCCTTATAAGGATGTGAAAATTTAGCTCGTACCAAAGGAGAGGCTTCCAGTAATCAGAGACTAGGATCTCAAGGATGAAGCCTTGACTAAATATCCACTAAAACGCCCAACAAGGGTATTTCTAGCATAATTTGTAATGTGGGAAATTTCAGTATCCTTCTTAACGCCCAAATCAACAACTTCTTTGCACTTGTGTATGCATCAACACCTTGTCTTAGGGATTTTGATCTTTCTAGAGAAGATGGGGGCACATTTGCACTAGGGAGATCCAACAAGCATGTGGGAAACTAGAGAAAGGATGAGTCAAGAAAGGATAGGAGGGAATAGCTCGAGGAGGGGAAAAAACAGAACAAGTGGTGTTCTCCTCTGAAGAACAATCAAGCAAAGAGATATTCCAAATCTACATTTAAATTGGAGGGCGCTAGAATCCTTTCCATGTCATTTGCTGGGAGAGATAGAGAAGAGGAGAGGAACTCTTGTTAAGGGTAAAGGATCGGGCTTTGATCTAGACTAGGTCATATTTCAGCATGTCTACTCCCTAATAAGCCATCTAAATAGGGTGCAACAATACCCCTTTACAAGAGGAGGGAAACATTCACACATGAGGGATGTCAATGTGTCAAGCACAAGAAAACCAAAGAATGAGATCGATTGCAAAACCTCTTCGATCCAAAAGGGAAAGCGAGATCCCACCACGTGAAAAGCGAATCCATCACATCACCTTAAGAAAATAAAAAAAATAAAAACCATAGATCCATCACAAGCTTACAAAAACCTCGAAATAAAATTATTACCTCTTTTATATATATATAATTTTAATTTTAATTTTACATCATAAAAAAAATATAATATTTCTATCTTTAATTTATATGCCTGGATAACATTAACTAATTTAATTAACATAATCATATTAATATTTATCCTTAGTTATCAAACATATCATTATCTTATTTTTATTATGTTTTCTAACAGTTACTTATCAAATATGTTAGCATAGCATTAGAAGAATCATAATAACTATATACTCCACCCTAGAGATAACCATTATATGTAACTAAGTGTTACCTCATAATTAAATTTTTAACCATTCGTATTAAGAGGCAAGGTTTAATTATAATGCTTACGTTACTTGGACCTTAACCACTCAACTAAAGCAATGATGTATATGATATATTACCTATTTTAATTAGGTTAGTTTACTCTATATATATTTTGTTTTTTTTACATTATAGAGATTCTAAAACGATTGTGCTTTACATTCTATTATCAAAACTTTCATTAGTTTTTATAACGGTTTAGTGAAACCAATTATGTTGCCTTCCGAGATCGATTCATTATTATAAATTAAGAGATTGAGTGGATTTAATGGTTATAAGCATGTATTTCCTCTTAAAAGGTTACAGGTTCAAAACTAGAGGGGTAGATTATGTATGCCTTCGTAGGCTTAGCAGTCATAATTGTTATGTGGAGGTAGGTCTCTTGTCCCACAAACAAAGGGATCTCATACACCAATTTCGTATCTGACTTGACCGTGACCTTAAAATTGAATAATAATAATAATAAAATATCCTTTATAATCTGATATGAAAAGTATCAATCATTGTAATCACTCGAAAGAGATATTATACTTCTTACAAGAGTTTTAATTCACTTTTTTATGATTTTCTCTGGTTATTGCAAATTTGGTTATTTAGAATGATTATGAACAAAGTCAAATTTTAGTCATTATAGATTACTTGGTAGTTTCCATAGATTAAACATTGTTAGTTACACTACCACCATAACTTGACTATAATTTAATTATTATAATCGATAATTTAGTTGGACCAGAATAAGGCATCAAGATTTTATTGCTATGTATAATATCAACTGCATTCATAACATTAAACGGTAAGTACATGCTATTGGTGACAAGTTTTAGATGATCTATTGACAATTAAATGTTTAACTGCTAGATTGATCACTAGGATTCATCTTCCAAGTTGTAATGGGAGATGTTTCATCATGCATCCAAAGGGATATATTTAGTGATAATAATTTGACGTGGAAGTTAGGATTATGGAACAACATTTTATCTCTAAGCTCAATTATGGCACGATGTCTAACTCTCAATTTGGACTATGGCTCAATGTCTAACTCTCAATTTGGACTATGGCATGGCGTCTAACTCTCAGTTTGGATTATGGCACAATGTCCAACTCTTTCAATTCAATAATTATTTTTGATACTTATTGATTTGACCACTGTTACATCCAACAGTTGTTTCTAGTGGATTAAACTCCATTGAGAATCCATTCAATAGGAACAATATATAAGATTCACATTCACGAAATAAAGCTTGATTGTATATTTATTTATAGGAATTTTACCGAATATTTTTATTAGGTAAATCTATTTTAAAAAATTATTGGCTCAATCACGGAGTCTGACCCCATGAGTGTTGAGAGAATTGAACCCACGACATCTCAATAGTAAAAGTACTTTTAATGATGGGGACTCGACCAACTGACGACTTATGTATATATAAGGCATTGTCTATGGAGGTGTCAATTTCCTCCAGATAGTAAAAAGTCACCGGAATCCGACTGTTTTTATGGTGGAAATAGAGTCAACACTATCAAAAACCCTTGAAACACCAAAATTTTGATAAAAATTTCTGCCAAAACTTTATTAAAATCAATTTAGATAATTTCCTAATCAAAATTTACCTCTTTTTAAACTACGTGTATATATAATCCGAGTGAAATGTCAAAGTTAAAAGACAAATTATAAACCTGAATTGTTTGCTATCAATTATGATTGGTGTTGTTTAGGTTATAACCAGTAATAGAAATAAAACATATTGTCGTTCATTAATCACTATACATACCTATTCTCTTTCATATTGATTCTAATTAAATGGCAAACACATAAACTATCATCGTATGAATTAAGAAATGATCTAAATTTAAACTATCAACTTTATAGTTTAAAGTGTAACATCCATAGATGTAGTTCCGAACATTATAATAAATTAAATAACAAATATATAATTTAATAAATCACAATAGAAATGGACTTTTTTTCAATCTTTTTCAAATACATTGATTTTATTTTTATTTTTTTTAAGAGGGAAAAAACACTAGTTCATATTATGTAAAAGAGACCCGTACATTTTTCATAAACTTTTAAATATAGGTCTTAAAGGTCTCTGAAATTATAACTATTGTTCTAAAAAATTGCCCTTATACTAATAATATATATCGACATAACATGTTCTTATCTAAATTACATGAATATATAACAATATACTTAAAATTATGGGAGTGGTATCGAGCCTTCCTCCTTGATAGTATTATCCTCCATATACATGTAATTGATAACATTTGCAACATCATTTAGACTAATTTTTGATAGTGAATCAGCAACAGTGTTTGAGTCCCGGTAGATGTGTTGGAAGGATATGCTTTGGAAGGACATCTTAAGTGTTATGATGTGGTTCATCCAACTATTAAGATTTGGAGGAGTGAAATTTGTGTGCCCCAAAACGCCATCTATGAGGGACTTTGAATCTCCATATATATGTATGGAATCCAAAGACTTTTTTTAGCAAACCAGAGAAGCCCCCATAAGGCCAAAATCTTCGCTCTCATGTTTGTACCGCTCCCACGATGCCATGATATTTTTTAGTGAGTCCTGTAAAAAATCCTAAGCCATGCCCCACAGCCGCATTCACCTCTGTGTTTTGCTCCATCATAATAACAAGCGGGAAACTAGATAAACGGAGAAATGAAGCGGTGTTGTCAATCTTTATAGACCTTAATTTTGTCCGCCTGAGTGTCCATCCAAGTCCTAATGTTGAAACATATTTTTTGTACATTTATGGGGATACATTCAAATATGCAATAGTTCCTTGATCGTTAGATCTCCCTGAATAAAAAGAGAGGAATAATCTTATGTTACACCCCCCCTCTCAATCCACCAATGAAGACATAGTACTAATGAGAGGAAATGTCTATAAGGAATATGAAAAATATGGAGGATTTGTTGCCATACCTGAATAGTAGTCGTGCATTCTAGGAAAAGATGTTGATTTGTCTCGGTTGATCCATGCAATGGTGTGCACCATCCAGGACCTTCGATTCCCCTCTTGCAGAGGTTTTCCCAGGTCAATATTTTATTGTGCCAAACCAACTAGTTGAAGAGAATAATCTTCAGGGGGATGCTCCATTTCCAAACCTTCAGAAATCAACATGGATTATTTAAAGTAAATATAGTGTACATAATGTATATGTAGATGTCCCCAACCATCATTGAATCCTTGTTGGGCCTAAGAATTGTCCTTAAAATGCATCCACTTTCACTCCATTCAACATCCACTTTCTCTCCATTCACACCTTTTCTCACCTCTATGTCATCACATTAGCTTCACTTTCATCACTAAATGGGCTATCATTGTGTTTTCCAAAACATTATTAATTCTTAGTATTTTTAAGAGAATTTGTGGTTAAAATTTAGAAAATAATATCCATATGCTTATACCTAACAATTAGAATGAGTTTGTTGACATGTGTAGGTACAAAGGAAGCTTCTAAGGCACCCTTATGTAGCACTCTATGTTCAAATTCGAATTTGAGGAGATCATGGACCTCATGGATAAGATCATGGACCTCATGGAGAAGATCATGGAGGATAGGGTTATGTGTCACCATTGGTCGAGAGATATGTGGATTCGAAGAGGGAATAGTGGATCCACATTTATGAGTTCGTTATCATAACTTTTGTATAAATAGGAATGTTATCTCCTTCATTTGTAACTTTGGAATTTAGAATTTAGAATTGAGAATTAGAATTTAGTACATTAGGATCTTATAAGTTTGTAATGAGAAGTAGAATTTGGAATCATTGTAAGAGATATTTTAGAACCTCTTGGAATGTAGAACTTGTAATTGCAAATTGCAATTGAAGATAAATAAAATGGAGCTTCTTTGATCTTCTACATTTGGATTCTCTTTTGATGTGCTTGTGAATCCTTGGAAGGGCCCCCATTGTCTAGCAAGTACACTTTTGTTTTGGTAAGCTTTCATTTTATGTTTGTTTGCAAATTCATTAGGTTCATATGTTTGAAATATTAACGAATGGCCTTTTGTAAGAAAGTATTAATGTTTCTTTCAATGAATCTGATTTGTTATTTAATGTTTGATTTCATTAGTTTAAGTTTCTGATTCATATGCTTGAGATATAAATGAATGGTCTCTTGTAAGACAACTTTAATATTTCATGCAATCAATCAGAATTAGGTTTAAGTGCTTTAATTTCATTAGTTTAAATAGTTTGTTGATTAAGATGGTTAGAAATATTAATGAACAGTCTCCTGTAAGGGAACTTTAATATTTCTTACACTTGTCACAATGTCTTTAGATTTCATTATGATTAAATGACTAAATAGGTGTTGGAGATCCCAATGAAAGACCTCTTGTAAGGGAGCTTTGGCATTTCTTCACCTAACTTAGTTTAGTTTGTCTCTAAGTCCATATATATTAGATGATCCTCAAAGTTTACTCGCTTGGATTGATAGTAAATGAAACTCTAATTTGCATCCGCATTTTAGAACCAACATTTTGGCGTCGTTGTCGAGGAGGATCATTTAGAGATAGACTTAGGAAGTTAGTTTTATTGTAATTTCTTTTTATGGACTAACTTGTGAAACCTGGTGACAGCAGGATCTTCATAAAGGAGTTCAAGCTTGGAGCATTTTTTTATTCTCATACTTAGTTAGTTTTAAATTCAGTCTTTTTAAACCCCCCATTTCTTACTAATCCATCTACGGATGAGAAAATTGAAGATGTTGAACAGGTACATCTTGGAGAGTAAGGACAATATCAAAGACTGGTTTCAAAAGAACCTTGCGCCAACTCCAAGAAAAAAACAAGTTACTCACATGTTTGCAAAGCATAAGGTAAAAATTTTAAATCTTGATGTGAGCATTTTTGAATTCTTAGTCCGTAGGTGGCTTCACTGGAAGCATGCTTTTACCTAGGAAATAAAAAAATCTTTCAAGTTAAGGTAGAATAGATTAGAAAAATAAAATGAGATCTCGCTAGAGTTTTAATCTTGTTTTTCTTTGAAAAAAACATCATCATTTCTCATGAATAAATTTACATTTCATAAAAAAATAAAATAAAATCACTTATCATGAATAAATTTACATTTCATCTAAAAAAAAGAAATCAAAATCATTTTTTAAGAATTTCGTTTATTTTTTATTTCAAAAATAAAAAAATTAAATCTGTAGTTTACCTTAAGAAAGGCAATGGTGAATATTGGGTTAACAAGAAATGGCTATCTGAATTCTTACATGGAACCAACCCTCCAAGATTTGAATCCTTTTTTTTCTTAGCCCACTTCAATTGGAATTCTGATAAAAACGCAGATGAGCAAAGTGAAACGAATGTCCCAATTTAGTACAGTTAGATAAGAATAATTCCCTTTATTTCCAGTTTGTGTATGTGGTGATTATTCTCCTTTTGGATTTGTTGGTTGCATGAAAACTTGTTTCCACATAGACTATTTAACATTTCTTTATCTATTCATGGATAAAGGGTCATCCAAATACAAGAGAGATTTAATTCTGATTTCCTCATCTGGATGCATGGGATTTGATCTATTTTGGTGAGATTTGACTGGTTGGCCGTGGCTTAGTTCTCGGAGAGTGTAGAGTGGCTGGGACCATTTCTTCAAACAAGCCATCTAGATCCGTAATATGGGCGCAAAATCCTCAAAATACTGCGGATCTATTCCTTATCTACTCGAGCATAGGACTCCACCTGTGGTGATGATAGCAATTCATAATCGTCAAGCCACGATAAGTGGCATGATTCTTAAACATCATCATCCAGGATCCTACAGCGAGGAATATTAACCCAATTAGAACACCCTCGTACAGGATTCATATGATGAAAACTCGAACGATCAATATATGTTCTAGGATTGCAGCCTCCAACTTCCTCAGAATTTTAGGGTAAACAACATGATTGGTTTTTCGATGATCAAGACATGGTTGAGGAGCCAACCATGCCCAAAAAACAAGATGAATGCGGCTCCCAATTCAACTATGCCGACCTTAGCTAAAGATCAGTCCCTTGGCAACCTAACAAAGTTACAATCTTTATCTCTTCCATGAGCCCGGGCTCTCAGTCCAGCTCACCCTTGGCTCTTCCTACGCAATACCAGAATACAAACGGTGACAACCCTTCCTCTGAAAGTAAGAAATGCTCTTTAGAGAAACAAGGCATTATTGTAGAAGCTACCCCAAGAAAATCCATTGATATGTTTGGCCAGCGCAAATGGTGAGATGCAAAATGGTCATCTCTCCACCATCGAAATTTTGAATAGACTCGCCCTATTGTGCACCTCAACGAGGGCATTCCGAGAAAGTCTTGGTGGAGATCATATTATAGAACTTCAATGGTGCTTTCGTGACTTGAGAGCTACAATGGGTTTACTATTGGGCAAGCTTACCAATTTCAACTACAGAGGTAGGAGTGTTCGGATCTTCTTGATCGTGGCTGAAGCCCCGCACTCACTCCTAGCCTTCGATCTCATATTCAACTCTTAGGCCACAGTCAACTGCGAGGGTTAGGCCGTTTTTTAATCCATGTGCTAGTTGAAGTCTCGTGAACCGTAGATTTGATGGCCTCATATATCCAATGGATATCGGGTCATAAAGTGAACGGGCGTTAATTTCAAATCGGAGTCGAACATTTATAGATCAAAGATTAATATTCCTTATTGGCTCCATAAGGGAGGGTAAAAATCGCTCAAGATTCCTGTCCGATATCGCTTCTGACCATTGGATCAAGTGTGCCTTGATCAAATGGTGGAGGATTGCCAATTAGTTTCATTGATCGAGTGTATCATCAACCGTCAGATTGAAGGGTGAGATCAACGACGGAGATTGAAGCCGTTAAGGCTTGGGTTTGAGCGGACCCGAGAATTTTATGAATGCGGGTTTATTTTATTTGGGATCCAGTTGTGCTTATCACATATCGCATGCGAGAGGAGGAGTCTTAGGAATGCGATGAAGAGTCACATGTTGGTGTGATCCACGATATTACGATCGATTTCTGTGAAGGAAACTTCGGCCACAATGAGCAACGAGTTTATATCTAAATCGAAATCAAGCATAAGGGTTGAAACATTTGCTATTGTTCCTTATTCTTGTCCAACTGCTATTGGCTTCAAGGATAGAGCAGTATTCCACATTTACACTAAGATTTAATTACTTGGCTGCTATATATATAATATACGAATCTGCAGGACAAAAAAAAAATCTATAATGCCAAGCTTTTACATGTACATGAGTCATCGAAAATAAACAGGGAGTTGATTTACATTTCATGGCTATTTTTATTAAAAATAGATTGTTATTAAAATCATGAATTGGACTAAAATTATGCTTTTGATATTCCTTAACTTGTTTCAGTTTGGCATTCAATTTTTGCGTAAAAGCCACGAAGGGAATGGTCATCACTTCTTGAACAAACTTATGTTCTTTATGCCAAGTTTTTTTAGCAAGTTTCGGATGATCAACTGATCATTAAGGAGATTAAATTGTGACAACAATTGGTCTTCAAAAGACTATTTTCATGAGAAAATTTAAAGAACAAGTCCATGATCATAAACGAAATTTCCAAAAAATTACAAGTTCTTGTAACTTCCTGTAATAGTTTATTGGTTTGATATGTTGCATGACAGATTAGCAAATTTGAAGACTTGAGGGTTGTTCCTAAATGTAAAAAGATGGAGAAATACCTATCCACACTTGAATTCGACATCTACAATTGGCTGGTCAATACTAGTCAAACTCAGCTATTTTAGTAGAAAGTCCAGCATTAAGGAGCAGATTTGCTATTTTTGAGATTTTGCATGCCATAATTCACTTTTTCCCAGCAAGAGTCATTATCCATTTCTCATTATCCACATACACTTCATTACATTTTCTTCAATCCTAACCCACCAATAAAAGCAACGAAGCTCATTTACAAGCTTTTTGTTCCACTTAACATATTCATTGTCAATTTCCTTTTTCCTACCCTTGCAAATAAAACCTTGCTTCCATACACCATTGAGTCCATAGTCCTTGAGTCTAAATATTTTTCTAAAAACACCTTGAAGCTTGCATGCCTTAAGGGCAAGTTATCATGCAGATAAACAAGGTAATACATCAATTTCCCTTGTTTGTCAAATCTTCTGAGTATTTGACAACAACAAATTCATTCATACTTAGAAAGATGTGTTCGGGGCATCTTGACTCGCATCCACATCAAAGATGGGAGCTCTCGTGTTGACTAGTGGCATCCATGGAACTAAGTTAACAATTTCTTTTTATGTTCGACACCGAAAAATTTATTCACATGACAAGGATTGTGCCAATGAGTGTTGAAGACGTGAAGACCAATCATTTTGTAGCAAAGGAAGCATAATTACTTTCATTACTTTTTAGTTTTTGATGTAAATGACTTGAGGACAAGTCAATAAATAAGGTTGGGGGGAAGTGTAAATTCTAAATTTTGTATACCTTCCAAGCCTTATACATTTTCAACGACATTCAGCAGCAGATTCCGAACATTCAGCAGAAGATCCAGCAGGAGATGTAGCAACAATAAAAGATTCACTTTTTCGACTTCATCTACCATTTTCACAGCCAAGTGAAGAAGACTATGATCAGAATTTTGCAACCACACATGCACAACTCTCATCCATTTTTGAAAGGGTAAGTTGAGGTATGATATTTTCTAACTTTTAACCATTTAATTCCTTGAAAAAACTAGAATGATAATTTTTGGAAAAAAAACTTCCTTTCCTCATTGCACAAAATTGTCAAAACCATCAGTTTGGAGGGGGGGAGTACATTTACATTCATACTTTGTCACCTTCATATTTTTCCATATTCATATATCACATTCTAAAACCCACATACTAACAAAATATATTCACTATTACATGATCATATAAATGGCTTTGTAAAAAGTACTTAAAAGCTAATTGGATGCCAACACAATCATGGTTGTTACACAAGAACCAACCATGATGCATTCCAACAAAATACTTTGCAATAAAAATCAAGTTATCATGATGCAAAGATCATACATTAAAATTCAATGCAACAAACAAAATATGGTTGACACGCAAGAACCAACCAAGTTGCAATTCATCAAAAACACTTTGCAAAAGTTAAGTAAATGATATCATGCAAAGTTTAAGCCAAATCTCAAGTATCAAAAGTAATGTAATATATTTCATGAGGACATGCAATACCTTCAGTTTGGGGGTATGTTGGGCCTAATTATCCTTAAAATACATCCACTTTCACTCCATTCAATATCCACTTTCTCTCCATTCACACCTTTTCTCACCTCTATGTCATCACATTAGCTTCACTTTCATCATTAAATGGGTTATCATTGTGTTTTCCAAAACTTTATTAATTCTTAGTATTTTTAAGAGAATTTGTGGTTAAACTTTAGAAAATAATATCCATATACTTATACCTAACAATTAGAATGAGTTTGTTGACATGGGTAGGTACAAAGGAAGCTTCTAAGGCACCCTTATGTGGCACTCGATGTTCAAATTCGAATTTGAGGAGATCATGGACCTCATGGATAAGATCATGAACCTCATGGAGAAGATCGTGGAGGATAGGGTTATGTGTCACCATTGGTTGAGAGATATGTGGATTTGAAGAGGGAATAGTGGATCCACATTTATGAGTTTGTTATCATAACTTTTGTATAAATATGAGTGTTATCTCCTTCATCTGTAACTTTGGAATTTAGAATTTAGAATTGAGAAGTTAGAATTTAGGACCTTAGGATCTTATAAGTTTGTAATGAGACGTTAGAATTTGGAATCATTGTAATGGAGATTTTAGAACCTCTTGGAATGTAGAACTTGTAATTGCAAATTGCAATTGAAGATAATAAAATGGAGTTTCTTTGATCTTCTACATTTGGCTTCTCTTTTGATGTGCTTGTGAATCCTTGGAAGGGCCTCCATTATCTAGCAAGTACACTTTTGTTTTGGTAAGATTTCATTTTATGTTTGATTGTAAATTTCATTAGGTTCATATGTTTGAAATATTAACAAATGACCTTTCGTAAGAAAGTATTAATGTTTCTTTCAATGAATCTGATTTGTTATTTAATGTTTGATTTCATTAGTTTAAGTTTCTGATTTATATGCTTGAGATATAAATGAATGGTCTCTTGTAAGAGAGCTTTAATATTTCATGCAATCAATCAGAATGAGGTTTAAGTGCTTTGATTTCATTAGTTTAAATAGTTTGTTGATTAAGATGATTAGAAATATTAATGAACAGTCTCTTGTAAGGGAACTTTAATATTTCTTACACTTGTCACAATGTCTTTAGATTTCATTTTGATTAAATGACTAAATAGGTGTTGGAGATCCCAATGAAAGACCTCCTGTAAGGGAGCTTTGGAATTTCTTCACCTAACTTAGTTTAGTTTGTCTCTAAGTCCATATATATTGGATGATCCTCAAAGTTTACTTGCCCGGATTGATGGTAAATGAAACTCTAATTTGCATCCGCTTTTTAGAACCAACAATCCTTATGAAGTTCACCACCCTAGGTGAGAAATCCCCCCCTCTCTGATCTACAAATTCCTACCTATTTGAGATCTTGGATGAAGCAATTCCATATTGTTTCTCTTTTCCTGACCAAACCAATATCAATTGCTTCTTTCCAAACAAGAAAATGTGTGCACTAATGTCGTATGACCTGTTCTAAGTATATATATCCCCTGGCATGTAGTCTGTCAATTATGTCCTCTATGAGGGGTGTGGATATATCAGCTCACAGTACCTGATCAATCCCAATTATAATGCAGTTTCCTTTGCGAAATTACCATCTAAGCCTCTGTAAAAACCAAAGTTGTACCTTGTGGAAACTTGACCAAATGTATGCACCTATTTTTTTACCAATGTTTCCTTCCGTGATCCAATTTATTACACTCCTTATTTTTAGGTACTTCGCCAATATAATATGCCTCCATATGCCTTCTCGAAATAGAGCCCTCCATAGAGATTTAATTAGCAATGGCCATCCAAAAACTCTCACATCCAGACTTTCCCAACCACCAAATTCTTTCGAGAGAGTGATATTTTCCAATTTGATTAAGTTATATTTTCTTGTCTCCCCAGTGCCCGCCCAAATGAAATGTGCCAGGATACTTCAGGTTCTGGTGATAATAGACAAGGGGAGTGTAAACATATGTGCCCAATACAAAGAAATCTATTGGAGAACCGCATATGTAAGGGTATATCTCCCTTCTAATGTAAGCCATCTATGAGTCCATCCATGTAGTTTGTGATGAAATTTGTCCAGAAGCCAGTTCCAATCCATTGGTCTATAATTATTTGGATTTATATGAAAACCAAGGTAAGTGAAGCCCTTGCTCAGAGGTTTGGTACTTACACCAAATATACCTGCAATGAATTCTATCACCTCCTGATCTCCGTTTGAAACCAAAAGCAATGACTTACTACCATTAACCATCAGCCTATAAGCCTCCCCTTATCGCATAAAAATATAATGTACTAACACCCATTTTGATATGGATATCATCCTGAAAGTGAGAATGTCGTCGACAAAAAAAAATGTGAGATGTCAATGTTGTACTCCAATCTAAGACCATAGAAAAGACTCGAGGTCCTAGCCACATTAATTTTTAAACTAAGCCCATCCATGACCAAGATGAATAGTAAGGGAGAAAGAGAGAAACCCTGCCTCAATCCCCTTCCCGCATTATAAAAACTCGATGGATATCCATTGATCAAAATGACAAAAAATATAGAAGAAACACATGCTATTATCCATTCCACATTGTGCACTGCAAGACCAATTTTAGTCAAGATAAGGCACAAGAATGTCCAGTGGACACAATCATATGCCTTTTGTAATTCCACCTTCATAACCAGAGCCTCCAATTTTTTAGTGTGGGTGGAATGTTTACATTCCTACGCCGTGGCAACAACATCATGTATCAAATGATTATGCAGGAAGCCAAATTGCTCCTGGGTGATGTAAACCGAGAGGGTTTTCTTAATGCGTTCTGCAATAATCTTAGAAATAATTTTCTAAGTAATATTACATAGTGAAATTGGCCTGTAATCTAAGAAGGAGGAAGTGGTTTATTTCTTCAGAATAAGTGAAAGGAAGGTGGAGTTTATAGCTCCGAAAACATAATAAGAAATCTGAGACTCTTCAACCATTTCCAAGAGGCCCTGCCCCATAAAATCAAAGAAATGGAGGAAAATTTCCATAGTCCAGCCATGAGGGCTAAGACATTTGTCCTTAGCGAATGGATTCAAGACAAGAAGTACTTCTTCAATTGTAATCGAGTGAGAAAGTGATTCATTTGATTCCTCGTTGAACATGAGGGGATAGTCCTCCGTCTACCATATTTGATCCTCGATGTTAAATCCAGCACGAGCCTTGTAGAAATCCTCAAAGAAATACACACCTTTATTTCAATCTCAGCCATAGTGTATACGTTCTCCCTATTTTTCCATTTTATGTGCCAGATGGTATTGATGTTTTTCTTATGATTTGCATAATTGTGAAAGAAATGAGTGTTTTTGTCACCTTCATGAAGCCATAGAGCTCAACTTTTAAGTTGCTTGGTAGGTTCTTGGATCAATAAGATGCGTCTCTTCTCACCCTCCAACTCCTTTAGCCATTCTAAAAGAGAGTGGGTAGAGGCCCCTTATTCCATGATCCTTCCAAGACTGGCAATCTCTTCAACAATCGCCCTTTGTTCCAAAAATACTAGACTTTTCTTTTTTCGTTCCCAAATCTGGACCCAACTCTTGAGAGTACTAAGATTTTGTTTGATATTATACATGGGAGAAACCCCCTACTCTGACTCCATCATATGCCAAGTATAATTGAATAAGTTATTAAAATCTTCGTCCTCCAGCCAAATTCTATTAAATTTGAAAGGAATACCCAAACACACATTCTTTGTCCGCCATTGTAACACAATTGGGAGGCGATCATAGATGAAGGTCCTATCAACCCAAGATCACATATTGCCCAGCCTCTCAACCAAATTCTCATGTACCAAGAAATGGTCCAACCTCTTCCCAATATGATCCTCCCCCACCCTGCCATTCCTGCAATACTATTAAATAATACTTAAAATGAAGAGAATTTATGAAAAGTAAGAAAACTTTCGATAAAAATCACATCATTTGAGTTTTATCGATGTGTTTTGAACCATCCAGTGTGGTTCATTGTCATGAAGAGAATTTATAGAACAATTGATAACACTAATATTCAATGTATTGTTTTACTTAAAAAATTTACACCAATAACCTTGAATTTGGGTTGGTGACTGATACGGGTCTGACAGGTTTGGCACAAGGGCACCCTGAGATGAGGGAAATGGATTTGTATGGTTGTGTGTTGATAGTAATAAGAGTGTTCTTTCATTGGCTGAAAACTGCCATCATATGAAGGTCAACTCCTCATATCAGTATGTTATTTCATCATTTTCTATTAACTCTTGTTGATGAATTGGCAGACTTTCTTTATGGAAGCACCTTGAAAACAAAGGCACTACTATTGAGGCCATATTTATATTAAATGATTTCCATATAAATGCTAGTCACATAAACTCATCACAAACTTCAAAAGGTTGAAAGCTCCAAGGAATATAAATTTGTATGTTATCAAAACGAACTTGAAAAGGGAAACTTCTGAATCAGAATCTAGTTGATAACAAGTAAATGAGGAAGATTACTTAGCAGTGCCACATTGATTATCAACTTGGTGAACTAGAGGAAGATGATAGGGGCACTATTGAGGAGGATGCCATACACTCTTTTCGAACTTGATGAAACTATCCTTAAAAGGCACATTCCAGATTTGGAAAAATATCAATTTGTGGCCAACAAACCGCATTCATATAGATAGGAAATTGTGTAAACAACCTAACCCTACGATAGAATTGCTTTCTTCCCAAGAACCGACTAAATGTAAGGGTGATCAAGTTGTAAATAAACAATATGAAGACAGACAAATCAACAACCTCGATCAAACAAAAGAAAACTCGGGGAATGTGCTAGTCATAGCTCAAAATCATGATGACACTGTTGTTGAAGGAAACAATGGGATTGGTAAGAATTCTTGGAAATTACATGCAAAGAGAAGAAGGCACATGTTTATATGCTGAAGAAAACATTACAGGTCAATATCATGAGCTGTCCCATGATACTCTTGAAGGCGTTGTTAAGGGTGAAGATAAAGCATGGGTAGGAGCGCGTTCTTTTGATTCATTTGATGATAGCGCTGTAGATATAAAGCCTCATGAAGAAAAACATGAATATGTGCCAAGTGTGGAAGAAATAAATACAAATTTTTAGTTGATTTTTTATACCATGACAATGAGTTTGTTGTCCATAGAGAAAAAGGATGATGATAATGCAAATATGAATATCTGTAAAGAATATGAGGGTAATCTATTGGCGTCATTAGAGAGGGATGTTTTTATACAAAGAAAACTTCTTTATTGCCTCATAAGGAGCTTTTATTGTTTATTGTATTTTAATAGGACACTGTCTCTGGGTAGATCATGGAAGTGATGAGTTCATATACTACAATTTGATGCTCTTCTTTGTTATGATACTAATCGTGATGAAGAATATTGCAAGGATATATAGCACATTACAATGATGGACATTTTAGATGGTGATATCTTTGCTACCCCATAAAAGATGTGATCTCAGAGTTTGACCTGTTTACAAGCCTGCCCCTATTTTTGGAACATAATAACCATAAACAATACATAGTTGCATTTGATCAACCTCATTTTTACGATGCAAAGAATAAGCATGATTTTTCTTCTCCTCCTTTTATTTGGGGATAAATCAAGTTAGGGGTGTCATGGTATTAACATTTTTTTATAAGGGAAATCATGTAGACCATATTTTCATCCATAAACTAGAGGCTCATTGCAAAGATTAGATGATGATGGAAGGGAAGATTGTGAAGAAAAAAGAGTAGCCAAGAATTCATTTCAAAGAAGAAAGAATAATTTTAAAAAGGAAGCACTCTCATTTAATTATAAATTTTTGAGGGAAAAATAAGTTTATTCAACTACAACTACTAGGGCCAATTTAGACAACGGGGATCTTGCAACTCAACCTCAAGAAGGATCAAACGCTAGCTCTACCTTGTTTTCTTGAGGACAGACAAAAACATAGGCATGGTGGAGATGTTGAGTCTCTGAATTGTCATCTTTACCCATTTTTAGTCATTTCATTTCACTCTTTCACCTATCCATTACCCTTCTTAACGCATTTCCTTGTGAATATAGTGCAACAAGCTTGTGAATTTTGAAGTAGTTAATTATTATCATTTTCCTTTATTTTTAACAAATCAGAAAGGATTATGGTTGATTTTACTAATGATGGTTTTTCATAGCTCTGTTATGGTAGTCACTGTAACCAGCCTGTGATGTTGGCATATCTATGCAACTCCAAGAGAAAGTCTGAAACATGGTTTTTGTTTCTAGGGATCATGACATGAATATATGTTGTCTAATTCATACCTAGGTCGATTCCACAAGCCTCCAACTCCTAATTTATAGCTCTGACAACTTGTATCAAGAAGAATTGAGTAACAAACTTCAAGTATGATTTCTGGATAAATGAAGAAGATTATATAAAATTCACACCATGGGTTTTTTTAGAACATCCCTAATTAGGTGATTCATGAGCAATTTCCCCAAAAAGTGTGTGGATTAGGAGCTACACACATTCTTTCAAAGGGATCTTTTTGGTTGCGAATATTTTCAAACTACGTCCCAAACATAGTGACCAATCAGCAAAGGAACCAAATCAAGCCCATTATTAGATGGTTTTATGTTATATGGATCAAATTTGATTAGATATTGAGATTTTTTCCAACTAATATCTACCAAAAACACACAATACAATATCTTGTAATCTATCCATGATTTGACGGTCCAGATTTAGGGGAATTGATTCCAATTCACCCCCTTTCATCCTTGTATAAAATGTATGGGAAAAGCAAAGGAAAAGGGATAATATAAGGGAGTAGAGTGGTATGAATAGTATATTATTGCAAAGAGTAGCTAGGATTTCCAAATCATTCATTTATTTGTAACAAAAATATTATTGATCATTTGATCATTGGAGCTACTAATGTATTGCTAAAGATTTCTCTTTAATGACAAACTGTTCATTGTTGGTGTTTAAAGATCATGGATGGAGTGAACTACTTTTTATTTTGTAGCCTCTTAAGCAGCGCGTCATTAGTTGGAAAGGATCCACAACCTGACCTACACTACCTAATTTCTTTCCTTTATGTAATGTAGAATAACTTACCTACTTTCCTTTCATTTTAGTAGATATATTGTAGTTTGTTTCATTTATTGCTTTTATCATTAAGTTTTCATTGCTTAAATTTGTGTGTTTTTGTGTGAAGAGTATGCATTGAGGTCAATGTCAGGCTTTGCTTCCCTCCTAGATGTATATTGTTGTTTGGCCCAATTAATGTGACAGACAAAGATCTTGTTAATTAGGGACATCGTAGGCAACCCCGGTGACCATATTATATTTAGGATTCTTTCCCTTTCCCTGCCTTTTACTTTGGCTTGGTGTGAACCTTAGGACCTGTAGCTTCTACAATGAGATAAATCCCTCTAAGTTAGAGTTTAATGTTGCTTTAGCAAGATATGAATGCAACAACTATCTTGTGCAATAAGATTGTCTCATGAAATCTATATAAAAATATTCCTTAAGCTTACTATCCAAAGGATGAGTTCCATGTGGCTTTATTTTTTACATGAGTGCTCTTAGATAGTTGTTTCTATTTTGTTTGTGCATTGTTAAATTTTAATTCTATTTTGTAGCAAAATGTTAGGAAAATTATTAATGCCCTGAACTCTACGCACACAGTGTAGCATCTCTAAGTTTACTAACTCTTGGTTGAAATTTATTTAATGTCAAATATTTAAGCAATTAAATCACCCAACACTCACTCCTAGTATGTTTCATCTCAATTACCAAGTAAACAATTGCTATATCAAGGGATTCAAATACCAAGTGGCCTACGTGTAAATGAAGAAATTATTCAAAGACAGTAATGGCTAATCACACATTGTTATGAGGAGAATCAAACCTCAAACCTCGGTGGTATGATATTGAGAAAAGGAAGGGAAGACCTCATATCTATTGCCAAAATCACAATTTTGGTCTTCACCCTTGGCCTTGCCCTACTGCCTTGCAATTTCATACCATGGATAAAAATATATCCAAAAATAACTAGATGGCGAGTTTCGTGTGTTGATTCCTTTCTTTGTGGGAACACGGATTCCTTTCATGAAATCTAATGAACCACTTTGTCATAAGCACATCCAAATTTCATCCTTTTATATTAATATGTATATATTTAAAAGAAGGTAGAAAATGTGGTCATTCCCACTTATATAGGAAATAATATTAATAGTATAAAGTCCATATTTTTAATGCAAAGAATATGAGTTCTTCATCACTTGGCATGGGCACTCTTCTCAAACAATTTGATAGTCTTTAATCAACTACTCTCATTTAAACACTACATGAAATTCAAGTGAAGGAAGTCCCTACATAGTATATCCTTCATATATATAATAGGCCATCTTATCCTCTTTAAATCCAATGATTTCTTTTGTTGATTGAATATTGTGAAAGAAACTGAGCTTATTTAGCCCATTACCATGCCATGGAATGTAGATTGAAGCCCAAGTGGATATGAGTTAGATGAAGAAAATTTCATTTTGTTGAATGTCTTGGGGGTCTGCTTTGATTATCATGGTCATCAAGTTCTTTATTTTCATTCATTGAAGGCCTTCTTGGGCTATCCCTATGACATCATGTATTTTCTTGCCTTCAAGGAAGCCAAACTAGTGAAGTGGCACTTGTCTAGAAGAATATCTTTTAGTTGTAAATACATATTTTTTAAATGATATTGCACATTGAAATGGGTTGAAAGCTTTCATAGTGTGTTAGAATTTTGGTCATTGATATAGGTGCCATGAAGGTGGTGTTGAAAGCTACCAAAGTTATCCCAGCTTATATAAAAGCCTCCACTACCCCATAAAGATCATTCTCAATAAACTCATAACATATAAGAAAAAAAAATCATTGGGAAGTCCATTTGGACTAGCACTCTTATCCTTTTGAAAGCTTCAGAGAGTTTTGAGTAGCGCCTCTTTTCCCATCTCTTCCATGAGATTTTAAATGTTCGCATGTTCAATGAATCTAGGAAATAAATTTGGATAGTCAGATGATGAAATCTATGGTGGCACAATTGTCCTCTTTAAAGTGAGATTGAAATTACTCAACTCCATCCAAAACATGTTAGGGAAATTATCAACCCATGAATCGTCCTTATTGGATTCATGAGAATTTATACAAGGTACAAGGACTAGAAATATATCACAATTTTCCTTTGTGAGATGCTTCGCTTCCATTAAAAAACTCAGAAAGAAAAATATTTTGCAACGCTAACTCTCCTCTTAGCACCCCCAAAAAATGAGGTTCCTCAGTCAAGCCCTAGAATATGTATAGCCTTGGATTAGTTTTTAAAACCTCCTCACCCCCTTAAAACCATATATTATAACAATTGAATTGCATTTTAAATATGTCTAAACCTCAAATATGAACCCATTTGCTATGATATTTGTTAAAGTAATTCCCATGTGAGTACAAATTACATTGATTCAAGAGAGAAAAGACATGAAACTATGCAACAAAAGCTTGATATTTTCACTATCAAAAAGTGAATCATATAAATGGGGTAGTCTAGGGGAAGACATGCCTTATTTTTCAATCTAGGGAAATATGACCCTTATTGTTCATTAAAAATAACATGAGAAGTCTAGTCATTAACCATAAGATAGTTGGATATCTTAAGACTTTATTATGTCTGATAATTACATAAACACATAATCTCAATACTATTTTTTCACTAGTGGATTAAGCAAGATTGGCACAAACAATCAATATTAAACTATAAGTTTTCAAGCAAGTAAATGGAAATCATGCAAGCCACACTTGCCAATATAACTATGATAGCAATATTAGTAACAAGAAAAAATAAAAAAACAAGCATCACATTTGAATATTTCACTAATTTATCTTCTATCAATAAAATAGGAAATCAATATTTTCTACAACTATGACATAAACTAAGCAAGAACCAAGTTGAAGTATTATGCATGCAATCCATTATCACGAAAAAATTGTATGAACAAAAAACATACAAAGAGTTTAGAGCTGAAATTTCCAAAGGAGGCAAAAGTTAATGAGGGATATTAGTCTCCTCAAGGTGTACCTTCCAAAAAGATTCTCCTTTTAAGAAGGTACTAGTTTTGGAAAACTTGAATGAAGGAGATGTTTCCAACCATGAAGATGAATCTGAATTATCAAATATTTCTTTCGAGTTACAAGTGTAAGATAATAACAATACAAAGCAAAATACTTCTCTTTATCATGGTGTTGAGTCACCAAATTATCGTCATTTTCACCATTCAAAGCCTATATTTTTAATCATTTTACCACATTCATTACTCTTCTTACCATTTTTTTCATGAACATACCATAATAAGCTTACACATGTCAACGTAGTTAATTATCATTATTTTCCTTTATTTTTGATGAATTAGAAAGGATTATTGCTGGTTTACTAGTGATGGTTTGCCTAGATCTAATCTTGTAGCTCCTATGCAGTTATTGTAACTAGCCTTTGAGGTTGGCATATTTACACAGCTCCATGGGAAATTACACAACATGGGTTTTGTTCCAAGGGACGATGACATGGATTTATGTTGTCTACTTCATAACGAGGCCTACTCCACAAACCTTTATCTTGCGAGTAAAAGTTTGGAGAACTTGTGGCATGCAAAATTGAGTAACTAACTTCGAGCACAATTTCTAACTTTGGGCGCGATTTTTGGATAAACAAAGAAGAATATGGAAAATTCGTGACATGTTTTTGGTACAATACATCCCCAATCAGGTGACTTATGAGAAATTTCCCCAAAAAGTGTGTGGATTGCGAGATATGCATGGTTCTTTCAAGGGTATCTTTCCAGTTGTGGTTGTCATTAAGTTGCATCCCAAACAAAGCAACTAGTGAGAAAAGGAACCAAATCCAACTTATTCTTAGATGATTGTATGCTAAATAAATCATACGTAATCAGATATTGAGTTATTCTTCAATTAAGGTGATTGAAGAAAAGTAAAAATCTCGGGTAATCTGCTTATGATTTGACAATGTATAATTGGGGGAATTGATTCCAATTCATCCCCTTTCTCTTTTTTATAAATGTATGGGATAAGGGCAGGTTAGTGGGAGTAACATAAAGATAGGATAGGAAGAGCGGAGTAGTAGGAAGGTTTTCAAAGAGTAGCTAGGACGGTTAGATCATTCATCTCTTTGTAATGAAAGATTGTTGATCATTGGAGCTACTGACTATACATTACTGAAGATTTATCTTTAATGTTGAAGTCATGATTGTTGGTGTTAAATATCATGGGTAGGGTGAATTAATTTTGATTTTGTATCCTCTTGGGAAGCATGGTACGAATTTGTAACGATCCACCAACTCGGCCTACACTGCCTCCTTTCTTTCCTTTCCTTTTTGCAATAGAGAATAGTTCAACTATTTTTCTTTCAATGTAGTAGATAGATCACAGTTTGCTTCATTTACTGCTTTGATCATTGAATCTCCATTGGTTACAATTGTGTGGTTTTTCGTGATCCTTTTCCTTTCCTTACCTAGTTTGGTGTGCCTCCACAACAGACTGAATACTTCTAAGCATTGAGTTTAAGGTTGCACGAACAAGATATGAATGTAACAAATATCCTGTGCACTAAGAATGTATTGTGAAATCCACACAAAAAACTTCCTTAAGATTACTATCTAAAGGATGAGTCCCTGTTGCTTTACTTTCCGCATGAGTGCTCATAGATAGTTGTTGCTTTCCATTCTAATGCAATAGATTAGGAAGACTATCAATGCTTTAAAATCCTTACATATAGTGTAGCATCTCTAAGTTTACGAACTCCTAGTTGATAATTTAATGTTGAATATTAAGTGATTGAATTTCTTGAAAAATGGCATAGAAACACATATATTCTTTCCACAATAAGTTTAACTCTAGAGTAGAGTTGTGCATGATTTTAGGAACAAATGAAAATTATAATGCGTAGGATTCAAAAGTATTCGAGCTAGTATTGGTTTCTTTGTTAAATTAAATATCAATTTATAATGGCCAATTAGATATTATACATAGGCATTAATAAAGTCACTTGGACATTAGGTTATTTTAGGTATTTGCGCTTTATTTCACTTTAGTGTGCTTTTTAGTCTACCCTACATTCATAAAGTGGATTAATCTACTTTATTGCAGTTATTTATGAGAAAGCATTTGATTTCTAATCGTTAATGAAATCTTAGTTTTTTGTATATGCTTATGCTATCATCATATGGTATCAAAACACATCTTTCTTGAAGTCTCATCAAGAGTATTGAGTCTTTGAAAGACAAGGTTTTCACTCTTTAGGCTTCAATAACGTGGGTGCTATGAATCCTATGTGAGCATGAATTCCTGGGGAATACTAACAATAGTGATGAGTCGAGGAATTATCAACATGACACATCAAATAGCTAGAAGGGTTTCAATTCATTCAAAGGCGGGATCAATTTTGAGAATTTTCGAGTAGATTTATCCTATTCTTTCCCATGCTAATGCCCATATTTACAAATCTAGAAGAACCAAATTATTATTTACCAACAAATCCAAGTAGGAATTGATTGACTCAAAGTTGTTTGAGAGAAAAGCTATCAATATCTACATGGTTTTTAAGTTATTTGAGAGTGTATCTATGTATCTTTTTGGCATATTTATTAGAAATCTACACGTTTTCTAGTAATACATGGTTTCTATAGTAGTTTAGAGGCAATAACCAAGTGTTATTACTCCAAAATTACAAATCGAGGGAGAGAAGAATAGGGATTTTTCTTTGTTTCAATATTTTTATGCATTTTATATCTCTATCTATGGCCTCTTTAGCCAACGTCATGTTGGAAGACAACCAAAGGTGGTATGGAAACAAATACAATACTTGGAAGCAACATGTGTTGGCCATTTTTCTATATAGGTACATGATTGCTATTATCCATAGTAATTATACTTGACAAGTTGTAGGTAAATACCAAGATAAGTTTGATGAGTACGATAGAGAAACAAAATGTTGTGTAAGTTGTCCATGATAGATGAAAATTTTTTGAGGCCTAGATAGGAATACTTCAACAAATATTTGGAAGCATTTGAAAGAGTTGCATGAAACTTTAGACAAGGGAGGATCCTTCTTTCTAAAGAGTATGTTGTTTTCATTTACAAGAGATGAAAGTGCATAATCACAAGAGAATTTACTTAAGATCAAGGATATCAAGGAATAATTTTCCGCCATTGGTCAAAAGATGGAAAATTAGGACATGTTGGTAATCACATTGAAAAGCTTACCATGTTCTTATGAGAACTTTATTGAGAACCTAAACAACATCACTATGAATGTTAGTCTAAAGTTTGATGAGCTATGCAATATGCTCTTATAACAAGATAGATGGAAGAAATAATTAGATATTAGAAATGAGAGAGACGGTTCAGAACATGCCTTTGCATCCTATGTAAAGGGAAAAAGGAAAATGAGAAAAGAAGAAAGGTCAAGGTAGTAGTGAAGATGTAACTAACAAGATGAATTCTATAACTTGTCACTATTATGACAAGGTGGGTCATATGAAGAAGCATTACAAAAATAGGTTGGTTGATTAAAAAATCAACTAGGGGGGGGCTCAATAGAAGACTTATTCCATAGATCATACTGAGGAGAAAGAGTCATATTTCTTTGCATACATGTCCAAGAAGCAAGCACACCAGTGCAAGTCATCTACCCGATACATCAATTCAAGTGCATCATGTTGAAAATAGCAACAAGAAATGCTAAAAATAGCATTGCTAAAAATCGCAGTTTGGGATACATTCCAATTTTAATTAGTCCCTAAATTAAAATTGTGAATTAAAATTCGAATTTGAGCTCAGCAGTTGTTTGTAAAATAATTAATTAATTCATCTTGAGTTAATTAGTTGGAGAAAATCAAACATGAAGTCTATGTGAAGACATGCAACAGTTATCCCTTTGATTGAGGAATTTATCCCTTAATTAAGGAGATCAGGATGAGTTGTACTTTGAGTTGTAATTAGTTAGCTCAGTTAACTGAGTTAAGTCCAGTTAGATTAGTTCCAACAGTTTGTGGAACTGATTGTGAGTTCAATTAGTCAATGCATGCATGCATGCAACTAGTGTACTTCAGATAACTGAATATTCTCTCATAAATAACTCATGCATGTCAGTTCAGACAGAGACCCAGTTGAGATCAAAGGATGGGACAATGTACTATTAGTTGTAGGAATATTCCCATGAGGATATCTCTTGCATGCAGAAGGAATTCTTTCCTTGAGGATTGTGCAGTTATTTCAGAGATTAGTGAGCAATGTGTGAGGTAATTACACACAAGTGGCAACTTGAGGACCCAGGAGAAACTGCACAAGGAAATAGGAGGCTTGGAGGACTAAAGGAAGGAATATGTGTTGTCTATTCTGTCTATGAGCAACAGTGAGGGATTGTACTGAGAGTTGGATAGCTTGTGAGCTAAAGCTTTGTGTAATCCTAAGATATTTCCACTTGTATGATAATACAAAGATCAGGGTTTTTTAGTTGAGGCCTTCCCCAGAGTATTCTTCAGTGTTCATGTGTGATTGATTTCTTATTCTCTGTTATATGTGTTCTATTTGATCTTGCTCAAAATCGATTAAGCTTCCGCAAGTTTGTTTTTAGAAGTAGATCAAGTATTTTGCTTTAGTTACATTGCATTATCAGGGGATCTATAGTGAAAATTTCTACATGGTATCAGAGAAAAGGTGATCAAAGCAAAGAACAGTATATAAAGAAGGGATAAGTTCGACGTTTGAAGTACTTGATTGTAGAAATCGAATTCTTATCACATCTCAAAGTTCACCAATGGCGTTCAATGGTTTGAGACTTGAGTATGCACTGGATGGCAGCTCGAATTATACAGCCTGGAAGGATCACATGGAAGCAGTATTAGAGGAAAATGGTTTGAAGGACTTCATTGATCAAGAAGTCCCCAATCTAGTAGCAGCTAATGCCCAAGAATTGGCGGAATGGAAGAAATGTGTGGCTAGAATGAGGAGGATTCTTCTGGAGGGAGTTTGAGACCATATTGTCTCGAGTCTCTGTAGTAAGGAGACATCGTTTTCAATGTGGAAGACATTGAAGGATTTATATCAGAACAACAGCGATCATAGGAAGCTGATGCTGAAAGACAAGCTTAAAAAAATCAAGTGTGAAAAGGGCGACATGATCTCTACATATCTGAACAAGCTCACCACCTGCAAGGATGAGCTTGGAAGTGTAGGAATCATGACAACCAATGATGACATGATGAGTCTTGCTCTCCTCGGTCTTCCTAAATAGCTGGCATAGCTACCAAGACTTAGTGAATGGAAGAGAGAAACTGCCAGATTGGGAATGAATGTGGTCGGATCTGATGCAAGAGGAGATTAGGAGAAGCACCAGAGATGGTTCTTCATCAAAGCATGATGATGAAGAAAATATAACCTTAGCAAGTAAGGCAAGGAAAGGGAAAGGGAAGGATTCCCATTCCAAATTGAGTTCTTCCCATGGTGGGAAGAATATTGACAAATCTAAAGTGCGATGCTTTAATTGTCATGAGGTGGGCCATTATGCAACAAATTGTCCACTCAAGAAATCCAAGAAGGGATCCTCGAAAGAATCAGATGGTGAGGCACTAGCCTCACAGTTTGAATTGGATTTTACCCTCATCGCATGCATGGTTTCATTGATGGTGGGTTGTGTTTGGTACCTGGATAGTGGAGCCTCATTCCACATGACCATCGACAAGAGTTTATTCAATACCTTGGAGGAGAAGGACCTCCAGATGTGCATAGAGATGGGCGATGATGGAAAGTACCGTGTTTCAGGTGAAGGGACGGTTGTGTTTCAGAGGGAGCATGGATCTCCCGTCACCCTGACTAATGTAAAGTATGTGCCTGGACTGAAGAAGAGCCTAGTATCTGTCGCTATGTTGGAAGACAAAGGCTATGATGTAGTCTTCAGTAAAGGAAAGGTGTTCCTGAGACACATCGCCACGGGACAGACCAAGAGGATTGGGATTCGAGTGAAGAATCTCTACAAGCTGGAGGTAGATGACTGTGTTGCATTGAGTTCCAAAGCAGAGTTGGTGCAAAGATAAGATATTGATGAGATATGGCATAGAATATTGGGCCACTTGCACCTTGGGGCCTTAAATATCATGCATCAGATTTCTACCGGACTTCCCAAGGGTAAACTTGAGCAAGTGGATACATGCAAAGTTTGTACCTTGGGTAAGTATGCAAAATCTTCCTTTCAAGATCGAGACAGTTGAGCTGAAGCAATCTTGGAGCGAGTTCATACAGATGTGTGTGGACCATTCTCGACAGCCTCCGCTAAACAAAGGTACTATGTTATTTTCATTGATGATTTTTCTCGTAGATGCTGGATCTATTTCATGCAGAAGAAGGATCAAACCTTCTCAAGGTTTTATGAGTTCAAAG
The DNA here is from genome assembly GCA_031772625.1 of Pinus tabuliformis. Taxonomy (NCBI): domain Eukaryota; kingdom Viridiplantae; phylum Streptophyta; class Pinopsida; order Pinales; family Pinaceae; genus Pinus; species Pinus tabuliformis. Next base: position 709,924,548 of record CM062806.1, on the reverse strand, counting down.
CCTTGGTTGAGAAAGAATCAGGAAAGAAGATTAGGGCCTTGTGAAGCGACAATGGTGGAGAGTATGTCTCTCAAGAGTTTAAGGACTTCTGTGCAACAGAAGGAATTAAACGATATTTGACGCCAACCCATAACCCACAGTAGAATGGGGTGGATGAAAGGAAGAACAAAACGATTATGGGAGCAGCTCGGGCGATGCTACATGACCAAGTCCTACCACTTCATTTGTGGGCTGAGGCATGCAATACAGCGGTATACTTGCAGAATAGAAGCCTGCATCGCATACTTGCGATGAAGACACCAGAGGAGGCTTTCTCAAGGAAGAGAACAGATGTGGGTCACTTCATGATCTTTGGCTCATCGGTTTATTGCCATGTGACAAAGGATGCCCGGAAGAAGCTAGAGCCAACAACAAAGTTGGGGATACTTGTGGGGTATATTGATAGTCCCCACAACTATCGGGTGTATTTTCCTACCAGTCAGAGGATAGTGGTTCGCAGAGATATTAAGTTCAATGAGTTGGAGGCCATGCAAGTTTCCCTTGAGAGGGAGCTCAAGTTGCATGCAGAGGAGGAACTTTTGGTTCTTAAGGAGGAGGAGCCTCAGATTGAAGTGGAGCATCCGCATGCAGAGGATCCAGGAGTGGAGACATCCACTCATGCAAAGTCTTCCAAAGATGGGCGGAAACGCTCAAGGGAAGCTGTCAGATTGTTGATGGATGTGAGAGAGAATGTGGGAGAGCCATCTTCTCAGTGCAGACTGAGAAGGTCACCTGAGCGGTACACTGGTTACATGGCCCTTGTTGGGGAATGTATAGAGACCGAACCATCTTCCTTCGAGGAAGAAGTGTAGCAGCTAGTTTGGGTTGATGCTATGGTGGAGGAGTATGACTCCATAGTTCGAAACAATGTTTGGGATGTTGTTCCAAGTCTGGAGAACAAGTCAATGGTGAGTTCTCATTGGCTTTATAAGGTAAAGCAAGCATCTGATGGTATCGTGGAGAAACATAAGGCAAGGTTTGTTGCCCGTGGTTTCTCACAGGTCGAGGGGATCGACTATGATGAGACTTTTGCTCTTGTAGTAAGGTACTCATCTATCAGATCGATGTTGGCACTATCAGCACAGATGGGTTGGAAGGTCCATCAGATGGATGTAAAGACTGCATTCCTCAATGGAACGATTAAGGAAGAGGTGTACATAGAGCAGCCGGAAGGATTTGAGACCTTCGATCGTGAGTCGCATGTGTGCCAACTCAAGAGATATTTGTACGGGCTGAAGCAAGCATCTCGTGCTTGGTACACCATGATCGACAACTACTTCACCGGGTTGGGCTTCACAAAGAGTGAAGCAGATGCGAACCTATACCACATGATTCGAATTGGATCCATGATATTTATCAGAGTTCTATGACTGTATCAAATCATGACAGACTTCAAAAACTTGTAAACAAAGAGTTATCAGGAAGACCTCTAGACAGTGGCAGTTTGTAGCCAGCAAAGAATGACGAGGACCTCGATCAAAGTGTCTTGACTGAGGCCCATGGAGACTGCACAAGACGCAAACTAGCAGTTAGTAAGTCCGGATCAGAAAATGGAGGCTGTTTTTGATGCGTGATTAGCGCTAAGCGCTTAGCTGGGCAAAACCCCTTGAAATGGAAAGGCCCCGAGCACTCGGTCACAAGGAAAGCTGAAAAGCGTGGGAAAAGCGCTAAAGCGAAAGGCAGGTCCCACGCCCCAAAACCAGCGGAATATCAGAGGCATGTTGGGAAGTAAGCGGAATTGTTAGGAGACCCAGCGATTCCATACAGCGAATGACGCGTGTCCGACGAATGAGAGAGAAAACCACCTCTCATCGTGGGCTAACGTCCGAGCAAGTCAACCGCGCGATAAGAGTGAACACCGTAGGATCTGGGGGTTCCAGATCTAACAGCAGAGATTGCGCCCAATGGGAAACCGGATTTGGAGGGAGAAATAAGCTGCGGCATATAAAAGTCTAAATTTTGATTTGACCGCTGAGCTGGCAGATGAATTATTTCACAACGTAACCGAAAATACCGAACCGTTTGAGGAAGAGCTGGCACAGTTCGTGAGAGGACAAGTGGCCACTTCCCTGTGAGATGTTACACAGTGGCGATGACGTAGAGGCAAGGAATTCCAAGGGAATTCAAAATGTGAATTTGGCAAAACATCTTTAAATTATTTGGGACATATAGTAGGGGGTGGTGAATTGAAGATAGATCCCTCTAAGGTGGCAGTCATTGTGAACTGGCCTAAACCCAAATCTGCTACAGAAGTTAGAAGCTTCTTAGGAGCAGCACAATATTGGAGAAAGTTCATTTCTAACTTTTCCTTAATTGCAGCTCCCTTACATGATTTAACAGGATTGAACAAGGTGTTTCAGTGGGAAGGCAAACAATAGAAAGCCTTCGACACCTTGAAAGAAAATATTTGTACAGCACCTGTACTAGCACTGCCTGATCTTCAAAGACCATTTGAGATCCAAACAGATGTCAGTGACTATGCCATGGGAGCAGTGTTGACACAACACGTAAACCCATATGTTATCATTCTGAGACATTTAATTCTGGAGTGGTTAACTATCCTACATATGATAAAGAATTGTATGCATTAGTACAGAGTGTGAAAAAGTGGAAACATTACTTAATGGGCAAAGAGACAGTAATACATATTGATCATCAACCACTTCAATATCTACACTCCCAAACTAAGTTGCAGCAATCAAGACACTATAGATGGATGGGTTTTCTACAAAAGTTTCATTTATTCATCAGATATAAAAAGGGAATACACAATAAAGTTGCAGATATGTTATCTAGACCCATTATAAACGCATCTACTATACTTAAGCATTATTCTACATTACATGAAAGCTACATTGAACAATATGCTCAAGATATAGATTTCACAGATGTATATGCAACCTTAAGTCAAGGCAAATGAATAGAAGAATTGGATTATCATATAAAGGACTGACTCCTATATCATTGTGGGAAGCTATGCATTACACAAACTGAAAGAATAAAGATAATTCGAGAAGCACACACTTCTCTAATATCAGGTCACTTTGGTGTAAGTAAAACAGTTGCATAGCTGCAAAGATTTTGTTATTGGCCAAAAATGAACGAGACAATTACTAGATATGTAAAAGGGTGTACTATGTGTGCTAAGAGCAAGCCCAACAATAGAAAACTAGGCTTGTACACTCCATTACCAGTTCCTTCTCACCCTTGGGAAAGTGTTTCCATGGATTTTGTTGGAGGACTGCCTAAATCTAGGAAAGGTCATGATTATTTGTATGTTGTTGTAGATAGGTTCAACAAAATGTGTATTTTGATACCTTGTAGTAAACATATTACAGCTGAAGAAATTGCAAAACTGTTCTTTCAACATGTATGGGTTCATTTTGGATTACCCACTTCCATTGTATCTGATCGAGATACCCGATTTGTGGGAAAGTTTTGGTCAAGTCTGTGGGAACTGATGGACACCAAACTGAAGAAAAGAACAACTTTTTATCCACAAACTGATGGCCAGACAAAAGTAGTTAACAGGACAGTGATCCAGTTGCTCATAGGATATTGCAGCAAACATCCTAAGCTTTGGGATGAACATTTGTGTTATGTGCAGCATGCTTACAACAGAGCAAAACATTCTTCTACACAAAGATCTCCTTTTGAGACTTGTTTTGGTTTCACACCAAGGTCTCCTTTTGATTTTGTCTTTGGTCAAGACACCATAGTTGAGGGACACAGTGATATGGACAGGGCAACTAGGTTCATTGAACAAATCCAAGAGATCCACCAAGCAGTACAGGAACAACTGGAGAAGAGCTAGTTCAAATACAAGGCAAGGCATGACAAGCATCAGATGGAGCATAGTTTCTAAGTTGGTGACCAAGTCTAGTTGTATATCAGCAAGGATAGGATGCAAGGTGAAGGTAAGAAGCTAAAGCCTATCAGGTATGGACCTTTCAAGATACTTGAGAAAATTGGTGAGAATGCTTTTTGCCTTGATCTACCAGCTTACATGCACATCTACTCAGTCGTGAATGCAGATTGCTTGAGACTATTTGAACCTTCACTAATTGAGGATCTCGAGGAGCAGAGTCAATTGCCTTCTATTGATGACCTATTACCTAAATATCTTAATGAATTGCAGGAAGACACAGTTCTGGACAGGAAGGTGAGAACGACGCGCAGGGGAGATGTTGAGTACCTCAGAGTTGGGCTCAAGGGTTCAAAGCCGAGCAGTGAAAAATGGATAGAGATTGGACAAGTGAGACAGTTGTACCCTCACTTAGTTGATGCTTGAAAACCAACTTTTGGTGGTCCAAAAGCTTTTTCAGTGGGAAGGCCGTGATCCGAATTGGATCCATGAAATTTATTAGAGTTCTATGACTATATCAAATCATGACAGACTTCAAAAACTTGTGAACAAAGAGCTATCAGGAAGACCTTTGGACAGTGGCAGTTTGTAGCCAACAAGGAATGACGAGGACCTTGGTCAAAGCGCGTTGACCGAGGCCCATGGAGACCGCGCAGGACGCAAACTAGCAGTTAGGAAATTCGGATCAGAAAACGGAGGTTGTTTCTGATGCACGATTAGCGCTAAGCTGGGAAAAACCCCTTGAAATGGAAAGGTCCCAAGCGCTCGGTCACAAGGAAAGCCGAAAACCGTGGGAAAAGCGCTAAAGCGAAAGGCACGTCCCGCGCTCCAAAATCGACGAATATTGGAGGCATGTTGGGTGGTAAGAGGAATTGTCAGGAGACCCAGTGATTCCATACAACGAATGACGCGTGTCCAGAGGATGAGAGATAAAACCGCCTCTCATCACAGGCTAACTTCTGAGCAAGTCAACCACATGATAAGAGCGAACACCGTAGGATCTAGGGGCTCCAGATCTAACGGCGGAGATTGCCCCCAATGGGAAACCCAATTCGGAGGGAGAAAATAAGCTGCAGCATATAAAAGTCTGAAGTCCGATTTGACCGCTGAGCTGGCAGATGAATTATTTCACAACGTAACCAAAAATACTGAACTGTTTGAGGAAGAGCTAGTGTAGTTTGTGAGAGGACAAGTGGCCACTTCCCTATGAGACGTTACAAAGTGGCGATGACGCAGAGGCAGGGAATTCCAAGTGAACAACAGCAGGCAATTCGAAGAGGTAGAAGGGGAAGTGAACAGTCATGAGACATATTGGCTTTAAGCCATGAACGCACAGACAAAGAAAAAAGAGAAAAAAAAGTAGAAGTGAGCACTGTAAGAAAGAAGAGAACAGTGAAGAAGGAGACAGAAGAGACAGAAGCAGACGCAGAGAGCCAAGCTGACCTACAGAGCTGAGGCAACATCGAGCAGACAAAAGGCTTGAGAGGTTCAAGAAATCCCCGTGAGGATATCTGTCGGGAACTGAGTACCAAATTGGACTCATCCCATTAAAGACCAGAGAGGTCGAGACTTGGTAAGGAAGATTATGTGCACTCTAGTGGCTTAGGGAATCCAAGAACCACCCTACTAAGCATTATTTGTTGCACGAGACTCAAATCGAGCTCCCCATTGTAAAACTCTACTTTAAAGACACAATAAAAGAAGGCCACCACTAAAAGCTGGACCACAGACGTAGATTAGGAGGATTGGGTGAACTCCTTATTAATTTGTTGTGTTCTGTTTCGCTTACTATGCTTCTCTTACTGTTTTCCATTTTCCAGTGTCTGTGTATTTTGCAATCTGATTGATCCGTTGCCTAAGATAACATAGACACACACCAGCACATGAGTCTATAATACCTTCATTAATTAATTAATTACCTGAGATCACTCACAAGTGATTTTCAGATCACCACATCATGGTAGAAGGTAAGCCATTGATCATTGTTCTTTATGTTGATTATCTGATATTTACAGGTGATGATCAGTTGATCATGTCTTGCAAAGAGGACCTTGTAAGAGAGTTAGAGATGAAAGACATGGGTCTCATGCACTACTTTCTAGGCATGGAAGTGTGGCAGAAGGATGGGGAAGTGTTTGTGTCTCACGGCAAGTATGCCAATGAGATACTCAGGAGATTCCACATGGAGAAGTGCAAGCCCATGTAGACTCCTCTAGCAGGTAACTGGAGGAAGGAGGATGCTACTTTAGGTGAGGTAGTAGCTACTACTGTGTATCGACAACTTGTGGGTTCATTGATGTATTTAGTGAACACACAACCAGATTTGTGCTTTGCAGTGAACCGGCTGAGTCAAGCTATGGTTCAGCCTACCAAGTTGTTTTGGAAGGTAGCTAAGCATGTGCTGAGATACCTCAGAGGCACATCTCAGTACTGATTATGGTACAGATGGGCAGAGGGAGTAAAGATTCAAGGATTCACAGATGCAGATTGCGCAGGTAGTCCATCAGATTGGAAGAGCACTTCAGGAGGAATTTTCAACCTTGGTTCAGCTGCAGTTTCTTGGTACAACAGGAAACAGAAGTCAGTTGCACTTAGCTTAGCAGAGGTTGAATACATGGCTGCAAGCCAGGTAGCATGCGAGGCCATTTGGATGCGGAAAATTCTAGTTGGATTGTTTGATCAGAGGATGGATCCAACTGTGATCTATTGCGATAATCAGAGTTGTATCAAACTCTCTGAGAATCTAGTATTTCATGACAGGTCCAAGCACATCGATATCCAGTATCATCATCTTCAAGACTGCATGGTAAAGAGGATCATGTTGTTGTAGTATGTTTCAACCGAGGAGCAGGATGCAGACATTTTGACTAAGGCATTGTCAAAATACAAATTCGAGTTCCACAAAGACAGGATTGGTGTTATAAAACTAGCTCACAAAAAGATAGAAAATATAGTTGAATCCCTTAGAATTCAACCTCTTCGAGGGGCAACCTCCTTTACATTACACAAATGAATAATTCTTGGATGATTCAAATCACAAAACCTCCTTTCTATATATAGGAGTCTAAGGGGTCACAATATAACTAAGCCGACCTAACCTTTCTATATATAGGAGTCTAAGGGGTCACAATATAACTAAGCCGACCTAACAATAATAATATAAAGGCACAAAAATAACAATAGAGAGATTCTATGGGGCACAATAATAACAATATGGGGACAATAGGGGCACAACAATATTAATAAGGGATACAACTACAACATTAATGGGGGCATCACTAACATTATAGGGACCTAACATGCCCCTCTCCTTCAAAAAAGTGTTGTCCTCAACACTTGAGTAGTTCTGGATGCTTCTGTATAAAATTCTCATCCTCCCATGTGGAATCTTCAGCAGATAAGTTCTTCCACTTGATGAGATACTATGAAATGGATCGATTTCGTAGTTGTCAAGTACTTGTTTCTACGACTGCTTCCGGTTCCAATATAATTTTTCCTTCCTCGTCAAGTTCTGGAAATATTGTTTGAATTGGGAGCTTGTCGCCTATAACCTTCTTTAAACATGAAACATGGAAAACTGGGTGCACTCAAGAAGCTGCAGGAAGCTCCAATTTGTATGCCATAGTACCAATCTTTTGCAACACCTTGTACAGACCATAATACTTTGGTGACAATTTGTTATCCTTCTTAGCTTGCTTGAGGGACATTTGTTTATATGGTTGTAGCCATAGGAATACCCAATCACCTACATCAAAACTTCTTTCACTGCGATGTTGATATGCCTATTGTTTCATTCTATTCTGCGCCAACACGAGGTTATCCTTTAAGAGTTGGAAAACTTGTTGTTGATGCTTGATGTGATGTTCCACTGCTTGAACCTTAGAATTTTCTTTTAAATATGATGTGATGGATGGTGGCTGATATCCATAAAGTGCCATAAATGGGGTCATTTTTGTTGCAGTATGGAAGGAAGTGTTATACCACCATTCAGCCAGAGGCAACCATTTGATCCATTATGTCTGTTTATCAGATACAAAGCAATGAAGATATCCTTCCAAACATTTGTTTACTATCTCCATTTGCCCATCAGATTGTGGATGATAAGATGAGCTATGAGCTAACTGAGTACCAAGACAAGAAAATAATTCTGTCCAAAAATTTCCTGTAAAAATGAGATCTTTGTCACTTACAATAATCTTTGGGTTTCCATGTAGCTTTTGAATTGTTTCCATAAATGTCGTAGAAACTGTACTAGCTTTAAATCAATGTGATAATGCACAAAAGTGTGCATACTTGGTAAGTCTATCAACTACCACCATGATGACACTCTTTCCCTCAGACTTGGGTAAACCTGTGATAAAATCCATTGAAACCTCCTCCCAACGTTGGCTTGGAATGGATAAAGGTTGTAATAGACCTGGTGTCTTAATTGTTTCAGCTTTATTTTGTTGGCATACCAAACATTCTGCCACAAACTTTTGAATATCTGATTTAAGGCCATCCCAAAAAAATTCCTTCTTAACCCTGTGGTAAGTTTTTAAAAATCCTGAGTGCCCTCCTAAGGGAGAAGCGTGCAATTCCAGAAGAATCTTTTGTTTGAGTTGGGAATTCTTACAGAGGTATAAGCGATCTTTGTACCATAACGAATCATTTTTCCAACTAAATGTATCAGATGTACTGGAATCTTGTTGTAACTTTCGAATAAGTTCCCACACTTCTTCGTCATTCTTCCATTCCTCCCTTGCTTCGTTTATCCAATCTGGTTGGATAATAGAAATGGCACACAACAATGCTTCCACATCCTCATCCTTTCTTGAGAGTGCATTTGCCACAACATTTTGCTTCCCTTTTTTGTATATGATTTCAAAGTCATAACCCAACATCTTTGTGACCCATTTTTGTTGTTCTTTAGAGGATAATCTTTGTTCTAAAAAGTATTTAAGGCTATCATGATCCATTTTTACCTTGAAGTGTCTTCCCATTAGGTAGGGTCGCCATTTCTTAAGTGCATGTAGTATTGCCAACATTTCCTTCTCATAAATAGCTTTGTGTAAATACTTTCCCTTGACTGGATGACTTTAGAAAGCAATGGGTCTTTCATCTTGCATTAAAACAACACCAATTCCATTTCCGGAAGCATCACATTCCACAATAAAGGTTTTTGTGAAGTCTGGTGTAGCTAAGACCGGTGCTTGGCACATTGCCCCTTTAAGATATTCGAAGGCCTTTGTTGCTTCTGGAGTGTTGTGTGTGGAGCATGATTGTTCAGAGGTCTTTGTTTCAGCCGGATGTATACCCCAGGAAGTTTGTACACCCCTCCACGCGGGGGGGGACTTTTCCTCCCCGTGGAGGTCCGGGGGCCAGCGGTCCCCCAGTGGGGGCTCGGGGGCAGCGCCCCCGAAGCTAAAAATAAATGTAAAATTGCCTTGTAAAAGTATAGTAATTTCTAGTCAATCTGGGCCATTCATTAGGCAGATGATCTAACGGTAGAACTTATGTTTAGTTTAGGGTTTTTTTTCCCTAGAAGGAAACCCCTCTCTTTGTATGAGGGTATTGTATTGGAGGCTGAGATATAGATGTGTATTCTGTGAGCGAGAAACAGATAGGTGAGACTGTGAGAGAAAACAGAGGATATTACAGCGGATTTGCTGTAGGTTGTGTCTCTTCATTTTGCTGGATAATAGAAAGGAAGGACTGGCTGTTCGGGGTGGACGTAGCCCAAACTGGGTGAACCACGTATATCTGTGTCTCTCTTGTTTTGTGCGTTTTCTGTGTTTATATTTTTGCAATATTTTATGTGTTCCATTGCTCCGTAATATATAATTTTCTAACATGGAGTCCATGAAAATGCATCTTTCTTCAACAATGTTGTTAGAGATGCTACTATTTTCCCATAATTCTTAACAAACTTGCGATAATAGCTTGTCAACCCAAGAAATCCTCGCAAATGCTTTATGGATGTGGGGATTTCCCATTCCTTAATGGCTTTAATTTTGCTAGGGTCTACCTTAACTCCTTCATGATATACAATATGACCCAGATATTCCCCTCTTGTACTCCAAAGAAAAATTTGGATCTTTTTGCATATAATTGTTTCTCCTCCAATAGTTGTAGCACTCTATCAACATGTTCAACATGATCCTTCCAAGACTTGCTATAGATTAGTATATCATCAAAAAACACTAACACAAATTTTCTAAGGAAGGGTTTGAAAATGGAATTCATCAAACCTTGAAATGTAGAAGGTGCATTGGTAAGGCCAAAAGGCATGACCAAAAACTCATAGTGACCCTCATGAGTTCTAAATGTTGTTTTCGGAATGTCTTGAGTCTTCATTCTGATTTGATGATATCCTGAATGAAGATCTAACCTGGTAAAGTAAATTGATCCATGCAATTCATCCAATAATTCGTCAATGATAGGAATGGGAAACTTATCTTTAATAGTGAGCTTGTTGAGCTCCCTATAATCTGGACACATGCGCCATGATCCATCCTTCTTGTGCACCAATACTACTGGAGCAGAGAAAGAACTTTGGCTAGGTTGAATTATACCAGCCTCAAGCATTTCTGCAACCATACGTTCAATTTCACTCTTTTGGGCATAGGGATATCTGTACGACCTGATGTTTGGAGGAACACTTCCTGGAATCAAATGAATAGCATGATCATGATCACGAATAGGTGGGAGACCTTTGGGAGTCTCAAATACCTTGGAATGATTGTCCAATACTTTTTGGAGATCTGGATAAATAGATGATTTCAACGTGGAAACATCTAACGAACATAATTGTGCAATTACACCTCGTTGTTCCTTTTTTAGAAGCTTTGTCATACCATTAGAGCTTATTATCTTTCCCAGTTTCCCTGCAATACCCCTTAATTCAACTTCCCTTTCTTCCACATAAAATTTCATGAAAAGTTCTTGAAAATTAAAAGCTATTGTACCCAAGGATTGTAGCCATTGGAATCCTAGTACAACATCAGCACCTCCCATTGGAATGGAAAGTATTGGGCTTTTCAATACATATTCTCCCATGGATAGCTTGATATTATAGCACTTTCCAGAGAAATTTATCGTTCCTCCATTTGCAACCATCACTTGACACTCTGGTGCTGGATATAGGAAGCAGTTCAATTATTTTGCTATCTTACAATGAATAAAATTGTGGGTACTTCCTAAATCAATCAACACTATTACCTTTTTCTTCTTGATTTGTCCTTCTATCTTGATGGTTTGAGGAGTGGTAATTCCAGCCAATGCACTACAAGATATGGTTAGATTCATTTCTTCTTTATCTAGGCTTTGTTCCTGGAGTATATCCTCTTCTTTTGACCTTTCTTGCTCCTTTTCTTCTTCCTCTTCACAATCTATGTAGAATAATTTCTTCTCAGCACACTTATGACCTTTAGTGTATTTGCTATCACAACTGTAACAAAGCCCTTTTGCTCTTTTTTCTTCCAATTTTTTTGGTGTCAGCCTTATAGGTTGTGGAAGGCTAGGGGCAACAACACTTCCATCTTTATAGTTGTGAGTGGTATGCTTCTTGGTTGCCATAATTTTGCTTTCCATTTTTCTTGCTAACCTAAATGCCTTCTCTAATGAATCAGGTTCCCAAATGCAAACATCATGTTGGATATTATCCTTTAAAGTCCCTATGAACACATCAATCCTATGCTCCTCTGGAATATTTTTTACCCTTATGTTCAATTTTTGGAACTCCTCAATGTGCTCCATTATTGAACCCTTTTGTTTGAGACTTATCAACTGGCTAAAAAAAGTGTTGCTTTTTGTATCCTCATAATGTGCTGTCAATTCTTCCGTAAAAATTGCCCAAGTGATAATTTGTTTACGAGAGCAAAGCCATTGATACCATACAAAATGATTTGGTTCCAAATATAAAGTTGCAATACGTACCTTTTGTGTGTTTTGCACATTATTGAGATCGAAAAATTGCTCCATCTGTAATATCCATGTTGCGGGATCCTTGCCATCAAACTTCCGCATATCAATTTTTGGAATATCACGGGTCTTCGATCCAACATTAGAGTCTATGGAATCATGATTAACATTTCTTTTGTTCTCATCATGAGTTTCCTTTACTACCCTTTCATCATTAGTGACCATTTCTTGTAGCAACTTATTCAATTTTATCTTCAATTCTTCCATCTTATCATCCATGCCATCCATTTTAGCATCCATGCTATTCATCTTAGCTTCTACACCTTTTTGTGCAAGTGACACTTGTTGCACTTGGTCTCGTAATTTTGATATATCATGTGGCATTTCTTCCTCTTCTTCATGAATCATGCTAGAGCTTTCAAGTTGCTTACTAGGTGTTTTCATTTTCTTTCCTCGGGGCATCAATTACCGATAATAATGCTTTACTACGCCCTTTGAATTCCTTCAAACTAATTTTTCAAACCAAGCTTATGCAAAAATTTAAAAAAAACTACACATCTTTTTTCACTTTGTAGGAGCTTGATATTGAATCTGATGTATCTCTGCAATTTCGGGTCATCCAGTTCTGAAATTGCGACCTGTAGTAGCCCTCTGCATCCTCTTTCCAATGCCACCAGTCTTATCCAAATTGGATTCCCCAAGGAAGAGTTATGTACAATCTCCCAAGATGACCTAATTATAGACCTTTCCAGAAGAGCAAAATTGTATGAAGTGCCACGTGTCACTGTTTCGACCTTTGGCTCTGAAAAATATATACAAGAAACTAAAATCCGTCCTATTTTTGTAGCTTCTTACAAAATTTCAATCCGATGCTCAGAGAGAAAGTTATGACGATTTTACCCAGGTCACCTGTTTGGAATGTAATTCAAGAGTCTACAAAAAGACCAACTTCCTCAGATCATATCTCTGCAAATATAGCGTGGAAAGCTCTAAAATTCGGACCAAATGTTTGATGAGATTTCGTCTCAAATGGGTTTTTTTTTCGCTTCTGAAACGTCGCAGAAAAAAAGTTATAGCGAAAATGCCACGATGACCTATTTGGAGCAGCAAAACCCTAGAATCCAAAGCTCTGATACCAAATGTTATGAAACCAGCTCACAAAAAGATAGAAAAGATAGTTGAATGCCTTAGAATTCAGCCTCTTCGAGGGGGCAACCTTCTTTACATTACACAAATGAATAATTCTTGGATGATTCAAATGACAAAACCTCCTTTATATATATAGGAGTCTAAGAGGTCACAATATAACCAAGTCGACCTAACAATAATAATATAAAGGCACAAAAATAACAATAGAAAGATTCTATGGGGCACAGTAATAACAATATGGGGACAATAGGGGCACAAAAATATTAATAAGGGATACAACTACAATATTAATGGGGGCATCACTAGTATTATAGGGACCTAACAATTGGGGTAACAAATAATCCCTTTCTTGTTGAGAGGGAGTGTTGAAAATAGCAACAAGAAATGCTAAATATATAAATGATAAAAATAACATTGCTATAAATAATATTTCGCGATACATTCCAGTTTTAATTAGTCCCTAAAGTAAAATTGTGAATTAAAATTCGAATTTGAGCTCAACAGCTGTTTTTAAAATAATCAATTAATTCATCTTGAGTTAATTAGTTGGAGAAAATCAAACATGAAGTCTATGTGAAGACATGCAACAATTTTCCCTTTGATTGAGGAAGTTATCCCTTAATTAAGGAGATCAAGATGATTTGTGCTTTGAGTTGTAATTAGTTAGCTCAGTTAACTGAGTTAAGTCCAGTTAGATTAGTTCCAACGGTTTGTGGAACTGATTGTGAGTTCAGTTAGTCAATGCATGCATGCATGCAACTAGTGTACTTCATATAACTGAATATTCTCTCATAAATAACTCATGCATGTCAGTTCAGGCAAAGACCCAGTTGAGATCAAAGGATGAGACAATGTACTATCAGTTGCAGGAATATTCCCATGAGGATATCTCTTACATGTAGAAGGAATTCTTTCCTTGAGGATTGCACAATTATTTCAGAGGTTAGTGAGTAGTGTGTGAGGTAATTACACATAGGTGGCAGCTTGAGGACCCAAGAGAAACTGAAGAAGGAAATATGAGGCTTGGAGGACTGAAGGAAGGCATATGTGTTGTCTATTCTGTCTATGAGCATCAGTGAGGGATTGTACTGAGAGCTGGATAGCTTGTGAGCTAAAGCTTTGTGTAATCCTGAGATATTTCCACTTGTATGATAATACAGAGATCAGGGGTTTTTAGTTGAGGCTTTCCCCAGAGTATTCTTTTGTGTTCATGTGTGATTGATTTCTTATTCTCTGTTATATGTGTTCTATTTGATCTTGCTCAAAATCGACTAAGCTTCCGCAAGTTTGTTTGTAGAAGTAGATCAAGTATTTTGCTTTAGTTACATTGCATTATCAGGTGATCTACAGTGAGAATTTCTATACATCATGGCACTTCACCAACATACATGACTTGTTCACATAGTTCATTGTATTTTTCTCAAAGGATCCAATGATATTTAGTGGTGGGGTAGAGTACATGGTAGTTGGAAAAAGGAATGTGTAGATTTCATTTGGATAAGAAACATTGTTTTTTACCAATGTGTAGTATGTGCCAGGTATGGATCTTAATCTACATTTAATGTTATATTATGCGAAATTTCCCCATAAAAATTGTCAATTTTAGCAATCACAAATTCTATATAGTTGACCAACAAACCAAGAAGACTACTTATCTTGGTGTGGAGGATCATGGATTTTTTACTATTGGTTGATATCTTATAGGTCAAGGAGTGTGCGTTAGCAACCAAGAGTGCATCATACATCACTACACTTTGGAATTAGTAGTATAGGAACCTTAACTTGATCTACCTCTCTTAGTTGGCTTGAGAGAATCTTATATATGGACCTCCCAATATTCAATAATAAATTCAAGGCGTGTGTGGATATTTCCAAGTAGGGAAGCAACACAAGGCACCATTCGATGAAGGAAAAACATGGATAGTGATGGGATTCTTTTAGTTGATTCATGTATATGTTTGTGGAGTAATAAACATGGAAACCATCATTCGTGCTAGAATTTTTATTATTTTTTGTTGGGTGTGGAGCCTGATTGTCTTCCTGATTCAAATGTCTTGTGTTTAGCCGTGTTTAGTTCCCAGCCCTTAACGGGGGGTGTGGGGGGACTTTACCCTCCCCCCCCCCCCCCCCCACTACTGCTGCTAGGGGTAACAACACCCTTTTAGATACCCCCCCCCCCCCCCCTGGTGGGGGTTTGGGGGCAGCGCCTCCGAAAGAAAAAATTTCAAGAAAAATTCCTTGTAAAAATATTGTAATTTCATAATTAACCCAGCCCGTTCATTTGGCAGAAGATTTGACGGTATAGGTTATGTTAATTTAGGGTTTTTTCCCCTAGAAGGAAACCCTCAATTAATATGAGGGAATTATATTGTAGCTATGTATTATTACGTGAGAGAAAAACAGAGGAAACTATGTGAGAGCAAAGAGGAAGTTACAACGAATATGTTGTAGGTTGTATCCCTTCAGTTTGTTGGATAATTAAAAATGAAGGACTGGTTGTTTCTTTGTGAATATAGCCCAGATTGGGTGAACCACGTATATCTGTCTCTCTCTTGTTTTATGCTTTTTTGTGTTTGTGTTTCGACAATATTTTGTGTTCCATTGCTATGTTATTTAATTTCTAACATTTTTTTATGGTTATAGTAGAAAGATGTGGGTGTATTTTTTGAAACCAAAGTCTGATGTGTTTAATGAGTTTTGGGAGTTCAAATCCTCAATAGAAAAATATCCAAGTTATACCATTACCATTCTTAGGTTTAGTAATGATTGGGAATTCAATTCAAAATAATTCAATAAATTTTGTGAGAAATATGAAATTAAAAAATAGTTCATTACACCCTACACTCCAAAGTAGAATGGATTGGTTGATAGGAAAAGCCACATAATCAGAAATATGGCCAAGTATGTGTTTCCAAACAAGTGTGTTCCATATAGGTTTTGGGTTGAGGAAGTTCTCACAATAATATACATGCTGAATAGATCTCCAATGACGAGGGTGAATAAAAAGAGTACAAATGGGGCACAATCTAGGAGGAAGCCCGAAGTCAATCTTCTTAAGGTCTTTGGTTCCACTGCTTATGATTGGATTCCTTATGAGAAGAGAACCAAGTTAAACAAAAATATAAATAAATTGATGATCAATGGGTACAATGATAGGCATAAATCATACATATTGGTTGATGTTAACACTAACCAATTGAGCTTTAGCAAAGATATCATAACTGATGAGGAAACCATACCTCTCAAACCTTCTTTAGAGATCTAAATCCTAGAACAATAGCCTTTTGCAACTCAATATTTAGGTAACAAGATTCAAGAAACTCCACCTTAAAGGGGTGGGATTATGAGCTTGGGGAGTTTCTAGGATCTAATGATATTAGTTTAGGTATAGGTAGCCTAGATCATCATGAAAAATTAAATGGAGAAGATCCAAGAAAATACTAAAGTGGTGTCACAACACCATTGAAGATGTTTATATAGATGGAATGATTAAGGGACAATCATCAAGAAATAAGAGAAACACACCTAATATAGTCAAATTTGTTGTAATATCGAATTTTGAGGAAGCATATGAATCATATGTGTTTGAGGAGGGAAAATGAGACTTGAATGGGAGAAGGTCACTTCCAGATGAACATGAGACTTTTATTAAAAATTAGACATCAGATCTTATAACTCTTCCACCAAGGAATAAGCCCGTTGGTTGAAAATTGGAGCATAAAGTCAAGTATAAGGTAGATGGTACATTTTACAAGCGTAAGACATGATTTATTGCTAAAGGGTTCTCTTAGCAAGAGGGCATTGACTACAATCAAACATTTTCTCCCATAGTAAATATGAACACCAATTGATTAGTTCTAGCCATGGCATCATAATTTTGATGAAAGGTCTATCAGATGGATGCAAAACATCCCTTCCTCAATAAAGATTTGGAAGAAGAGGTCTACATGTATCAATCACGTGGGTTTCAAGTTCCATGGAAGAAAGCTATTGTTTGTAGACTTAAGAACACTCTATATGGCCTAAAGTAGGCACCTTGGGCTTGGTACATTAAGATTGATAGGTACTTGGATGAACATGGGTTCCTCTCGGTGCATGCTAGATTCTTGTTTCAGATGAATATATAGTGGTGATATTTAAGAACTTCTACATTTAGTGTGGCATGCCATGCAGTTTCTTAAATTTGGCAAACAAAGAAACTCTTGAAGACTTGATTAGAAAGGCATTTCATAGAGGTTTTTTAGTTAATTGTATTAAGGAAGTGACATAATTCTAATATATGTCATCACATTTAAACATGTTTATATTTCCATCTTTTACTACAACCTATATTATTAAAGTGAATCTCCTTTGAATAAATACAAACTTAGGTAGGTTGATCTCTCATGCAAATCTCTGCATGTTTGAACATTTGAATTGAAATATTTAAACCAATACATATCTTGAGATATTTTATTTAGGACCTAAGTCTCCCTCATATTAGAACGTACAAAGAAACTATTAACAGGAAAGGAATTTTCTCTTTCAGTGTATATAACATAAATTTGATATAAAACTACACTACCTAGGTGGACATTGAAATCTTTTATTTTTGACAAACATTGAATTTTTTCTTTTTTAAATATGGCTAACAATTCCATGTTAAACAAAAACAAAGCTAGTCTAATATTTGCTATAAGAAAACATCTTTTGAGACAACAAATATATATGTTCTACTTGTTATTTAACTTTGAGATAGTCAAATAATCATGGGATAATGATCCATTTGCTTGCTTTAAAAATGTTAAATTTAGATTTTACATTTTGAGACAGTCAAATATTCATTAGATAATGGTTAATTTTCTTGCTCTAAAAATTTTAAATTTAGACTCTACATTTTTTTTCAATATATAAATTAAGTTTGTGAAAACTTAAATTTCACCTTATCACTGAAAATTATAATAATTTAATTATATCACAAGAAGTTAATATTATGAAATGATATGTAAAATTAATTACAATATAAAATAATGTAATCATCATTATATTATTTGCTTTGGGTGGATTTTAATTTCACTAAACTTAAAATTTTGCATATATATATATAATTTTAAAAACATATTTCTTTACATATATATAATTTAAAAAACATATTTCCTTTTAATAAATAATGTGATTTCACTTCTAAATAGTTTAAATATTTTGAATTTTAAATTATAAAAAATGTTTTAAAGTAATATAAGTTATATTTATTTAAACATCCCTAATTCATATAGATAATTTAATGAAAGTAGTGTACTTTATTTTGAATAATTATATATGAATTAATTTATAATTTTTTATATATAAAATAATAAAATTAACATGAAATTTAGAATTGTTGTTTTGATAATATTTTGGACATATATTTTTTTTTTCTGAATAAAGACTAATTCTATTAAGTAAAGAAAGAGTATAGTACAATCAAGCTTGCATGCAAGTGAAGCAGAAAAGCAAGGGAGCAAGGGAGCCAAAGGAGAGAGGCTCCACCTTGCTCCGAGGCAAAGAACCAGGAGAGCTATAGATAGCACGGAATAACAAAAACTAGAATTAAGCAAAGAGAACTACCCTGAGGGGGCAGTTACTATCACACGACTTTTTTTTCCTTTTTTCTTGCTTACGCTGACCCATCCAGTGGAGTTTCGCTGAGCCGAAACAAGTTGAAGACTATTCTGCCCTGGCGGCAGAATATCCTTATCAGAGTCTGAGGACGAAGTAAAATGAGACCATTTCTGAGATATCTGAGAGACGGAGGGGTTTGCCAGATCGTCCAAGGGATCTTCTAGCGGAATCTCAACGTTCTGCCCATCTGCTACAATTTCCTCCTCATCCGAATTGGAGGAATCTAAGTCGTCTATAGGGGGGGAGGCACACTAGGATTCCAACTTTTGGACTTGGGCTTGCGCTTCAGATTCTTCTTTTTGTCGAGGTACTGGGAACAAGAGCTTTGGAGGTGTCCTGTTTGATGACAATGGCGGCAACGGAAGGCTGTATTCTCATAATCCAAGGTTTGAGTCCAATGAAAATCTCCATACTTGAGATTAATCTGATCCGGGAGTCCTCTGCTAATATCTATTTCTGCACAGATTCTACCGTAGGTGAAGAGCCCATTTGCCTTCCGAGTAGAATCTACAGCCAGATAGCGTCCTAAAGTGTTTGCAATGGCTATGAAGATAGAGACATGCCATAGATGCGCCGGAAGGTTCGGGAGCCTGACCCAAATGGGAATTTTGGTGATAACAGCTGTAGTAGGGTCGAAGTCTGGAAACCAAGGAGTAAGAAAAAGCCCAGCCGAGCCCCAGAACCAAGGTCCTCCCGTTAAGGCCTTCTGGTAATCTTCATTTAGGTCAAAAGCCACAATGAAGAATCCTTTTGAACATAAGTATATCTGGCATTTTTTAGTCCAATTGGTATGGATCCATTGGTATAGATCTGATGTGCGAGGCCATAGTCCATTAAATCTGCATACAAGTGCGGATTCTGCAAAAAGCTGATAGCGATCATCAATCCCAGGATGGGAGAGATTGATGGAGGGGATGTCCTCTGATTTGTCTACCAGAAAAGGCTTTGGAGCCTCAAATGGATGGCCTGCTGTTGAAGACTTAGGCAACTGAGCATGGACAACGTCTTTATATGAAAACGTCTTAGCAGAGGAGGACTGCCCAACAGCTCCCCCTCTCAATCGAAGAGTAAGAGTAATGGATGCATTTCTTTTAATGCTATAGAAAGACAGAGGGAGAGAATCCTCAAGTTGTTTACCTTCATGGAGAAGTCGTTGAGCTGCAGAGGGTATCCCCAACTTGAGATCCAGAGCATTCTTGAGGTTCTGCACTAAATCCGACGAGTTCACCCAATGAAGCTGAGTTTTGCCAGAGATAAGCCTGATCTGGATCTGAAATGCGGCAGAAGGATCAGGGTTCTGCTTTCCTTTGCAGATCCAAGTCGAGAGTCGGCTGGAGCATTGAAAGGCCTTCTTCCCCTGAACTTGTCGTAGGGGTTTGTGAGGAGAAGAGGAGAGAGTCCGAAGACCATTGAACCTGTCAAAGCGATCCACCCAGAAGAGCTTCCAGACAATGCGTCCAGGTAGATCCAGGACATGTAACAAAAACTGAAGATCTAGATCCAGAATAGAGACTTTCTTCCCAAGAGCCTCCGCCAGAGAAATGACGATAGAATAATCGGCACGCTCATCCTTGGCCTCTGCGTTTGCATTCTGATGGAGGCGGCTGGTAAGAGATGCGGCAGCCGAGGTCCAAGATCTCGCAGAAGCAATGCCGGGAGCAGAGCAAAAGAGGGCTAGGGTAGCTTTCAGAGAGTGATTGAAAACCTGCGTATCAGCAAAAAAAAGAGAAAGGAGATGATAGTCCCGTAATCCTGGACTGAAACGCACGTCTCCAGCTTCGAAATGGCAAACCAGAGGCCAGACGGCGGCCAAGGGCGAGGCAGCGACGGCGGTAAAGCTAGGGTTCATGTTCGGTCAAACGTCTCTGGTCCAGCTTAGTGCAAAACCACTTTTCCGAAACTTTCTTTTTGGACATATATTTTAGAGATTGGAAAAAATATAATAAATGTTTATAGATTTAATTTTAAGCTTATTTTTTATAAAAATTGATATAATTATAATTATAAAAAAAATCCATAATTATATGGTGTCGCTTCAACATTTCCTGTAAGCAAGAGTGTCTCTAGATTGTTCATTACTGGATTCACACACTTGTCAATAACATTGCCAAAATTCTCAATAATATCATCTATGACTAGATCAAGTGAATTAGCTGGTGCAAGTTGTTACGAAAGCACAAACACTAAATCTAGTTTTCCTTTATGTTCAACTATCAATGTGTTTGTTGGCTTATTCATTGGTTTCATTCGAGAATCAAAATGAATGATGAGTCCCTTCATTTGGTAGAGGGCATGGGAAACTCAATTTTTTTACAATAGCATTGATCAATTTGGTCACAGCAATGTTTTTATCTACACAATAGGTATTACCAACATGCTTTGTATCCTTCTTATTCATTGAAAATCAACTAGAAGGTCACCATCACAAGGTTTAAAGCCTATGGAGCGAAGCCTGTCATCAAAACGTTGATCTGTTATGACATTGAAGCAAAATATTGATGGAGCCTTGTTTCTTCGAACATGCATGTTCCCTTTTTTCTTCTACCATACTTTTAGAAAGGAAGTGAATCATGATGCTTCTAGCAAACTATTTATCCCTGCTTCGATCACCTGTATGTCAAGAAAACATAGCCAATGTCATATCCTCAAATTTTCTTACATTTGCAATCTTTTCTTCATGAGTATTTGGGCACAAAGGAGCCAATTTTCTAGCTTGAAAGATTCTCATTCATGTTCACAAGCATTGAAATCTGTATGTTGCACTAGGCCAACATCATGATGAGTCTCTTGTGTATTTGCTAACTTTTTCCATGGATAGAAATTATATCATCATCATCTCTTTAATCAACATCGATATCATCATCACAATCTCTTAAATCAACATCATACCCAACTTTATTACCAATGTGCTCTTTTATGAATATGGAACTTAAAATATTGATGAACTATCCATATTTTTCCCCGTCTATGAAAGTGAAATGAGTTATGACCTGCAAATGGTTTTTCCCTAAATTTGGACCATTTTTATCATGCCAATTCCTTGTCATTTTATCCTCATCTCCAAAAGGACCAGCGATGCAATTTGTCACTTGATTTTTTTGTTTGTTTGTAAGCTTGGTGGATCCTTCCTTTTCATTATAATATAAACAAATTACAACCATATAAAAACAAGCTAGGTGGTCTCAACTTGCCCATCGAGAAACCAAGTATGTTGACCACCTAACTGCCCGATAAGCCATCCTGTAGCAAAAAATATTGAGTCTATCTATCCAAGCTATATAAGTTTGATTATCATGTCCACATCCATACTCTATTTTCCTATACATATATATGATTGTAAACTGGAAATTAAAAGCTATCTACATAAAGACTAATAAAAAATAACTGAAAGCAAGCATTCTATTCATCATGCTCGGTGGAAACAGATTCGACTGGGGTCAGATCTTTAGTACTGGATCCTGGCAACTCTGTCTGTGAGAACAAACAAGGGAAGTGTCTCTCAATGCGGCCAAGGCATCCTTCTTGTTTCTGCATTTGAAATTGCAGCTTTTGAAAATCTTGTTTATAATTAGGGAAATCCTGAACAACAGTCGCCATGCTCACCAATATTTTCTCCATGGCCTTGCTCGGAAGACTTTTCATTAGCCAGTATAGATACAGGGTTTGTTTAAATTGAGTCACTCGCTTTCTAGTGTGACCAAGATCCAAAACCAAGAGTCTCAAATCCTCCATTTCGACTTCATTTGCACTCACCCTGTGGTTTAATTTCTCCTCCCATTCTTCTATCAACCCTCTGATCTCATCGGTGGTGCCTTCCCTCTATGTTGTGGTCGCTTCATTTATAAGGTTAGCCACTAGATTTCTACTGCGTCACTTGCTCGAAGAGCTTGGTTCATCCTCTGAATTAGTCACCCGAGTTCTCTTGCCTCGACCCTTACCTTTCACTATTCTACCCATTGCCACATCGTCTCGGTGCTTGCTTGCAAAATCCTATGGAAATGAGGAGACTAGCCTCGATACTCTTCGCGCCCGAGAAGGATTACCGTGCTGAGGACCTGATATGGAAACAAAACACCAGAATTTCCAGAACATTATGTTTTGTTTTTCCATCACCCGCAGGCTCTGCCATTCCACAAAATCTGCCACCCCAACTGGGCTTGCATTCGCTAGCCCCCCAGGTTCAATTGCATAACAACATAATTTAAAGATCCCACACCCAACATTTCTGTTACCTGCACCCTGGTACAGATCCCTTTGCCCCAACTGACACCATGTCATAACAATTGCCTTGCAGATGCTTCGACCCAGGCCTTGGGTGTGAGGCCCCAACCGTTGGCCTGACACGAACCTTGTAGCAGGGTGACCAAGACCCCTAATTTCAAGCCCCTTGCCTCCACTTCTGACATTTGTATGACCATTCCCCCAACCCAGGTGACACAACACTGCCTCAATAGTACCCTTACCGATGCTGCAACACAAGCTCTAAGCACCTAGCCCCAAGAAACAGCCAGCCATAACCCTGCTTTCCACACAAATTCCGCTCAACCATTCGAGGCTGGCATGTCCAACACTAGATTTGTGCCCATTCCTAGACCCCAGATGACCCTGCCCCTTAACAAAATCCCCACAACTCTTTGGACTCAAGTGTTGGGTGCACAACCTCAGAATTTGGAAAGCCTTCATAATCAAATTTTAGTGATAGCTCAACTTCCTTCTTTAAACTAGTGCTTCTTCTTTAATGAGGATAGGATCAAAGTTGTCCTCTTCCCTAAACATAATGATATCTTTCTTACTATCAGCATCTTGTGTGGCACTGTCATCATCAATGAATCGAGATATATCTTCCAATCCTAAAGACTATTCTCTACCATAGTATTGCTCCACTAAGTGCCTTGTTCATCGAGTAGTATCAACTTTCATTTAAGAATAATGTCTAATGATGGCAAGATTTTTGGTCTAATTGCATCCTCACTCGAATCCTAGACATGGATATATATGAATAAGTATAAGGTGAATGTGTACTCTATGTTCTCATTGACTCCATGTCTAATGATGAATAAGAATTCTAGCTTTTATATAGGTTCAAGAATAAAAGAATGAAGCATCAAGAGATAATGCACAAATGTTTGACAGACAAAAGAACCTATTATGGCTATCGTTCATTCGTGACTATAAAAGAAGGGGCCCAAATTTTTGAATGTATAGGGTGATTTTTTTTTGCGCGGGGGGGGGGGGGGGGGGGGGGGGGGGGGGGGGGGGTTGGGGTGGGGTGTAGCCGCTATGACAGGATCATTATGAACAAGTAGGGGAATAGTATCCTATCTAAATAAAATATCTCATGATTAATAACTATAAGAATGATTTGTGAATAGTCTCCTCTCTAAATACAATATCTCATGATTACTAACTATAAGAATGATTTATTGACCTCTAACATTAACTTTTGTGTATTTCACAACCTTAATAATTGAGCTTTCTTCTTAGACTTAGTATCCATAACTCACTAAATAAAATATTAATATTATTTCTTTTCCACAGTAAAAAATGATTCAAATTGACAAAGCTCAAAGATGTCGAAGACTCTATAATATGAGGGAGTTTATCACCCAATTGAGAGGCCCTTTAAGAAATAGTAGTAGGGACAATTTGAGCACAAATGAATAAACCCTCAGTAGACAAAGTTACCAAGAAAAAAAATCATGAAATGTTCTTAAGAATTTATTAACAAACCACACTAACAAAAAGGATGATTTTGAACAACTAGGAGAGAGTGATTCACCAATCAATGACTATCAACCAACTTATCAAGGCTAGATAGCTTAAATTTTTCCTTTGACTCTAAAGATAGAAGTTAAACCCTTAGTTGTTTGTCACATATGTCACTAGACAAGATAATACTTTTCCTCTAAAATTCAAGGGTCAAGAACTAGGGAACCTTAGCAAGGGTCTTACCATCCCATTTCAAAATAAGAGTCAGCTATCTAAAATGCTCATAAAAGGACAACTCAAGTTTGAAATGAGTAATCCCTTTAAGAATAGATTAATGGTCTCATAAATCTCCTATATGCTTTGGTCCACAAAGGACCTTTGATGTTTACCAAAGAAGGCATAGTTATATGATATTAAAGTGCAAGACCTTACCCTTTTGCCCATTACGGAAAGTCAAGAACATTATAATTCCTTAGGAGTACCTTCTTAGCCTAATTCTTTTCATCCATGGCCTTGATCACTCATTTAGCACATAAGTTTGGGCCTATATGTGTATTTTCAAGGTACCCTTAGTCCCTACAATCATTCAACATGCAAAACAAATCTTAAATTATTGTGGAAGCCTTTAGCATGAGATGTTTTGGCTAATAAAAAGTTTCTTCGAATGTTTTTCATGCTTTGATGTGATTTCAATAATGCATACAAAATGGTGTACAAAGATCCAAATCCAACAAATGGACAAACAACATTTATTATATCTATATATATATATATATATATATATATATATATATATATATATATATATATATATTTATTTATTTATTTATTTGTTTTTGTTGAACATTTTATATGTTAAGTTCATTGTGTTTTAGATAACCTATGTGAATTTCACAATTGTATGGGTAAACTAAAACCATTTAATTTATAGTTTTTTGTCACTTTTGGATATTTCATTGGTATTGATTTGATGCCAATTTTCCTCAGCTTAGAATTCCATTGTGGTGTGTCTGTGTTTGTGTACCAATGGAATTTAAATTTGGGCAAATTATCAACAAGTCTCCCACTTAGTAGGTAGGTTGATGATCTTAACCTAAATGATAGCCAACCCTTCACAATGCCACAACAACAAAAATCATTTACACACCCTTTTGAGATATTGTAAAGACTTGTTATAAATTACTCAATTATGATCATAAGATGAATATGTTGGCTCAAGAAATGAATCATTATTAATATTTTTTGTTAAAAAATATACATCTATTCACAAAACCATGAGTTGGGCTCAATCTTTTCAAGGCACAAAAAAAGATAAAGATTGTATGCCATATAAAGCATATAACTGACTTGCAACACTGTAACATCATAAATAGTTGGGTGTGAGGAGACCTAATAAAACACAATGCCACAAATGTTGCATCAAGTTTGGGAGAATAAGATGTGCCCTACCACATTAAGGAAGAGGTGTCATCTCTTAGGAGATGTACCAGCCAAAAAGATAAAACACAATTACAATTAATATAAAGTTATGTTGACTAGATATTTGTCAAATGCAAACTTAAAAACAGAAGCAATGGAAATATAAATATGTTGTACTAACTTCATCCAAGAAACTATATTGAATAGGATACTCTATGAGGCCATGATAAGCGTGATTATAATGAGAGCATCAAAGCAAAACAACTAGTAACCAAAATGGCCAGCCTGACTTGAAGGTCTCATACTTGGTGGTTTAACATCATCAGATGATGGCTCTCGATAGGAAGTTGATACAAATACACTATGCCAAACTATATTATGTGTTAGGGAGAATATCATAGTACTAGTGGCCCAAATTGTATCTCTAAGTTGGGGTGGATAAGGGGGTTGGAGGGTTGTGGTGGGGGGCATTTAGGAAATTGCCTACGAGTACAAAAACCCTCTCAATTAGTTACACTTGGTGATTTAGAGCCAAGACTAACCCCCCTGAATTATATAATGCCAAAATAATTGAAATGGAGATGCATAATGAACTTGATCCATAATTTCCAAAGAAAATGCAAGGTAACATCTTTGTTATTATAGGGGGTTTGTAAAAATTTGCAAACCACAATAATCCATCTAAATGTATGTTATGTATAAAATAAAAATAAATTAATAAATAATACATAAAAAAAACAATAAACTAAGTATATATAAACAAAAATCATGTAAAGGGTCATGATTAAAAGATCATGACCCCTCATAACAATATTTAAATAATTTTATCAATAGACTTGAGATTAATAGTAATTGGGTTCCCTTTCTCACCAGGAACTATAGATGATGTTCTAATATGGAACATTTTTTAGGTTCTTTTCCTCATTCCAAATATTATGTTCCCTTATTTGTTTATTGACCTCTTGACCATACCTTTCTTCTCTTCCCTTCCCTTTCATTGCTCTGTAAGCTTTCCTTTACCCCCTCAACTCTCCTTTACCTCTCTTTTCTTTATTCCTTCCATTTCCCATCTTTCATTCCCTCTCCCATCTCTTCCCATCCTTTTCCTTATAATTTTCATTCTCCCTTTGTCTTACTCCATTTAATTGTTTTCTACTACTTTGTTTCCTTTTCCCTCCCCTCCCATCTTTTTCTATCTTTTTGAACCATGGTTACTTTTGCTTTCTCCTTTCTTATTTAGGTTCTCTTATATATATATATATATAATCCCAATTGAATAATATAATACATATATTATAGGCCATCCAAACTTTTTATATATGCCATTATTAGGGTTTCATATTTCAATATTATTTCATTAATTCCATTAACTTTTAACATATATCTCAATAGTTTTATTAATTATTATATAACCTTAATCATTTTAACAATAATTATATATATTTTATGCTCTTAATCGACCCTAGGGTTTCCCGACCATTCTTGCCCATTATATATTCTACCTCTTCCTTATTTTTTCCCATGCCTTGACAATGGGCCTGAATAGTGGCTCTGAAATGTTGACAATAAAACTCATATATGTGGATCTTCCTATATCAATAAACAACTCCAACCACGAAAACTTGAATATTGCTATACTTTCTTTGCTTAAATTCATTTTTTCTACCTCTTACTTACTAATTCCAGTTGAGTATTACTCTCTAATATTGACACTATAGTTATATATATTAGATAATCGGCCATGGACATGGTCGTTGGAAGTAGCAATAGTGTCAAGTGAAATGGACAATGATATACAAGATGACACTATTGTGTTCCTACGTTCCCCAATTGGTTTTTTAAGTTACTCTAAACATGGTTTAATTTCATTGTATAAGTCATGTCGGTGGTTAGGATTTGTGTTTTACTTCAAGTTTTGCTTCATAGTAATAGAATAACAACAACCAATCTTTCTTTTAAAATATATAAATTTATAAAATTTATAAATGATAACAATGGCATTTAAAATCAAACATACCTGGAAATGGTAGCTTCTCTTTGCAAAATCCCAAGTGAAAATGATGATAATATCTAGGCCTTACCCTTCCATGTCATTTTTCGAGGGTTAGATGATAAAGTGCGCTCACATTGGTGGAGAAAAAATTGCCACAAGTTAGTAGAAAATGAAGCAAAAGGAATTGTCATTTTTTAAAAATGTTTTTACGACGAAAATGGAGACACATTCCTAATGCATGCATGCTAATAAATGCACACATGTTAATACATGTGCACTAATGGCAAGGGCTAACGAGCCTGCCATAGGGCATTAAATGCCCGTTTAGCTGCAAGCTCGATAGCCCTATAAAACACACGCGTGCGGTGACTTTCCGAACAATCCGTCCCCACCAAAAGTGATATGGCTATCGAGCTTGTAGCTAAACGGGCATTTAATGCCCTATGGCAGGCTCGTTAGCTCTTGTCGTGCACTAATAAAAAAATAGATGTGGAATTTTATGAATTAGATTGCATGGAACCTTCACATGGCCAAGGTTATTTATCATTAAAGAAGAGCTATGAGACACAATTGGCAATCCCAACACCTTTAAACAAAAACATGTGTGCATTCTTGAAGCGTATGTATGTTTCTAAAAAATTAATAAACATGTATTCTTATCCCAATGAAAAAGGGAACCATCTTGTGTGCCCATCTTGTTTCATCTTTTCTTTAGATATAAAGAATTGAGTGTGCAATTTTTAAGTTTTATTTATGAATGTTACCTATATATATATACACACATAAACACCATTTCTTTTTATATAATGAGAAACATTACATAAAAATATAAATATGAGTCTCCATTATTTAATTGGTTTACTTAAAACTAAACAAATTTATTAATTATATTATTTTAATATAAATATAATTTGTTAGGATTTAAATATACTAATTTATTCGACATAAAATTAAATGATTGATTACATTATTAACTATTCCAAATAAAATACATAATTTCTTAAATTCATTAAAAGCGATCTTAAATAACTATTAATTACTAGCATTTGCACCAAGAGCTATTAAGGAATGCAAATAGGAGATGTAGGGAGTATGGAAGTAAGTAAAACCAATATTTAAGTAAAATTCCATCAAATAAATTTAATTTTTATTTCCAACTACAACACCGAAAAAATGTGAACCATTTGCTTAAAGCAGATCCATCTATTTTCACATTCTACATATGCTTGAAATACATGAATGTGGTACAAACTTCAAATATATTTATAGAAGAATGCCTATGACTTCATGTAACAGCCAAAGCCATAACTTTTCCTTGGGCATAGATCCAACAATCTTCATCCACCAAAGCTTGAATATGTTTCAAATATGCAAAGCATGGCATGCTCTTGCCTAAAAAAGACCTAAAAACTATATATAATTGAAATATAAGACTTTCAACACAACATTTGGTAAAGTTAAAAGCTTCGCATATAAGAAATTCATAAATTTGATCCATATAAATATGAAAAAAAATAAAATAAAAAATCTTTTAAAATGTTTTTCTTTTCAAAATTATTTAACCATAATAAGAAATTGGATTCCATTAAATTTAACCACTGTGAACCCACCTACCATAATAAAAAAATAGTGCACATTAACATTTTCGAGAAGCTTTTAGCTTGCACGACCAGTGAGCCAGGTCGTATATTCGAATATGGCAAGCTACAGGATTGCTCTATTTCTGAAGAATGCCTTGTCGTCCAGTGAAGAATTTCTTATTTTACGTGAAAAACAGCCAACTACAATTCCTGTGGATGATGATGAATTCAAACATCTTCGATATGCAAATTCTGATTTATGGGATATCCCCTTCGCTGCTTTATCTCCTCATTCAACTAAAACTCAGTTCGATCTCACCTTCCAGATAATTGTTCAAGACATGCAACATGTGCTTCAAAACCTGGAGTTTTGCAGATTTGATATCTCCTCTGTCATTCAACAGGTGAATGGAGTTGCGCGAATTTGATATCTCCTCTGCCATTCAACAGGTGAATATACATGGCTAATTACTATAGTTACTGCTTTTTCTCAAATTAAAAAATTTCCAACAAATGGAATTTATTAATTACGATAGATCAATCAATTTGGAGTTCAGTATGAAATGCCATATGTGAATTGCATATGCATCCTACCACTCAGAAAAAAAAGAAGAAAAAAAAAAAAAAACAAGTTGCATCCCTAGCAACGGAAAAAAGGAATAAGCTCACTTTGAAATTTGGCTAGTCGAAATGGAAAAACCACCATCTAGTGCTATGACTGGTACAACCAGAGAAAGAAACAGATTCAATTAATTTGGGTGAAAAACAAAGATGAAAGAGCTTCGGTCAAACAGGAAGGCTTCGAAACGGAGTCTGGTGCAACATCAATAGGTGAGCTATTGATAGCAGAAGAAGCCCCGTTTGACTGGCCCCATCACTGTATCAACTTTGTGCTCTCACAAACATCTTTGGATCCATGCATATCATAAATAATAAATACATGTTTTAAAAATAATAATAACTATATATTTTAATGAAAAAAATATTAATATTGTTTATATAATTTAACAAAAATGTTAATAATAAAGTTAAAGATATTTAACTGTAATGTATTATTAGTCCTTGCCAAAGAATGACTCTAACAATAGATTTGCCTCTTGATTATGGTGAGTTTCCTTTTAACTAATCTAACATATAAAGTTTAACTTTAATAACAATAAATATATAATTTTCAATATAATTAAAAAATTATTGAACAAAAATTTCATAGTCTTATTGAAATGCCTCAATATATAACTACCATGTGGATAACAACTTTATGCATATGCCATATGATGTTGGTGCAAATGTCGTCTGGATAACCACATTGCACATAAGTTTTATGTTGTTGGTGCAAACACCATGTGTACATCATTATAACAATATGTACCATAAAATTTGCCATAAACTCTGCGATGTCAACACTATTCATGGACAAGGTCAACCATCACATTCCTAGATTGGATTTTGGTAGGTGTCTGGGACAATGGGAGATGGTTGTGTGGGACAGGAAAGGAATACATTTTGTGCATTTTGGGTGAAGTTGAGGTGAATTGCATTGATTGTCATGGAAGATGTCAAAAATGTTTGGCTAAAATACAATGTTGGGTGCAACTTTAATTAAGAATAATATATGTGGCATATTTGTGTTATTTATCACTAGCAATTTTGATTTACAACACACCATAAAACATCATCTTAGGGTTTCTTGAATAGATTTATATGGTTACTAGTTCTAATTTCATGGGATATTTGTTGTGCACCTTTGAGTTCTATAGAAAAAGCTCGGGGAAGGTGACCTATTAGGTATGTTAACACCATACCCTTGGTTAGATGTGGAATAATCCTCCATAAGATGTAACAAAAACTTCATTACATTTAATGCAACAATAATTTGTTGATTTTCTAGTTGGTTTTTGATTATCTATGTCTCAATTTCTCATCTCTATAACATTTATGACTGATTTTAGAGTCTCTACTTGTAGGTATTCCATCTCCATAACTATTATGATTGTTGAAACTTTAAAAATATATGCTTTTGGGTATTTCAATACTATAGTTGTCATGCAAGTTGATTTTAAATGCCTTTCCATCATGCTCGCTCATAGGTTATTGTCTTACCACCTTTATCATTTGCAACAATAGTTTTCTTGATCTTGTGGCTAGTTTTAGATTGTTTTACCACCTTTATCATCTGTAACAATATTTTTCTTGATCTCAATTTCTCATCCCTAATTTTTTTATGAGTGATTTGAGACTCTTGACCAATGGGTATAGAATCAAAGTTATTTCATTGATGATATCCAAATCTCTACATCTAGGAATTTCTCCACCTTCGGCACAACCTCACATACCACGGGAAAAAGATTAGCCTTCAAAGAAACTTCATGCCTATCAATATTTAAGGGATAGGGGATTATTTTTAACAAATGTTGGTTACCATATATGCACTTTCCTCATCGATTTAGGCCTTCTTGTCGTAATACACGTAATGGAACAACTCATTCTTCCCTTGACTTTGAGAAAAATGAGTATGAGCACCAATATTTTCCTCTCACCGCAATTGCGGGACAAGTTTACATGCTCTCCTTTATCTTATCCTTCCAAGAGAATTCAATGTTCCTCGCCTCATGACAATAAAAGAGGCACAAATATTTGATTTTGTTCTCTATAAACAATACACATAATATAGTCTTGACTAATTTAAAAAATATGAAATATTTAAGGGCCCCTCACATAAATAAATCCAATTAATTCAAATGATCATGCTTAAACAAGTTTGGTTGTCATGCATTCATGCTTGTTTGGTTCCAAGGGTTCATGCTATATTAATGTAATCACTTAGTTTTAACTAATTTAGGAAAATATTAATGTAGGTACCTTTTTTTTATTTTTATGTAATGAGTGTCAATTATGTTGAATTGAACATTTGTAGATACTAGTTTTGTTTTAATGTCAATTCTCATCGATGGTGGGAATTGGAGATCAATATTTTATCTTGCTAACATCGCTTAGACATGCCTGTTTACGTTGTGTCCCTCCTTGTAATTGTTATTCGTGTGATGCCTTCTTATAAGTGGAAGATTCCTCATTGATGACTTAGTTCCACATTAATATCAATAATGATTGTATGGCTTAGAAAATATGTAAGACAAACTAAGTTGGGTGTTATGGGGACAAATGTATAACTTTGCAAGATGACACATAATGCACTCTCAATCATGTTCACTCATAATGCACTATTTTATCTTCTTATCATATGTAATCATTAATATTGCGGCTGGTTTATATTATATCTATTTTGGTTTCTCATCTCTATAACTTTTATAGTTGATATTTAAGATTCTACTGGTGGGTATTGCATCTCTACGTCTATTCTGACTTTTGGTTTCAAAATCTGTGCTACTAGGTATTTAAAGGCCTCTTAAGCATCCATATCACTTTCTAGTTGGGACAAGAATGAGACAACAGCTGTAGAAAGTTTCAGTGGATTTAAAACACGCAAGGGATGAAGATGGCATTCTAGATTTGGAACGTGGTAATAAGAGAGAAAAGTGCACACATAATGAAATAAAGGAAGCAAATCATTTTGAGGAGAGTACGTCAAAAGCTTCATTCACCAATAAATTTTTGCATGCTTTTACATATTTTGGTTGATGGTTAGTGCCATATTTCTAACATTACAATGCGCTCCACCTTTTGCATTATATAGTCGTCATCTTCTTGCATTTTTAGTAATTAATATTATTGAGTTGCTTGGACTTGAATTTTGAAGACAAAAGATATTATTGGAGCAATATGTTAAAGTTACTCGATATTGTTCTTATCATCAAACCACTATAGTTAGGATAGGTTCAATATTTTTCATATCATTCATTTGTTAGAGGGAAACTGTGTCAAATTTGAAATGTTGTGCCATATTTCGTAACTTTTTTGATTTCCATGATACATTCTAAATGGTATATTCTATGATTCATTTACAAGATATGAAAAGCATGCTTGTCACAATCTTAATCCTCACAAGATCTTTGTATATATATCAAACAAGCCATTCATGAAGTATATATAGGATGATAGATACATGTTGTCCTTCTTGAACATTTCCGATTTAATTGATTTTGAGGAGAATTTTATATATTATATAGCTATTAGAGATGTAATTAAAATTTTTAGTTTCAATATTTGTCTAGGTACAGTGAGTTAGGGATAATGAAGAGTTAGGAACATATTCATTATCTCTAATGTCCATTTTAATTAGTAGCCGCAGGGAATAGGGACATATTCATTACTCTATTATTATCAGTGTATCTTTGTGTGTTATTTTTAATGGATCTAATTAACATATATAAAACCATTCATTGTTCAATAGACCAACATTATTTGGAAATGAAAACTCATCTACATATTCATTGCCCTATTTTTTTCAAAACCTGTGTGGCAGGGGCTAAGCTACCATGTTGCACTTGTTAACATATTTAGGTCAATGGGCCTAACAATAATGTGTCATTAATATATTTGAGTTAATGAGCCCTTATTTGAGTTAATATATTTATCTTTATCATTAATATTTTTGTTAAATTAGATAAACAACATAATTTTTCCCCTGTAACAACATATAAAAACATGTATTTATTATTAGCAATTATTATTATCTTTAGCTTTATATAAAGGTGTTTTAAATAAAAATAACAATTTCACATTTAGTTTTTTTTAATGAAAAAACAATTTACTGAAATTTTTGTTAAAATGTTCAAAGGAGTTGGTTTTAATTGTGAAAAGTGAGGACTTTTTCACTATTGGGCAAGGTTCAATTTCCATGAGGTCTTTTCCTAAAGTTGTAAGGTCACCTTGAGGTAATGATCTTACCTAGATGATTCAATATGTCAAAATATTTTTGAATAGGAGATGTATCAAATTCTTCCTTCACTTAAGAATATGTTTCCTAAAATCATATCCTATCACTACGGGTCATTATGTAACACCTCACACAAAATATATTTGAAATCATAACAAACAAAATTAAGCATATACTTCCTAGAGGTATCATTAACATCGATATGGAAAACTCTTTTGATTAGGTGCACGACACTCCTTCCTCTTTGATGCTTTTCACAAGTTTGGGTTCTATGTCGATTTTATCCACTAGGTTTCTTCTTATATCAATAACCCTTGGATCTATCCACAATTTGATAGGATTCGCTCTAGTTTCTTCAAAGAAAGAGGAGGTTAAGGGAAGGTTACCCTCTATCCCTCTTGTTGTACATTATTATGGTAGAATCATTCAATATATTATTAGAAGCTAAACACAACAATGAAAATCTTCTAGGTATACAAAGCATATGAAGATTAAAAAACATTAACCATTCCCTGTTTGTTGATGACACCCCTCATTTAGGAGGGGCTTCTATCACTATTGCAAGAATTTTTGGGAATATCTTGGCTTTGTTCACTCAATTTATTTAGGGGTTCCATAAATCACAACAAAATCTAGACTTATGGTTGGAATGTGAGCCAAAATATACTTGGTGTTCTCTCTAGCATATTTCAATTTTCTTATAAGTATGTTTGGTCTTCTTTCAAACATATAGGTGGGCCTATTTTTCTATGTTTCTACTCCTTTAACTTATGGTGACATGTTATAAACAAAATCAAGATTAAATTTATCCAGTGGGAAGTGTAATGGATAAACCCATAAGGCAACTTGTTCTCATAAACTGTGTGTTATCAACTCTATCGATTTTTCAATACTCAATGATTTCGTCCCTTGTAGTTATAAAACAACATATAACCCATGAGATACATAAATTCTTATGGAAAGGAGGCAAGCATAACAAGAAGAGGTTGATTTATTCAATTGTCAATTGCCAGAGCACCCAAGGCACATGACAGACTAGGAATCAAGGATCCAGTTCTAACGAATCTTGTAATGGGAGCCATGGTTCTGTGGTGATTGGATATAGGAAACTATGATTTGTAGAAAAAAAAATTAGCTAAAAAATATTTCATATGTATGTTAAGGAAAACATGCTTGGATTCATCGTTATCTTCTAGAGATGGCTCTCTTATTTGGAAATTGGTTAAAGCTATTATACCAATAATTTAATCGCAGTTTTCTTGGGTCCATAGGAATGGGAAGAATATTAATCTTTGGAGCAACAATGTCATGGGAAATCAATAACTAATCCAAACTCTTGATTTTTCATCTTTTGAAATATGGGCTAGATTCTAGAATAAAAAAGTCTCTTTATGACATTCATCATGTTATTTTGATGACTAGTGGAGCGGATGGAATTTTTACCCTATTCCACTTGAACTTCCCCCTTAATTTATCGGTTAGTAGTGCATTTTAAAGGCGTGCTCCAAGAATTCGATTCTCTATAGATCAATATGGGTAGGGAACATCATATTTTCAGTGAAGAAAATTCTAATTACAGAGAACTTGGCAAAGAGAGGGGTATATGGTCATTCCAAATATGCTATATGTTTAGACAATTCCAAAAATAATCCATATTTATAACATTGCAGTGCACTCCACATTTTTCATTATATAATCATCATCTTCTTGCGTGCTAGCTCTTGTATTTTTTAGTAATCAATGTTTTTGAGTTACTTGGACTTGAATTTCGAAGACGAAAGAGACTATTGGGGAAATATGCTAAAGTTACTCGGTATCGTTCATGCACTCCTCAAGCATACCATCAAACTAGTATAGTTAGAATAGGTTCAATATTTTAATGTCATTCATTTCCCAGAGGAAAACTATGCCATATTTTGCACTTTTTATGATTTCTACGACACATTATAAATGCTTTATTCTATGATTCATTTGTAGAAGAATACCATGCTCATCACGAGCTTGATCCTCATAGGATATCTTTATATATCAAACAAGTTGTCTATGAAGTATATATAGGATGATAGATACATGTCGTCTTTCTTGAACATTTCCAATTTAATTGATCTTGGGGTGAACTTTTATATATTTTATAGCTACTAGGGATGTAATTAAAATTCCCAGTGTCAATATTTGTCTAGGTAGAGTGAGTTAGGGACATATTCATTATCCCTAATGACCATTTTAGTTATTAGCTACACAGTGTAGAAATTTTGAATAATTTAACACATATTCATAGAGATTATCCTGATCATACAATTATAAGCGGAACATGTATAATACATAATCTCCTCTACGTTGATCATCAATTTACAGAAGCAGAAACATTCACAGGTGCACATAGAAGCATCAATCAAACTCATTAACACAGTATGTATCCCGGGGAAAGCATCTCGCTAAAAACCCCACACTATCTATATATTATATTGATTGAATCATGTAACATTACACAGCATAATACTTCTCACAAGTATCTCCACCTGTTACACACAATACAGCTCAGATCTGATCTCCAAATCTCTTCCACTGCTTGCCTACCTCTACTGCTCAATACCTGCTCAAGAACTGATGAGAATAGCTTCCCAAACTTGATTTTCACCTGCAAAATAGTCACTCACTCTTTGTGGACGTGAGCAAAGGCTAAAATGTGGGCCAAATACGTGAGCAAACTCATTGGCATACTCAATCCTTTGATT
Source organism: Pinus tabuliformis (assembly GCA_031772625.1). NCBI lineage: Eukaryota > Viridiplantae > Streptophyta > Pinopsida > Pinales > Pinaceae > Pinus > Pinus tabuliformis. Next base: position 709,887,683 of record CM062806.1, on the reverse strand, counting down.
GTGCAAGATCTGATGCACAACTATAGTCACAACTGATAGCAATCTGATTCTCTACCACTTGTCCCTGTTGAACTGAACATGCACTGACATGCAACTGAGTTAACTGATGTATTCATTAGTTGTATTATGAGTTAATAACTTGTGAATTAATTAATAACTAATTCACCCAACTCATCTCTAGTCTATTGATCAGTTAGACTAAATACAACCAATTTAACAAAGCTAAACTGAACACAACTCCATCAACTGCACCTCCAGTCCACTAAACTCAACTCACTTGAGTTCTAACTGAAGTCCTGCATGCAAATATTAGTCATCCCATAGGTAACCACGTATTTCCTTGTGGGATATGCATGTACCACATCCGTAGCTCATTCTGAAGTGCTCCAAGAGAATAAGATCAAGTTTATAGTCCAAATATTATTATGAGACAATAATATTTGACTTTTCTATTTTTGACAGCCAGTCTAAAAATAGACTTTGATCACTCACACTGTGATCACTCACACTTTCATCAAAAATAGAAGTCCATCTATTTTTCCCAACTTGATCAATCATCCATAAACATAGACATGATCCATATGTCTAAAAATAGACATAGTCTAAAAATAGACTTGCGCCAAAAATAGCCTGCGGGCCCACTTAGTGAAGGCGACTCTTTTCACTAAGCTCCATCATCTTGTTGTATTCTCAACAAGCATTTCTTGCTGCACACTTTTCAACACTCCCTCTCAACAAGAAAGGCTTCCTCTCAAACCCGATCCTGTAACTCTGGAATGTTCTCCATGCAACACATCTGGCTGGTCCACTTGCTCTGTCATCAAAGTCTCTGACTGCTATTGCCTCTGTCGACTGAAACTCTGCGTCTCTGTGCTCTTCAGTATCTGACTACTCTAGCCTCTGTCACTTTGATCTCTGACTGCATCCGTGCTGTTGCTGGTTCTATCTCCCAGCATTGCATCCGCACTGCACCTCCCAACTGACCTCCCTGTTGGGATAGAAACACCCTCTGATGCTGAAGCTCTACCTGCTGCTGACAAGTGCTCCCTCTCTGACATCTGCGCTACTGCAACATCTCCATGCATCTCGCACCATTGCACACCTCTCTGTGCCACCTAGCACTGTGCAAAACACTTGTGCCTCTCGCATTGCTACAGCCTGCTAGCTATGCGCTGTCCTGGGATTCCCTGCACTGTCGCTCTCTCTGCCGCTCCATCCGCATCTGTCTCTACCCAATCAGTCAGTTCCTGCTACTACACATCGGGGCTCCCGTAGCAAGGTCTCATCCAAGAGGTTGGATACCTCAAGGATCCTGCCCCTCCTCCTTGGGACAATCAATCCACATCACCCCACCTCCTACCTGGAGGTATGGCTGCATGCGATCCCTCAGCCCACCTGGCTTGAAGTTTCCCCCTACTAGAGGTCTCTGGATGAGTAGATGTCTCTACTCGATCTCCTTTCATCTTCCCCTGTTGTGGCTCCTCCACAACCTCCTGAAGCTGCTGCACCAATCGTGGCTCCTCCACAATCGTCTGAGACTTCTTCTGGCTCTGCATGTTGAGAGGTAATATACGCTCCCTCTCAACCACCAAGTCTCCATCAGTTGCCTTGCTGCTCAAGGCTTTGCATGCATCTTGAACCTCAAGAGCATACAGGTTCTTGACCCGTGAACCAATCTTCTTCACCTGTCTGGTGATGATGTGTCTAAGGAAAACCTTTCCCTTACTGAAGACTACATCATAGCCTCTGTCTTCCAGCATCGCGATCGACACCAAGTTTCTCTTCAGTCCTGGTACATACTTGACATCGGTCAAGGTAAGGCGAGCTCCATGCTCCCTCTGAAAAATAACCGTGCCTACACCTGAGACACTATACTTCTCATCATTACCCATCCCTATGAGTATCTGGAGATCTTTCTCCTCCAAAGTACTGAACAAACTTTTGTCACCGGTCATGTGGAAAGAAGCTCCACTGTCAAGAAACCAACCACTTCCCATCATGGATGAAACCATGCATGCGAAGAGTGTGAAGTCCAACTCAAACTGTGAAGCAAGTGAGGCTGCCTCACCTTCAGATCCTTCCCCGGATCCCTTCTTGGACTTCTTCTTTGGGCAATTAGTAGCATAATGACCCAACTCATGACAACGAAAGCATCTCACCTTCTCCTTGTCAACCTTCTTCCCATCATTGGAAGAACTGGATTCGGAAAGAGAAACCTTCCCCTTCCCCTTCTTTGCCTTACTCGCTAAGGCACAGTTCTCCTCATCATGCATAGATGAAGAACTGTCTCTGGTGCGCCGTCTAATCTCCTCGTGCATCAAATCCGACCATAGTCATTCCCAATTTGGCAGTTTCTCCCTTCCATTCACCGAGTCCTGGTAGCTATGCAAACTCTTAGGAAGGTCAAGGAGTGCTAGACTCACCATCCTCATCTGACAGTCACCCCCACACTTCCCAGCTCATCCCGGCATTGGGTGAACTTCATGAGATACTGGTGCATACTGTCTCCATTCTCACACTGAATGTTTCTGAGTTTTATCTCTCGCTTTGGAATTAAATTCGAATTCCACCAGCTCAAAACTCAACCGCTTCCGATCTAGAATTCGTGAGAACAAAGTATTTCTCGTACAGAGATCGATTGTATGGGCATTCACCGGATATCTCACCTTCCAAAAGAAGGATGAATCCAGAGGCTACCTGGCCCGATTACAGACTCTGCCTGAAGAAATAAAATGTAAACACTTCCTGAATAATAGATCTGATGATCAATACAACACTGATATCATGTAGAACTTCTTCTACAAATCAGCTCGCTCTGATACCATGTAGAAATTTTGAATAATTTAACACATATTCACAGAGATTATCCTGATCATACAATTATAAGCGGAACATGTATAATACATAATCTCCTCTACGTTGATCATCAATTTACAGAAGCAGAAACATTCACAGGTGCACATAGAAGCATCAATCAAACTCATTAACACAGTATGTATCCCGGGGAAAGCATCTCGCTAAAAACCCCACACTATCTGTATATTATATTGATTGAATCATGTAACATTACACAGCATAATACTTCTCACAAGTATCTCCACCTGTTACACACAATACAGCTCAGATCTGATCTCCAAATCTCTTCCACTGCTTGCCTGCCTCCACTGCTCAATACCTGCTCAAGAACTGATGAGAATAGCTTCCCAAACTCGATTTTCACCTGCAAAATAGTCACTCACTCTTTGTGGACGTGAGCAAAGGCTAAAATGTGGGCCAAATACGTGAGCAAACTCATTGGCATACTCAATCCTTTGATTGTGCAAGATCTGATGCACAACTATAGTCACAACTGATAGCAATCTGATTCTCTACCACTTGTCCCTGTTGAACTGAACATGCACTGACATGCAACTGAGTTAACTGATGTATTCATTAGTTGTATTATGAGTTAATAACTTGTGAATTAATTAATAACTAATTCACCCAACTCATCTCTAGTCTATTGATCAGTTAGACTAAATACAACCAGTTTAACAAAGCTAAACTGAACACAACTCCATCAACTGCACCTCCAGTCCACTAAACTCAACTCACTTGAGTTCTAACTGAAGTCCTGCATGCAAATATTAGTCATCCCATAGGTAACCACGTATTTCCTTGTGGGATCTGCATGTACCACATCCGTAGCTCATTCTGAAGTGCTCCAAGAGAATAAGATCAAGTTTATAGTCCAAATATTATTATGAGACAATAATATTTGACTTTTCTATTTTTGACAGCCAGTCTAAAAATAGACTATGATCACTCACACTTTCATCAAAAATAGAAGTCCATCTATTTTTCCCAACTTGATCAATCATCCATAAACATAGACATGATCCATATGTCTAAAAATAGACATAGTCTAAAAATAGACTTGCGCCAAAAATAGCCTGCGGGCCCACTTAGTGAAGGCGACTCTTTTCACTAAGCTCCATCATCTTGTTGTATTCTCAACAAGCATTTCTTGTTGCACACTTTTCAACACACAGAGTAAGGGACATATTCATTACTCTATTATTATCAATGTATATTTGTATGTTATTTGTAGTTATTTTTAATGGAGCTAATTAACATATATAAAAATATTCATTATTTAATAGAACAACATTACTTGGAAATGCGAACTCATTTATATATTCATTGCTCTATTTCTTCAAAACCTATGTGGTAAGGACTAAGCTGCCATGTAGCACTTGTTAACATATTTGAGTTAATGAGCCCAAAATAATGTGTCAACAACATATTTGAGTTAATGAGCTCTCATTTGAATTAATATATCTATCTTCGTCATTAATATTTTTGTTAAATTAAGTAAACAACATAATTTTTTCCCTATAACAACATACAAAAACATGTATTTATTATTGGCAATTATTATTATCTTTAATTTTATATAATGTTATTTGAAATAAAAATAGAAATTTTACATTTAGTTTTTTAAAATGAAAAAAAAAATACTGAAATTTTTGTCATGAAGTTCAACGGAGTTGGTTTTAATGGTGCAAAGTGAGGAGTTTTTCACTATTGCACAAGGTTCAATTTCCATGAGGTATTTTCCTAAAGTTGTGAAGTTTCCTTGAGGTAATGACCTTACCTGGATGATTCAATATGTCAAAATATTTTCAAATAGGACGGGTATCAAATTCTTCCTTCATCATTCTTATTCAAAAAAGGAGAGTCCCTCCTCTTTTTTAAGGCTATGACCTACCTATCTCATTGTGCAATGCCTCATACAAAATTATGTCTGAAATCATAACAACCAGACTTAAGAATATAATTCCTAAAATCGTATCCTATAAATAAGGGTCATTGTGTAACACCCCATACAAAATTATATCTGAAATCATCGAAAATAGATTTAGGCATATACTTCTTAAAATTGTATCTTAAAACGAAGGGGGTTTTAGTGAAAAAAAGATAATTTATTGATATTGTTATTTTCGTCTAGGAAGCGATTCACTCAAGTGGGACAAAGGGAGACAAAGGTATGATTATTAACATCAATATGGAAAACTCTTTCGATTGGGTGTGACACTCCTTCCTCTTTGTTGTTTTTCACAAGTTATGTCAATTTTATCCACTATATTTCGTCTTGTATCAATAACCCTTAGATCTCTCCACTAGTTGATAAGATTCCCTCTAGTTTATTCAAAGCAGGAGGGGGCTAAAGGAAGGTTACCCTCTATTCCTCTTATTGTACATTATTATGTTAGAATTAATCAATATATTATTAGAAGGTAAGCACAACAATGAAAATCTTCTAGGTATACAAAGATAAGAGTTAAAAGCATTACCATTCCCAATTTGTTGATGATACCCCTCATTTAGGAGGGAATTCTATCACTATTGCAAGAAGGATCGAGAAAATCTTGATTTTGTTCACTCAAGTTATCTAGAGGTACGATAAATCACAACAAAATCCATACTTATGGTTGGAATGTGAGCCAAAATATACTTCTTGTTCTCTCTAGCATATTTCAATTTTGTTATAAGGATGTTTGGCCTTCTTTCAATCATATGGATATGCCTATTTGTCTATGTTCATCCTCCTTTAAATTCTGGCAACATGTTATAAAAAAAATCAAGGTTAAATTTATGCAGTGGGGAGCATGGTGGCTAAACCCCATAGGGAAACTTGTTCTCATAAACTATGTGCTATCAACTTTATCAATTTTTAAATACTCAATGCTCTTTTCCCCCATATTTATAAAACAATAGATATCCCATGAGATACATAAATTCTTATGGAAAGGAGGCAATAATAACAATAAGTGTTTCATGTAGTCAATTAGTTAATTGTCACAACACCTGAGGCACATGGTGGACTAGGAATCGAGGATCTAGTTCTAAGGAATCTTGCAATGGGAGCCATCTTCTATAGTGATTAGTTATAGGAAAATATGACTTGCAGAATTTTTTTTAGCTAAAAATTATTGCATAGGTATGTTAAGGAAAAGATGCTTGGATTCATCCTTATCTTCTAGATATGGTTATCTTATTTGGAAATTGGTTAAAGCTAGTATACCAATAATTAATCTCAATTGTCTTTTCTCTGCAAGAATGGGAAGAATATTAATCTTTGAAGCAACAATGTTATGCGAAACTAATAACTAATTCAAACTCTTGAGCTTCATCTTTTGATGTACTAGGTAGATTCTCAAAGAAAAAAGTATCTTTATGACATTCATCGTGTTGTTCTGATGTTTGGTGTAGGGGTTGGAATTTTGGTTGTGTTCCACTTGAACTCCCCCCTTAGTTTAGTTGTTAGAGGCACATTTTAAAGGTTTGCTCCAAGAAGTCGCTCCTCTATTAATCAATATGGTAGGGAACATCAAACTTTTCAATACAGAATGGCTATGAGGCAGAGTTGGAAAAGTTTTCTCTTCCTCTTGGATCTTTCATACGAAGTGAGATTTGACATCCAAATGACATCCCTAAAATTAACATCTTTTGTTGGACATTGGTACATGGGAAAATTCTAATTATAAAGAACTTGACAAAGAGAGGGGTATATGGTCATTCCAAATATGCTTTATCTTTGGACAATTCCAATACTAACTCCCATTAATTCTTGGATTTCCACTTCAATTCTCAAGTATGGAAACATGCATCAAAATGGATTGATCATCAATATTGTCAACTAAATTCTTGGAGATATTTATTTGGAAAACGAGGATTCATGTATAAAGGGGCCCTTAAAAACTAACCATTGTTAAAGCACTTGTGGACAGTTCTTTCAAAATATATCTGTTGGAAAGTCTAGTTGGTAGGAAATCAAACACTCTACCAATGGGATCCTTTAAAGCCTAAATTTGTGGTAAATAGAGCTATTATACTATTATAAAAATACATTAGCTCTAAAAGATTCCATCTCTCCTTTGCATAATTGTTAGAACTTCATGAAGAGACTTGATTGACACAATTTAATCCTAACAATCATCCTCTCATTTTCAAGAGGATATTAGTGTCCCTCAGGTTAAGTGGGCATCTTTTCATAAATCAAGAATAATTCCCATCTTCAAGAGCTTAGCAAACTACATATCTTCTTTACTTTGATGGAGCTTCAAAATAGAATCTACGGGAAGTAGGTGTGGGTGTAGGGGTAGTGGTTGGGTTATTTTTAATGTCAAAGGAAACTATATAGCCATATATTCTCGGTGTCTAGGTTTTTCTTCCAACAACTTGACATGAATTTATGGACTATATCAAGGTCTGAAAATCATCGAAGCTCATGACATGCAAAAATGGATAGAGATCAAGGATTTATTAATAATCATTAAGCATATGAGTAAGGGAACCAATTCTCTAGATGTTAGGGTTGCTTTAGAATAAGGTCGGATTAGGAACCCCTCTTCCTCATTTTCTCAACTAATTTTTTTTTGTGTGTTTTGACAAGCAATAATGTCAAAGTTGATAGACTAACATCCCAAACCACATCAAGAACAATTAAGACCTTAGTCATTAACCATTAGTTCGCAGTAGAAACCATACCCTAATATTAAGTCATGACACTTGGCAAATCAATTGACAAGCGTGTCCTAGAGCAAGCTCAACAAGCTACAATGTACAACCTAATCAAGCATCCTACCATCAACAAAGACTTTAAAAAAAGGCAAATAGCTTAAAATGAAGCTCTTCTTTTTATTAAATTCCATTTTGGATTATGTACTTTAAAATAGTTAAGATATTAAGTTCATTTTGTAGACATTGTATTTATCATCTTGAATTGAAATCAACATATCTCATAAATTTTTAGATTTTAATTGCATTGTAATAAAACCTCTTGTTTTTGTTATATTAATTGCTTCTTAACTTTATTTTATATATATAATTTCTTATACTTTTTTATAATATAATTGGTCTATTTTTATTAAAAATAAAATAAAAATACAAATTATAATTCAAATCTAAATTAATATATAATAAAATAATAACATTAATATATATTAAATTAAAATTCAAAATAATATTAATAACTTACTTTATAATCTTAAAAATAAGGCCCATTAAATATTAAAATGAAATAATGTGAGGAAAATGCCATGCACATAAAATATGATGATTTAAATGTCCTCCACCTTGATGAATAGTTTTAGTATGACATTATTTTGAGTTTCCCCCGGGTTATTAAATTTTTAATTAATAAAAATATTATATAATTAATTTAATAATAAATTTATTTAATAAATCTTAATTTAACCATGTAAATATTAGATTCAAATTATAAACTTTAAAAATATAAATATATATATGGAATATTTGTTCCTGGCATTATAAAAAAAAATATTTAACAAAAACATGAAAGTCGAGGATCTGGATCTCATACATTCTAAACCTCAAACTTGCCACCCCTAAAATTGAAAGTACATTTCCATGATAGACAATGCATTTCCATGACACGAAATTTATTTACCAAATTTTTGAATCTTCCAAAAGTAGTTTATTGTTTGAACCATGAAAAGGCTAATTTTAAATTGTTTGGATTTATCAAAAATTTTATATATCTCATTTATCGAGTGATATTATATAGGTGTGAATTGTGGACTAGTATTACCGTGCTAATAACGTCTCTGTCTCAAAATGGAAGCAAATTGAGAAAATCTAAAAATGCTTAATCATGAGCAAGTTTAAAATAAAATTCAGTTTCTTAAGGTATCTTTAGAGAATTGAGCAAATGGGAGAAGGTAGATGGCCTAAAGTTATCGTCAATGAAAGAATGAGTGAAAGAAAGAAATCATGGATGAGACAAAACAACAAATAGATGCAAAAATGGAATATTTACATCAATGCATGTCCCACAAATAGCAAGGATTCGAAGAGTTATGTTATGGAGAAGTTTCTTAAGCATATATGGAGAAAAGAGTTGGGTAGAAAGAAAAAGTACTATGTTCAAGAATTCAACCCCAAGTGTGATCTCCAACAAAAGAGTACATTGAAACTAACATTTCATCAAGAGCAAAGATTCTTATTGCTCAATTAAGAACTAACTGGCATCAATTACAGTGAAAAACAGGTCGGTGGAAAATACCTAAAAAACCTTGGAAAGAGTAGGGGTGTACTTTTTGCACTTCTTAGGCAGTGGAATAGGAAAAACATTTCATTTTGGAATGTGTTGCTTTCAGAGACGTCAGACACAATTACAACAACATGTTAAGTTCGGTTCCTTGGCATTGTCTTTTTAGTGAGGAGACTCTTAGAAAGTTGGGTCAACTCATCATTAATTTGAATAATAAAAAGATTGAATTGCAAAAGACAAAAAACAAGAAAGCTAATGATCCTATAGACTATAATTAGTCTAGTAAACATTAAAAATTTCATTCATTCCTAATATAAAGAAATGACCATGAATTTCAGCATAAAAGCAGATGAAGAGGGACGTGAAGAGGACTATAGCTAGTCTAGTAGAAATTAAAATTTTCATTCATTCCTAATGTAAAACAATGATGGTGGATTTCAGCAAAAAAGCAAAAAGCAGATGAAGAGGGACGTGATAGCTAAATCTAGAATTTTGGGACAACGAACATGCTATCAGTTTCATCCCAACCTTTTTTTGGCTTGCTTGACATGGCTTCTTGTTCTTCGTTGTTCGGTCCATTGCATCATTTTCATCTCAGTGTTTTCCGTATTCGCGTTGGCTTGGCTTAGCTTCTTGTTTTTCTTGGTTCTGTCCATTGCATGGCCATGCATCTATGTTTCACAGTCCGTTTGATTTATGAGTTGGTCTTTCATTTCACTTTTAGCATCTGGTTGGTCGGTTTTTAGTTTTCCATTTTTGTAGCCATGTAGGTTATATAGATTTTATTGGGTTTGTAAGGGTTTGGAAATGGAGTCATTTAAGGAATTGTTTGGATTGCCAAAAATCTGATAAAGATAATGGTTGAATCTTGTTTTTATGGTGGAAATAAATTCAACACCATCAAAAAAATTTAATATTAAATAATAATTATTTTTAAATATAAATTAAATTATATATATATATATTAAATAATAATAATTTTTAAATATAAAATTATATAATATATATATAATTAATGTATTTTTATATAAATATATTTAAATTTCACCATTTCAATTGAAAAAATGAAGAGATTTTAAATAATATATAGTTTGTTTTTATGGGTTTTTGTTTTGGTTTTTTTTTTCAAATTTTAATGATAACCATACTAAATGGTTTAAAATCTAAAAAAATAAAATGTGATTTATTTGAAGAATTCTTTTAAAAATTATTATATTTTTTAAAATATAGTTATTTAATGAAATATTAATATAATAAAATATTAATATTTAATATTATTTGTTTGGGTTTATAATTTTTTGGGATGTTAGTTTAATTTTTTGGGTTTATTATTCTTTTGGGTTTATAATATTAATTATGGTCAACCATAACCAACCATAGTCAACCACGTTCAAATGTTGCTTTGCGACCAAGATTGTCTTAATATGAAAATCAACCATGATCAGCGATCATCCAATGTCACATTGTGACAATTAATTAATTATTATTATTATTTAAAAATGAATTAATTATTATTATTATTATTTAGTAATATTTAATTGAAACAATTATTATTGTGGTTTAATAATAGTTAATTGCTTAACTATTATTTATTAATTATGATTAGTAAATTATTATTAATAACAATTATAATTATACTTATTATCGTTATTATTATTTTTATTTTTATAAACATAAATTAATATAAATTATAAAATAAAATAAAAATAAAAATATTTATATTTTTCTAAAAACAATATTAAATTAATTATTTTTTTAATAAAACCAGTTATTATTTATTCACATTTAAAAAAAATGAAATAAATTATTATTATTATTTATTTAGCAATAAATATAAATGCAACCATAAGCATATATCAACCACATTTACTAAAATAATTATTGTTATTAACATTATTATTGTGAATTAATATTACTAGTTAATAAGTTAATATTATTATTAAATAATTAAATTATATTAAATAATTTAAAATTTAATAAAATTAAATATTAATTAATATAAATTTCAAATTGTTATTAATTATAATAATCATACTTTTATTATAATAATATTATTTTTATTAATATATATTTATTAATGGTATATACAAATGAAACCTTCAGCATACATCAACCACATTAGTATTTTTACAAAAAAAACTTAACACATTAATATTTTTAATGTGCACAACCGCATTGAAAATATTAATGTGATTGTGCTAACTCAACTACATTAATTCACATATAACAGTAATATATTAAATGTGAATTATATTATAGTTTGAAGTATTATTAGTGGTGTATTAATAAAATTTTATAGAGTAACTTAATATTATTTTAATATATAATATAATATTAATATAGTAGTAATAAATATATAGTAATATGGTTGTTATTATTTATCTAAGTATTAATAATCAGAAATAATTAGTCTTTAACAAAATGCACATAATAATTGGTATTTTGTAAAAGAAGTTAAGCATATGGCTTGAAAGTGAAGGTAAGCGGGCTAAAGGCCAAGCAGGTTTTAGAAGGCATCACTCAACAACAAACCACCTCGTTACGCTTAGGATTATTGTGGAGGAATGTCGTAATGATAAATCCAAATTATTTTGTTGCTTTGTGGACTTTAGAAAGACTTTTGATACGGTTCCTAGATACAACCTTTGGAATAGATTAGAACAGCTAAAAGTTCTTCTCGAGTTGAGAGCTGCCGCTATAGGTTATACGAGAATGTAATTGCCAAGCTAAAGAGCAATGAGGGGTGGTCAAAATATGTTAAGTGTAACGTCGGAGTTAAACAAGGTTGCCCCCTCTCCCTTAACCTATTTGGCGTTTACATCGATAAGCTCGAAGGCTATTTAGAGGAAGCAGGATGTGATGGCACGATCTTAGCTGGGATAGTCGTCATCCTTCTTCTCTATGCTGACGATATTGTTCTTTTCACAAGGTGCCCATCTGATCTTGATAAGGAACTCAGGCTTCTTAAGGGTTTCTACTCTACCATGGGTATGATTGTTAACACTGACAAAACAAAAGTTATGATTATCAAATCCAAGAAGGACACTTACACTAATTTTATGTATGACAATAATAACTTGGAGGGAGTGTATTCTTACAAGTACCTAGGAATTGATATTCATCACAAGCTCAACTGGAACCATAGCATTGAAAAAAGGATTAATGGGGGCTAGAAAGCTTATTTTGGTGTTGAAAATAATTGTAAAACAACAAACCTCATAATGTGGGATAAAAATAAGTTCCTCTTTGAAACTTTAGTCACTCCTGTTATCTTATATGGCTTTGAGGTTTGGGGTTGCAGCATCTCCAGAGAATCATGGAGAAAGATTGAGCAAATCCAGAAGCGTTTTATAACTTATAACCTGAAAATTAAAAGTAATACACCCTATCCTATTCCCCTTATAGAAGTAGGTCTTTCCCCTATTGAGAGCCTAGCTATGATTAGGTTTTTGTTGTACAAGCACAAACTCAATAACATAGACGATCATAGACTTCCTAAGCTAGCTTTAAATTCTAGCCAAAACCACCGAAGGCTCAATCGGCGGTGGCATAAAGACACAAGGGCCTGGTTAAACTATTGGGAGATCAACGAGAATGATGCATTGCAAAACATAAATAACATTAAAGATATTGTTACTTCTCAGTTCAAAGAAAAAATGTGGTGTGAGAAAGATTTAGCGGCTAAAATAAAATTAAGTTACTATAATAAGGGCATCAACCCCACCCTAGAAGATCAAAAGTATCTCTCTATTTTAACTAGCTCAAAGAAGAAAATTAATATAGCAAAGATTAGAACGAATTATGATGAGCTCCATAGTGAAACAGGTCATTTGGCAGTTCCTAAAACGCCATGGATGGAAAGGATCTGCGATATATGTCAGAATAGGAACATCGAGGATGAAAACCACTTCCTCTTAGAGTGCCCCGCGTACAACCACATTAGATCTCAGTTTCACAATCTTTGTTACAATATTGACCTTCCTAGCCTTTTACAATGTCAAAATTATAGTGAGCACAAGAGGCTTCTCTCCAAGCTTTTTGAGCATAGGAATAAAATCTTAAATCAAAATAAATAATTTGTTTTTTTAGGTCTGATAGACCAATGTTTCACAATCACATTAGATCTCAGTTTCACAATCTTTGTTACAATATTGACCTTCCTAGCCTTTTACAATGTCAAAATTATAGTGAGCTCGGGAGGCTTCTCTCCAAGCTTTTTGAGCATAGGAATAAAATCTTAAATCAAAATAAATAATTTGTTTTTTTAGGTCCGATAGACCAATTTTTAATCTCAGCGGTCATTAACCATCATCATCATCATCATCAAATATATCAACCACATTAGTAAATATGGTTGTGTTAGTATATAATATTTTTTTATAGATTTTTTTGTTTTGTTTTTAATCTAAATTTTAACGATAACCATACTAAGTGATTCAAAATCTAAAAAATTAAAATATAATTTACTTGAAAAATTATTTTAAAGATTATTAAATCTTTAAAAATATAATTATTTAAGAAAATGTTATTATAATAAAATATGAAATAAATTAAATTTATATTATATTATATTTTATATATATATATATATATATATATATATATATATAATTTTTTTAGCTCTTAAATTATAAAAAGATCAGTATTGGAATTTGCAAATAATAAAGAAGATAGTATATAAATCTATCCTTAAACCTATCATATTTTAATCTCAAGATGCTTGGTTATAAATAACATAGTTAATACTAAGGCTGCAAAAATAGTCCATGCTCACAAACATTAATAGAGGTATGAGCCACATTAATCTCATACCATTCATGTGATATGCACGATACCAATTTTATTCCGGTTGTTTAATACACAAGTTTTAAAAATTATAATTTAAAGTTGCCTAATTGGTATAGATATAGTATTTGATTTTTTAGAGTTTTAAATTTATTTATATATTTAAAAATACCATTTAAATAACAAAATATTTTAATTTTATATTTTAATTAAAAAAAATCAAATATCATTTTGTTAATTTAAAATAATAACTATACCCTTAAGTAAAAATAGGGGGCTATAATACTATTGCCCTGTGGCAGAAGTAATTCAATAACTATACCCTTAAGTAAAAATAGGGGGCTATAATACTATTGCCCTGTGGCAGAAGTAATTCTCAGGCTAATACATAGTCTAGCGAGGTATTATTACTTCAGGAGCGTTTGCGGGTATGGGTGTGTGGTATCATTCTTTTTCCAAGCCCAAGACATAAATATTGAAGAGAAGTCTAATGAAGAAGAGGAATTGTCGGGATAGTCAAAAGTGGTTGGAATTTGGGCAAAATAAATTTCAAAAAATCTTGTAAAGGTAGTGTTTGAATTTTGTTTTTGATGATGGAAATGGATTCAGCACCATCAAAAACATCGAAAACACCTAAAATTTTGAAGTTTAACAATTATAACTTGGTTTACAAAAATCCTTACCGTAGTTTCTCTAAATATAATTAGATTTTCAAATAATTAAATCCTAAAACAAAACGTTATTAATAAATAATAATAACAATGAAATTAAAGATATTTAATATTTATTAGGTTTTTAATGACCATTCAAGTTTCAAGATATAATGAAATATATATTTACTCAATATTAAGTATTTTCTAATTATAATATATTAGTTATTTAGTGAAGCTCATTCTGAAATTAATTTGATTTTAAAATATTAAAATATAATTTAAAGATAAATTTGTAATTTTTTTATATAGATATAGTTTTTACAAGGTATTTTTTCTTTTTTCATCCTTTATTTTTTAATAAAAAATTAAATATAAATAAAATATTTCATATTAAAATATAAACATTAGAATGAAATAAAATGAATTAAATTTGTATTCTTAGAAATATAAGTATATCTTTGTACTATTAATTTATAGAATAATTAACATTAGAATTTACAAATGATTAACAAAATGATATAATGAAATATTTCATAATTTTTAGTTTATAATTTTTTTTTTTATATAGATATAGTTTTCTACTGTATATTAAATTGGATTCTTTTTAATATATATATATTTTTAATAAATTTTAAATATAAATAAATATAGGATCTGTCACGTATAATCCTTTATAATTATTTTGATTTTATTTTATAGATTTTTAAGAATTTGAATTGAAATGAAATAAATTAATTTTTTAAAATATATATTAATTTTTTTAAACTCTTGGTTTATACAATAATTAACATTAGAATTTGTAAATGATTAGGGAGATAATATATTGAAATATTCTATAATTTTTAGATATGATTTAGATTTATGAAATTAGATTTCTCATGATGCACTCCATATGTTAATCACAAGATGTCATTATAGCTTATATAAGATATATTTAATAAACTTTATGGTCACTAAAGTTAATCTAAATTTTAACGAGTAAAATTTTTACTTATGTATTGATAAAATTTAATATTGAGATTATTGTTGAATCTTTTCATCTTTATAAATAGTATAACCATCATAAAATGCTAGCCTAGCATCATATTTACTCAAATACTATCAAACTTAAGCTATTGGTTTGAGTTAGTAATTCTAGTCTATTTTTAATGTAACATGACTACAAATAGCCATATATACGATAGAATAAGATTACATTAAATGTAAACATTTTGAATTAAATGTGATTGGGAGTTTCATAGCTTCCAGTCCACAATATTCCTAGAAATTTGGAAATAAAATAAAATAATAAGAAGGCTTGTATGAAAACCTCTATGAGGCATATGAGGCCAACTCCAGGGTTGGAAACCTTTCTAAGGCATCCCAAGATCAGAAAAGAGAAAAAATAAAGATTCCTAGGTGAAAACCTCCTCTAAGGCACCTAGGGAAGGCATGTAGGTTGAAAACCTCAACAAAGGCAGTCTGCTTGTCTTAAAAAAAAGAGAGAGAAAAGAAAAATAATATTAAAAAAAAAAAAAAAAAGAGAAAAGAGGAACATAAGGAAGAAGCTTACACCATTCCTGCTAACCTTTTCTTCTTTTCAGGGCTACACATAGTTGGCAGGTTTTAGGGCTATAAGACAAAACCTACAAGCTCTCACCCATTCCTCCGTCCATACACCTCATCTCCATATTATCCACTCATATAACCATCACTCTCCACCATCCAATCAACAAGAAATTTGAATTTCACCTCCGCAATATAATGCTATAGGAAGACCTGTATTGCTACAAGGGGTCCCATAATGCTACAGGAGGAGCCCGTGAAGCTACAAGAGGGGGATGTAATGAGAAGAACAACCAAAAAGGCCATGATTCCTCTAGGAAATGATAAAGGGGTTCCTCCAATGATTTACTCATCACCCATCCATCAGCCATCCACTCGATTTCACCAAGACTTGCTCAAAATGTCCACTTCGTCCTACCTCTAAGCAGCACAAAAGCCACTATTTTCTATTTCTCCAATATCTTCACTACTTCCTCATGAATCTAAACTTGTCCTCATGGCTTATCATCATTTCCCTCAACACCATCATGCAAACTGAAGACTTCAAGGGAGGATCAAAATACTGCTACAGGGAGAAAAATCCTCATGTAGCAACCTGTGCAGTCACAAC
Organism: Pinus tabuliformis; assembly: GCA_031772625.1. NCBI lineage: Eukaryota > Viridiplantae > Streptophyta > Pinopsida > Pinales > Pinaceae > Pinus > Pinus tabuliformis. The sequence goes on along the minus strand of CM062806.1, from coordinate 709,871,032 downwards.
GAAAATCTCTAAGATAATTTTTTCCACCAACAGAAAGCATGATGGAGCCATGTCTGCAACCAGGAAGGGACACATCATCCTTAGGAAGTCATTCCACCAGCAATAATAGCTTGGACATCAGGAAGGCACTAGCACACACACAACATAGTTATCAATCAGGGTATCATCAATTTATGAAGATGTGCATAAGAAACAAGAAAAAGACTCAACTCCGTCTAAGATCATGATGTTATATGGCCCAGCTCCAACATGAAACCATCTCCAAAATTTCGATCCATAGGTAGGTTCAAGTATGGAAAATCTGATCTGGATTTAAACAGGAATGCAATAAAATACAGAGATAACCATAAAGACAGATATGCAGCGGAAATAATACCTCAATTCATTACTGTAAAATACTGAAATATGCTTACAAACAGAAATGGAAATAAACCAGCTAGGGCTATGGTAGCTTATCTCTGAGAAGAGATGTGGTGGCTACATGCCTCTGAACTGTCTTACAATGAGGCTCGAAGGCCTATTTATTGTTGAGAAACAATGGAAAACCCTTCACATTCCAAAACCTAACCCTAGAAGATGAAACGCCAAATTGTGGACCCCGTTTTTGGGTAAGTTGGTACATCAACTTCTCGGGGTCGCGAATTGGTCGTACTATCTTCGTTTGACGTGCATGATAGCCCGTTGGAAAGATCTCTCCGAGGACTACGACAGAAAAGACAATTTTTATCAGAAAAATCACTGGCGGTGGATTTCCAAAAAAACGTCGTTTAGGGCCTCAAAACGGCTCCGGAAGTTTAGGACCCAAAAAACTGCTAAAAATAGTAAACTGTGTTGTAATTAAGGAAACTAAAAAAACTGTAAGAAGCACTAGAGGGGATCCAAGTGGAATTAGCGGGTGGCCACCAATATCCACTTGGATCATTCCTCCCCCCTTAGGAAGCAATGGTCCCCATTGCGTTGAGTTCCTCCATGAGATGAGGGAACTTCTGTTGCACTTGGTCCCTGGTGAGCCACTTGCCCTGGTGAAGGAGTTGTCCTGCTTTGACAACTCGATACAGTTGGATATTCTGCTGGCGAGTGTGCTTGATCTATGTGTCCATGATCCGATCAGTTGCAGCTTGTTCCATGCAAGCTGGATTTAACTCTGTGGGTGTGAGTTGTTCTGCAATGTCGGACGTGTCTAGTAATGGTGGAAAGTATGGCCAAAGGCGGTCGACATTGAACACCGGGTGCAGGCCAAGGAATGGGGGAATGCTGAGCTCAAATGCATTGTCTCCCACAGCCTTGGTAATGGTGTAAGGGCCATATCGGAGTGGTCTGAGTTTCTGATAGGCTCCGGTAAGGCGTTCCTTTTGCAAATGCAACCAGACTTTGTCGCCCACTTGAAACTTGTGTAGCACCCGATGTTGATCATGTCGCTGCTTGTACTTGGCATTTGATTTCTCCAAAATGTCATGGACCTGCTGGCGAATATGTTGGATATGCTCAATGAAGCTGTTTGCCTTATCTGTTTCAGACTGGACATGAGCAGAATTTGCATGAGTAGCTGCAAATGGCATGGCCACATCGATGGGACATAGTGGCTGGAATCCCAATCCCACCTAAAAAGGGTTGTGGCCAGTCGAGCTGTGGAGAGCCTGGTTGTAGCTGTGCTGAACATAGGGGAGGCTCTCGTCCCATGTGCGTGGATGCTTTGAGTTGTACATGCGTAGAATGTGTACGATCATCCTGTTGACGACCTCAGTCTGGCCATCAGTTTGAGGATGGAAGGTTGTGGACTTAGTGAGTTTGGTGTCCAGCTTCGACCAGAGGCTAGACCAAAATGTACTGAGGAACCTGTTGTCCCGATCTAAAATGATAGACTGTGGGATCCCAAAGTGTACCCATACTCGTTCAAAGAAGAGTTTAGCAATGGCTTCTGCTGTGATATTCTTCTTGCAGGCCGCCATAATGGCCATCTTCGAGAACCTATCGACGACCACAAAAACACAATCATTTCCATGCCTAGTGGAAGGGAGGCCTGACATGTAATCCATGGAGATGGATTCCCAAGGTCGACTAGGGGTAGGCAGCGGGGTATAGAGGCCTTGCTTCTTGATGGTCGGTTTGGCAATGGCGCAAGCAGTGCATGATCTGATGTACTTCTCGACATCCTGTCGAAGATTCGGCCAATATTTCTGCAGTACTGCCACCATTTTTTCAACCCCAAAATGCCCAACGGCCTGACTGTAGTGTGCTTCCCAGATCATCTTGGCACGCTCGCTTGAAGGAACACAAAGGTGACCTAGGTGGCATAACAGGTCGTCCTGGAGGTGAAAATCTGGAACATGTTGACCCTCCAAGAGTGTTTGGTATGTGTGGCCAAATTCCGGGTCGCTTTTGTAGAGCAGTGGCCAATCAGAAGTCTCGTGCCCACAAGAGTTGAGCACGGTGGTTAATGCCACGACTGAGGCAATCTGCGACATTATTGGTGCTGCCCTTCTTATACTTGATATTCAAATGGAACTGTTGCAGGTATGTGGACTACTTCTGATGGCGATCATTCTGCAATTTCCCTTGGGTCTGTATGAACTGCAGGGGTCGGTGGTCTGTGTGGATGACCATTTCCTTCCCCAAGATGTAATGCTTCCATTGTCGACAGGCCTGCACAATGGAATACATCTCTTTGTCATAAGTGGGATACTTCCGGACTGTGTCTGAAAGTGTCTCCCTGTGATATGCCACTGGATGCCCGTGTTGAGTAAGGACTGCCCCAATAGCATAGTCAGAGGCATCTGTCTCGACCTCAAATGGTTGTTGCAAATCTAGTAATGCAAGAACAGGTGTTGTGCAGAGTCGATCTTTCAACTCTGTGAATGCCTTCTGTTGAGATTCGGACCAAAAAAATTTTGCTTTCGCTCCTCCCTTGGTGACCTGACTCAAGGGCCAAGTGATATGAGAAAATCCCAACACGAACCTGCGGTAGAAGTTGGCAAGGCCTAGAAAGCTGTGAAGCTCTGTCAGAGTGGTTGGAGATGGCCAATCCCGAATGACTTGGATCTTGGCTGGATCCACATGCACCCCCTGTTCATCAATAATGTATCCCAGATATTGAACCTGGGTCATGCCAAAAGTGCATTTCTCCAAATTGGCACATAACTTGTGTTGTCGCAGTGTTTGGAGAACCTGTCGGATGTGGTGGAGGTGCTCTTCCCAAGTCTTGCTAAAGATCAAGATGTCATCCAAGTATACCACTACAAATGAGTTGGTGAATGGACGCAATATGTCGTCCATTAGCCTCATGAAGGTTGCAGGAGCATTCGTCAATCCGAAAGGCATAACCAACCATTCGAAAAGGCCCTCCTTGGCTTTGAAGGCAGTCTTCCACACATCGGAGGGTTCGATTGGTACCTGGTGATATCCTGACTTCAAATCGATCTTGCTGAAATATTTTGCCCCCTTTAGTTGGTCCAGGAGGTCATCAATCCGTGGGATTGGGTACCTATTACGGACAGTGATCTTGTTCAGCGCCCGATAGTCCATTGTGTGGTCGATTATAGGAAGAAATAGTGTTAGTCGATTGTTCTCGAAGATAGATATAATTATAATGTTGGAACCTTAGTCATACTTTGTTTATTTCAATGACAATCTCTTCCTTTTTAACCAACTTTTTTGGAACATCTAGATATTCAGCCCATTCCTAGAGTTGATCAACAACTATGTTTGGCACCATAAGGAGATTTAGAACTTCTTGTGCTTTATTCTGTATAATAAAAGGGGGTGCCACTACTTCATGTAGAAGTATAATTTCATCATACAATTGTGCCATGGTATCCTCCATTGGCCCTAATTCCTCTTGCATTGTTGATTGTCATTATGTTGTATTAAAGTTGTGGGATGATAGTCGTTGGTTTTCTGCATCGTGGTGTTCCACCTGTTTCTTTACTGTAGCTAAATCTTTCCTCAATCATGCATTCTCATTCAATAGATACTCTGAGTTATCATGTGTTTTTGTAGCAAAAGCAACATTAGCTACCATGATTTCCCAGGGATTCCTTCTAATGTTTGCAGTTATCACCTTTTTTGTGGATAGAGAGACTGGATTCTGAGGATTGTTTGGGAAGAATCTTTGCCTTTTTTGCACTATATTTTTCTTTAAGTGATAAAATGTGACATTACACATGCCCATGACTCTATTTTTAGGTGGAGGTGTGATTCCCATCTCACCAAATGGGAGATGGCCACCCATAAAAGGAGGTTTTGTTGGATAACCCAGTTCACCATCTATGTGTTGGATGGTATCATATTCCTCCAATTCTTCCTCTATTTCCTTAGTCAATTGTTCTTCCTCTAGCCTTTGTGTTACTTCCTCCTCCTGTGATTTCCTTTGTTTCTCTTCTTCTACTCTCCTTCTTTCCTCTTCTTCTTCCTATTGCTTTCTAATCATTTCATCTTTCTTCCTCTTCTCCTCTTCTTCCTATTGCATATTTGCCTCTAATTCTCTCCTTTCTTGTTCAACTTCAATAGCTCCCTTATTCAGTAGATCAACTCTCCATTTTTTGCTACTTTCTGTCGCTGGATCATGTTTGATCCTTTTCCTGGGAGCCGGTGAGCAGTTCTTTGTGGTGCCTCATGTACCTATATATATTGAGCTAGTGGAACTTGGGGGGAACTAGATTCAATTCTTGGATGTGTTTTTCTTACTACATTATCATATTTCTTCACCTTCTCATCTTCTTTAGTAGTCATTGATGAATATCCTCAAGTAAATCCAATCCTGTCACAGTGTTGCTTTCACACTGTTCTAGGGTCATACCCCCGAAAGTCTTTGACTGCAAAGTGCAAGTGATCCAACTCTTTTATTTTTTCATCTCTTGTCTTGTGGCTCTTCATCTCATACAATATGATCCTCAAAGGGAAAGTGGGCCAAGGGACCTTATTCCCTTTGTGAAGAAGTCCTGACAATCCTTTGTTCAACTGATAAGCCACTTCTTGCAGGACCACCTTATTAGTCACATATCGTGGCATGATATGAGGAGAAATATGACATCCAAAGAATCTAATATATGTACCTTTTGGCGCAGCAAACCAATCTGTGATATCATGCAATAACTCCTTCACCAGATCAGTCATGAAAGGAGGATTGATCTCATATATCATCTGAAATATGACTGCAAAGAAATTCTCTGCTAATCTTTTGTATGCCCCTATGAAACTCAAATCTGACAACACCCTATAGTGGAAGTAAACTGGGAACTTGTCCTATGGGGTCCAGTGACAATACATTCGCGGGAATGCATACCATGCACAAATCCCATCCAACATAAATGAAGACATATAAAATTTTGGTGCTTTTTTTGTCCTTAGAGATGCTTTAGCCTACCCAACATGAAGCTACAACTCAAAGGAAAGTATATTTTCCCAGTTTAAGATTTTTCCACGGGTAGCAACCAAGTTGGGCATAAATATTCTGTTTTCTTTAAACACTTTAGTGTTCTTTCGCCCATGCAGCCTACAACACTTAGCAATAAGGTACTGATACACATCCCTGAGAATCTTGGTTGGGTAAACTGCAAATGGGCAGTGTTGGAACTTGGTAGGCTCTCAACACCAAGACTTGATTATGTCACTTGTGTCGAGATCAGCCCATCTAGTGTAGAATTTGTTATTGGCATAATTTGTGGGCTTAAGAATATTGTAATAAGTCTACATGTCCTCTCCATCCTAGGTGCCAAATTTACCACCTCTTTAACTATGGAGCACCATATCTGAATCATCCATCTATGTTAGAATCCATTCAATTACCTTTGCACATTGTATGACTGGGAACCTGCATGCAACCCTATGTATCTTGGACTGCTTGATGTTAATGTATACTTCAAAATATTCCAAATCTCCAAAGAATTGTTTATACATGAATGTGTATTTGAGGTCTTTCCATGTGACCTCAGTGGATTTGTTTATGAAGCACTATGTATATGTAAGAATAGGAATGGTGGGCTTTGTAACTTCTACTACTTCCTCAATGCTTTCTTTTGAATCTTATTTTGAGGCCACTTGACATGTAGTAGGAGGCATCCTTCCAACATATGATGAAAGAGTAACAAAAATAGAAATTGGAACACATGTACATGGAAGCACACTCATAGCGACAAATATTAGCTTCACGAAATATTCTATCTATTACAAGCAATAACTTAGCAAATCATATTCAGAAAGCCATCAAATGTAGCTAAGAGTATAAGCTTATCAAATATGGGACATGGTTACTTGTATAGGCAACAAATTTGCATGAAAACAAGGAGGGCGCATTGTCAGAGTATGAAGGGAAGTTCAATGATCACTCGAGGCTTTAAGGTGCGCTCATGCACTTAAGAAAGTGAGAGAGGTCATCAAGGGTGTAGGGCACACTGTTAAAGCATGAAGGGATATCATTTTTGAGTTCAATGTGCGCTTATTTGCTCAAATAGGCTGAGAGGGCGCAAGGGTGCACTCCGAAGGGATGAAGGTTTCAGGCTTTAAGCCTTCAAGGTGTGCTCATGTGCTTAAGAGGACAAGGAGGGCGCAAGGGCGCATGGTGAAGAGACAAAGGTGAAAACACTCATGGATTCAGGGTGTGCTCATGCGCTCAAGGAGCGCACGGCTCTTAGTGCCGAAGGAGTGTGCTCTTGAGGAAAACTTGTCTTTCTGGGCACAGTTTTATTTAACAGTCATGCCTTTACTTCCAGAAGTACGCTCTATCTTGGAATGGTTCGAGGACAAGTTCAGAAACAAGATAGAATGATAGAAATGTTGAGAGGAAATATCTACAAGTTCTTATAGATTATGTCACGATTATAACTAGAATATGAAGGGTTAGAGGTTGTTAAGAGTCACAACCTGCGATCGCAAATTGACACTTGTAGAAGCAAGAATAAACTAAAACGCCAGTAAAGAAACTGAAAAGAAGTGAAATGCTAGCAAGGAAAGCAATATCAACAACAAAAACATCAAAGGAAATCAATAGAATCGACATGCAAAACCTACTTTGAATGAAGATCGATAAAGAGTTCCTTGATACAAAGGTGTGCGCTTAACCCAAATGAGAGTGATTATGAGAAAGAATGATTAGCAAGATTAATTATAAAGAGATTACATGTAAATCCATTCCATGCATGCTCGCAACTTGTTAATGGATGGATGATTTAGTTAGTGAAGGAAATTGGGCTCCTATTTTTTAGGAGTGCGCCAACATGCAACAAGAAAGCACATGCATGATTTTGAAAAGGCACAAGTTTCCATGTCGAAAGAGTGCGCTCAAGTGAGGGCGCACTAGCTTAGCATGAAGGAGTGCGCTCCACTAGGGCGCAATTGTTCAATGTGAAGGAGTGCACTCAACTAGAGTGTAACTCTTCTTCATCTTGAAGTGCACTTTTGCTAAAGAAAGTGTTTTTCCTCTTGCTTTTCTATGTGTGTGTTGCATGGAAAGTAAAGCTAGTTACTAAGTCAATAAAATTTATGGCTTCACCTATATTTGGGAAAGATAACATAGGCGCTTCTAAATGTAAGGTGGCGACGCTTAGAAAACATTGACTTAGGAGGATGTGACACTTAGATAAAACACAAGGATAGCCAAGCAAACAACGTGACGACACTAGGTATCTTGGAATGACAGTTTACGTAGGCTCCAAAATTGAATTAGGAAAAAAATTTGGAGGCCCTATTGTTGCAGTGACAACAAGGATCTTTAGACAAGCTTGCACAAGGGTGGTTTGTGCCATCTTACCTTAAAGAAATACAAAATCATCATAAGAGGATTCCTTGAAATTGATACAGAAGACTAAGTAATCTTAGTCTTCACAAAACATTTGACAATTAAGATATAAAAATACTCATAACGAAATGTACTCTCCTCTAAAAAATCTATCTTGGGGGTTAGTTGGAGCTCTCAACCCTTACAAATCTGATTGGTAGGCTTCAAGGCTTCTTGAGGAAGCTAAGAATTATGGCGTACATAGGTTTAACAAAGTAAGAATGAGAAGAAAGACTTGAGGCCTTCCTCATTCATGTTATCTCCCTAATTGTTTGATAGCTTTATACTAGGGGGGTTGTCCTTCTTACTCTTACTCACCTAGACATTAGTATGAATATAATTAATAATGAATAATGATTAGTATGCTAAAGAGACATGTCGCTAAATACATGACTATTTGTGAAGGGACACCTTGTCTAGTATATTAGCAGGGCCTTCATTTGTAAACATATATATCACAAAGCCTTTGGTTAGGCTTTAGCCACACTTTAAAAAAAATGGAATTATGGAGTTTCTCCATTACTAACATTTGTGGTGAAGCAAAAGAAAAATTAAGCCTTTAGGCCTTTAAAAGAAAAAGAAAATAATTAATATATATATAAGAAAAATTTGTGTGTGTATATATATATATAATTATAACATATTAGAGGAAAAAAAAAATACTATAAAAAAAACACAAGAAAAATTAAAATTAAAATAAAACATAGTTTAAACAAAGAGTTAGAACAAAGTCAGAGTTATATATATCTACACATATATATAAATTTAAAAAAAAAGTTATTAAAGAAAAATAATTAAAAAAAAATGAACAAAATGAGCAACCTTTGTCACCCATCGGAACCCCTCCACTGCAGTAGTTAGGCTTCTCATAGGTTGTTAGGTCGTTGTCATAGCTGCTCCCCACGAGCTGCCACCAGACCATTTTGTCGTTGCCTCAACCGTCGCATTTTTGCTACACACTACCACTATCTCTACATTTGTTTCCCCTTACTGCTCTATCGGTTTGAACTGTAACTAACCCAACCGCAACTACTACCACTACAGCGCCCCTATTGTAGGGCCTCCCGTTGCACGTAGCGACAGTCGCTTTTTGCTAGTCGTTGCTTTATATTTTTCAAGCCTTAGACTATGTAATATTTTTCAGTCATCATCCCATCAATTTTTAGGCCGATAGGCCTTCCTTTGAAAGGGACTTTCGTCGTCCCTTTCTCTCTCAAGCTGACACGTGCCGTCGGGAATATCGAGGACATAACCGTAGAGTCGTGTGGAATTTGAGAAATTCGTGACGTAGCGTTCGCTTCTCTCCCTTCTGGCAGTTGCTCAGATTGCCGGTATTGAAGTGAAACGGCCCCATTCTCCGGATGCAGTGGCAATTTCAACCGCCGATGCCGCCATGATCGTATTGAGTGGCATTTTAGTGACATCTGCCACGGCTACGAGCGAGAATATTGCAGGTTCCATTACAGAAATATTCATGATCGTATCGAGGCTGTATGTTGGAAAGGTGTTTGTTTGTCATTGTATTTGGAGTCGAATAATTAGAAGAGGTGGTGTTGTTCTCACCTGCTGCTGGGAAAATTTGTAATGAGTAGAGGTTTTTGACCAGTGATCGAAACTTGGCACCGTCAGCTTGCAACTCTGTTGCCCTCAATCTGTTGCGCTTCCGCGCTTGTTTTCCTCAAAATTTTGTACGTTTCTTGCATTAATTCAAATTTCTAAGAGTCTCTCTTGTTCTTCAATATGCATAGCTGCGGCTTCACACCATTATATGATGTTTAAATTCCCTGTATGAAAGAAATTATAAGTGATTTATTGTTTTTCTTTTGGCGTTCAGAGCTGCCTTTCGATCAAGCGTATTGAAGGTACTGCAATTGTAACTATTTTGGAATATGAAGAGAGGACAGGAGGAGCGGTTTATGGGGCCGCATGGAAGACGGCGAGGAGAAACGTGAGTTATTTTATTTCCCCCACTACATTTGTTTTGTAATGGCCTTGTTAATCTGAACGGAATCTCATGCAAAGGACCAATTTTGTGTTTTCTTTACCCTGAATTGATTTTATTGACGAAAGCATTTCAGTTGGAATTTTGAATTTGAGCTACGGCAAGATGTTAAAACCATGTGATTCATCCTCTAGAATATCGTGGTTATTCAATTTCGTGTTCAGTGAATGTGATGTTACACAACCTTTCCCAATTTTAGGGGTCAGGTGTTTTTATTTTAGTAAAAGAATTTAGATACTCAATTCCCAACTGTTTTTCTTCTTTCCTATGATAATTAAGGGCATTCAACAGTAAGATGTCCATAAATTCCTTTTTTTTCTTTTCCTAGTGGCGGATTGCTCCAGTGGAAACACTGTAGCATGCTCCATATATCAGGGGAATACTGTGGATGTGAAGTTAAAACGGATTTAAGCATATTTGATCAACCTTTGGGCTTTGCTGAATTTTTGCATCCCTTTTATCATCGTTGTTAATGCTGGTTTATTACCTCATGAAATGCAATGGGTAGAGCAAGAAGTGGGATTTCTGTGCTTACGAGGGATGCATTTTTTCACCATCCATTGCATTATTTTTAATACTTTCTATTAGTTAGACAAGAGCAACACTTAATATTTCCATTATTTAAATCAATTAAGATTTGAAGAAAAATTAAATTCATATTATATTTTTGTTTTTATATTGACATTTGATTATGTTTTTGTCTCTTACATGGGGATTTAGTGGACAGTTTTGGTATTGCTTTAGTGTATATAAGAAGCATATTGTTGGAGTATTTTTGCAAAAGTAAATTAATATTATCAATTATATTATATTGTATAGTGTGTTTTTTATGTTGGTAAGTTAGAAGACATTGTATTATAGAAAATGTACACAGATTACATGTATATGAGCTTTATGATGTAGTAGTTGCGAGTTGTCACAAAAATGGGCATGAAGGAGCATCTGCCCAAAAAGTAGAAACCATATGTCTTCTTGGAAAACTCATTACATTTAACATAGAGAACAACCAAAAGAGAAAAACAAGAAAAGTAAATTTAGGTTGGAAAAACTTGTTTAGATGTCGAGAAGATTGTCAAACTCATGGCTAAAATCTTTTATGTGTTATTTTTCATTATCAATCTCATGGATAGAATCTTTTATGTGTTATTCTGCATTATCATTTTGAGTAAAGTGATCTATGATGTACTATAAACACCTCTAGATATGCTTTGCTACCTTCAATGTGAAGCTCAAAGACAATTACATCATCCAAAATTCAATCTTCCAAATCAACGTTCACTTATTATTTGCTAATTATGGAAACCAAAATACAAATTTTTCAATTTAAGAATCCTATCGGCCTCTCTTTGCACCTTTTGGGGCAATTGCTAGTTCTATTCATTTACTCTCAGAGTGCGTGAGATTTTCAAACCACCGTTTCCAATCTACACGTGTATCGTACAAACATTGTATGAGTTTCATTTTGTACGTCATTCTCTTTTTGTCTACATTTTATCAATTGGACCACAATTTATACGATAATGACCTATCCATATGGTATGAAGTTAAATTCTACATTTAAATTGAATATATAAGTTGGAATAATCATAATATTAGCAATAATATAGAAAATTGAAAAATTAAATAAATTATTAATAAATTAAAGGAGAAAGGATTGTTTAAGGATTCATTATATATATATATATATATATATATATATATATATATATATATATATATATCTATATATATATATATATATTTGTGTGTGTGTCTAACAACCTTGGTGAAAAGTTCATGTAATAAAAATTAATAAAGTCAAATATATCCTAGTGGGTATCATTGGATGTGTTTTTTTGGCTAAGGAAAATTGGCAAAGACATTAAAATGAAAAAAGAAATTTTGGCACATTTATTTATGAAAATAAAGGAAATTAGGAGAAAAGGAAGCTAAAAGGTCACAGATTGCATGTGAAGAGGAAATTGAAGGAAAATAATGGAAAATGAAAAAATTAGAGGCCTCATGCATAAAAAGGCTTCTGAGGATTAGTTCATGGCTTTTTGTCAAGTTCAAGTCTGGAGCTCCCTCATTATTCTCTCTCTCTCTCACACTCTCTTGGTCACTTAGAGTTTCCTTGGAGCACTCTAGTTTGGAGCAAAGGAAAGGAAAAAAAGGAAAAGCAAGCATGGAACAAGGAAAGGAAACGGGATCAAGCAGCTTCAGAGAGAATACTTGCAGGTAATATTTTGCATGTGTGATTTCCTAGTTGGTTTAGACATGCATAACTTTGCATGTTGGTGTATGGTTATCTTGTTTTCGGTGGCATGGTCTTGCCGGGTTAAGACAATGGTTTTGAGCCTAGCCTAGCATTTTTCTAGATGCCATGGCATGTTGGGATGTTTATTTCGGTTTTGGAACTTTGGAATTGTTGGATGGATTTTGGAATCCGAGGCGGAGGTGGTCTGAAGGTTCATTCCCAAAGGCCTAGGAATCCCTTAACCAGTTTTAGCAGGATACACGGTAAAACCTGAGGAAGCAGTCTCGCTTTAGGGCCTAGTGATCCGGGTTTGGATTGTGGTAAATCCCGAGAGACAAGGAGATGGAAAATTCCTCAAGGATGGTGATGGATTCCGGATGGCATTCCAAGTTCTATCCAATTGTGATCGGAGCACCGGTCTTAGTGTGATCACGGTTTGATGAGGGTGGAGGTGGTTTAACCTCTCGATTCCCTTGGTTGTTCTATGAGATCCGACATTCATGGTTGGAATATGGCATGGTGGTGATTCGCTGAAAGGCTGATTTGGTTTAACCATGTCTATGATCGAGTGGTACGTGGAAGTCCCGAACCTGGTCAGCTTTGCTTATGATTAATAAAAGCTAAGTCCTTTTACTTTTGCACTGATTTATATGTGGATTTAATGGTTGTCATATCTCTGATATTTACATGGTTTATTGTTGGTTATAAGCATGGTTGTGTGACTAGTTTATGTCATGGTTATTTCATTTATTTACTTATAACTATTAAATGGATTGATGAAAGACCTAATTGATGATGTAGTAGTTCAATAGGGAAGGAGGTTATCCTTCCGGTTATATTTCATTAGTTGTTTCAGTCATTTATGCTTTGACTTGTATCCTATACCTATAGGTTGAATTTATGTCAAGTGTTTGACAAAATGTCAGTCCTGGTTAGGGGTGCTCAGGCCTAGTCCTGAGGGTGATTTTTGATTGATCAACATGGTTATCATGTTTTAATGATTTCTGAAAGTTACAACAAGTTCTAGATAGAGATCAGGATTGTGGGCTAGAAAAGTGGCTCAAATCTCGGAGTTGATGGCACAAAACTAGAAATTCTGGACCACGATCGCTAGTAAGCAGGCCTGTGAGAGTGACTTTGAGTTGTTGGTCGCTGTTGCACTGAAAATTGTCACCTTGACATTCTGCTATCTGTGTGAGTTCATTACCACTCATACTTTCCTCCTCTACAAGTCTAAAACATCAGTTCCTCGTATCAAGCCTTGAAAATAAGAGAAAATCTCTCAAAAATATTTAAAACTTTGGTTCCGCACTTTATCTTTGTCTTACCTGCGGCCCCGCACCTAATGGTCATGTCTCCTACACACCTGATCGCACTGTCTCTGTGTTAAAGGTGCGGACCCCTGTAAATTTAATTTAAAAAGGCGCAAGTATATTTTGAAAAACTCACTTTCAGTTATTTCTAGAAGCTTCTAGAAGAAATATTGAGGTTGCAAGTTCGCTCTTTTAAGGTTCATGTATCTCATCCTTAAGGAGCTAACCCCTTGATATGAGGAGCTTATCCCTTTGAAGGAAGATTCTATCCCTTCATAGGTGGAACTGTAACCTCCTCCTCTACACTATAAAAAGAAGCATTGGGCTGGTTAATAGGTAGTTAGAAGCTTACTATTTTTTGAGGGAAAATGTTGTTGGAACTTAGTCTTCTTTAGTTGAGTTTTTATGAGGAGAGATTACATACCTCTATGAATCTCATTTGGAAGAGTGCAAAGCTTGTCAAAGTAAAGGAAATTCCTGTTTCGGACCCCAGGAAGAGCTTGTTCAACATCAAGGCTGAAAAGATTGTAAGGTTCTTCTATATTTTTCTAAAAACAATATTAAAATTAATTATTTTTTAATAAAACCAGTTATTATTTATTCACATTTTAAAAAAATGAAATAAATTATTATTATTATTATATATTTAGCAATATTACTAGTTAATAAGTTATTATTATTATTAAGTAATTAAACTATATTAAATAATTTAAAATTAAATATATAATAATCATACTTTTATTATAATAATATTATTTTTATTAATATATATTTATTGATGGTATATACAAATGAAACCTTCAGCATACATCAACCACATTAGTATTTTTACAAAAAAAAAAACTTAACACATTAATATTTTTAATGTGAAAATATTAATGTGATTGTGCTAACTCAACCACATTAATTCACATATAACAGTAATATATTAAATGTGAATTATATTATAGTTTGAAGTATTATTAGTGGTGTATTAATAAAATATTATAGAGTAACTTAATATTATTTTAATATATAATATAATAGTAATATAATAGTAATAAATATATAAATATATAGTAATATGGTTGTTATTATTTATCTAAGTATCAATAATTAGAAATAATTAGTCTTTAACAAAATGCACATAATAATTAGTATTTTGTAAAAGAAGTTAAGCATATGGCTTGAAAGTGAAGGTAAGCGGGCTAAAGGCCAAGCAAGTTTCAGAAGGCATCACTCAACAACAAACCACCTCGTTACACTTAGGATCATTGCGGAGGAATGTCGTAATGATAAATCCAATTTATTTTGTTGCTTTGTGGACTTTAGAAAGACTTTCGATACGGTTCCTAGATACAACCTTTGGAATAGATTAGAAGAGCTAAAAGTTCCTCTCGAGTTGAGAGCTGCCACTATAAGGTTATACGAGAATGTAATTTCCAAGCTAAAGAGCAATGAGGGGTGGTCGAAATATATTAAGTGTAACATCCGAGTTAAACAAGGTTGCCCCCTCTCCCCTACCTTATTTGGCATTTACATCGATAAGCTCGAAGGCTATTTAGAGGAAGCAGGATGTGATGGCACGATCTTAGCTGGGATAGTCGTCATCCTTTGTCTCTATGCTGACGATATTGTTCTTTTCACAAGGTGCCCATATGATCTTGATAACCAACTCAGGCTTCTTAAGGGTTTCTACTCTACCATGGGTATGACTGTTAACACTAACAAAACAAAAGTTATGATTATCAAATCCAAGAAGGACACTTACGCTAATTTTATGTATGACAATAATAACTTGGAGGAAGTGTATTCTTACAAGTACCTAGGAATTGATATTCATTACAAGCTCAACTGGAACCATAGCATTGAAAAAAGGATTAATGGGGGGTGGAAAGCTTATTTTGGTGTTGAAAATAATTGTAAAACAACAAACCTCATAATGTGGGATAAAAAGAAGTTCCTCTTTGAAACTTTAGTCACTCCTGTTATCTTATATGGCTTTGAGGTTTGGGGTTGCAGCATCTCCAGAGAATCATGGAGAAATATTGAGCAAATCCAGAAGCGTTTTATAATTTATAACCTGAAAATTAAAAGTAATACACCCTATCTTATTCTCCTTATAGAAGTAGGTCTTTCCCTTATTGAGAGCCTAGCTATGATTAGGTTTTTTTTGTACAAGCACAAACTCAATAACATAGACGATCATAGACTTCCTAAGCTACTTTAAATTCCAGCCAAAACCACCGAAGGCTCAATCAGGGGTGGCATAAAGACACAAGGGCCTGGTTAAACTATTGGGAGATCAACGAGAATGATGCATTGCAAAACATAAATAACATTAAAGATATTGTTACTTCTCAGTTCAAAGAAAAAATTTGGTGTGAGAAAGATTTAGCGGCTAAAAGAAAATTAAGTTATTATAAGAAGGTCATCAACCCCACCCTAGAAGATCAAAAGTATCTCTCTATTTTAACTAGCTCAAAGAAGAAAATTAATATAACAAAGATTAGAATGAATTCTGATGAGCTCCATAGTGAAACAGGTCATTGGGCAATTCCTAAAACGCCATGGATGGAAAGGATCTGCCATATATGTGAGGATAGGAACATCGAAGATGAAAACCACTTCCTCTTAGAGTGCCCCGCGTACAACCACATTAGATCTCAGTTTCACAATCTTTGTTACAATATTGACCTTCCTAGCCTTTTACAATGTCAAAATTATAGTGAGTTCGGGAGGCTTCTCTCCAAGCTTTTTGAGCATAGGAATAAAATCTTAAATCAAAATAAATAATTTGTTTTTTTAGGTTTGATAGACCAATGTTTCACAATCACATTAGATCTCAGTTTCACAATCTTTGTTACAATATTGACTTTCCTAGCCTTTTACAATGTCAAAATTATAGTGAGCTCGGGAGGCTTCTCTCCAAGCTTTTTGAGCATAGGAATAAAATCTTAAATCAAAATAAACAATTTGTTTTTTTAGGTCCGATAGACCAATGTTTGGTCTCAGTGGACATTAACCATCATCATCATCATTATCAAATATATCAACCACATTAGTAAATATGGTTGTGTTAGTATATAATATTTTTTATAGATTTTTTTTGTTTTGTTTTTAATCTAAATTTTAAGGATAACTATACTAAGTGATTCAAAATCTAAAAAATTAAAATATGATTTACTTGAAAAATTATTAAATCTTTAAAAATATAATTATTTAAGAAAATGTTATTATAATAAAATATTAATATTAAAATTATTTTTTCTTCAAAATGAAATAAATTAAATTAATATATATATATATATAATTTTTTTTAGCTCTTAAATATTGGAATTTGCAAATAATAAAGAAGATAATATATAAATCTATCCTTAAACCTATCATATTTTAATCTCAAGATGCTTGGTTATAAATAACATAGTTAATACTAAGGCTGCAAAAATAGTCCATGCTCACAAACATTAATAGAGGTATGAGCCACATTAATCTCATACCATTCATGTGATATGCACGATACCAATTTTATTCCGGTTGTTTAATACACAAGTTTTAAAAATAATTTAAAGTTGCCTAATTGGTATAGATATAGTATTTGATTTTTTAAAGTTTTAAATTTATTTATATATTTAAAAATACCATTTAAATAATAAAATATTTTAATTTTATATTTTAATTAAAAAAATCTTAATTTTATATTTTAATTAAAAAAAATCAAATATCATTTTGTTAATTTAAAATAATAACTATACCCTTAAGTAAAAATAGGGGGCTATAATACTATTGCCCTGTGGCAGAAGTAATTCTCAAGCTAATACATAGTCTAGCGAGGTATTATTACCTCACGAGCGTTTGCGGGTATGGGTGCGTGGTATCATTCTTTTTCTAAGTCCAAGACATAAATATTGAAGAGTAGTCTAATGAGGAAGAGGAATTGTTGGGATAGTCAAAAGTGGTTGGAATCTGGGCAGAAAAATTTCAAAAAATCTTGTAGAGGCAGTGTTTGAATTTTGTTTTTGATGGTGGAAATGGATTCAGCACCATCAAAAATGTCGAAAACACCTAAAATTTTGAAGTTTAACAATTATAATTTGATTTACAAAAATCCTTACCGTATTTTCTCTAAATATAATTAAAATTTCCATAACTTTCTAGGCAACTCGAAAGTTATGGAAATTCTCCTCCGCTTTGTTAGACTACCAGAAATATTGAAGGGCGGATTCTCTCTGACAAAGGAATGGTTCGATTAGTGCCGACACAGTGACGGAAGGGAATATAAGATTCGGATTGTTTTTCTTGTGATGCTTCATGTTTTTCTTGTGGTAGGCCTCTCAGCGATTTGTCTTCTTATATAGACTCTCTGATGCGGTCTTCTTTCATGAAATCCATCAGAATATGATGTATATATTGCCTCAATATAATATATTGCTTTTCTTTCTGAAAAAAAAAAGATTCAGATTGTTTTGATTTTTTCAAATAATTAAATCCTAGTTACTATTTTGGTGGTCAAAAAGCAAAACGTTATTATTAAATAATAATAACAATGAAATTAAGGATATTTAATATTTATTATGTTTTTAATGACAATTCAAGTTTCAAGATGTAATGAAATATATATTTACTCAATATTAAGTATTTTCTAATTATAATATATTAGTTATTTAGTTGAAGCTAATTCTGAAATTAATTTGATTTTAAAATATTAAAAAATAAATTAAAGATAAATTTGTAATTTTTTTATATGGATATAGTTTTTACATGGCATTTTTTTCTCTTTTTTTTAATAAAAAAATTAAATATAAATAAAATATTTCATATTAAAATATAAATAACATTAGAATGAAATAAAATGAATTAAATTTGTATTCTTAGAAATATAAGTATATCTGTGTACTATTAATTTATAGAATAATTAACATTAGAATTTACAAATGATTAACAAAATAATATAATGAAATATTTCATAATTTTTAGTTTATAATTTTTTTTATATAGATATAGTTTTCTAGCAATATATTAAATTGGATTCTTTTTAATATATATATTTTTAATAAATTTTAAATATAAATAAATATAGGATCTGTGAATTTTCACGTATAATCCTTTATAATTATTTTGATTTTATTTTATAGATTTTTAAGAATTTGAATGGAAATGAATTAATTAATTTTTTAAAATATATATAAACTTTTTTAAACTCTTGGTTTATACAATAATTAACATTAGAATTTGTAAATTATTAGGGAGATAATATATTGAAATATTCTATAATTTTTAGATTATGATTTAGACTTGTGAAATTAGATTTCTCATGATGCACTCCATATGTTAATCACAAGATGTCATTATAGCTTATATAAGATATATTTAATAAACTTTATGGTCACTAAAGTTAATCTAAACTTTAACGAGTAAATTTTTTACTTATGTATTGATAAAATTTAATATTGAGATTATTGTTGAATCTTTTCATCTTTATAAATAGTATAACCATCATAAAATGCTAGCCTAGCATCATATTTACTCAAATATTATCAAACTTAAGCTATTGGTTTGAGTTAGTAATTCTAGTCTATTTTTAATGTAACATGACTACTAATAGCCATATATACGATAGAATAAGATTACATTGAATGTAAACATTTTGAATTAAATGTGATTGGGAGTTTCATAGCTTCCAGTCCACAATATTCCTAGAAATTTGGAAATAAAATAAAATAATAAGAAGGCTTGTATGAAAACCTCTATGAGGCATATGAGGCCAACTCCAGGGTTGGAAACCTCTCTAAGGCATCCCAAGATCAAAAAAGAGAAAAAATAAAGATTCCTAGGTGAAAACCTCCTCTACAGCACCTAGGGAAGGCATGTAGGTTGAAAACCTCAACAAAGGCAATCTGCTTGTCTTAAAAAAAAAGAGAGAAAAGAAAAATAATATAAAAACAAACAAACAAAACAAAACAAAAAGAGAAAAGTGGAACATAAGGAAGAAGCTTACACCATTCCTGCTAACCTTTTCTTCTTTTCAGGGCTACACATAGTTGGCAGGTTTTAGGGCTATAAGACAAAACCTACAAGCTCTCATCCATTCCTCCGTCCATACACCTCATCTCCATACTATCCACTCATATAACCATCTCTCCCACCATCCAATCAACAAGAAATTTGAATTTCACCTCCTCAATATAATGCTATAGGAAGACCTGTATTGCTACAAGGGGTCCTATAATGCTACAAGAGGAGCCCGTGAAGCTACAAGAGGGGGATCTAATGAGAAGAACAAGCAAAAAGGCCATGATTCCTCTAGGAAATGATAAAGGGGTTCCTCCAATGATTTACTCATCACCCATCCATCAGCCATCCACTCAATTTAACCAAGACTTGCTCAAAATGTCCACTTTGTCCTACCTCTAAGCAGCACAAAAGACACTATTTTCTATTTTTCCAATATCTGCACTACTTCCTCATGAATCTAAACCTGTCCTCATGGCTTATCATCATTTCCCTCAACACCATCATGCAAACTGAAGACTTCAAGGGAGGATCAAAAGACTGCTACAAGGAGAAAAATCCTCATGTAGCAACTTGTGCAATCACAACGAAAATCTCTAAGATAATTTTTTTCCACCAACAGAAAGCATGATGGAGCCATGTCTGCAACCAGGAAGGGACACATCATCCTTAGGAAGTCATTCCACCAGCAATAATAGCTTGGACATCAGGAAGGAACTAGCACACACACAACATAGTTATCAATCAGGGTATCATCAATTTATGAAGATGTGCATAAGAAACAAGAAAAAGACTCAACTCCCTCTAAGATCATGATGTTATATGGCCCAGCTCCAACATGAAACCATCTCCAAAATTTCGATCCATAGGTAGGTTCAAGTATGGAAACTCTCACCTCTTCCCTATGCATAAAGTGACTAAAATGTGTAATGGTCGAGAAAGGAGTTTTAATAGGTTGGAGGTGGTTAGTTAACTTGGCCACCCTCGGCTAGTGAACTTCAGTTTGTAGTAGTCACCCATGCAACGTGGAGATGTCAACTCAAAGTGAGGTTTTATTCATGAAGAGTGGGGTGATAATCACGAGGAGAGAGGAAATGGTTACAAGGAGCGGGGACAATGGTCCAAAAAAGGAAACTCATGTATATGCCATGTCACTAAAGAGCTCCAAGATTTTAACCCAAGGAGAATACTATGTACTAGCTTTGAATTCATTTGCACCATCGCTCATTCCAAAAACAGGTAGAGGAAGGTTGAGCTATTGTATCAGACCACCTAGGGTGTCACTGAGAAGTTTCGAACCCTACCTGTAGGTGCTACAGGAGGAAGCTATAGGAAAGTCTGAGATGCTACAAGAAGGTTGAGAAGGAGCTATAGGAAAAATTGAAAGGTGAAAAAGGAGTCACAGTGGCTCAGAATTGTCTCAAAACCATCATACACACACAAAGGTGTTTTAACAACAAGTAAGTGACATCCTCCTTCCTTGTTTTTACATCCATTTACATTAGAAGTATGCTTGAAATTGATATCATATAACAATTAACTAAGCAATAGGAGGTATTTTTGGAAATTGTTGTGGTTAGAAGCAAAGAAAAGGAGTTTGGTTGATATCAATTCTAGCACCCTTCTCCCTCACTTCTACCAAGGAATTTAACATTGTTTCACCACTGAGATTGTTTAAAAATTTGAATTCCACACCTAAGTAGCACCAAGGAGGGACAATAGAAGAAATGGGGGGAGGATTTAATAGAATAGAACCCTTAGACACCAAGAGGATTCACCAACACCCTCCTGTAGTAGACATATTCAGAAGACACCAATGGTTGGGTTTATTTGAGTTGTTAAATGGGTATGATGATGATCTCACTCATGAATTTTCCATGGCATTACATTCTCAAGGAAAAGATAGTTCCACTATTGTTTTCAAAGGCTTGTCCATCTCTCTAAGTCTTGAAACCATAAGTAGAGTGACCACCTTACCCCTAGGAATTCGGTGGAGAAAATAAGACAAGGAAGTGAGTGTCATAGCTAGGAAAACTTCTTCATTTTGAAAGAGAAGCCTATAGAAGATAAGAATGGAGTAAGAAGAGAAAGCCTACCTTACCCTTGGGATGAGGTAGCTTACCATATCCTTAAGTATATATCTTGTGAAGGGAGATTGAGTGTGGTTTATGCCTACCACTTCAGATTGCTCCATGAGCTGAGATTCAAGGCATAATTTCCTCTCCCTCAAAGACTTAGTGTTCCCCATTTCCTCCTACAATCAATCATGGAGATGGTTTAGAAGGTGAGGGAAGGAAATCACCAACACTTAGCTCACCATGCCCTCATCAAGTTAATAGTGATATATGCTTTGAGCCACTTAAGGATCCCTGTCCTATGTACTAAATTTGTGGAGATGGATAGGGAGACTTTCATAGAAATCCAAGCCATCACACATAGAGAAACACCAGCCTCTAGCATTGGCTGTAAAAAAGGAAAAATAGAAGAATAATAATGAGAAAAAACAAAGGAGGAAGAGGCAGAAAAAATAGAATAAGAGGAGAGAAAAATAGAGGAAAAAGAGGAAACAAAGACAGGAAAAAGAGGCAGCAAAGGCAAATGAAGGAGAAGCAAAAATAAAAGGAGAAGAGGGGGAGAAGAAAGTAGAATAAAGAGTAAGCCCTAAAGAGACTTATAAGCCCCAAGAATTAGAGAAAAAACCACATCAAACAAGTCTATCTCCAGGGGATATTGAACAAGAAGTAGATGCAATATTGGCTACATTGGGCACACCTGTCAAGCCCAAAAGGAAGCAACCAAGACAAGGTCCCCTATATTTCAAGACTAGGAAGAGCACCATAATTAGACAGGGGAAACCACAAACTCCCACAAATGTCCTTATCATTATTGATGAATCATCAAGTAAAAAGGAAGAAGTAGGACCCAGTGAGGGAAACATTGAGGAGATCAGTTCTCCTAAAACCAAAACCAATTCACCTGTAGCATCTCAGGGTGGGCTCGCCACTAGGTCAGTGGCATTCAAGAAATCTAGGACACAAGTTTTGTTTGAGAAAGAAGAAGAAGAGAAGTTACAAGAGAGACATGGTTTTCTACAGGAGAGGCAAAGTTTGCTACAGGAGGAACAAGGGAAGCTATAAGAGAAGAAATTGAGCTAGAGGAATAATTAGACACCTCAAAGTTAGTTGGAGAGGGCCTCCAAGAGATCCAAGAGCCTAATACATAGCATAGGTTTGGGTCCTACTACAAATTTATTTGAGGAAGGATTATACCTGAAAAATTTGCAGTCCCACTCCTCTATGAGCTGGAGATAGAGAGAGATAGAACCCCCAGATGGATGAAAATTGCCAAATCCAAGAAAGTGGAATATGTGGGCCTCGTGGAGGAGAAACTAATTGAAATGAGTAAGTAATTGAGTGATTTTAGACTAAGGGAGTCTATTATGAAGGAGCAGCTACAGGAATAAAACACAAGGTTGAGAGAGAGGCTGCATGAGAAAGAAACACAACTTTCCACCATGGCAAGTCTCTCTATGGAAGCCCTGCAATGTAGGAAACCATCAAAATATTATGCTCTCTTCCTCAAAGAACAGTGGCTGCAGTTCCAAATAAAAACTCTAACACAATATGGGTCTCTTCCTTTTCAAGACTATAGACAATTTATTGAGTTTTGCAAACAAACTAGCATGGAAGACAAGGCAAAGTTAGCTAGATTCTACATGCATAATTTCATTTTGACAGATCTAAATTTCTAGGATCCCAAATTAATATTGGGGGACATGCAACTAATGTCTTTAACATCTTGGTTGAATCATGAGGAGACAAGGGCTGAGGAGGTGAAAAAGGTAATTACAAAATACGAGAAGGAGCCCTTGTATATCAAAGCAAAGTTATTGAGCCCTAAGGCTATCATAAAAAATCATAACCTCATCTCCTCTGATGCTACTTTAACACCCAAATACATTGCAACCTAGGATCAAGTCATTTTTCACGTTGAAGACACCTTTAGAATGTTGGGAACAAAAAGTATGCAAGCTTGCCAGAGAAGATGACATGCCTTACCTCACAATCTACAAGTCAAAGAATATCACTATCCTAAAACGCTAAGGAATGCCTTGGAGAGAACACCATTGTACAAGAGAATCATGCAGAGGATGAAGATCAGATGGATAGGACTCAAACTCAGTCCACCCTTGCTGTTAGGATTATAAGAAGGAAGATACCAAACAAAAGAGAAGAAGGAATGGACTGAGATAGAAACAAATGCAGGTTTTTACCCACAAGAAGGCACACCATCTAAGGTGCCTTCGGATGTTAGAGAGGCCACCAATGCCATGAAAGAGCTTCACATGGATGAATAATTTGCTCAGAGGATGACAAACACCTTTAGCAGGGGGGTGATGATGAGTCCCATCAATAGGTATATCTTGAAGATCATCATACCATCCTCCAACCTTAAAATTATCATTTTCTCACATTAATTCACATTTTTTGTTATAATATTCTTAGTAAGAAGAGTAAAAGGTGTTTGTCATAGTATGTAGAATAATGTGGTTTGATTGCAGGAAAAATAAGCATTTTTGAGGCATTTACTATGCAGGGGATTGAAGAAGACAACCAGAAGAGAATCTACAGGGTTTGTCTACCTCCTTAACTCTCTAACTCGGCTTGGGATCACAACATCCTCTCTCACCATCTCAAATTCATTGACAGTGAAGCAACTCCTAGTACAAATGAAGCTCAAGAGGGACCAGATCCACCATTTCCGAGATCAAGGAGGGAATCACTCCTATTTCCAAGGGAGTTGTTATCAGCTACCATTTTGTATAAATACACAATATGAAAATCTCATTAGGATTTAAAGTTTTGATTCAGCTAGGTGTAGCTATGGAGCTTAGAGCTTAACATTGTCATTTTGAACTTTTATGTGATGTATGAGAGTTTTACTTTCTAATAATGAGAAGTTGGTTATTAAGCTGCATCTAAGTTAGTTTCAAAGGGCTGAGACCCTTTGGTTTGGGCCTATTGGGCCTCCAAAATATCATCCTCTTTTACCCTCATTTCCATCATTTTACCATATTCCGTAACTCTTTACCATATTCTATGGCTCCATGACCCTTCATTAATAACCATTTTCATGATCATATGGGTTTATCATTATTATTTTCTAGGTCATTTCTTTAAGTATTTTAAGAGAATTTATGATTAAATATTAGGAAATTAACATGTTTTCATATATATCTAAAAGTGGTAGGAGTTTTAAGATATTGTAGGCCTCTTCAAAGATTCTAGAAGGGTCATGTTTGGCTACTCAACCACAAAATCGAATTTCAATTCCAACTCATGAAGATTTGTGGAATAATTATAGAAGATTTGGATCATTGACTATGCACATTCAAAGGAGAAGAATCATGGATGTTTTGATATGTGTATCCTAAAGATGCATGAGAAGATTTGTATCTCATATTTTTAGGTAATTGGTTGTAACCACAAGAGATAATTGTGGATCCATATTTATTAATTAGTTACCTTAAGTTTTTGTATAAATAGGAGTGCATCCTTCATACAAAGGGTTCCAAAATTGGGAGTTCCATCCAAGATGTAATTTGTAAAGTGAGGATAGAGAAGAAGAGTGATGAATTGTTATAATATCTTTGGAGCTTTTCTCCCACTTCTTTTTATGGAATACATATTGCTGATTTGATCTAAAAGATTTGATAATCATTCAATGTGCTTGATGAGGAGTGGAGGCCCCCCATCAACCACAGTTTGCAACCTTTTTAATTTGTTGTACATATTGGTAACATTGTGTAATTATGCTATTTCATTTATTTTCATTTTCAATTCAACAAGTGTGATTTTCATTTCAAGCAAGTGTGATTTTCATTTTAAGAAAGTGTGATTTCATTTCAAGAAAGTGTGGTTTCATTTCAAGAAAGTGTCGTTTCATTTACATAAGTTTAGTTTAGTTTCTTTTATATTATTTTGATTCATGTTGTTTTGTTAAGATTGATTACATTTCTTTATGTCTGATTTGGATTGGATTGATTTAATTTTCTTTGTAATTAGTTTCAAGTTTCTTGCATTAGATTAATCTATTCTAAGAAATAATCACCTAGTACATATAGTACACGTATACCTCATCAGTTCACAAACCCCGAGTTAACAATTTAATGACAGGGATTTAACTCACAATTAAATCACCCAACAGGGCCCAACCTAGAGGCTTTGGTCCCTCGTTTGTACTTGTGTTTTATTCTTGTTTCCAAGAATTTCATATCTTTCTTTCATTCCAGTAGAGGTTAAGTTATAAAAACCTATGATTGCAAGCTCCTACATATGGGAGAATGGTTGGAAGGATTCATAATCTTAGTCCAAAAATATCATGTTTATGATTTCTTGGAAATAGATGAATGTTGGTTGTTATTATTCACATGTTATTTTTGTATCTTAGAAGCCAATTTAGTGATTAGAGTAGTGTTATGGCATAAAATATATGTTATTCAAATTCAACTCATCTTTTCCATCATAGTTTATATCATTGTATTAATGATCAATGGATATATGCATGTGGCTGGTTGCATAGTTGTGTTGATTTGTAGGGGAGGGAAGCTATTTCACCTCCATCTTCTCTTTCCATCCCTCAATTATGTCCCAAAACTTTGTTTCCACGGTTACTCTACCTAGTAAATTTAGGACACCATGTGCATTCATCCTGGTGCAAGACAAACCTCTAAGAGGTCCTGGGCTTGGCTAGGAGGCTTTCCCCAACCTTCCTTCACTCTCTCTAACCTCCATACACCTCTTCATGCCCTAAAGACATCATATCCACCCTAAAAAGGCTCTTGGAACCCCTCCTGTAGCATTACAGGTCTTCATGTAGTAATACGAGACCTCTTGTAGAAACACCTGTAGCAGACATGTAGCACCACTTTTCTTCACCTGCTTTGCTCCCCACTTCAATCTTATCTCATTCAATATGAATAATGACCCCAAGTTGTGATTTGATGATCAATAAAATATATTAGATCACTCCAACTATTCCTTTTCCTCACTACAAAACATAGTAGAATTAATGTTTTTCAATCACAAGCATGATGCAAGTTAGATTTCTGATTTTCAAGCAAGTGTGAAATAGGTAGATGATACATGTTGGTTTGATGAATTATGAAAGATAGAGCAACTTTTATTCTGCAAGTAGATTATTCCTTTTCCTTTCATGAAATGATTAATTAACATCTACAAGTTGAGTAAATGGAATTTCACTTTCATAGCTAGAACCAGTTTTCAATTGTGCTTTCATCAGCAAGATTTCACTATAGTTCAGTAGGAGGAATGGTCTCTGAACACCTTGATCTAATGTCATGACTGAGGGTGGCATGAGTAGAATCTAACCTATTGTGCATATAGCACTATCACCTCTAAGTTTGTACGAACCCAAAGTTGATAAATAGAGATGAGGAGCCCTTGGGAGTTGCAACATTCTTGGTGCAGTACCAGGGCTCACAAAGCTTCCACAATGGTTTTCACCAGCATTGAATGTTTTTAGGGCTCTCTTATTAACTTCACTTCAGTTTTTTTTACCTAGATTTTTAGTTTGACTCCCTACCTTGAGTGTACTGAAAATACAAGGTATGTGTTGGACTAAAGTAGAGAACAATGCCCACCCCACAGTGAGGAGGGTGACGCTGACAGACACCGTTGAAATAACCCCATGGAGTGTCCTAATCCAATTTGAGAAAGTTAAAAATATTATACTTCGGCTATTTGGAATTAGACTTATATTCAATTTCCATAGTTAAAACTTTCACTGCATAGACTTCAGGAGGAAGGAACTTGTCCCAAAAAATATCGAGATTCTCGTGTCTCTAAACGCATGATGTTAATAAGAAAGTATGCATGCTAAAAAAATTAAGTTGTTGTCTGCCATCTAAGACCTAAAAACATAGCTAAGGAACAATCCACATCACTTGGATATTGGCTTAATTTCATTTCAAATAATTGAAATGACCTAAAAAACATAGTTGCACTAAGAAAAAAAATGAATATGTGATTCCTCTTGAGCCTTTCAAAGGGGACAATGGTTCAAACCTACCCAAACACATTTGGGAGTTGAGTCCCAAGTGAGAAGTTTGTTGTTGAGGGCCAACCAAAATTTCAGTTTTGTCTTCAAGGGAGCACTAAATTTCTAGATGGATTTTCACTACCATAATCTTTGACCATTGTGCATGTCCTCTGTCCTCGACCCAGGCTTTATATCCAAGCTTGGAAATGAACACTCTTGTTTGAGGATTTTTGGTCCAACATAGAGCATATAAAACGTTTTCTCTCTAAGATGAACATGATTATAGAAAAGAAAATCAATGTACCTACCCAATTCATCGACTAAATCCTCAGAAAGACCCAGGGCATAAACAACATTCGATTCATTCCTACCTCTGACTTGAGGATCTTGAGCCTTAGCATCAACTAAAAAAATGGATATGTTCTTAACCAAGGGATTGGATAAGAGGATTCAAAATGTTGTAGTCATTTCCTTCTCTAAACCAATGATAAATATCGATTCTAATTAGATGACCATCCCCCAATTTCCATGTAACCCATTTTACAACTGATGGAAATGCCTTCACCAATGCTTTCCCAAATATCGATCCTTTGGAAGATTTATTTAAGAGGTTGAACTGGTCGGCTAGAGACTTTCCATGAAAATGTTTCTCTTGAAAAACTCTGAACCAAAGAGAATGTTCTTATGAAAGCCTCTAGGGGCTTTCACCTACAAGTGCCTTGGAAAATAAATGGTTATCATTAACATCCCATCCATTAAGTTCCTTCAATACAAGTAATCTTGGTCACTTTATCAGTGTCATGCCTTTATGGATTCTATCCCCGGACCATAAAGATTGAAAGCTTACTCTCCTAATGAGGGAGAGGATCCATTTGGGAACAACTATTGTGGAGTTATAATAAACATAATTCTTTCCCAAATGGAATTTAGGATCACAAGGTGACCCCCTCTAGAAATAAAATGATTGGCCTAATTTGAGATGTAAGCCTCCACTTTTTTTACCAACCAAAACCAATCTGATGTCTGTTATCTATTTGGCTTACGAGAAAAACCCATATATTTAAGGCCTTGGTTAGATCCTTAAAAGGAAAAGGGATAGAATTACTTGACTGTAAATGAATATCCTCAGGGACATCATTAGGAATCATACAATATTTGAGTGAATGGTTTATATCCTAATATCCTTGCAAAAGAGGTTTAATGAAATATTGAGGGATAAAATATTTCTTTGATTCCCCATAATGTAGAATAAAACATCGTCGACAAATAAAAGACGAGAAAAAGCAAAAACATCAAATATTATATTACCTTGAAGGAAACACCCCCCCCCCGTGATTTATAATTTACAGTCGATCTGCGCAAGGCCTCAACCACTATAAGGAAAAGAGGGGAGGCAAGAGGAATCCTTGACAAAGCCCTTGAGAAGCACATACAAATATTGAGGGAGCCCCATTTATCAACATTGCAAAATAGTTTGAATAAATACAACCCATAATCCAATTTACTACCTATAAAGCAAATCCCATGTGAAGAAGAACCAACCAAAGAAAAGTCCAATCCATTATGTCATAGGCTTTGGAGAGGTCCAATTTTAGAATGGTTGCATTCAAATTTGAGGCCTTAATAGAGTGAAGAAAATTATGAACAATAGTCACTAGATAATTAATATTCCTGTTGTGAAGAAAATGAAATTTCTCCTCAGAAATGAAAGAAATGAGGATTAACTTAAACCTCTGAGAAATACTCTTGGAGATCGACTTATAAATTAAAGTGTAGCATGCAATCATCTTGAAGTCAAGAAAGGAGGACCCCTCTTGTGATTTTGGAATAAGGCATAGGAATGTAGAATTGAAGGATCCCAAGACTTTGCCAGAAGATAGAGACTCTCTCATAATCTTTAGCAAATACTCCTTGATCGTGTCATAAAATCCCAAGTAAAATTGAATCGGGAAATCATCAGGGTCTAGAATATTATACTTTTGAATGGAATGTAAAGAATATAAAATTTCTTGATCTGTAACCTCTTCCATAAGAAAATCGTTCATTTCCTTTGTGAGAACATAGGGAAATTTAGAAACAACTTGAATAATTTGATAAATAGGACAACCCTGTGGGGCGTCAAAGAGAGAGTGAAAGAACTATAACCCTTATGCGGCTTTGTCTACAAAGGATTGAAGAGAGTTTCAGTTTGCATCTACATAATTCCAAAAATATTAGCTTGTTTCCTTGAATTTTCATAATGGTGAACAAATTTGGTATTATTATTTCCTGACTAAAGCCAAATAACCCTACTCTTTAATTGCCATTTCTCCTCCTCCAATAGTAGGGTGGAGTGTCTCTTAGCTTCAAGAGATCTTAACACCACATGTGCTCCAGGGAGGATGAATCATTCTCCAAAAAAGTATATACCTCGACGAGTTTCCTTTCCATTTCAATTAGCCTAGCTTAGTTCCTTGCATTGAAATCCTTGGCTCACAATTTTGAAACTTGCTTGATAGTAACAAGAGTGTCAGTAAATTGGCTCATAAAATAGGAAGAAGCTAAATGATCCCAATGTCTCCAATGGTTGGAAACCAATGTGCCTAAACTCCTTTGACCATCCATGAGGGGTTAAAATGAAATGGAATGGACTTTCACCCTTTAGGAGGAGTGAAATGGAGGAGAATGGGATTATGATCTGATAGACCTCCAACTTCCATAATATATTTAAAAGAATACCCTATATGCAATAAATTTGTAGACACCAAGAATCTATCCGAACACTTGGAGACTTCATTTCCCCTAAAGAACCTATTCATCTAGGCTAGGAAGAGCTTAATCAACTCCAAGTCAAAGACTACAAAAAAAAGGTGTTTTAAGTCCAATACGGGCTGGGGCCCCCAAACTCCATAAGAGAGAGAATGATGTTGAAGTCACCATCAATGATAGTGAACAAGTTTGCAAGAGCTCCTGCATGAGCCAAGTCTTCCCAAAAAGGCACTTGATCAAAACTATAAGGACCATACACATTTAAAATAGAGATAAGGAAGGCACAAAATTTAATAACCTATTTTAATAGAATGGTAGAAGGGAAGAAAGAGGAGAAAATGGTCTCACATGTCATAGTATAGTTAGAATAGGTTCAATATTTTAATTTCATTCATTTCCCAGAGGAAAACTATGCCATATTTGAAATGTCATGCCATATTTTGTACTTTTTTATGATTTCCACAACACATTCTAAATGCTATATTCTATGATTCATTTGTCGAATATGAATTCCATGCTCATCGCAAGCTTGATTCTCATAGGATCTTTGTATATATCAAACAAGTTGTCTGTGAAGTATATATAGGATGATAGATACATGTCATCCTTCTTGAACATTTCCAATTTATTTGATCTTGGGGTGAACTTTTATATATTTTATAGCTACTAGGGATGTAATTAAAATTCCCAGTGTCGATAATTTTCTAGGTAGAGTGAGTTAGGGACATATTCATTATCCCTAATGACCATTTTAGTTATTAGCTACACAAAGTAAAGGACATATTCATTACTCTATTAGCATCAATGCATCTTTGTGTGTTATTTTTAATGGAGCTAATTAACATATATAAAACTATTCATTATTTAATAGAACAACATTACTTGGAAATGCATACTCATTTACATATTCATTGCTCTATTTTCTTCAAAACCAATGTGATAGGGACTAAGCTGCCATGTAGCTGAAAATGGTCTCACATGTCATAGTATAGTTAGAATAGGTTCAATATTTTAATGTCATTCATTTGCCAGAGGAAAACTATGCCATATTTGAAATGTCATGCCATATTTTGTACTTCTTATGATTTCCACGACACATTCTAAATGCTATATTCTATGATTCATTTGTAGAATATGAATTCCATGCTCATCACGAGCTTGATCCTCATAGGATCTCTGTATATATCAAACAAGTTGTCTGTGAAGTATATATAGGATGATAGATACATGTCGTCCTTCTTGAACATTTCCAATTAAATTGATCTTGGGGTGAAATTTTATATATTTTATAGCTACTAAGGATGTAATTAAAATTCCCAGTGTCGATATTTGTCTAGGTAGAGTGAGTTAGGGACATATTCATTATCCCTAATGACCATTTTAGTTATTAGCTACATAGAGTAAGGGACATATTCATTACTCTATTATTATCAATGTATATTTGTATGTTATTTTTAATGGAGATAATTAACATATATAAAACTATTCATTATTTAATAGAACAACATTACTTGGAAATGCAAACTCATTTACATATTCATTGCTCTATTTTCTTCAAAACCTATGTGGTAGGGACTAAGTTGCCATATATCACTTGTTAACATATTTGAGTTAATGAGCTCTCATTTGAATTAATATATCTATCTTCATCATTAATATTTTTGTTAAATTAGGTAAACAACATAATTTTTTCCCTATAACAACTTACAAAAACATGTATTTATTATTGGCAGTTACTATTATCTTTAATTTTATATAATGTTATTTGAAATAAAAATAGAAATTTTATATTTAGTTTTTTAGAATGAAAAAAAAATACTAAAATTTTTGTCATGAAGTTCAACGAAGTTGGTTTTAATGGTGCAAAGTGAGGAGTTTTTCACTATTGCACAAGGTTCAATTTCCATGAGGTATTTTCCTAAAGTTGTGAAGTCGCCTTGAGGTAATGACCTTACCTGGATGATTCAATATGTCGAAATATTTTCAAATAGGATGGGTATCAAATTCTTCCTTCATCATTCTTATCCAAAAAAGGAGAGTCCCTCCTCTTTTTTAAGGCTATGATCTACCTATCTCATTGTGCAATGCCTTATACAAAATTATGTTAGAAATCATAACAACCAGACTTAAGAATATAATTCCTAAAATCGTATCCTAGAAATAAGGGTCATTGTGTAACACCCCATACAAAATTATATCTGAAATCATCGAAAACAGATTTAGGCATATACTTCCTAAAATCGTATCCTAAAACGAAGGGGGGTTTAGTGAAAAAAAGATAATTTATTGATATTGTTATTTTGGTCTAGGAAGCAATTCACTCGAGTGGGACTAAGGGAGATAAAGGTATGATTATTAACATCGATGAAGCCTCTCAAACCCATGTGAAACTTAATGGAGTATCCAATGGATTTTTTTCTCGAGAACCCATTCACCTTTGTCCCTATCTGGACGAAGCCAAAAAGGTGTTGGATAACCATCCTGCTTCACTGCAGTGATTTCCATATGGTTACAGAAGACTCTCCCTTTCATCATGCTAGGGGCATGTAAACCAATCTCAAGCATAGTTTTTCATTTTAAGCTTGTGTAAAAATGAAACTGAATCCAAGCATAGTTTTTTGTTTCAAGCTTGTGTAAACATGAAACTGAATCCAAGCATAGTTCTCTATGGTTCAAGCTTGTGTAAAAATGAACCCATTTCCATTTTAACCCTTGTGATTGCCATTCTATCAGCCTTTTCGTCAGATGAGCCTTGATTGTTTTCATCCCATCACCACCATCCCTTTGGTCAATCATACACTTTCACTTGGTTGTTTACCCTTTTTGAGGAACAATTGCAATGAGTGGTCTTATTAGCCAGCCTCTTCACATAAATCAACATGTTTTGAGAAGTTCCAACATCACCGGAACTAGTTGCTACTCTAGACACCACTTGTTCCTCAAAATTGGAGTCCTCTTTAAACTCTTTTCAAACTCTCTAAATATGAAAAAGAAGTTATGGAGTTTCCTTTTCATCTCTTTTTCAAACTCTCTAAACATGAAAATGACCGAGTTGTCTTTGTCGTTAAACTCGTTAAAAACATCAAATAGTGACAAACTTGTCCATCTAGACAAGGCCAAGTTTCACCTTCGCTAGACTCGTTAAAGCATCAAATAGTGATGGATTCGCCCGAAGGGTGAAATTATACAACAAGCATATGTTATCCTCCTCAATATTGATAAAAAATAAAGAGGTACTGGTTAGCAATGACTAGGGAAAATGGAAAAAGCCGAGAAAACTTTATGGTAGCAAGTCGCTCTTGAACATGACACTTTCATCTCATCACCGTGACTATGTGGGTTGGGTCATTCAGCTTGATGGTTATCACACCGTTGGTCTATCATACCATCCATTACTTTGTTTTGGGTCAATGCTACCAATTCATCTTAGTGTCGCCGATATGTTCAAGACAAGTCATCTAGTTCAAACTTCATCCTTTGCAATACTGCAAACCTTCATTTTTATGACCGCCATTCCTAAACCTTATGTCTTCAGTCGATTCTCATCTCCAAAAATCATTTACCTCGTTTCGTGTCGTAGATGTGGGATACATCAAGGCCCTCCTGCGACGAGTTGCTTCTTGTTGACATCAGCACATCATCCAAGAAGTTAACTTAGAAACACCCCTTCAGTACCTTGAAGCTTGCATACATCAATGGCAGGTTTCTCGCTTCCAGCGATAGGTTAAAATCAATGGCCTTTGACCAAAAGACTTTGTATGGTGTTCGACATCAAATTCCCAAACCTTGTGTCATCAGTCGATTCTCATCTCCAAAAATCATTCACCTCGTTTCGTGTCATAGATGTGGGATACATCAAGGCCCTCTTGCGACGAGTTGCTCCTTGTCGACATCAGCAAATCATCCAAGAAGTTAACTTAGAAACACCCCTTCAGTACCTTGAAGCTTACATACATCAATGGCAGGTTTCTCGCTTCCGGCGATAGGTTGACATCAATGGCCTTCGACCGAAATACTTTGAATAGTGTTCAACATCAAATCATTTATTCACACCATGAAAAATGTATTGTAGTACGTTGAGGATCATTAACATTATTGGTGATCCCTCTCGCGTTTGTTAACGGCTTACATCATTGGCTGGTAATCTCCATGTTCGACTTCAGAACATCTATTCACATGGTTAGAGTTGTACTTGAGCAAAATATTGAACGAGATTGAAGACCCCGGATCTAGTTTCATCCATCCAGGTTGCGATATTTTCAGGAGTACTAAATCAAATGTACAATGGCCTTACAATCATGGTCAACCATTCATGGGTCTATATTTGTAGACGACTATATTTGTACATGTAATGAAAGTTTATAAGATGAGCATCGGTATGCCTTTGTTCAACTAGATCATGAGAAAAATCAAATTATCATGATATATGTATTGTAATTGATGCAGGTCACCTTCCGTTTCGAAACCTCCTCTCCTCGTGATAAAGCATTTCAACCGACATATATATTTATGACTTCATGCTTTAGGGGGAAACTGTTATAGATCCATTTGGGCACATCAACACCAAATTATAGATCGATACTATTAGGGCCCATCAACCCCTAGTGCAGTTGTTACATGCCCTAAAGAAGTTAGTCATCAGAATGCCTTACTTCCCAAGAATTTCCATCACTAAAAGCATCCAAAAACTACCTCTAAGAAGATTAGCGCAGGTAGGCCTTCATTAGGGTGCACTGTAATGCAAACCATACACTGACAGGGTGTTATGCACACACTTGGTCCCTCTTTCGCTTGCGCTGGGCGAATTTGAGCAAAATTCCGCGAGGTTTGAAGATTCCTTATCCATTGGAAGCCTCTAGAAGTTTCTCAATGCCACCTGCTCCTTTGAGTTCGTGTTTGGATGAGAAAGGGAATTAGGAAACATCAATCCCCTATCCCTTCTTCCATGGAACTAATTTCTAAATTTAGAAAGGCATTGATTATCATCATTGATGGCATAACCTCCTTCACTCACCTATAAATAGATCACTCATCTAAGAGATCATGGGCTAAAAAATATTGAGTTGCAAGGAGATGCTGGTGATATGAGATGAGAATTGAGTGCAAGTATTGTAATAGTGTTGGAGTGTCTTGCTTTTCATAAGGTGAAGAGGGATTGAATTGGAAGAGTGTTGTTGGATTGAGCTCATATGGGTTGTAATCTTTCCTCTTATCAATAAAGTTTTCAAGACTTTTTCCTTATGCTTGTGTTACATGTTAATTCTTTCATATGTATATCATGTTCTCGATTCCATGTTATTTATAAGCAATAGATCATTGTCATTTTCCTTGATGGGTTTTTGTTTCTGTAGTTGTGTAGGTACTTTCCAAGCGACTTAAGTACGGAAAGGAGCAGCAAAATTGCTCAAGGGAGACAAGGAGCTAGCGAAAACTACAAGTAGGTTTCTCTCCTCTCTTGTTTTATCTGTTGATTATAGAAAAGGATTGAGATTAATTTTTCTGTTGTTTCTAGACCTGCTACTAGATCTAGAGGGTTAGGTGTTTGTCCAAAAACACTAAATATTCCCGAAACACCTCTTAGCAAGGAATGTGTTCTAGTGTTGCAAACCCTTCCACAACACATTGTCTCCGCATCATCTCCTGTCACGCTGCTGATGTCTGGCTTCTATTGCCCACCAACCACTGCGCAAATTTGATCTATGTTGCATCTGTGTTGCTTCTGATGTTGCAATATTGTTGCCAACATTGCATCTGCGCTGCAACTCCCTCTCCTCTATTGTTGCTGCAACTGCAACATCTACAACTGAAGAGCATCCAAAATACTGAATTAAATGTGATCAGTATAATGCATCTGCCACCTGAGTCTCTGACTGTTGCTAGTATCTGCACTGTCATCGAAGAATCTACGTTGTTGTTGACTTTGCACTGTGCCAACTGCATTGTTTCCAACTTTGCACTATGCCAACTACACTGTTGCCAACTCTACACTGCGCTTACCAACATTTGACTACTACTAGTCTTTACAACTGTCACTCTGGCATCTGACTGCATCCACTATCACTGATCCATCCTGCTACTAAATATTGTGGGCCCCTTTAGCAAGGTATTAATCCATGAGGTGGAATCCTCAAGGATCCTTCCCATTCATAGCGCTCTGAGGCTACAACACCAAGTCACCCCACCTCACTCCTAGAGGTATATCAACAACCATCGTGAAGTCTTCCTCCAACCCAGAGGACAACTTGTTGATCTCTACTGAGGCTACCTGCTGGTCCGACTTCTCCTACTTGTCCTTCTTCCTAAGAGGACACTAGGTACTATAGTGAACAAGCCCATCACACTTGAAGCACTTGACCTTCGACAGGTCCTTCTTCTTCCTTTTTTCCCCTTGTCCCCGACTGTGACCCTTAGATGCGAGGGCCACTGTCTCCTCCTCCTTCACCTGCTTCGATCCACTTTTGTTGCTACTAATGGAGCTCTTTGGAAGAGCTCACCTTAATTCCTCCTACTGCAAGTCATCCCGCATCCTATCCCAGTTTGGTAACTTGTCTCTACCCAATATGCTTTGGACAAAGACCTACTAGTCCTCGGAGACACTGTTGAGTGCAAATATCACTAGCTCTGTGGGTTGAGGCGCTACCGCAATAGCTGACAACTGGCCTCGGACCTCTTGAATCCTGGTGAGGAAGGGGTCTAT
Organism: Pinus tabuliformis; assembly: GCA_031772625.1. Classification (NCBI taxonomy): domain Eukaryota; kingdom Viridiplantae; phylum Streptophyta; class Pinopsida; order Pinales; family Pinaceae; genus Pinus; species Pinus tabuliformis. Next base: position 709,834,213 of record CM062806.1, on the reverse strand, counting down.
GCCCTCCCCCTTCTGCATCCAGATGAGCCTCAACTTCTCCTTGAGGTACATCTTCCGCTGCTTGGAAGTACCCTGATACAACGTGGCGAGAGCATCCCACATCTACTTGGCAGTATCTTTGCCAACTATATGTGAAACAACATGATCCCAGACTCCATCTAAGATTAACCATTTCACCTGTGCCATCACCTTTCTATACTCTTTCTGTTGTTCTGCATCCTGAGGAACCACTACCACTGCATAAACATAGGCTTTCAGGCCATATTCGACTAGAAGGAAGGACATCCTTGCCTTCCAGATGACATAGTTGGAAACTCCATCCAACTTGTCCTGATCACGAAGCCCAGCAGTGACCATCTCAACAAACTATCGAAAACTTCCACTTTCTTATGCATGGCTGCTACTCTGCTACACACACTCCCTTCTGGAGTGAGAATATTTGCTCACAACTATTATCGATCTGCAAGGAAAATTGAACTTCTTGAGACAAGAAGTTCCCTGAGGAAAATTTTCACTTTGCGTGTGCTCTTCTCTCTTCCACCCCGACGTTGGTATTGCACTAGCAAACTGTTGAGAAACCCTCTACATCATGTTGGAGATCTTCCCAATGAAAGATCTAGGTGGCTCCCTCTACTTCTAGAATCACTCGATCTAGTAGGATCGATTTTATCTACCCCACTCAGAAAAATCGAACCCCCACAAGTAACTCAGCCTCCTGGAAGAATGACTGTGCTGTCCTTGGAATTTCGGCCCTCTACCCACATTGAGCAGGGAAATTCATTCTTTTTACTATTGAGCTCTCTGACTAATCAATTGTGCTCTGATACCATTTGAAAATTCCAAACTAGAATCCTATTGCATCAACTGATATTATTTCTCCTAATTGTTAATTAATTAACAAGTTATCTGCTACAACAAATATCAAAATAAATACACTGCAACTTCACAAATAAAATTCCATGAAAAATTAAAACGTTGGAAGCTAAGAAATGCTAGCACACACACATAAAAAATAACACAATTGTTTTTGGACAAAAGTCCCCGAAAAAACCCAACTTGGGAAAACTGGTGCAACAACTGAGGGTTTTATTATTATGAAACAGTGAGAAAATATGAGTACAACTGGATGTTGAAATCTTGCAATCCTACAGAGAAAAATACTGACAAAAATCTAGTGAATAATTTTCTTCACTCCACATGCAAACTCTCAGCATGACTTGCCTTCAGAAATTTGACCCTTTGACCTTGTGCATCACCTCTGCGCAGCTTGCTAAACGTCTAGCCTCAGATTGGTCTCTAATGAATTCGTTTCCTTTTGTTGACTCGAAAGACGCTTCTCCGGAACTCTAGGATTCCTTCCTGGCCTTTGGAATTGAAAAGCAATTCGAACTTGCCTCTAGAAGTTGTTGTGATGTCCTAGCGTCAGCCTCTTTGCGGCTCTTCTACCTCTCTGCAAATGCACTCGTTGGATCAGGAATGCCTCCGGTAGCCTTAGTGTCTCTTCTCCTCATACACTTCTCTGATCTCTAGCTCTCTCTTTAGCAATTAACTGCTGCTAATCTGGAAATGATCTGCTCAGAAATCGAACTTCTCAAGTGTGTTCTCCATCACCACATCAACCCCCTCTTATAATCCTCTGTTGGAGCAACAACGACAAAAATTAAAACATAATCGTTGGCTAGGATCATCTTTGGATTGATCCGTGTCATTTTCTAGAGGATTCTCACCTTGACTTAATTAATACTAATTAATTAACCATATTCCCTAAGTTTATACTTAGGAAATATTTAAAAACGGGTTAATAATCTTATTAAATCATTTCTAGGTGGAATTTGCATAAACGCTTTCTTGGTTTTGGATATCTCATGCATTCTAGCCTCTCCACAAAATTTCAATGCTAGAACACATCCGATACCACAAAAACTAACACATACTTCTTGATGGAACTGATTAATTTCTTGGCTTGGTTGGCACTGATGAGTGAGATTTTCGACTTGCCTTTATGTGTGTTGATGATGAATGATTTTCCATCCTTGACGAGTCTGTACTGGTTGGCTCTTCTATGAATATTGCATCACACATGTACATATATGGACTCCTAAACACGACTCCACATACATCAAGGGGAACCACATTTAGATCTGCTTAATTAATAAAATCAGCATTGATAGCAAATCTTATTCTGCATTGTTTTGTTACCTCTAGCACTGCATCCTTATTTACCCATCCCAATGGATATGGGTTTGGATGATCATGAACTTCCAACCCTAACTTCTTGACCAGATCTACTGCAATGAGATTCACATGTGATCTTGAGTCAAACAGAGCATCAATCTTTGTCTTCTTGACTTGTATCTTTATATGGAAAAGTTTGGTCATTTCTTTCTCTTCCTGCTGCTAAAGGATACTCGGACTCACCTCCTTCTGCACTGATGTGCAGATGATCTTTTCATCCACGTCCGAGATGATTTCAACTCGGTTGCTTGAATCAATGGCCATGAGGTTCTTCTTCTTATTATCTTTCTTCCTGTTCTTCAGGTTTAACTTTGGATGCAACTTTTAACACTTCTCCTCTGTATGGCCATCAATGTTGCAGTGGTTGTTGGGATCTTTACACTTGGTGCGTTGTGGCCATTGTCTTTTTACCTTTTCCCCCTTTTTGCTTCTTCTTCCCCTCCTTAGAATCTTCTAGTTGCTCCTTCTGCTTTGATCCACTTAATTGCGCTCTTTTTAGGCCTATGTTTTCCAAGTATTGTGTGTGTACACAACCCTTGTCCTCCAATTGGATATTGAACATCACTTTCTCATGCAGATGATAATGCATACCCTCCAAATACTTGAGTACATCTGGATTCTTTGGAGAGATATTCAACATTATAGCTATCTTTCTGAATTTTGTGGTGTACGCCTGCATGCTTTGGCCCAGGTTTTTCTTGAAGTAATCCCACCAGATCCACTGGTCCTCTACATACCTAATGGGATAGAAGGTTTTTAAATCCTCCCACTTAGTCATTAGAGGCTCTCCTTCCAACCTCAGGGTTTCCATGTGGCAATCCCACAAATTCAATGCATGGCCCTCTAATTTCAGACAAGCAAATGAGATCTTTTGCCCTTCCTTGATGTGATGGGCGCCGAAATAAAATTTCAGTTGCTACAACCACTAGTTCAGCTTTAGAGCGTCAATCTCACCATGGTATGGCTTGATATCGATTTTTTCTTCCATTTAAAAAAGGGATTGATTCACGACACTTGAACTATGTTGATCTTTTTCGGGTTCTTTCTTTGGTTGGTTCTTTGTGTCTTCCCGATCTCCTGATCCCCCTTCTGATTTTTCCTTTGCATTCGAACCCCCATCTTCTCCAAATATCCCAAGCTTATTGCTTAGGGCTGCCATGAGGAGGTTTACATTGCGGTTTATATTTGTGACTTGTTGTTTGAGCTGCGAAAACCTCACCTCTGCGGGATCACGAGGTTCGTTTACAGATTCCAGCCATGATTAGGGTTTTACAATTTTCGGCCCCGTCGATATAGATCCTTGCAATATCTAAAATATACCCAAATAAAACTGCTCTGATACCAAATGATCCGTAAATTTCTGTGGATATTCCACTAAACAGTTCATCACAATCGATCTAACAATATTATATTAAAAATCCAAATATTCTACACTATTACAATTTAATTTAATTTCTAGATCTGTAGATTTTTCTATAATTAGTGCATGCATGTGAATGGAAATTATGCAGAAAATTAGATAATGAAAAAATAAGCTCACACACACACATAAGACACAAATTATGCTCTGGGAAACCCTTTTGGGAGAAAACCCAAATGGAAGATGACGTCACTTCACTCTCTTTCTTTGTCTGGAAAATATGGTTGCAGGTACAAAGTAGTAAGGCTTGTGTTTCGTGGGCTGCTACAATGCACATGTCCTTTCTATGTGCTCTACCTAGTATCTCTCCTAGCTATATTTTCTCATCTATGGAACAAAATGCTCTCGAAATAATGGAATGCCTCTTCCTCCTAGTGGCCTGGTTATAACACAGCCCAACAACCTACTAGTGGTTAATTTTGACTACATCAACTCTTAACTAGAGTTACAATATAGACTCTTTGAGAGTATTTTACATCATAATCACGTGGCTAGCCCCTTTTTCATGAATAATGGGGACTAGCGCAGCATCCTCCCAAACTATAGGTGTGAAAATAGGAAGGTCAGCTTCTGAGCGGCATAACTTTTGCATACGAACTTCGATTGACGCGATTTTTGCACTGTTGAAAAGATCTTTGTGTGTAGAATAGAATGAATTATTGTGACACTAAAGAGGAAAAGTTTTATCCCCAAAAAATGTCAATTTAATCCTCAAAGCACTCTCGGAAGGTTTCAGACCCCATTTTGCTAAACTAGGTCCCGCCAGTAAAAACGGTCATGTGACCTAATTCCTAGACTTTTTCCACTCTAAATGCATCAAGATGGATGAAAAAAATATATTGATCCAATATGGATAAAAAGCTAGTGGCAATGACATAGTAGATTGATATTGATTCAGTAACTGTTAGTAGCAAGTGGATCAGGGTATGCACAATGGTTGTTGGATAACGTTACCCGATTGACTTCCATATTGATTTCCAGTGATAGGATTCAGATCAGTTGAGATGTGAAGAAAGGAGGTATAATAGAAGTCAAACATTAGCAGCGTGGATCACTCCAGCTACAACATGTTCCTACAGGGTAACAGGTTGCAGATATACTCACAAAATCTCTAGGGAGAGCTAAGTTCATCTATTTTAGAGAACAAATTGGTGTAGTGGAGAACACCTTCCTCACAAAGAGGGAGTGTTAGTTTGTGTAACATTAGATAGGTGTTCTAGTCTCTGATGATGCTAAGGGTCTAAGGAACAATAGATCTCCAAAACCTAGAAGAGGTTTTTCATGAGATAATATTTGAAAACTTTTTAATTAAATTAACGTACCATAATCAAAATATTTCTTAAGTATAACCTAGGAAAAGTGGTAAATAAAGTTAATTAATTAAGGATATTCGAGATTTCTCTAGAGACTTGTATTGATGAAGTCTAATTGATCTTAGCTATCGATGGAGATCAAATCATGGTTCTTGAAGACTCGACAAGAGATTATAAGAGTAGCTTGGAGGGCTTGGAGATAACATCAATGTGATCAAGTTATGAGAGGCAGATTGAGCTACCCAGTTTGCAGTATTTAGCAAGGGTGCAATTCGAGCCAAAGGGAGAGCATTGGAGAGAGGGAGCAACAAATAATTTGGGAGCATATTTTTGGAGAGATTACAAATGATTTTTTAGTGCCAGAGTGGCAGGAAAAGGGAAGATGAATACATCTGCAGAGGAGGTCATACAAACAATATGAATAGCTAGAAATTATGGTGCGAGTTTCCGGAAGAAGATTGATCAAGTTGTCAGAGGTCAGATTAGCTTCCAGGATGTAAAGTGAGTCACTTCTAGAGGTAGAGGAGGCTAGATGACCTAGTTGGAGGAAGATCCAGGGTTGTGCGTGTTGCTCAAAGGTTGTAGTGTGTGTTCCAAGCAACAGTGTGAGTTGCCAGGGAGGGGTGCAAGTTGGACAGAGGAGGTCGATTTGTTTTGCAGAGTAGATATGGGATATCGAAAATATTTTTCTAGTTGTGATATATATTTACCGAAGGATAGGTAGTTGGGCATCTAGTTGTAATAATTTCCAAATTGCTGCATAATAAAATAAACCCTCATCTACTACACCAATTTTCCCTTCGGGGTTTTTCCGGGGACATTTAGTCCAAAAATATTGATGTCATTTTTATTGTGTGTGTGCATCTATTTCTTAGTTCTTGATTTATAATTCTACAACATTTTTATTTTGAAGAGTGCATCAGTGATTTCATCATTATTCGTCTTAAACAAATAAACTACTAATAGTTAGAATATTAAACTCTAATTTGCGCATTCGTAGAAATTTCACACCTTTATTTATTTTATTTTCCATATGCCTACTATTTGGACTATGAAAATTCAGTTGGTAGCAAGTTACCTCTCCTATACTTTTCATAACTTAGTTATTTATATCTTGGAAAAAGATATTAATGCCCTTATAAGAAATGATATAGTCATTATCTCATGAGAGACAACGAGTTAAGGAATCAAATTTGTTTCAATATATTTTAGTGAGAGAAATTAATGTAAAACTAAAATTTCACCTTCTTCCTAGAAGTCTTCCTAATTCTAAGCTATAAAAAATTTAGTATTTAGGATTCATATAAATTAGAGTATAAAATGACAACATAAAGCTCACACTAATTCACTTAAAACAAGCCCAAATTTTCGGTAATTCAAGGAGAGAATATACCAAACAAAGAGATAATTTTTAGACCCTTCTAGCGAAACCTTTCAGCTAATAATTAGATTTGAAATTGAAATTTTACATTAGTTACAATAGTAAAACCAACCCCTTTTATTCTTCCTTAGATGTTAAATTGCTTAACAATTTTCCCTTTTACTTGTGTCTAATAAAAAAGACATAAATCATTGGAAATAAAAAAACAAAGCATAAGGAATATATATAACTAAAATCTCAATCTGAAAATGACACAAGATTTGGATAGTTGGAAACTTCATATATAAGCTAAAGATGAAGTATAAGTACATAACATAGCCTTATCTTAAGGCTAGTGAAAACACTCCAACTATTCAAAAATCCTTAAGTAGGGTAAAACCCTTGGTCAACCAAGAATCTCTTCCCAAACAAGTAGGTTCCTTCTATTATTATTTAAGTTTTCTAGTTCAATGAGCTAATGTAGGAGATAGTTCTTTTTTTTTCTCTCGCTAGAGATTTTTAGTATTACCCTCCATAGATCTTCAATTTTCATCTCTATTACAAAAGCATTTAAGTGCCTACTCATTTTTTATATGACAAGGTTCTTTATAAGTTGTTCCATTGCATAATTTCACTCTCTTTGCACGTATGGGGTTTTGGTGATAAGCTCCCAAAAGTCCACAAACTCTGGCAAATATGGATTGAATTTAAATGGAGATGGGGTAATTCTAAATCCATTCCTTAATTGTAAAGTCATAATTATTATATCATGATCTGATTTTCCAAAAGAAAGAGTGGAAGCATTATATTCCCTAACCAAAGTGTGAAGTTCCTCTTTTATAAGAAATTCGTCCAACCTTTTGCCAATGTAGTCCTAGCTTACTTTTCTGTTTGTCCAAGTAGGGGTTACAATGATAGGTTCTATATCAACAAGCCCTATGTCTTCCATTTAATTTTGAAAGAACTTGGAGGTGGGGTTTCTTTTAGAAATGGACCCCCATCCCTCTTGAAGAGGGTGATGATAACAGGCCCCTATCCCCCATAGCCTCCCAAAAGCACTACCTCTACTATAAAGGACCATATATATTTAACAAATTGAGGTGCTTGTTTAGTTCCATAGAGAAAACTAAAAATAACATTGTACCCTTATATTTTAGTACATTTAGCTTATCAAAATTTTCCTTCTAGTTAGTTTACTAGACTGCCCAAGTGTCCTTGAGCATTGAAGACTTCAAGGTGCCAATCTAGGAATTGCTTCCTCAATGAAATATGCATTCCTTCTCTAAAATCATTGTTTCCTATATGAAAATAATTGAAGGCTTATGATGAGTGGTTATCCTTCTAAGGGAACAAATATTTCAGGTGGATTTGAAGTCCCTATGATTAATGGTGAGTAGTACCATTGGGGTGGCATTGATGGGGTTGAATTTGCTCTAAGGACCCCATCAATGGTTTTCTATCACCCTTCTTGAACTTCCCTCTCTACCTATGTTATTGCCAACATTGTGAATGATCTCCTTTCAGGAGTTTTTTTCTTTCTTCTAGGTCTAGGTCCTCTCCTAGACCTCCTTTGATGATCTAGAGGGTTCTCCTTCCTCTTTTTCTCTTTAGTCTAGTGAGGCATTTGTGGTTGGATTTCATATTTTCAGAGGATGGCTTTGGTTTTGTTCTAGGGGAAATCAGATCAACAAAATTTTGTTCCCTCTAAAAACCTTCTTCTAAGGCCTGTTCCTCTGTTTGCTCTCTTTGATTCTGTTGGGACTTGAAGAGGTGATTTTTTGAGATCTAGTTACCTATGGAGGCATTGGATAAGGCCTCCATTGATGTTATAGGTGTAAGTGGGCTGACCACCTTTTTTGTCGGATTTCCTTATCTTTTGGGTCACTTTCAAGGTGATCCACCCATTCATTTGAGACCAAGATGGAATCGAAAGTCACAAGAGGTTCATTCTCCTTTATGTTTTATTGTGTTATGTGTCCTCTTTATCTAGTTTCCTTCAAAGAAGATTTTGGGATTTGAAAGGGTACATACATTTTACTAGGGTTTTCCATATTCCTCTTCAACATACTCTTCTTCCATCTTCTTGTGCACTAGTCATCGAAGGCATGTATATTAGAGGTGGCTTGTAGTAGATGCAACACTTGAAGGGGATTTTCATATAGTCAATTTTTTGCCAATGTGGTTGTTGGGATCCAACCTTGAGAGTTATCTCTTTTGGTAAGTCCTTTTGTGAAATCAACCTCTACATAAATTTTTTGGCTACTGCAATAATTTGCAGTACTATTGTTTTCTTTTCACTTCAAGGAAAGCACCCAAATTATTTCCTATCCGATTAGAATATCTTAACTTCAGAATTTTATAACAAGCAAGGTAATTTTATCCATACTGTTTACTTTCATAATTTCTCTCTTAATAAGATCGAAACCTAAAACCTAATCCTTAATGTAGAGGGTGGTCACCCATTCAAATTAAAGGAATCCTACCATAATTTTGTCCCTATCCTCATTTAACTTAAACAAGGAAATTATGAAGCCTCTCAAACCCATGTGAAACTTAAGGGAGTATCTAAGGATTTTTTCCTTGAGAAATCCAACCTTAATGGTATTCTCTTATAACTCTTTTCTATTAAACTTTCCAATGAAAGATTTTAACTTTACCAATATTTAATGACTATTTCTTCCACTAATTGCTTTTCCACTTCTAGTTGCATATCACCTAGATTCTTGCTACCAAATCTCGCCATTTGTGTCTTCCTTTTTCTTGTTGATACTTTTGGGTATTTTAAGTAATCTCTTCTCTCTGTTCTGTAGGGGGTTCACTAGTCGGGTCTATGGATGCATGAAATTTGTTGTCTACTTCACCACTAGATAGTTTGGATTCTTTTACAATTTCAACATTTGCACCGGTGATAATATCAAGTAGGTCTATAAGTAAAAAGGAGGTTAGATTTTTGTCCTACTCATCATCTCCCCTTCTAATTTCTTATTGAGAGTCATGGGCTTTAGGAGTCCCTTCCATAGGTACGAAATAATCTTAGTGGTTCAATTAGAGAGTCTTTCAATGCCATGTCCCCGATGTCCTTGGGATTTTTCGTGATGATTACTTTGACTAGTGATCAAGTTTGTTGTTCCATTCCCCTTGTCCCTCATTCTTCCTTTGTTCCATGGGAAAAAAGTTGTTGGTTCAAAAAACCTAGGGTTTTTGATTCCTTTCTTTCTTTTCTTAATCATTAAACCTTTTCCCAAGCTCATTTAACTCAAGCTTATTCATTGGAAACCCTGGGTTGTGTTCACCAAGGGAAGGCCAATATACTTGTACATGCAAGAGGGATTCAATTGCTTGTATTGATGAGCACAATAAGAGAAGTGATAAAGTTTTGGGGACCATCCCTATATTGTTAATGTTTTTTTTTTCTTGCATAGTGGTTTTCATATTATGGAAAAATGTTGTTTCTTGAATTGAAGTCAACCTCTAAAGACAAGGAAAATGCCCTGGAAATATTATCAAAATGAATCTAATTCCGCAAGAGATTAATTTGAGAGAGAAATATATGGCATAGGAAACGTTTCGAAGGAGACAGATTATAGAATAGAGTTACCATTAGGGACTGTTGATTTTGAGTAGCTTGGGAGGTACTTCAAGCCCTAGAGTTCGGGGTTTCGAGGGCAGAGTGCCACAAGAGTCACTTGTGGGCTTGGAACCCAAGCTTGCGGTTTTGCACCCATCTTGATTTGGGCCAAAACCATGGATCACTTTGGACATGTGATGTGATGAGATGATAGAGGGCGGAAAGGAGAATCCAACACTTCGAGAATCGTCAAATTCCAAGTTGTCCTTAGTGAGATATGAATTTTTGAAGTTGACAATTAATTTATGGACAGTCAAGTCATGTAGGCTTGGTCCAAAAGTCATGTCTCTTCAACAAAATTGTTGATTATTATGTGTATAATTAGAAGGCATGTGAGGCTCATTTAGAGTATCCAATGACATCAAATAGCATCATACATCTCTAAAATTAGGCTGAGCTCAAGGATGAAAAAACGTGGAGAATTAAGGGTTGTTTTGGGCTAAGTTTTTTCTTCATTGCAGGTCTGAATTAGTTGTTGGAGGAGGCCACACTTCAGAGTGACATGGAGGACTATTTTTAGGTGTGATTTGAGGAGAGCTTTCTCCCCTTGTTAGGTCACAGCACTAGCTATGAAAGTATGGGTAGGCCGCATGCCTGAACCTCCTTGTTCATGATGGTTGAAGTTGTTGTAGTGATCACAACCAACCGCAGTAGGAATAGGGATCGATTCTGGGCTTGTTGAAGGGTTGGCTTGAGCCCTATCCTAGAGCAATTGAATAGCAAAGTGAGGAAGAGAGGCTACACTTAATAGAAGATTGTTTTGTCAAGGTTGGAAGGGTTTTTACCTAGTGATAAGTGCCCTAACCAGGAGAAGAATTAAACAGCAGGGAAAAGACCTACCACAAGGTATGTATTGATGAAGAATTTGTGTTGATTTGATGTTGGATCATGTCCAAGTGTGGACAAAATTGGAGCAGCCTGTGGGAGCCAATTTGAAGGCTTGATTTGGTTATCAAAAGCCTTCATAGGAATAGATCTTGCAGTGAGTGTATTGGGTGCCATTGGTTTGGTGGAGGGTAGTGTGTTGGCAACCCAAAGTAGCCCTAGACAAGCAAACTTGAAGTGACAAAGAGAGCTGAAGGTTGGGTGAAGTTTGGTGCCCAATGTGCAGCACTTTGATGGAAAAAAGTGACTGCTAGATTGGTAGATTGAAGCTCACGTATTGCTAGCCTAGAGAGTAGATTGATGAACCTGTGTTCATTGTAGCTGAAGTGACTTGGAACAGTGATAGGTGGCAGCCCTCCTGGAGTCTCTATGTGTTTTCCTTTGAAGAACTAAGGGATATCTAGAGAGTATTACGAAAGTAAAGGACCCACAGGAAAAGATATGACATAGAAGACGCAGAGAAGATTGTCATTGTATCTTGTATACCATACACTGTTGTATTATTCAGATTGGTTTAATATAACGAAGATTGGGTTGTACATTATTGTACAATATTTTGTTAAAATTTGTGTATACTTGTGCATATGTGATTTACTGCTTTATATTTTCCGCTGTGCAAAGTAATTATTGTTGAGATTCTTGGTTTGGTAGCATCGGAGATTCTAAGATTCTAACCTAGACCCAAGATCATGGAAATTCAACATGGTATTGGAGCATGTCTGAGCTACTTTGGAAGTTAGTGAATCAGAGTTGTGCACAAAAATGTACAACTTTAGAGGGAGTTGGTCACATTATATGTGACGATGTCGAAGTTGCAGGTTGGTATCCGGAAAGAGGACAGGTTGGAGGGGTTGTCCAACTATAGTCCATGGAAGGAAATGATCAAGTTGGTCTTGCAAGTAAACAAGATCTGGGAGTTTGCCAATAAAGCCATCAAGAAGCAAACTGGCCCAAAGGAGTTGGAAGTGTACGAGGATTTGAATACGAGGGCGAGATTGATCATCCTTGATGGTGGGAAGGATTCCCTAATACCTCATTTGTCTGGGAAGAACACTGCACATGAGATGTGTCAGCTCTTCAAAATTTACTCTTGAATAAGAAAAAGAACTAGGTGTTGGTATTGGAGGATAAGTTGAAGTCCATCAAGATGATACAGGGTGAAGGAGTGACTTCATATCTGACTAGATTGTCTCAGGTCAAAGATGATATTGTTGTCGTCCATGTGACTATTTCAGATTCCAATATGGTGAGGATTTCTTTTAAAGGGTTCACCGAGGAATGGAAGCCCTTCATTAAAGGGTTGTTGCCAAAGAGAAGTTACCAGAATGGAATAGGCTGTGGGACAACTTCATTATGGAAGAGTTGCGAGATGAGGATCTTCATCCAAAGAAGAGGGCTTCAAAGGATGACATGACACTTGCCGCACGAATGAAGGGTAAGAAGAAGAAGGACTTGAGTAAATTCAAGTGCTTCAACTGTGGAGAGATGGGTCATTTTTTGTCGAGATGTTTGATGAAGAAGAAGGGAGTTGATAAGAAGAAGAAAGGGAAGCAGGTCGTCAGTGTTTCCAATTTTGCTGAGATAGATGCTCTCACCAGGAGGTTGGAGGAGGAGGAATTTGCTATGATCTCTCATTTCTCACAGGGTACTATCAATGAGGATGGATGGTACGTGGACAAGGGTGCGTCAAAACATATGACAAAGTCATATGAGGTGTTGGGTGACAAGAGTCAGAAGGAGATCCGAGGATCATGTGTTGTGCCATTTAGGATGGAGAGAGGACGAGTGATGCGAGTCTAGGATGTATTGTTTGTATCGAGACTCAGATATAGGGTGATTTCTGATCGAGAAGAAGGGGTTTGAGCTCTTGTTCCAGGATGGGAAGGCAAGACTCAGACCTAGAGGCTCTAGCTCCAATGGGATTGTGCTTGGAATTAGAGTGCATTGTCTATATAGGCTTACGGGTGAGCCTATGGATCATGTAAAGAACCAAGTGGAGCAGGTGCGAGTTCCAGAGAAGTAGTTGCAGGTGTAGGCTTCAACGGTATAGTACATCTTCCCATGAAGAAGTTCTAGGTTTGAGAGACTTAGAGGGATTCGAGTTCTAGTGGGAGCTTGTAGGTTCAGAGGGAGACTTTGCAACCCAAGAAGACTGCGTGGTCAATGGGAAGCAAGGGTGCTTCCACATCTAGAAAGAAGGAATCATGGAGGGACTGGAAAGTGATAAAGGAGAAGAAGAAGAAGCAAGATGCTTCTAGTGACAATGGCACTTCCGAGAGTGGCATAGTGCATGCTACATGGATTGTTGCAGTGGTGAGCACCAAGGGTTGGACGAGTGTTGCGAGTAGTGATGATGATGATGGGTTACTTCCTAGTCTTGGAAATATCTCCCTCGCTAAGAGGGAGTTTTGATTTTTGAGTAGCTTGTGAGGTACTTCAAGCCCTAGGGTTTGGAGTTTGGAGGGAAATGTGCCATAAGAGTCACTTGTGGGCTTGGAACCCATGCTTGGGGTTTTGCACCTACCATGATTTGGGCCAAAACCATGAAGCACTTTGGACATGTGATGGGATGATATGATAGAGGGCAGAAAGGAGAATCCAACGCTTTGAGAATCTTCGAATTTTGAGTTGTCCTTAGTAAGATATGAATTTTTGAAGTTGATGATTAATTTATGGACAATCAAGTCATGTAGGCTTGGTCCAAAAGTCACGTGTCTTCAACAAAATCATTGACCCTTATTATGTGTATAAATAGAAGGCATTTGAGGCTCATGTAGGGTATCCAAGGACATCAAATAACATGATACATCTATGAAATTAGGTTGTGCTCAAGGAGGACAAAGTGTGGACAATTAAGGGTTGTTTTGGGCTAGGTTTCTTCTTCATTGCAAGTCTGAATTAGTTGTTGGAGGAGGCCGCATTTCAGAGTGACGTGGAGGATTGTTTTTAGGTGTGGTTTGAGGAGAGCTTTCTCCCCTTGCTAGGCCGCAACACTAGTTGTCAAAGAATTGTAAGGCTGCAGGCCTCAACCTTCCAGTTCAGGATGGCCGAAGTTTTTGTAGTGATCACAACCAACCAAAGAAGGAACAGGGATCAATTATGGGATTGTTGAAGGTATGGTTTGAGCACTATCCCACAACAAATTGAACAACAAAGTGAGGAAGGGTGGCCACATTTAATAGAAGACTATTTTGTCAAGGTTGGAAGGGTTGTTACCTAGTGACAAGTTCCCTAACCAGGAGAAGAATTAAACAAATGTGAACAAACCTACCACAAGGTATGTATTGATAAATAATTTGTGTTGATTTGATGTTGGATCGTGTCCAAGTGTGGAAAGAATTGGAGCAGTTTGTGGGAGCCAATTTGAAGGCTTGATTTGGTGATTGGAAGCCTTCATAGGAGCAGATCTTGTAGTGAGTGGATTGGGTGCCATTGGTCTAGTGGAGGGTAGTGTGTTGGCCACCCAAAGTAGCCCTAGACAAGAAATCTTGAAGTGACAAAGAGAGTTGAAGGTTGGGTGAAGTTTGGTGCCTAATGTGCAGCACTTTGATGGACAAAAGTGATTGCTAGATTGGCAGATTGGAGCTTAAGAATTGGCCAGCCTATAGAGCAGATTGATGAGCCTGTGTTCATTGTAGCTAAAGAGACTTGCAGTAGTGATAGGTGGTAGCCTTCCTGGGGTTTGTATGTGTTGTGTTTTGAACAACTAAGGGGCAGCTAGAGAGCAGTGCGAAAGCAAAGGACCGATAGGACAAGATACGACATAGAAGTTGCAGCGAAGATTGTCATTGTATCTTGTATACCATAGACTATTGTATTATTAATATTGGTTTAGTATAACGAAGAATGGGTTGTACATTATTATACAATATTTTGTTAAAAATTGTGTATACTTGTGCATATGTGATTTACTTATTTATATTTTCCGTTGTGCAAAGTAGTTCTTGTTGAGATTCTTGGTTTGGTAGCATCGGAGATTCTAAGATTCTAACCTAGATTCAAGATCATGGAAATTTAACATGGTATCGGAGTGTGTCTGAGCTACTTTGGAATTTAGTGAATCAAAGTTGTGCACAACAAAGTACATCTTAAGAGAGAGTTGGTCACATTGTAGGTGACAATGTTGAAGTTGCAAGCTGGTATCCTGTATGAGGACAGGTTGGAAGGGTTGTCCAACTATAGCCCATGGAAGGAAAGGATCAAGTTGGTCTTGCAAGTCAACAAGATCTGAGAGTTTGCCGAGAAATCCATCAAGAAGCCAACTGAACCTGAGGAGCTGGAAGTGTATGAGGATTTGGATATGAGGTTGAGAATGATTATCCTTGATGGTATGAAGGATTCCCTAATACCTCATATGTCTGGGGAGAACACTGCACATGAAATGTGGATGGATCTTAAGAATTTGTTCTAGAATAAGAATGAGAATCGGGTCCTAGTATTGGAGGATAAGTTGAAGTCCACCAAGATGATATAAGGTGAAGGAGTCACTTTGTATCTTACGATATTATCTCAGTTCAAAGATGAGCTTGCTATCATCGGTGTGACTATTTCATATTCTAATATGGTGAGGATTGCTTTGAAAGGGTTCACTGAGGAATGGAAGCCCTTTATCTAAGGGATTATTGCCAGAGAGAAGTTTCCAGACTGGAATAGGTTGTGGGATGACTCCATTCAAGAAGAGTCGTGAGACGAGGATCTTCATCCAAAGAAGAGACCTTCAAAGGATGACATTACACTTGCAGCATGAATGAAGGGTAAGCAGAAGAAGGACTTGAGTAAAGTCAAGAGTTTCAACTGCGGCGAGATGGGTCATTTTTTGTCGAGATATCCGATGAAGAAGAAGGGAGATGACGAGAAGAAGAAAGGGAAGCAGGTCGCTGGTGTTGCCACTTATGTTAAGATAGATGCTCTCACTAAGAGGATGGAGGAGGAGGACTTTGCTAATAGCTCTCAATTCTTGCAGGGTACTATCAATGAGGATGGATGGTACGTGGATAGTGGTGAATCAAAACATATGACAGGGTCACAAGAGGTTTTTTCAGACTCTAGCTGAATGGGAATCAAAGTTGTACATGGTGTTAGGTGATAAGAGTCAGAAGGAGATCCGAGGATTGGGTGTTGTTCCATTCAGGACGGAGACAGGATGAGTGATGCAGGTCCAGGATGTATTGTTTGTTTCAGGACTTAGACATAGAGTGATTTCTGTCTCGATGATCAAGAAGAAGGGGTTTGAGGTCTTGTTCCAGGAAGGGAAGGCAAGACTCAAACCTAGAGGCTCTAGCTTCGATGGGATTGTGCTTGGAGTTAGAGTGCATGGTATATAATGGCTAATGGGAAAGCCTATGGATCATGGGAAGAAGCGGGTGGAGTAGGTGCAGGTTCTAGAGAAGTAGTTGTAGGTTTGGTCTTCAAAGGTATAGGTACAAGTTCCTGAGAAGAAGGTACAAGTTCCAGAGACTCAAAGGGAGTCAAGTTCTAGTGGGATCTTGCAGGTTTAGAGGGAGACTTTGCAGCCTAAGAAGAGTGTGTGGTCAGTGAGAAGCAAGGGTGCTTCCACATCTGGCAAGAAGGAATCATGGAGGGATTGGAAAGTGATACATGAGAAGAAGAAGAAGAAGGATGCTTCCAGTGACAGTGACACTTTTGAGAGAGGCATAGTTCATGCTACAGGGATTGTTGCAGTGGTGAGCGCCAAGAGTTGGGCGAGTGTTTAGAGTAGTGATGATGATGATGAGTTACTTCGTAGTCTTGGAGGTAACTCCCTCGCTAAGAGGGAGTGTTGATTTTTGAGTAGCTTGGGTTCGGGGTTCAACAAAGCACCACAAGAGTCACTTGTGGGCTTGGAACCCAAGCTTGGGGTTTTGCACCCATCGTGATTTGGGAAAAACCCATGGAGCACTTTAGACATGTGATGGGATGAGATGATAGAGGGCGGAAAGGAGAATCCAATGCTTTGAGAATCGTCGAATTCTGACTTGTCCTTAGTGAGATATGAATTTTTGAAGTTGATAAATAATTTATGGACAGTCGAGTCATGTAGGCTTGGTCCAAAAGTCATGTCTCTTCAAAAAATTCGTTGACCCTTCCTATCTGTATAAATAGAAGGAATGTGATGCTCATTTAGAGTATCCAAGTACATCAAAGAGCATTATACATACATGAAATTAGGTCGAGCTCAAGGAGAAAAAAGTGTGGAGAATTAAGGGTTGTTTTGGGCTAGGTTTCTTCTTCATTGTAGATCTGAATTAGTTGTTGGAGGAGGCCACATTTCAGAGTGATGTCGAGGATTATTTTTAGGTGCAGTCTGAGGAGAGATTTCTCCCCTTGCTAGACCATAGCACTTAACAATGGTAGGTGGCAACCCTCCTAGAGTCTCTATGTGTTGTCCTTTGAAGGACTAAGGGGCAGCTAGAGAGCAGTACATAAGCAAAGGACCAACAGGACAAGATACAACATAGAAGTTGTTGCAAAGATTGCCATTGTATCTTGTATACCATAGACTGTTGTAGTATTCAGATTGGTTTAATATAACAAAGATTGGGTTGTACATTATTGTACAATATTTTGTTAAAAAATGTGTATACTTGTGCATATGTGATTTACTACTTTCTATTTTCCATTGTGCAAGGTAGTTCTTGTTGAGATTCTTGGTTTGGTAGCGTCAGAAATTCTAAGATTCTAACCTAGACTCAAGATCGTGGAAATTCAGCAGGTACAGTGTATGCCTTGAAGAGAATTGAATTTAGTGATGAAGATGGAGAGGACATGAGAATGATAAGAGAAATCCAAATAGTAGGAAAAATTTGTCATAAAAAAATGGTTGAGCTATTAGAATCATAGGTGCAAAAAGAATGTGATTTCACTTTGTATGAGTATACGCCTAACGATAGCCTTGATGATGCCTTGCATGAGATAAAAACCTTCTCTAGAGTTGGTATGGGATACTTGTTATAAAATAGCCATTGCAATGGGTCATGCGATCTCATATCTTCATGGTGACTGCCAACATACCATCATGCATTTAGATATCAAGCCCAAGAACATACTATTGGATTTGAATATGGAACCCCACATTTATGACTTTAGGATTACCAAAATAATGAACACAAGATATTTGTTTACTAACTCTTCCATTAACAATGCTTTCAGTTACATGGGATCTTGTAGTACCATTTATTTGACACTTTTGCATGAATCTTAATTATGCTTTTCTTTTCTTTTCAATTGGAATTTCTAGTTGGTTATTTTCTCTATAGAATGCAGGCATTAAATTATTAAAAATCAAGAAAATGAATGGTTACAACTACATTTTCATGCTTTCAGAGTTGATAACAAGAAATAAGGAATTAGTAGATTCAAGTTTCATTGAGGGCATAAAAAATGTCAATTGGGTGAAGTTCATGTTTATGTTAATTATGAGAATTTGATGGTTGATGAAGGATTGTGAGATGAATTAACACAATTGTGAGTAAAAATAGAGATTGTGAGTACCATTTGAATCACACTAAAATGCATGGCTACAAAGGTAGAGGAAAGATATGAGTGGTATAAATTCTAAGGGATTTGGGGCATATGAGCCCAATATCAAGCAATTAAGTGCAAAAGCTAAAACCGTTTTAGCTAATCATTAGGAAATCATCCATTTTTAGAACGTATGTGACAAGTGTGTGAAGATAGAGTTGTGTGATCTTGGGCTAGTGTAGGTGTGACAACTCTTTTTGCTACCACTCTTGTAAATGTCATTATGAATTGTAGTTCATGTAAATAATGTTGAAATATAAATAATGATTGGCCTATAGGAGTGGACATAGATTCATAGGTCTAAGGAGGAGGATTTGTTTGTGCTGAGTGTAAACCCAAGCCACTTCATTTATTTTACCACCTATTTCCCTGATGAATTTATGGCCTTGCTAGTGCGAGGATTGAAGTCGTGTATGGGTCACTTGAGTGAAGGACGAGCACATATTGCCCCTATTCTTGTGGGACATGTTGAGGAAGTCAACACACAAGAGAGGGATAAGAGAAGGGATGTGAAGAAAAGAGGGGGGGGGGCAAAGAGAATGCAAGGAGATGGAGATATGCAGACAGAAAACATGAGAGAGATCGCAGAAGAGAATGGAAGGCATAGTGAATGTGGGAGCACGCAAAGGAGCATGGCATGAAGTGAAGACAAGAGAAAGGTAGATAGGACAATGATCCTTATGATTCTCGGTGTATGACCAATGATGTGTATTGGTTCTATGATGCGTTAGTGAAGTCTCAATCGAGAATTTGACTCATTACTACTAGTTGTCTTGACTAAGACCCTTTAAGTGCTTTCCTTGGGGCTGAACCACTTAGAGTTGGCTAAAGGGAGAAAACCATTGGGTGCTTGTTGGAAGGCCATTAACCTCTTAGCAGGTGGATACATGCTCTAGATTCTTGTAGTGCTTTGCAAGTGAAGACATGCTCTCTTATTCCTATAGTGCTTAGTAGGTGGAGATGTGCTCTTGATTCTTGTAGTTCTTAGCGAGTGGAGGCATTCTATGGATTCCTGTAGTGATCGCCTTGTAAATCTAGTTGTGAACCACCTTAGAATGAGATCATACTCCTGGAACTGAGTAGACCTTCACTATGCCTAGGGTGAATCCCTATAATCTATTTTGAGAGGCAGTAGAGTGACCATTGTTCTTACTGCTGGAGGCAGTTGTCAACCACCTAGATAGTGTACTCTCTCTCATCTTGTTGACTAGTATTGGTGTGAATTCTCTTGAGCACTTAACTCCTCAGACTCTAAATATAGCTAAGGGGTGGTCAGCGATAAGAAAGCTCGCAATGTAGTTTTCTTATGGTTGGGTGGAGAGTTGAAGTGTCTCCCTCAGCTAGAAGTCATTCAAGTTAATCAGATAAGTGTGCGTGTGTGTGTATGTGTCTATATATATATAGCACTGTGAATGATGAATGATGTTATGGTGTGTTATGACAATGTATGTATCACCATTGTTTATGGATGAATGTGTTATTCTTATATATCTATGATGCGATTCTTATGTGAATCATCTAAAGGTTATGAGGGGATTGGAGGCATCTATGTTTGTTGACAAGTTTATAAAGAGTAAAGTTATTTGCATGATCTTGTATGCTTGCTTAATACACTATGTTAAATTGTTACAATGGGTGACTTTCATTGGAATATCATGAATATCATGGATCTCTATGATCCAGGTAGATATTGGTGGCCTCTCGCCTATTTGAGTTGAACCCCCAACACCGTTTCCTATCAATTCCTTGTTTTTCACCACAAATTCCTATTTCAATAGTTTTCTATTTTTGGCAGTTTTTGGGTCCTGAACTTCCGAAGTCGTTTTGAGGCCATAACTAACATTTTTGGGGAAATGGGAACACGTAACTCAAAGACTAGGTTTCCAATCAAAAGTTGTTATCGCTGTATTAACATTTCTAATGAGCTATCGTGCATACCAAATGGAGATCGTATGCCAAAGTGATGACCCTGAGAAGTTGATGTTCCAACTAACCCCATCAGGGCCCATAAGCTTTTAGCTCTTCACCTCCTAGGGTTAGATTTTTGGATATTTAGGGTTTATCATTGTTTCTTCATGATAAAAAGGCCTCATAACCTCATTGTAACACAATTTAGAAGGCATGTAGCCATCACATCTCTTCTTAGAGATAAGCTACCATCACCTGAGCTATTTTGATTTCATTATGCATGTAAACAATTTTCAACATTTTTTATTTATTAATTGAAGTTCAATTTCATTGTACCTTGTGTTTTTATCTAAATCTGTATTTCATTTTGTTCTTTCAAATTCTAGATCACTATATTTGTTTAAGGCTATGATTATCTTTCTTGGTAAAGGACTAAGAATGATGCAATGTATGATATATTAGTAGATTTAATAGTCTTTGTTTGGGATCCATGGAATGTATGATGGCTAATTATAGTGAGTAAAATGTTTTGACTTTGGATAATGGTTTTATCTCTGTAAAATGGGTGTTCTAAGAAATGCCCTACTTCAAGGGAACCTCAAGTTGAATCCCTTGAATTTCTTAGAATTTCTAAGTAATGAGAAAATCAGATTTGTATGCGGATTTAGACGGATTATTGATAGGGCCATGTATCCAAACTAGATGCCCTTTTAGGTCTTACAGTCCGAGGCATCTATATAAGCGAAGTGGGTGGATGCACTATGGGTTTGGCAAATGAATCCGAGAGTCTAGAAGTCTCCCTAGTCACACCTCATGTATTTTTGGGAATGCACCAGATTTGAAAAAAATTGAATGTCTCATGGAGAAATGTGAGTGGTGATGTCCGATGAGGCCTTGCCTAAGTAGGTTCAAGAATTAAGTTGCCAGAGAGAGAATCTGGAGGATCTGAGACTTAGACACATGTCGCAAATGTTTGTCAGGGAAAATGTCGACGTGGGTGGATAAGTTATCTGAGATTCGGGAGATCCATGTGTTTACTAAGGGTGCACACATGCATGCACACTAGATATATCATATGGTTCGGATATGACATGGAAAAGAGTTAAAGCACAAAGTCATGGGAACTAAGAGACCCACGATGGGAGTTGAAATGGGAAGTTCCATGCTAACTAGAAAGGCAACATGGATGCTTCTAGGTTCCATGGTAGGCCTCGCGAAGGAGGAGTCCTAGAGTCCAAGCAATATAGGGGTCGAGAAATAATGCTCAATGAGAAATAGTGTGCACACGAAATTTTTCGTTGAGGTTGGATATAACATATAGCTACGCAAAAACTCTACATGGTTGGGTTTGGTGGGACCTATGGCCCTTATTCTATGTGGCCTCCACATGACAGTGTATTGTTGATGTGGCACCATGTGATTGGGGTCAAATTTTAATTGGGTATAACTTTCAATCCAAGAGTCATATTGAGGCAAATTTTATATCACCATAAAGCTTTTGATGAGTTGGACGTGACCATGATATCATAAATTAATTCTGCAGATTTTGATGGAGGATTTTTGTAACCCCATCTTCATGGTGAGACCATGAAAATTGGGTTAGTTAAAAGTAACACCTCCCACAACCCGAGAAGGTCCAAGGTGGTGGGAAGGAGAATTACAAGAAGCATAACATAAACAAGATGAAACTTGTGACTACATATTTTAGTTATTTCCAATTACAAAGTGTGTGTTCATAGGTAATTATTTGGATTATATGAAACCATTTGCATATGTTTTTTTATCCTTGCCTCCAAAATGGATTTACAATCTATTTTATTTGATTTTGAAATACTGATCAAAATTATAAACTTGTGTCTAAATTTTAACTATAGAATTTGGAAAATAATTAATTTTAATTATATTAGAATAATGTGTATCTTATAAATATGATATAAACCTTATCTGACTAAAACTTTTATGTTATTTTTCGTGGTATTGGATTTTTTTAAAATGGTGATTTCCATATGATTTTTCTAGCGTTGTAAAGGTAGGATTTACAAGTGGTTTCTACAACTATAGTTCTGCCCACTATTCTAGGTTATTCTTTTTCCTAGGAATTGGATAAAGGGAGTGAAGCAGAGGAGGAAACTAGGAAATATGTGTGGAGAAGCCATTGGCATCCGGTGTCTATAAATAAAGACGTAGACCACAGTAGGCACCACAAGAAAAACCTTCCATCCAAAATTGTTTTACTCATGCACCTTACCAGCTAGAACCATCTCCACATGTTTTCTATCCATACTAGTTTCTCAAGCTCCATAGGTAGTATGAAAAATTATGATATGCAGTCCTATATAAGCATGTTGTGAATGAGTTCGTTAACTATTAAGTTTTAATAAATTTATTTCTTCTTATTTCTCTCCATAGATCCTAATATGTGACAAGGTTTGTTTACATTTTGCAGAATATATTTTTTCCTTCACCAATGAATCAACCATTGTTGAAAACATTTATTCCATCTACACCACCACTCTTGAGAAATATAGATCAATGTCAACTTCCTTCTTTGAACCCTCAAATATATAGGGTTTGTAGTCTTTCTATTGATGCTCCTTCCCAAGTTAGAAACCTAGTTATGCTCATTTATGAGATCATGTTTGCATTTTTTTCACCATAATTTACTAATTTTTTTATGGTTTGGTTTGAAAGAGTTTCTCCTATTACAGTTGAAATACATTCCTACCAAATAGGAGCACTTGCATCTATCTTAGTTGGCAAATCCTAACATAGCCATTTGTAGTCCCCAATTTCATGTCTTGAGACCAATTTCTATACATGTGGTTGTTCCTTGAGGATTCATGCCAATTACAAACTCAACTCAATGCCAGCTACGCTGTGTGAAACCTCTAGCTCTACCCCAAAGTGATTTAACAAACCAAATGTAGTTTTTTATAGATCTAACCATAGCACCACCAACAATACAAAAATGTTGATACATCACATGTGGCTAGTAAGGTTTATTTGTTTTCTATATTCCCTAACTAGTAATAGCCATATTGATAAAGTTTAGTTGGTCTATAATTGACTATGGGTTTATGCCTTTGATTCCCATCCTCTTGGACTCCATGGTTATCAATTGGAATCGAAGTTGTAATTGGGACATTAATAATGATTTACACTGAAGAATTTGAAGTTCTTGGAGGGGTTCATGCAAATCCATCCAAACAACATGAAATAGTTGATAATTTCTATATTTAAAAAAGGGGTCTCTATTTGCAAAATTGAATTATTGTGATATGTCTGCAAATGTTGCATCTAAGTTGGTGCATCTCTACCAAGATTTGGACTCTAGCGACCATGCAAACACTCTTCAAATACATGGTTTTTTTACTATGTAAAGTCTTCTCTGGTTTATTTTTTGTGCATATCCTTTTTCATGCACTAAAATTCATTGTAACTTACAGGTGGCATTGACAATGAGTGACTAGGATGAAGCATTTTTTTGGCTTTTGTAACAACCCTTTTTACTACCCATTTTGTAAATGTCACTATGAATTGTAATTCATGCAAATAATCACTAGGCTAGAGGAGTGGACACAGATTCAAAGTTCTTAGGAGGAGTAGTTGTTTGGGAAGTGATTAAACCCATGCTACTTCATTATTCTGCTACCAATTCTATAAGTTTAATTGTCTTCATAGCAAGTAGGAGGTTGAGTATGGATTCCCTAAGGGAAGGATGAACCCCATACGACCTCTTTCCTCATAGGGCGTATTGGTGTGGTCAACACGCAAGAGCCAGGCAACTGGGTCAGCATCAAAAGAGGTCGACGAGAAGGAGAAGAGAGATACACAAGATGGTATGCCAAGTATGCTTGGATAAGCATACTAGAAACATAAGAGAGATTGCAAAAGAGAACGCAAGGTGCAAGAATTTAGGGGGCATGCAAAGGTGTGTGGAATGAAGGGAAGGCAAGAGGAGAGTAGGTGAAGACACTATGTGTTCTGGATTCCTGCAAGGTTTAACAGGTGGAAACACTATGTGATTTGGATTCCTATCATGTTTAGTAGGTGGAGACACTATGTGTTATGGATTCATGTAGGATTTAGTAGGTGGAACACTATGTGCTCTAGTTCCTTGTAGTATCTAGTAGGTGGAGACACTGTGTACTATGGACTCCTATAGTGTTTAGCAGATGGAGACACTGGGTGCTTGGGATTCCTGTGTGATTGGCTTACTGGTATTGGTGTGAATTCCCTTGAGCACTTAACTCTTCATGCTTTGAATCCAGCTTGAGGGTGGTCAGTTGTAGGAAAGATTGCAATGTATTTGGCCTATGGTTAGTGGAGAGTTGAAGTCCCTCCCTCAGTTTCTAGTCATTTGAGTTAATTAGATAAGTGTATTTACTTGTACATATGTTGTGTCATGAATTATGAATGACATTGTTCTGTTTTATGACAAAGTATGTATCAACATTGTTAATGGATGAATGTGTTATTCTCGTTTTTCTACAATTATGTGCTTTTGTGAATGTTCTCATGCTTATGAAGAATTGGTAGATCCATGTGGTTGTTGATACTTTCCTAAGTTGTAAAGCTATTTACATGGTCATGTATGAATGCTTGATGTGCTCAGCTACACTATTCCAGTGTGTGAATTCCATTAGTTGGTATGTTATGGAAATCATGGATCTGTGACTGTTTAGGAATCATGATTGTCTTTGCTAGTATTGCACTAAGAATAATGAAATATATGTTATATAAGTGGATCTGATAATGTTGTTTGGGATCCATGTTGTGGTTTAATATGAGGTTTTTATATGTGAATTTATAGGGTAGTTTCAGCTATGGCTTAGCTAGTGTTAGTGCATGATAGTAGGCATGTTGATGGGTTTGTTGATTGTATTATAGAGATCTATAATATTTGGAACGTTAGTGTTTGAATAGGGTTCCAATCCTGTGGAAATTGGTGTTTTGAGCAATACCAAGCTTCAAGGAAAGCTTTGGCTGAATCCCTTGAAGTTATTAGAATTCCTAAGTCTTAGTATGGCAGAGATCAAACTTATATCTGGGGTTGGATAAGGTATTGACAAGATTTTATATCTGATCTAGATGCACTTTAGGCCTAGCAAATGTGTCTGGGAATATGGCCATTTGGTTAGTTCACACATGCATTTTTAAGAATGCACTGGATTAGAAATAATATGGATATCTTGCAGAGCAAGTAAGAGGTAATATCCAGTGAGGGCCCCGCTTAAGTGGAATTAGATGTTATATCATCTGGTAAGTGAATTCAGGATTTGGGTGATTCGAGAGCTTCTGCATAATGAAAAATTATGTGGGGATGGATATGTTTCAATCCATATTTACATCTTGGTGGATGTATCCGAGGTGGGGCCTGACTTGGTGGAATTTTGCATGGGACGAAATTGGCATAAATTCGGATTTCATAGAATGTATAATATGTCTGAGGTGAGTCCAGTGTAGTGGATTAATCATGTGAGAACCAGACATCCTTTGGAGATGTGGCAATCTAGAGGTTTAGGGGTTTGGGATATTTTCCAAAGTGCAATTCCATGCACACTCGGATATCCCCTTAAACCAAATACAAAGGAAATCGTTGCATGGCACAAAAGGGTCGAATCTTATGGGACCCCTGAACTAAGATAAGGTGCAAGCGCCACGAGTGTGTGGTTGTAGCCGTGTGGACACCACATAACTCTTACAGGTGATGTGGTAGAGCCGAGTGGGAATATGTGGATGCCATGTGGCAGTGTCTTATTGATGTGGCAAGCATTAATTGGGTAAACTTTAAAAGGGCATAACTTTCAATCCAGGATCAGATCAAGATAAAATTTATACCATCGGAAAGCTATCAACGAGCTAAATGCGATGTTGTTGTCCAAAGTTAACTCCACAATATTTGGAGGAGGAGGATTTTTGTGGCCCCATCTTCATAGTGAGATCATGGAGGTCAAGTTAATTGAAAGTAACACCTCTCATAGCTTGGAATGTCCAAGGGGGTGGGAGAGAGTGTTACAACTTTGCTGCTCCTAAGCGAATGAAATAAGTGAGATTGATTATGATTATAATTTTTCCGATGGTGTTAGGTGTCATTTTTACACAATATGTGATTAGTGATTATTTTCATTTATTTTTTTCATTCAATTTGACATTGGAGTTTCAAGACTCTAAAGATAGTGTGTACACAAGTTGATTTTTTTAGCTTTAGAGTCATTTGCATTTTTCCAAGGACAATGTTCTTGTCAATTTCACTTCATTTCTTTGATTTAAATTTGTTTTCAAATTTAGTGTTTATCATGTTCTTTATATTGAAATTTAGCTTTAGAGTCATTTTCATTTTTCCGAGGACAATGTTCTTGTCAATTTCACTTCATTTCTTTGATTCAAATTTAGTGTTTATCATGTTCTTTATATTGAAATAACTCAGGGGAATCTGCTTGGAGCTAAAGGTGCCAAATGGATTTTATTTTAAAGTTGGTTGTATAGGCATCAAAGCATTTTTTGTTTTGATTATTTATTTATTAATTTTGCAAAATTATTTGTGATTGCTATTGCGCCTAGAGATACATTCTATAGCATAGTATGAAGGAGATGTGTAATCTCTTCCATGCTCAATCTCTAATTGACATGTAACCTTTTTAAAATCAAAAGGAAATATTCTCTAAATAAAAAACAATGTCAACTATAATAAAAAAAATAAAAATGAATATACATATGTGGTTAGTTTTAATTAAAATAATTATAAAACATCAATAATTTCACTCTTTGTGTGCCAGCTCCATTATGTTACTGACATAACAACCCACTCTGAAGGAGATGGTAAAAATGTTTCACTCTCACTTTCAATATAATTTTATATCAACTAAAATAATTAAAAGTAAATAATTTCTTATATATTTACTTTTAATTATAAGAAATTGTAGCCCACGGGGCTTTGGATTGACGGTGAATGGGTGCACTGTTAAGGCATTCCTTGTGATAGGTCACTGGTTCAAATCCCCCGTGGGTACTTAGGTTAGTCTTAACTAGAAAAAAAAAATTATAAGAAAATGTATATTTCTTTTTTTAAAATATTTCAATAAAGAAATAAAATAAAATCTGAATATCTATGTTCACTAATATATTTCAATATCCATATCACATTGATGTATAAATATAAAGAAGAAAGTCATTTTTTTTAATGTTAATCATAATAAAATATTTCAATGCTCAAATAGTAATTGAAACTAAGACATTGAATTACTTTTTAATAAGAAGATGAGTAATATATTTGATTATTAATATGAGATCGATATTTGACATTTAAAAAATATTATTAGTGAAAGAGACATCTGGCCGGAGGGAAAGCACGCGCCCTTACGGACCACTAGTGGGTTGTTCAAGGTGGCGTGATTTTCCTTGAATAACGGTGACGAGTCAGCCTGCATTCGCGGTTAGCAGCAAAGATGGTTGTCCTCACTGTTGGTTTGACAATTGAATTATGGTAGGTTTTCCCACTGTGTAAAAAAAAATACTTTAATATGCAAGGTTAATAATATTGACTAGTATTTAAAAACATATTAAAAACAAAACAAACATTTTAATGTAGACAATGTAGTTAATAATTAAAATATTTCAATGTCAACTATGTATATATGGTTAAAAGAACTATGTACATGTTACAAAAAGTAATTGAAAAAAAATAAAAAATATTTTATAGTTAAAACATTTAAAGTAGTTTACTACTCTATGAAAGTTGTGTAATTTACATAAATCAACTGTTTAGAGAGAATTTTCAAAGAGTTATATCCATTTATGCATTCAAAAGTGTAGATTAAACAATAAAAAATTAAGCATGTTGTATATATATAGATAGAATCAATGTGAATCCATCTTAACCACCTATGCCTAGAGGGATCAAATCTTTTAAATAGTTTTTCAAGTTTTTCATTCCCTCTCGCATTTGCTAGATTGGTGGTTTAGATGGACCTACAAGAAGTTTACACCTCAAGGGATTTGATCCTTCTCGGTGTTTGCTAGATCGGTGCTTAAGATGGATCTACAAGAGGTTTGCACCTCAAAGGATTTGATCTCTCTTGGCATTTGCTAGATCGGATATCTCTTGGCATTTGCTAGATCATTGGTTAAGATGGATCTATACTAGTATATCTCCAGTTTGGATTACTTAATAATCCAGGGCTTTTGGTCCAACCAAAGTCTGGTTTTTTAGAGCCCCTGCAACATTGTACTTATCCATATAAATATGAGAAAGAGTTGTATATAAGAAAGTTGTAAGTAGATTGAAGACTTCATCATACAAAGGTCTTAATGTTAAACTATGTGTCTATATCCCTATAAATATGAGAAGTTGTATATAAGAAATTTGTAAGTAAATTGAAGACTTCATCTTGTAAAAGTCTTAATGTTAAAAGAAATATTTTGATGTTAAGATACTTCTATTATGCCTCCTAAATTTAAAAGACAACTATGTGAAACACCATAAAACAAAAAATTCCCATAAAATATTCTTATTGTCACTTCACATTTTCTAAGAAAAATAGCTTTTATCTACACATATAGATACACATTTAGAATATTTTCAACCTTAACAATGGATTTTGGGATTAGTGTCCCTTTATTCAAGAACTTTATATTCAAGTAAGCCCTACTCCCAATACTAACTAGGAAAAAAAGTAGTGCTTTAATCTTTATCTTGAAAGTCTCTTTAAAGTCTCTTTTTAAAGATTTCTTTGAAACATCTTTTACCTTTCAGAGATCATAGATCTCTATTAAGTTAATTTGAGGAAGAATGTTTATTTCTATTCAAGAACTTTAGATTCAGGTAATCCCTGCTCCCAATACTAAATAGAAAAGTAATACTTTGATCTTATTTTGAAAGTCTCATTTTTGCTACACTATATTATGAAGCTCTCTTTGAAACATCTTACCTTTCGAAGCACTCCTTTCTATATAAATATGAACATTTAACCCGAGTTTGCTGACAGTAACAACACTAACTTAACCTTATGAAATTCTTCTTCCAAATTTTAAATGATTCAATTTAGTAACATACATTTAAAATGCAAAATATATCCCTAAAGATGTCTTTAAATATTTAAAATAATTATGAAAGTGAAAACACATCTTCCAAATTGGAGAAATAAGCGACATCCATCATCAGTTCACAATTTTATACATTTTGAATATCAAAAAGAGAGAATTTATTTATAATATTTATCATACATGAAAGTTTGATTGACCGTCTGGGATCTCCTTTTGTTACAAATATTCCCAGTTTCATATCTGATCATCGTCCTATATCAATTAAATGGAATATGGTGGGTCATAGGTGGGGTTATCCATTTAAATTTAATAGGGTCTGGCTGGAGGATGAGAAATTTAATTTGATCATTAAAGATTATTGGTCATCTCACTCATTTTCTGATTCTTCCAGGAAGTCATAATCATTTATTGACCGCTTGAAGGGCCTAAGATCTTGTGTCAAACGTTGGCAATGGAGTAGGGTGATTTCCAACAGAAAAGAACTCAAGAAGATTAACAAAGAATTGGGAGTTTTATCTGATCAGCTTATTTCATATAATTTTTCAGCTGATTTGAGGGCTAAGATTAGGGACCTGGAGAGAAAAAAACAGCACTTGTTGGCTATTGAGGAGGCTTCTTGGCGGCTTAAGAGCAGAGCCATTTGGCTCACAGAAGGGGATAGGAATACTAAATTTTTTCATAGGTATGCAAACAAGAGGAGAGATATAAATTCCATATGGGAGATACAAGATGAGAAGGGTGCCTCAGTTTACTCTCAGGAAGACATATCTAGAGAGGCTATTAAATATTTTCAACAGGCATATAGCAGTAAGGGGGGATGTGAATTTCCAGATATTTTATGGGGCATTGAGCCATATCCCACTATGTTTAATGAGGAGCAGAATGATCTTCTCTTTGCCCCGGTCACCGAGTCAGAACTCTTGGCCATTATGAAATCTTTTCAAAAAGATAAGAGCCTGGGTCCTGACGGTTGGACCATTGATTTTTTCATCCATTTCTTTGATATTATGAAAACTGATCTTTTGAATATGGTGGAGGAATCTAGGACAAAGGGCTCTATTCCTCATTCAATTACATCTACTTATATTGCCTTAATTCCTAAAAAGAAGCTATCCCTCTCATTCAGGGATTTTAGGCCCATCTCTCTCTGTAATACCATTTACAAGATAATTTCTAAAATTATTGCAGTTAGGATGAGAAATATGCTCTCTATGTACATTTCTCCTGATCAACATGGCTTCCTGAAGGATAGGAACATTATTGAGGTTGTTGCCATTACTCAGGAGGGTCTGCACTCTATGCACATGAGGAAGGTGGAGGCTGCCTTTCTAAAAATTGATCTCAAAAAAGCTTACGATTGCATAGATTGGGGTTTCCTCAGATGCCTTCTCATCAAAATAGGCATTAATATTAATTGTTTGAATTGGATCATGGCTTGTGTAATTGATGTCAATTATGTTGTTCTGGTAAATGGTATCCCTTCATCCTTTTTCCAGGCAGCCAGGGGTCTGCGGCAGGGATGTTCATTGTCCCCACTCCTTTTTATTTTAGTAATGGATTCGCTCAGTCTCCACATTAGGAGGGCCATCAGTGATAAGGCTTATAAGCCGATGGTAATCTGCAGAAATATCTCTTTCTCTCATAATCTATTTGTAGATGATATCTTATTGGCGGCCATGTTATGCTGTGTTTCTTGGGACTGTCTGCACTCTATCATGATGAAATTTCAGAAAGCTACAGGACTTTGTATTAATGAGGATAAATCATCTTTTTACATGAAGGATATAAACTCTGAGATGGCTATGTATCTCTACAATCTTTTTCATATCCAGGTGTCTCCCCTCCATGAGGGTTTGAAATACCTTGGCTTTCATCTCAAGCCTGTCGGTTACTCCCAGCAGATTGGTCTTGGATTCATGAAAGATTCATCAAGAGTATTGCAGGTTGGGAATACAAATGCCTCTCTCTGGCAGGTAGATATATATTATCTCAATCGGTCCTGGTTCAGTTATTAGTTTATTGGGCACATCTTTTTTATATCCCTGCTAAGATCATCTAGAAATTGAATCGGAGCATGGCTAATTTCATTTGGGGTGCTAACAGGCATCATAGAAAATTCCATTTGTCTAAGATTGTGAACCTTTCTCGGCCTAAAGCCCTTGGGGGGTGGGGTATTATGAACATAAGCTTATTTAATTCTGCTCTTCTTTGCAAATCTCTATGGAAAGCAATTTTCGGGACCAGCACTTGGAGTAACATAATCAAGGCTAAGTATTTGCATAACAGAGATATTCTTTTTTGGTATAGACTGGGTTCATTTGGTCCCCTAAAGGCTTTGCCATTTGGCATAGTTTACATAGGATAAAAGGTTTTTTTCTTAAGAATCTGGCATGGAATCTACAATCGGGCAGAAAGATCTTAATTGGTTTAGATCCATTGGTGGGTGAGCCTCCAGATTTCGATTTTCCTCATCAGCTACTTCTCCAGCTTCAGAATAGGGGTATCTTTTATTGGGATCAGGTTATTGATAAATGGGTGGGCTCTATTCCCATTTGGAAGTCAGCTGAATTGATTGGTCTATATGGAACTCAGTCTTCTCAATGGAACAAGATAATATCTTATATGCATCGTAGGGGTTTCTTCAAATCAGCAGAGGAAGATCATCTTTTATGGAATGGTCCTAAAGGGAGATCAGCTGTTTGTGTTAAAGACGCCTATCTCATGTTTCAGATGGAGTTCCCTACTCCTCTAGACAATATTTTCCCTACTGTTTTCTGGAAAGCACACTGCCCTACTAAAGTGATATTATTTTCATGGTTGGTCTTTAACAATAAGAATTTGACGTGGGACAATTTACAAAAAAGAAATTGGCATGGGCCAGCTATTTGTCCCATATGCAAAGCAAATGAGGAATCAAACTATCATATATTTTTGGTCTGTCCTCTTGCTATTAAGATATGGAAAACAGTGGTTGATCTTTTTGGACTGAATAGGATATCATTCTCATCTATTAGAGAGGCTTTTCATTGGTGGAGCAAAATGAGACCGGATGGGAGGCCTATTCCGTTGATCACTATTTGGTCCATTTGGAAATGGAGAAATAGGGCTCTGTTTCAAGATAGGAAGGTGATTTTTGCTCTTATTATAGACTCTATCATATCTCTCCTTCCTTCAAGCAAGGATCCACAGAATCACCATCCTGCCAAGGATCATATAGGTCGCTCTATGGACCTTTCCGTTCTTCCCCGCGCATACTTTGATGGGGCTGCCTCGAATGGAATTTGTGCTTGTGGAGTTTTCATTATTCCATGCGTGGATCAGTGTATCAAAATCTTATGGAATGGTGGCAAGGGATCGAACAACAAAGCGGAAGCTATGGCATTAGCTGGTCTCCTTTGTTTTTGTGACTTCCTTGGTATTCCGGGTCTGCATATTTTTGGTGACTCCAAGCTGATCATTGATCATGTGAAATCTGTTCATCACATTCAGAATATCAATCTCTTGGGGTGGCTGGAAAGAATTTTATCTATATGGCATGCTCACCATGATTACTCTATTCAACACATTGGAAGGTCTTACAACATGGAAGCAGATGCTCTGTCTAAAGAAGGTCTTTCCTCTTCAAGTCAATACTGGCAGGTATACATCACTGTTGGAGGAATTCAATACAATATTCAAGAGTTTCGCCTTCCTGGTACATAGCATGCACATTTCTCTCCACATTTCTGGTACGTTGAATGCACTTTTTTGTTCTATTAATATGAATCTCCATATTAGGTACGTAGCTTATCCTGTAAATATATTTTCCTCTTGGCTCCATCTTATTACTATCATCTTCTCCTATTCTGATGGTTTTATTATGCAGCACATCCTTAAAATATTTTGTAATGTCTAGAGACTGTACTCTGTCATATACTGTTCTGATTGGGAGCTATATCATCCTACTGTCTTGCTTCTCGGATCTTATAAGTCTTATCTCAAGATTCTTCATGAGCTATTTGAGATCCCACATACTATCTGCCATAGGATGTATATTCTCTCAACTTATATGAATATAATACAGCCTTTTTTTCTTACTGCAAAAACACCACCATCCGCTTAATTACGTTGTTGACATGAATAATCGAGCAATCAGCTTATGTTCATACTTTTCAAAACGTTTGCAAGTAACAGCAATGAGTTAAAAGCAAAGACGGGAGAGCGTATACAATATTCTTCTGCAAATGGCTGCAAAGCATCATACTTTTGGGAATAATAAATAAGGAACGAATTGTAAGCCAGAAATAATATTCTTCATACATTTGGTATCAATAAGCAGCGAATTTTGTTCATGCCGGGAAACAACAAAAACCTCCAGAGTTACCCGCCTGCTAGGGGTCGAACCTACCGACTTCGTGGTTGAGAAACAGACGCTTTATTCACTGAGCTACAGGCCCTTCTAATAATTTGTATATGTTGATACAGAGACGCCTTGTTTTGTGTCTCCTAATAAAAATTAAATGAATGTGACATCGAAGTGGACGTGCCGGAGTGGTTATCGGGCATGACTAGAAATCATGTGGGCTCTGCCCGCGCAGGTTCGAATCCTGCCGTCCACGTTAGTTTCTCTTTGATACATGCAGAGAGTATTTGTCCTTGCAGGTTCGAATCCTGCCACTGACATGCAAGTATTTTCTCTGGCGTTGAATTTTAAACTTGCTGTAGAAGTTCCCTTGCAGGTTCGAATTCCAGCCACTGACATGCGATTATTTTCTATGGTGTTGGATTTTAAAGTATTTAAACTTGCTGTAGAATTTCCCTTGCAGGTTCGATTTCCTGCCACTGACATGCGAGTATTTTCTCTGGTGTTGGATTTTAAACTCGCTGTAGAATTTACTAAAATAAATAAAGGAATCACTTAATATACTTTTTGATTAATGTCTAAAATAATGAAATTACTTAATATGTTTTTTTATCAATTTCCACCGAGAGATGCAGAGAGTATGTTCTCTTGCAGGTTCGAATCCTGCCACTGACAGGCGAGTATTTTCTCTGTTGTTGGATTTTAAACTCGCTGTAGAATTTACTAAAATAAATAAAGGAATCACTTAATATAATTTTTTATTAATTTCTAAATAATGGAATTACTTAATATGTTTTTTGATTAATTTCCGCTGAGAGATGCAGAGAGTATGTTCTCTTGCAGGTTCGAATCCTGCCACTGACGTGCGTATTTTCTCTGTTATTGGATTTTTAAACTTGCTGAAGAAATTACTTTGCTAATTTTGATTAATTTCTAAATATAGGAATGAATTAATATGCTTTTTGATTAATTTCCACTGAGAGATGCAGAGAGTATGTTCTCTTGCAGGTTCGAATCCTGGCACTGACGTGCCTATTTTCTCTGTTATTGGATTTCCAAACTTGCTGAAGAAATTACTTAAATAAATAAAGGAATTACTTAATATGTTTTTTGATTAATATGTTATTGGATTGTTTGAATAGAGGGTTTTTCACATTTTAATTTTTTTGGTGTTACAGATCATAGATTCTTCTAGTCCATAATATTTTAGGAATTGTTCAATGACTATGTTTCACTATGTAGCTCATGAGAATTTGCTATTATTTTAAAATTTTTGATTTTTTTCTCATTACTTACTAGTATAGATCCATCTTAATCACGGATCTAGCAAGTCTTTAGAGGAATCAAAATTTTTGAGGTGCATACTTCTTTTAGAGTGCGAAACGTGAAAAAATGTTTACACCACAAGAGATTTAATCCCTCTTCACACTTGATTGATCCATGGTTAAGATGGATCTATACTAGCTTGGAGTAGGAAATCTAGGTCTAACCACCTAGATAATAAATGTTTACACCACAAGAGATTTAATCCCTCTCCACACTTGATAGATCCATGGTTAAGATGGATCTATACTAGCTTGGAGTAGTTTTAGAAATCTAGGTCTAACCACCTAGATATTAAACAAGTCTAAGCTCCGTAGAACAAAACAACAATAGAAAAAAAAGAATTATATATCTATTATATTATGTGCAAGAGGATTCCCGATATATATAGTAATGGAAGATGCCCGGTGGTAGCAAAAGATAATTATTTGTGTAGTTAGAGATACCAATATAAATTTACAATTAACAATAATTGGTTGTATTGAAAAATGGGACAATAACCAAACACTAACATTCCACCTTAAGCTAAACTGTGAAAAATGGGTCTTGGCAACTAGGTCTATTAAGGTATCTATGTACAAACTCTCATAAGTGAAGAAAAGGATACAAACTCGTAGATAAAACCCTTTTGCAAAAGAGAGAAAAAAGCTAGTGTTGAAAAAGACATTGGAGCTAAAATTGAAGTCTCAGAAGGATGTTTTGAATGGAAAGAGCAAGATACCTATGGATGTTGAAACCTCCATTAAGGAAGTACGAGCAAAACTTTGAAGAGGAGAACCGAGTAAACTCAATGAACCTGGTTGAATTGTGAAGCCAAGGAGGTTCAGTTGCAGAGGCATGAAAATGGTAAACATGACAACCACCACATAAATTCTTTAGAAAAATAGGTGTTAGTGATGAACTAGAACAAGGGCTTTCAATATAAGCAACCATCATCAACCATTGAATGAGAAATGAGGCCTCGCAATGAGGTGTGTAGAGGCTGAAAGATCCAAAGAATAAATATGGTCAAAACTCTAACGAGGGCTAGGTAACCCCAAATTGTCAATGTTTAAAAGATTCATGTAGAAATCCAATTAACAAATTTCAAATTTCTTAGGCAAAGAAACCGATCCTTTGAAATGAGTCCCAACTTAAAAAACCTTATCAAGTTCAAAAGCATCATAAATGAGTGTTCTTATGTGATGAAAAGCATCATAAATGAGTGTTCTTATGTGATGACCCTAGTCATTTTGCTCTTGTGTAGTTATTGTAAATATTATTCTAGTCATTTTGTGCTGGTGTAAATGTTGTAAATATGACTTGAGTCATTTTGCATTTGTATGAGTACTGCAAATACTTTTCCTGGTTCTTTTGCAATTTTGTAAATATCATAAACAAGTTGAAAGTAATAGATATACTTTTCTTGGTCATGTTGCAACTATGTAATTATATATGCATAGTGTGGTAGACCTGGTGTAAATGTTGTAAAAAATATATATATCTATATGAAAATATGCACATGGGTAGGGCAAAGGGACAATTGATTCTAGGGCTAAGAATATTTTTATGTATGGTCAGTTTTAGAATCCTTGGAGGCCGACAGATGGTAGGAAAGGGAAAAAGGCCAAATGGCATGAGGTTGATTGACCTGCAAGTTTGGGCTAGTAGGCATAAAAACCAATTAGTGATGACAAGGTCAATCACCACAAAAAATCTGGAAACAGAGGACAAGTGCGACACTTTGTGAAATTTCCTAGATCTAACAATCTCTGGAATCCTATTGCAACCAGCTGAATCTACTTCTCCTAGATTGTAAATTACATTACAAGCTTATTTTAGATTTCTTCTTGAAACATTGAAGTAAATTACTGAGGCAGCCTACATCAAATTAAATATGATTCTGAAACATAGAACCTGAGCAAGGAAATACAAACACATAGGACAATGTTATTTTTGGACCAATTTCCCCGGAAAAATCCAATGCTAGAAAACTGGTGCAACAACGCTGAGGGTTTTATTATTATGCGGGAGAAAATCTGAGTACAATTCTAGGCTGTTCAACTAGCAATCCAATACAGATAGAATATTGAACAAAAGACTGGTGAAATGATCTCACCCTATCACTGGAGAACCAGTGACTGATCCGACTGAACTGGAGGCTCTGTGTCACCCTTTGTGTGGCCTTTGCACAAAACTACGTCACTCCCGACAGTTTCTCCATCACATCTCCTGGGTATTACACTGCCCCTCTTTTGGATCCTCTACTGGCTAAGAAAATCGAACTTCTGCCTTTCAGACTCACACCCCGGCTCCCGACAACTGAAACTCGACTTCCCTTAGTAGGAAACTCGACTTCCCCTCAAGGACTGCACTGCCTCTGCGTCAGCACTGCGTGGGCTAGTGTCAGCCTTCCTTTGGACATCTTTCTTTTCTCCCTCTACCTCGTACTCTCTAGAAATTCTTTTTTCGGGATTCTCACTACCCCTCTACTGCAAGAAATATCCTTAATCGATTTTCTTCCTAAGAACTTCTCACTTCAAAAAAATCGATTTCCTTGATCTCTCTGTGTGTCTTCCAAATGACTCTCAAGCCCCTTCTTATATCTTCTTGTTGGACAACCAACAACCTAGATTAAATCATAATCAAAGGCTCAAATCGTTTTGGCTTGATCCGCGTCTTTTTCTAGAAGTTTCACCCATGATTAGATTAATACCCATTAATATTTTAATTTTCCAAAGTTTAGATTTAGAAACCCCATTAAAAATATTAATTATTTTAATAAAATCACTTCTGGGTGGAATTTAGGTTGTTCAAAAACATATCCTGTTCTTCCATCAATTAATCTATGTTTTCCAGGATGATCTGGTTTGAATACAAATGGATTAGCTGTTTGTTCACTAGTTTTGTAAAGTTCAGGAAACACTAGTTTTCTCGAAGCTTCTCGCTCGTATTTTTCATCAAAAAGTGTTATTCTATAATGTTTGTTCATCGGGTTTCCTGCTAAACCGGGCAAACATTCAAAGATCTGTCCTACATTCATTCGTGAAGCCAAAACTCTTTCTGAGTTCTTTGGAATGCATGTGCCCAAGCCTCCCTGCAAAATTTGAGGCTTAGAGCACATTCGATGCTACCCCAAATCAACACTCCCTCTTAGTGAGGAATGTGCTCTAGCAATACACAGCTATTGCATACTGCTCTGACTTTGAAGCATCGTCCTTTGCGTTGTTGATGTCTGACATGTTGTCCACAACTACTGCACTGCTACCTTTGACACTGCCACTGCCAATGCTACATTTGTACTACAACTCACTCTCAAATGTTGCATCTGTTATGCTGCTAGCACTGCCACTGCTAACACTGCATCCGTACTGCAACTCAGTTGCTGAGAGAAGCAACTGAAAAACACCCAAAACTAGACAAGTATCTAGTGGATACACCTTGGTGCTGAAATCCCGACTGTTGCTAGTCCTATGTTGTCCTCTGAAGCCACTGCGCTCTTGAAGCTCTACACTGTGCCTCCACGCACTTCTACCTCTCTACTTTGCATTGCTTACGTTCTGGCGCTACTAACTACTGCATCTGTCGAATCAACACTCCGTGGCACCAACTGAAAACTCCTCCGTCCCGCTACTACTGATCATGGGCTCCCATAGAAAGGCGATTATCCAAGAGGTGGGATCCTCAAGGATCCTTCCCATCTGTAGCTATATCAAACTACAATTCTATATCAGCCCACCTCCCTCTTGGAGGTATCTTGGTTGTCATGGCGAACTCCTCCTCCTATTCAATCTTTGGGGATGCAACCTTAGGATCGTTCTTCTCATCCTTGTCCTTTTTCTTCAAAGGACAATGGGATGCATAGAGGCCCATCTCGCCACATCTGAAACATTTCACCTTGGAGACGTCCTTATTTCGTCTTTGTTGTCCCTTCGATCCAATGGCTGCGTTATCCTCCTCTTCTACTTTGAGCTTCGACCCACTCTTGCTGCTCATTCCGTCAAGTTTGACCTTGAGCAGGTCTCTCCTCAGCTCTTCTTGTTTTAGAGTTGCCCACATCTCGTCCCAATTTGGCAATGTTGCTCTGCCCAGGATACTCTGGACAAAGACTTGCCATTCATCCAAGACGAAATTTAGAGCTAGTCTCACTAACTCTGAATCCTGAGGTGTGTGCCCCACAACCGACAACTCATCACGGGTCTCCTTCAATTTCGTGAGGAATGGATCCACACGTTCTCCCTTCTGCATCTGTGCAGACCTCAACTTCTGTTCTAAGTACATCTTCCACTGCTCGGAAGATCCCTGATACAATGTGGCCAAGGCATCCCACATCTCCTTAGTAGTCCCTTTGCTAGCAACGTAGCACATCACGTGATCCTTGACTCCATCGAGGATCATCCTCTTCGCCTTTGCCATCTCAGCTCTGTACTTTTTTACCACACTATCAACATATCTTGAGGGCATGCTCATCTAGAAGGAAAGACATTCTAGCCTTCCAGATGACGTAGTTGGAAGCCCCATCCAACCTGTCCTAATCCTACAAGCCACTAGTTGCCATATCCTCCAAAAAATGTCAAACAACTCCCTCTTTCTCCCTACTGCGTAGCTCTTAGGCTGGCTTATGCACTCCCTGACGGAGCTGGTAAGCTATTGCTCCTTTGCTGCTCAACAAATGAGAAAAAATTGATTTTCTCGGCAAGAAATCATTGAGGAAGTATTCCCTCACCATGTGATTTGCTTCCTTCTCCCGACAGCTTTTCTGCCCAGCACTAAGCTTGCAGAAAAGTGTGTCCCTCTAACTCTGCGTGACTCTGCGTAGCTCCCTCTGCCTCAGAAAATTCTCGATCTGATAGTCTTACCTCTCTGTCGGCTCACTCAGAGAGAGATACCCACAAAAATACAACCCTCTTGGCTAGAACTGCGCAATCCCTCAGGGGATTCGAACTGCTACTTTCTGCAACAAGTTGGCCCTTTCTTCAGTGCTAGATCTTCTCTTCCATGTTTCATATCAACAACTCTGATACCATGTGAAAATTCCTAGATCTAACAATCTATCGAATCCTACTGCAACGAGTTGAATCTACTTCTCCTATATTGTAAATTACATTACATGCTTATTTTAGATTTCTTCTTGAAACATTGAAGTAAATTACTGAAGAAACTTACACCAAATTAAATATGATTCTGAAACATAGACACTGAGCAAGGAAATACAAACACATAGGACACCGTTATTTTTGGACAAATGTTCTCACTAAAACCCAATGCGGGAAAACCGATGCAGCAGCTCTGAGGGTTTTATAATAATGCAAGAGAAAATCTAAGTACAATTCTAGGATGCTCAACTAGAAATCTGATACAGAGAGAATACTGAACAAAAGACTGGTGAAATGATCTCACCCTGTCATTGGAGAATCAGTGACTGATCCGGCTGAACTAGAGGCTCTGTGTCACCCTCTACATGGCCCTTGCACAGAACTGTGTTACTCCCGACGGTTTCTACATCACCCCTCCTGGGTATTACACTGCCCCTCTTATGGATCCTCTGCTGGCTAAGAAAATCGAACTTCTACCTTCCAAACTTACACCCTGGCTCCCGACAACTGAAACTCGACTTCCCTTAGCAGGAAACTTGACTTCCCCTCAAGGACTGTGCTGCCTCTGCGTCAACACTGTGTGGGCCAGCATCAGCCTTCCTCTGGACGTCTTTCTATTCTCCCTCTGCCTCGTACTCTCCGGAAATTCCTTCTTCCAGATTCTCATTGCCCCTCTACTGCAAGAAATCTCCTCAATCAATTTTCTTCTTGAGAACTTCTCACTTCAGAAAAATTGATTTCCATGATCTCTCCACATGTCTTCCAAATGACCCTCAAACCCCTTCTTATATCTTCCTGTTGGAAAACCAACGGCCTAGATTAAATCATAATCAAAGGCTCAAATTGTTTTGGCTCGATCCATGTCTTTTTTTAGAAGTTTCACCCTTGATTAGATTAATACCCATTAATATTTAATTTTCGTAAGTTTAAACTTAGGAACCCCATTAAAAATATTAATTATTGTAATAAAATCAATTCTAGGTGGAATTTCCCAAAACTCTTTCTGGGTTCTTTGGAATACGTGTGCCCAAGCTTCCCTGCAAAATTTGAGTCTTAGAGCACATCCAATGCTACCCCAAATCAACACACTTTAGATTGGTTCAGAGGGTCTGGGCCAGACTGGGCACTAACTACCCGCAAGCAGGTTTCGAACAAGAGAAATGAGGGGAAAATCGAGCTAGAAAGGATACACAGACAAAGAGAAGGAACAAAGTAGAGGGAGTGTGGATTAAACAAGGAAGTTTGGAAGGTGTTTAAAGAGGAGGAGGAAAAGTGTGTTATAGACGGGGAGATAGAGATGCAAAATTTATGGGAGGTGGAGTATGTGGGAAAGTACCTTTGAACTTGACTACATACCCTGCACATTTGAGGAGGCGGGGCACACATACATAGCTTCCAAGGAATATTGTTGTAGAGGAAATCGTGCAAGACTGAAGGGAAACACAAAATTATACAACTACAGGAAACTCCCTAGAGTACATACTAATTCAAGAAATTGAATACCAATGTAGAGGTGAATGTTTTCCTCAAGGACACTTGTCAGGTTGGTGGAAAATCAATCGTTGGTTCAGGAGATTAGTATTTAGTTTCGTGATTGCTGGTAAAGGTTTAACTGGAGATATAAGGTCATCAAGGTCAACCATTTCTCTTTTTTGGTAAGTTGTTTAGTTCTAGTATAAGAGAAATTGTACTAGCTTCCATTGCTGGTCTATACAATTTTGCAGTAGGCTCTAGACCTTTCTTTTAAGTAAGGCCACTGTGACAACAAATTGGGGTGGAGATTAAACCTATGGAGCCCCTGGTATTAATTGAGGGTGGAAGTTCTTACTTCTAGACTCCCCCATAGGTTGGTGGGTGGAAATTACATATCTTTAGAGCCCTGGACTAGCCTTAATTGAGGGTGGAAGTTCTTACTTCTAGACTCCCCCATAGGTTGGTGGGTGGAAATTACATATCTTTAGAGCCCTGGACTAGCCTTAATTGAGGGTAGAAGTTCTTACTTCTAGAGTCCACCATAGGCTAGTGGGTGTAGGTTGAATATCTCTGGATCCATGGACTAGCCTTAATTGAGGGTGGAAGTTCTTACTTTTGGAGTCCCCAATAGGCTGGTGGGTGGAGGTTGCATACTTCTAGAGCCCTAGAATAGCCTTTTTTGCTAGTATATCAAATTTGCAGTAGACTCTAGACTTCCTTCACTCGGTGGAGCTACTATGGCAGCAACTTCAGGGTGGAGGAAACACCTTTCGAGTCCCTAGTGTTGATTGAGGGTGGTGTTTATATCTTTGGATTCCCTTAGTGGCTAGTGGGTGGGGGTTGCATATCCCTGGAGCCCTGGACTAGCCTGTGTTCAAGTATTCTCTTCTTGAAGGGTGGAGGTGGGTTACGCCTCTAGAATCCTTGGTATATCTGGAAACTTGGTTCTTGAACAATCTTCTCGAGCCCTGGAATCAAGCTCAGGGGTGACAGCTGCACGAGAAGCTAGGTTGTAGCAAGTCTACAGTTGGGAGGTGAATATTTGTCCCAAGCTCAATCGTCCAAGTGCATTTAAAGAAAGAAAATCACGTGTAAAGTAAGTCCTTGCTAAATCTAATCATACTGAATCAATATGGGTAATGAGTTTCTCATGTTTTGTATGTCATGAATGACCATGCATAAATAAATTAGGGATGCTGAAATTTTATGTGCATATGAGGTATTATGCCCGGTTATGCATGCCTACAAAGCATGATTATTATAATATGATGTTTGTATAGCATGGTGTATAGGTTCATAATATCCTGTATGTGGTTTATGTTACGCAATATACATATAGTATTGTATATGTATAGAACATATGAAACATTCATTATGTACTATGTATGGTTTTAAGTCATGCATTCTAGCATAGAGTATATGTGAAAGCCCAGCCATAAACTAAACTTGACCTTTCCCTATAGGAGAAATGTAGTCCACATTAGTTTATGGATTTATGGTAGCATCAGACTAGTGTTCTAGTCTCTAAGGTGTTAGAGAGGCTAAGGAACACGAGATCTCCAAAACCCAGAAAAGGTTTCAAGAGAAAACACTTGGAAACCTCTCAATTAAATTAATTGATCAATAATTAAAAAGTTCCTAAGTCTAACTTAGGAAAATTGATTAATTAATGGGTATTAATTGAGGAAATTGATTTTTGCTCTATATACTTCCAGAAAGTGACTTGATGAAGTCAAAGATGATCTGAGCCATCAATTATGATTAGATCTTGTCCGGTGATGCTCCGAGGAGAGATTACAAGAGCAAGTTGATGGGATGGAGATAGACACAATTGTGAGAGCAAGGGAGCAAGGAAATGTGAATTACCCAGTGCGCAGTATTCAGCGAGGGAAGAATTCGAGCCAAGCAAGGTGAGCAGCGGGGGTTGCAACAGGGAGAATTTCTAGAGAAATTCTCAAGTGGTTTTCTAGTTTCCAACGTCAGGGAAGGAAGGCCGAATTATCTAGCAGGGAGGTCGAACTCTACAGTGCGAGTTTCCCATTCTGCTACTGCGAGTTATCGGGAGAGGGATCAATTCGGTAACTAGTGCCTAGATCAAGTCTCGGGAGGCCTAGGAATTGTTTCTGAAGGTAGAAATAGGTAGGACGACTTGGCACGAGAAGTTTTTTGCGCAATCTGAAAGTCCTAGAGGCTACAGTGCGCAATTCTGCTCAGTGGTGCGAGTGCCAAGGAGAGTGTGAGTGGCCAAGGAGAGGCAAGATTGATTTGCTGAGAGGGAGAAGGATTCTCCTAGTATTTTCTAGTTGAAAAAATTGTTGGAGCTGAGCCAGAAAGGCCAGCAGTTGTAATTCTCCATATTTGCCACATAATAAAACAAACTTTCATCTGCTGCACCGGTTTTCCCTTCGCAGTGTTTATGGGGACTTTTATTCTAAAATATCAGTGTCAAATTTTTATGTGTGTGCATCTATTTCTCAATTCCTTATTTTACTTCCGCAGTGTATTTCATTTGTGAAGAATGCATTAGTGATTTATTTATTATTTGCCATAAAAAAATAAACTACTAACAATTAGAAGAATAAACTCCAGTTTGGTGCCTACAAAGCATGGTTATTATAATATGATGTTTGTATAGCATGGTGTGTAGGTTCATAATATCTTGTATGTGGTTTATGTTATGCAATATACATATAGTATTATATATGGATAGAACATATGAAACATTCATTATGTACTATGTGTGGTTTTAAGTCCTGTATTCTAGCATAGAGTATATGTGAAAGCCCAACCACAAACTAAACTTGACCTTTCCCTGTAGGAGGAATGCAATCCACATTAGTTTATGGATTTATGGTAGCATCGGACTGGTGTTCTAGTCTCTAAGCTGTTAGAGAGGCTAACGAACATGAGATCTCCAAAACCCAAAAAAAGTTTCAAGAGAAAACACTTGGAAGCCTATCAATTAAATTAATTGATCAATAATTAAAAAGTTGCTAAGTCTAACTTACGAAAATTGATTAATTAATGGGTATTAATTGAGGAAATTGATTTTTGCTCTATATACTTTTGGAAAGTGACTTGATGAAGTCTAAGTTGATTTGAGCCATCAATTATGATTAGATGTTGGCCGATGATGCTCCAAGGAGAGATTACAAGAGCAAGTTGATGGGATGGAAATAGACACAGTTGTGAGAGCAAGGGAGCAAGGCAATGTGAATTACCCAATGCGCAGTATTCAGCGAGGGAAGCATTCAAGCCAAGCAAGGTGAGTAGCGAGGGTTGTAGCAGGGAGAATTTCTAGAGAAATTCTCAAGTGGTTTTCTAGTTTCCAACGTCAGGGAAG
The DNA here is from genome assembly GCA_031772625.1 of Pinus tabuliformis. NCBI lineage: Eukaryota > Viridiplantae > Streptophyta > Pinopsida > Pinales > Pinaceae > Pinus > Pinus tabuliformis. Next base: position 709,789,342 of record CM062806.1, on the reverse strand, counting down.
GAAGGTTGAATTATCTAGCAGGGAAGTCGAATGCTACAACACGAGTTTCCCATTTTGCTACTGCGAGTTGCTGGGAGAGGGATCATTTCGGTAGCTAGAGCCTAGATCAAGTCCCGAGAGGCCTAGGAACTGTTTTTTAAGGTAGAGATAGGCAGGACGACTTGGCATGAGAAGTTTTTCGTGCAGTGTGAAAGTCCTAGAGGCTACAGTGCGCAATTCTGCCTAGTGGTGCAAGTGCCAAGGAGAGTGTGAGTGGCCAAGGAGAGGCTAGATTGATTTGCTGAGAGGGAGAAGGATTCTCCTAGTATTTTCCAGATGAGAAAATTGTTGGAGCTGAGCCAGAAAGTCTAGCAGTTGTAATTCTCCATATTTGCTGCATAATAAAAGAAACCTTCATCTATTGCACGAGTTTTCCCTTCGCAGTTTTTCTGGGGACTTTTATTCCAAAATACCAGTGTCAAATTTTTATGTGTGTGCATCTATTTCTCAGTTCCTTATTTTACTTCTGTAATGTATTTTATTTGTGAAGAATGCATAAGTGGTTTATTCATTATTTGCCATAAACAAATAAGCTACTAACAATTAGAATAATAAACCCCAGTTTGGTGCCTACAAAGCATGGTTATTGTAATATGATGTTTGTATAGCATGGTGTATAGGTTCATAATATCCTGTATGTGGTTTATGTTACGCAATATACATATAGTATTGTATATGTATAGTACATATGAAACATTCATTATGTACTATGTGTGGTTTTAAGTCATGCATTCTAGCATAGAGTATATGTGAAAGCCCAGCCATAAACTAAACTTGACCTTTCCGTGTAGGAGGAATGCTGTCCACATTAGTTTATAGATTTATGGTAGCATCGGACTGGTGTTCTAGTCTCTAAGGTGTTAGAGAGGCTAAGGAACACGAGATCACCAAAACCCAGAAAATTTTTCATGAGAAAACATCTTGAAACCTATCAATTAAATTAATTAATCAATAATTAAAAAGTTGCTAAGTCTAACTTAGGAAATTTGATTAATTAATGGGTATTAATTGAGGAAATTGATTTTTTCTCTATATACTTCCGAAAAGTGACTTGATGAAATCTAAGATGATCTGAGCCATCAATTATGATTAGATCTTTGCCAGTGATGCTCCAAGGAGAGATTACAAGAGCAAGTTGATGGGATGGAGATAGACACAGTTGTGAGAGAAACGGAGCAAGGCAATGTGAATTACCTAGTGTGCAGTATTCAGCGAGGGGAGAATTCGAGCCAAGCAAGGTGAGTAGCGGGGGTTGCAGTAGGGAGAATTTCTAGAGAAATTCTCAAGTGGTTTTCTAGTTTCCAACGTCAGGGAAGGAAGGCCAAATTATCTAGCAGGGAGGTAGAATTCTACAGTGCGAGTTTCCCATTTTGCTACCGCGAGTTGCCGGGAGAGGGATCAATTCTGTAGCTAGTGCCCAGATCAAGTCCCGGGAGACCTAGGAATTGTTTCTGAAGGTAGAGATAGGCAGGACGACTTGGCAGGAGAAGTTTTCGCGCAGTGTGAAAGTCCTATAGGCTACAATGCCCAATTCTACCCAGTGGTGCGAGTGCCAAGGAGAGTGTGAGTGGCCATGGAGAGGCCAAATTGATTTGCTGAGAGGGAGAAGGATTCTCCTAGTATTTTCCAGTTGAGAAAATTGATGGAGCTGAGCCAGAAAGGCCAGCAGTTGTAATTCTCCATATTTGCTGCATAATAAAACAAACTTTCATATGCTACACCGATTTTCCCTTCGCAGTTTTTCTGGGGACTTTTATTCCAAAATATCAGTGTCAAATTTTTATGTGTGTGAATCTATTGCTCAATTCCTTATTTTACTTCCGTAGTGTATTTCATTTGTGAAGAATGCATCAGTGATTTATTCATTATTTGCCATAAAAAAATAAACTACTAACAATTAGAAGAATAAACTCTAGTTTGGTGCCTACAAAGCATGGTTATTATAATATGATGTTTGTATAACATGGTGTATAGGTTCATAATATCTTGTATGTGGTTTATGTTATGCAATATACATATAGTAATGTATATGTATAGAACATATGAAACATTCATTATGTACTATGTGTGGTTTTAAGTCATGCATTCTAGCATAGAGTATATGTGAAAGCCCAACCACAAACTAAACTTGACCTTTCCCTGTAGGAGGAATGCAATCCACATTAGTTTATGGATTTATGGTAGCATCGGAATGGTGTTCTAGTCTCTAAGCTGTTAGAGAGGCTAACGAACACAAGATCTCCAAAACCCAAAAAAAGTTTCAAGAGAAAACACTTGGAAACCTATCAATTAAATTAATTGATCAATAATTAAAAAGTTGCTAAGTCTAACTTACGAAAATTGATTAATTAATGGGTATTAATTGAGGAAATTGATTTTTGCTCTATATACTTCTGGAAAATGACTTGATGAAGTCTAAGGTGATCTGAGCCATCAAATATGATTAGATTTTGGCTAGTGATGCTCCAAGGAGAGATTACAAGAGCAAGTTGATGGGATGGAGATAGACACAATTGTGAGAGCAAGGGAGCAAGGCAATGTGAATTAACCAGTGCACAGTATTCAGCGAGGGAAGCATTCGAGCCAAGCAAGGTGAGTAGCAGGGAGAATTTCTAGAGAAATTCTCAAGTGGTTTTCTAGTTTCCAACGTCAGGGAAGGAAGGCCGAATTATCTAGTAGGGAGGTCGAATGCTACAACACAAGTTTCCCATTTTGCTACTGCGAGTTGCCGGGAGAGGGATCATTTCGGTAGCTAGTGCCCAGATCAAGTCCTGAGAGGCCTAGGAACTGTTTCTGAAGGTAGAGATAGGCAGGACAACTTGGCAGGAGAAGTTTTTCGTGTAGTAAGAAAGTCCTAGAGGCTACAGTGCGCAATTCTGCCCATTGGTGCAAGTGCCAAGGAGAGTGCGAGTGGCCAAGGAGAGGCCAGATTGATTTGCTGAGAGGGAGAAGGATTCTCCTAGTATTTGCTAGTTGAGAAAATTGTTGGAGATGAGCCAGAAAGGCTAGCAGTTGTAATTCTCCATATTTGCTACATAATAAAACAAACCTTCATCTACTGCACTGGTTTTCCCTTCGCAGTTTTTCTGGGGACTTTTATTCCAAAATACCAATGTCAAATTTTTATGTGTGTGCATCTATTTCTCAGTTCCTTATTTTACTTCCGTAATGTATTTTATTTGTGAAGAATGCATCAGTGGTTTATTCATTATTTTCCATAAACAAATAAACTATTAACAATTAGAAGAATAAACTCCAGTTTGGTGCCTATAAAGCATGGTTATTGTAATATGATGTTTGTATAGCATGGTGTATAGGTTCATAATATCCTGTATGTGGTTTATGTTATGCAATATACATATAGTATTGTATATGTATAGAACATATGAAACATTCATTATGTACTATGTGTGGTTTTAAGTCATGCATTCTAGCATAGAGTATATGTGAAAGCCCAACCATAAACTAAACTTGACCTTTCCCTGTAGGAGGAATGCAATCCACATTAGTTTATAGATTTATGGTAGCATCGGACTAGTGTTCTAGTCTCTAAGGTGTTAGAGAGGCTAAGGAACACAAGATCTCCAAAACCCAGAAAAAGTTTCAAGAGAAAACCCCTGGAAACCTATCAATTAAATTAATTGATCAATAATTAAAAAGTTGCCAAGTTTAACTTAGGAAAATTGATTAATTAATGGGGATTAATTGAGGAAATTGATTTTTTCTCTATATACTTCCGGAAAGTGACTTATGAAATCTAAGATGATCTGAGCCATCGATTATGATTAGATCTTTGCCAGTGATGCTCCAAGGAGAGATTACAAGAGCAAGTTGATGGGATGGAGATAGACACAGTTGTGAGAGAAAGGGAGCAAGACAATGTGAATTACCTAGTGCGCAGTATTCACCGAGGGGAGAATTCGAGCCAAGCAAGGTGAGTAGCGGGGGTTGCAGCAGGGAGAAGTGGTTTTCTAGTTTCCAACGTCAGGGAAGGAAGGCCGAATTATCTAGCAGGGAGGTCGAATTCTACAGTGCGAGTTTCCCATTTTGCTACTGCAAGTTGCCGGGAGAGGGATCAATTATGTAGCTAGTGCCCAGATCAAGTCTCGAGAGGCCTAGGAATTGTTTCTGAAAGTAGAGATAGACAGAACGACTTGGCAGGAGAAGTTTTCGCGCAGTGTGAAAGTCCTAGAGGCTACAGTGCGCAATTTTGCCCAGTGGTGTGAGTGCCAAGGAGAGTGCGAGTGGCCAAGGAGAGGCCAGATTGATTTGCTGAGAGGGAGAAGGATTCTCCTAGTATTTTTCAGTTGAGAAAATTGTTGGAGCTGAGCCAAAAAGGCCAGCAGTTGTATTTCTCCATATTTGCTGCATAATAAAACAAACCTTCATCTGCTGCACCGGTTTTCCCTTCGCAGTTTTTCTGAGGACTTTTATTCCAAAATATCAGTGTCAAATTTTTGTGTGTGCATCTATTTCTCAGTTCCTTATTTTACTTCCGCAGTGTATTTTATTTGTGAAGAATGCATCAGTGATTTACTCATTATTTCCCATAAACAAATAAACTACTAACAATTAGAAGAATAAACTCCAGTTTGGTGCATTCAGGGAAATTTCACAGTCCAGACCTAATGAATTACAACACTGGACAGGGCAGAGTTTAGTTGTTTGATTATCATACAAACAAAATATATGTATATAGTCTGTCACAGGGAAATCACATATGAGACGAGTTCAATATTTAACTATAACTCTCTTCTGTGCACTCAGTTTTCCATGATCAGGTGAAACCATAACACTGTTAGGAGAAGAACAGTTGCTTAATACTATGCTCTATAGCTCACGTCTCCTTCCAATAAACATTTTTACTCGCTGAACCTACAGTGCTCAGGATAGTACACTGTCTCACAGGTTTACCGTGATGGAATGGTTGCCTCAGGAGCATATTACTGCTCTTAACTATGGCCCTCAGTGTGCCTGGAAAACAATACCATGATATCTGAAAGTCTGTACTAAAACGTTGGTAGGAACAGAGCTCAGAGTGAGTGACTAAGGGTTATGTCGGTATAGATATGACATAAATACGTGTACGGATGGGAAAATTAAGCCCAATTCACTGATATATATATATATATATATATATATATATATATATATATATATATTCCTGCATAGAGATCAGCATATAAGTTTACTGGGTGCATGGACCCTGAGTTTGATTAATCCCTGTGCTAGGTATAGCTGGGGCACCGAGTGTGTTTTCCTTAATCAACGACGTTAATCATAGCACATATTTTATTTAACTAAACAGACGCTGGTCTGTTATCTCACATGTTATGTTTACACCTTTAAAAATAGTGGGTTTGTTGAAGAAGCATTTATAATGTTTTGCCAGTAGTGAAGAACATATTTTATAATTTGGGAGCCCTTAAGGCCATTCGTAAAGTGATAATCGTCATGGGTTTTCAGTATGTTGTCCTTGTGGGTAGTTCTCTTGTACATCCATATTCAATATATGGAAGTATAGACGATGTACACTTTCTCTTTAACAAAATACCTCAATGAAACATGGTGTCATGAAATACCATGATTGCAGGGTATATGCTGGAGGGGCATAATTGCAGGATATGTCATGCATGGGCCATGGCTATGGTAATGAGGCTGCCAAATTCTTTGAGTAAAAACAAGACTGTAACATGAAGCCAAACAATGTCACCCTAGTTTGTCTTTTCTTTGCATGTTGTCATTTAGGTCAAATTATAAAAGGGCAACGGTACTTTTATTGCATGAGGGAGTATCACGATATTACACCTATAATGGAACATATGGACGCATAGTCAACTTTCTTGGCCGTGCTGGAAACGTGGATGGGGTCAAAGACATCCTTCATAACATGCTACCAATACCTGATACTTCTTTGCGGGTGAGTTTACTTGGTGCTTGCAGAATACATAACAATATAGAACTGGGAGAACATGTAGTGGAAAATATTTTTGAGTTGGACTGTAATAAAGCTGCACCTTATGTTCTACTGTCAAACCTCTATGCTGCAACTGGTAGGTGGAATGACATTGAAAAGGTGGCAAGCCAATGCAATATGGGATGCATGCTAAATAGTGTTTGAAGCAAAGGAACAAATCCTTGGCCACCATATCAGAGAGTTGCTAATTTCATTTGGGCTAAACAATAGATTCCCTTGAACTATTATTCAGTTTATCAAGGCCTTTAAGTATGCATTTATAGCCAAGATCAAGTCAAATATTTTTGCATAAGAAATTGTTTGTAGAGAAGAAAACCTTTGCCATCATTTTAAGGGTGGATAGTGTCCTGGTGGAGACTATATTGACATTAAATTGACATTAAGTGGAACAAATAAATAGAGAAAAGCTTGAATCTCAAGTGACTTGAACTACATTGGTCATATTGGCTCTCTTCATGGGCTTTTGGAGAATGCCATGCAGCTCAGTGACAATGGAATTCTTGTATTTCATAAGCGGAGCTTATCTATCCCTATAGCTTGTCCCTAATGTGAACTGGGCAATGTATGCGTTATTTATCTCCTATTTGTTAAAGAATAAGAAAATGCAGCTACAATAAAGAAAGACATAGTGAAGAATTATGCAGCACTGCTTTATCACTCACAGAGATCATGTAACAAATATGGATGGTTGAAACATTCAGCTTCCATGGAATATGAACCACCATTTTTACAAATAAAGACAGAATACAAAATTTGCCATCTTGTTGGATGCCCTGTGTTAGTTTATAGAGCTTGGATAAGTTTTATAGTCTCACATTGTGTCTATGAGGTTAGGGAACATATTTTCTCCAATATCCAGAATTGGTTTCACAAGAAATCGCCTTGATTAGATTTAATTTAGTAATTAATTAAATTTCGTAAGTTTAACTTAGGAAAATAGCTTAATTAATCAATATTAATTGGGGAAATGGATTTTGCTCTTGAGACTTCTATAAAAATCATTTAGTGGAGTCAAGATGATCTTAGCCATAGATTGTGATTAGATTATACCCATTGATTCGTCAACGAGAGATTATAAGAGAAAATCCATGGACAATTGGAGAATACATTGAGACACAAAATTGTAGTGAGAGCAAGGGCACAAAGGCAACGTAGGGACATCAGCAGCAGGGGTTTCAGCAAAGATTGCTAGTGTGATTCTTCATAAAGATTTCCAAAGAGAATTGAAGATCAATTTTATGTAGTGAGAAGCCAATTTTCCAGTAGTGCGAGTTGCTCCAGCGGGGGTGCAAATTGCTCAGTGAGGAGAAATTCCGGAGCAAGGAAGTTTGCACCGGAGAATTGATTTGTGGGGAGAGAAATATTTTCCAGTGGAGGCCGTATTTGTTTTCCCAATCAGTGTGAGTTGCTAGGAGGGCCAAGTTTCTCAACTAGGGCCGCACGTGTGAGCCGAAATCACCTTTAGAGGGAGGCCGAATTGTTTTTGGTGGGTTGAATAGCTTCCAAGAGGTCTGAGGAATCTTGCAGAAGTGAAGAAATAATTTCGCTGGATCTTTGCCAGTGTTAGGCAAACAGTTATAATATTTTTTTCTTCAGGGTTTTTTTCAGTGTCCGAAAATATTGGTGTTCTATATTTGTATGTGTGTGCATATACTCCTAAGTTCCTGCATTTATTTTTCGTGGAGTAGTGTTTTATTAGTAATTTGCTGCAAGTTGGTTGCAGTTGACATAATTTGAAAAGATTGGAGAATATTAACCAGAAATTGCAATAGTTACTAAAATTTCACATCCTGATGTATAAGTATTAAGTTAGAAATTTTTATTTAGATGATGGTGAGGCATATATACATTACGTTAGGTTTGACTCTTTGTTCTATTGTTAGAATTATGTCTATTGTACAGATCCTTTTTCCCGAAAACCTGCTACAACTAGCAGAAACATTACCAATTAAAGACTGAACTGTGGATGGATTACTTTTATATTTGATAATAGTAGTAATAGTTGGCGGTGTTAATTTTACACGGTACATATATCATTCAAGCAAAGGGAACATCAACAGATCCAGAATTTTCTCTACAGGGGAACATGATCCTGATTTGGTTATGTTCCATAATGTCAAATCCAGCCCTGCTCTTATGCCACGTGCATAGGTGATTTTGTGGCTCATCGGTAATTCTAATGGGAAAAACTGTGGATAGGTTACCTTGTGGTTAATCAGTAATTCTTATAATGAAAACAAATTGATAAGCTGACAATTTAGAGGGCCGTTGCATCATTCCATCCTTCCAACCTCAATACCTACTTTAAGTTCACCAAACTAGAAGTAGTTATGGCAGATTAATGGGTACCCAGTTTTCCAAGGATCTGAATTATCATGAGATTTTGAAAAAAAAATAAAAAATTTTACCCTATTCTCATAACTACACCTTGTGTTTTGGATTAGCATAGTAACCACTTCTAGTTAAGTAAGGGGGTCTGTTACAAAATGGTAGCAGAGCTCCCAAGTTCAACACTTGAAACTAATGGGCTCTATCACAAAAAGGAAAGAAGCTGAGACACTTGAAGCTACTCAAGATACCTTGTCAATGAAGAGTCCAAACTGCTAAGATCTATGGCTAATGGACTCTCAAATGTCAAATAAGAGAAAACTACATATGCGCTTGTAGGACCTGCACTTAGGGCACAAAATCAACGACCTCAGGAACCACCCTGAATTCAATGAGCCCCCAAACATCTTGCAAAGACAGAATAGAGTGGAGGACTCTAAGTTTATTTGCTTGTCTTTTAAAATTTGTTGGCAAGGTTAGTTTGGAAAATTCAATGCAAAATCTAATGTCCTATCTTGTTAAGTGCCATATTTTGCAATTGTTAAAATGCCCACATGGATACTGTATAAAATATGCATGGTAAAAGATCTACATTCTTACTTTTATACTCAAATAATAAATATGGTGGTGATCACCATTAGATACGAAGTTGCCCATTTGGTTAGAGGGTATTGTTGATTTGGGGTAGCATCGGATGTGCTATAGCCATGAAAATTGGTGGAAAGGCTACATCACATGAGATCTCCAAGACCCAGAAATGGTTTGAACAGATTGTACCCGGTTTGAGAGATATTAAAATAATTAATATTTTTAATGGAATTCCTAAGTCTAAACTTAGGAAAAATAAAATATTAATGGGTATTAATATAAAACTAGGTTAGAAGGTTCCAAAAGTCATGGATCAAGCCAAATCTAATCTTAGCCATTGATTAGAGATTTAATCTCGGCCGTTGAAGGACCAACGAGAAAAGTATAAGAAGAGGCTTGAGGGTCAGTTGGAGAACACACCAAAGTGATCAGTGATTCATTTTGCTAGAGCGGAGTTGCTAAGCAAAAGTGAATCAGTGATCAGCAGCGAGGGGCAGTGGGTACTGGACAGAGAGGCAGAGACAGTGCCAAGAGACCAACGCAGAAGCAGAGAGCGAGAGGCAGCAGCTAATTCAGGCCACGCAGAGCCCAGCAGAGACAACGCAGAGACCAGAGTGACTATGTCATCCACGCAAACACTGCAGGAGTGACGCAGAGGGTCCCAGAGGCTACGCAGTGCCTCAGAGGGTTGACGCAGAGGGTCCTGGGGCTGACGCAATGCAACAGGGGGTTGACGCAGAGGCCAGAAGGGCCAACATTGAGCTTCAGAGTCATTGGAGAGTGTTTCGTGGGGCAGATTTTCTGAATACCTGTTTCCGAATAGAGAGGTATTGTTGCCGTGTATTTTTCTCTGTCGGGTGAGCTGGTTAGGCACCCATATTCAAGGAAACACTGCATAATAATATACCCTTAGAATAGCTGCACTGATTTTCCCGCATTGGGTTGTTCCGATGACATTTGTCCAAAAATAACAGTGTCACTTGTGTGTTTGTTTTCTTTCAGCTGATGATTTGTAGATGTTGAGACTGTATTGTGTTTATTTCATTATTTATATGTTTTAAATAATTTGTTTGAATTTAACAAGTAGAAGAAATAAACCAGCAAAATACAGATTAATTTTCTAACTGATAAACTTAGAAAATTCAACAAGTATAATATCTTCCATTATGGCAAAACTCTGTTGCTTATTGATATGCTGTCACTGCTGTCATTTAGTTTCTTCATTATCTAATTTAGTTTCTTCATTATCTAATGGGACCATTTTTATTGGGTAGTTTCTTACCTCAGAGTTAAAGGAATGTGTCTCATTGGCCCCGGATATTTACCTTTGTGGCCCCGGATGCTAATAGAAAAAGTAGACCAAAGAAACTTTTACGACTATTGTTCAATCTAGATTCTAAAATACCCAAACATATAGTTGCTCTATTTATCACTAATAAAAGCACACTTCAAAGGAGATCCCCAGAGCTATACATGTTGTGCACTCTTTACATATATATAATACAAACTTGTTGGGGAACATCTTTGACCAAGTCTCCTAGATGTGCAAAGGTAAAATACAAAAGTTAGTTGAGGAGATCATTTTTATGAAGTCATCTATACAAGACAAAATTCAAAGGGTAAAGCACAGATATGATACATATTTGGACGAGGTCCATTTGACCGAGTTTCATAGTTCTTCCTCCTGGAGGAATGGCGGTGGAGGAATGGCTGTGTCTTGATGTGTGACTGAACCTGATTCCTTCAAATATCGAGGCTCATGCAGCTTGACCTAATTGACATTCACCAAATCATCATGGATACCAAACTGACGTAGTAGATCCTTTTGAAGGAATTTAGACAAGCCTGTCACGTGGTGGTATATTGCTCATACTGGATTGACTTGAGTTTGTGATTTAGCTGATTTTTTTTAACTTGTTTTTTTTGTTGTTGTGAAAATGATGCTAAACTTTGACACCAACTTAAAAATGAGGAGGTATTGGATGTCCGTCATGTAATGCCATGTACTTCGCTTGTGTTTATTGATGTCATAGACTTTATTGTAAATTTTGGCCAAGTTCTGAATAAAGGAAGAAACCTTATCTTGCTTCTTCTGTTTGTGGGATTTGAGGGTAACATGTAATTAAGTAGTAGAAACTATGGCTGAAATTGCAATATAAATTAGGGTTTATTAGATTACAGATTTTTAAATAATTTCCTTAAATGCAGGACATCCAACCCTAGAATGGCATTGAACATAGAAGGATTATGTGCTAATTGAGATCACCTGCAGGTTGTGGGATGCATTCTCTTATGAATGCGAAAATTCAAGAATTGATGCATACTGATTTGACGTGGTATCCTAACTGACTATGAGATTGCAGGTACTAGGGCTGCTGGCCTTAATAAGAGGGCCAAACCTTCCTAAAGTGCTTTGATAGCTGATTTAAAATGGTAATGATATTTCTACGACTTGAACTTGCCGTGATTGCTCTCCCCATCCTGACTCAAAAAATCTTCAAATTGGTTTTTAGGTAGTTCTGGGACTATCATTGATACATACATTGGAGCTCGTCATTGATACATACACTTTGTATCTTCTATCGATAGGTCAGCACATGGCATAACTCGCAAACAACTATAAGATGTTGGCTTCACTTTTCTTGTACGAATCTGCTGAAACAATTTACAGTTATTTAGAGCTTTGATAAAGATTTTGTATGAGAGATTTATCTGAGTATTACATCCTGGAAATGATTTTATATAGCCATCATTAGTTCACTATAATACACTTGACATTGCTGGTTGAAGAGGTTGTCCTTTTATCTCTGGAAAAACTTCCATATTTTGGCTAATATACCAGCAATCGTATACAATTTTCTGATTTGGTTACTTAGGCAGCTTAGGCTGTGACATTATGAGAGTCACAAAGTTCCGAAGCATATCCAAACTTACACCGGGCTGCATTACAACCGTTTGTTGAAGACACATTTATGGAGTTTTTCAGACCTACATAACAGCTCGTTTCCATTTGTTTATATGCTGATTTTTAAGCTCACAATCGTGAGCCTAAAATTCTGTTTATCATTCCTGGAAATTCACACAAAATTGTGCCTCAATGAGCCCTGTTTGTTCACATAAAATTGTAATTTGAAATAGCTCTGAGGTTCACCAGTCGAACCTACAAGTAGTACATTCATGAGAATGGTATCATACGGTTTAAGAGTTGAAGCAAAATAAACTTTAGTAACCATATTGTGTTAAGCAATTTCCAGCTCCACTAATATAGAGTATAATTTTCGTGGCTTGTGTCTCTTCGGCCTCCTTCGCTGTTTTAATTAACGGTTCTCCCTCTTCCTTTTTTTCCTTGTTCCCGTGGCCTTCGCCAGGGATGTCCTCTGTCCTTCCTTCTCTTCCTTTTAGTTATAGAAAGGCTCAGCAGACTCATTTCCAAAGAAAGGAGGGATCGATATCCGGCGTCAAAATTTCTGTCAACATGATCATCTCTCACTTGTTTTTTGTTGATGACGTGCTAATTTTTGGTGATGGTTCTCTTAATGAATGGATAGCCTACAAAAGGATCACCTCTGTCTTCTGTAAGAGGAATGGAGATCAACCTGGAAAAGTCTTGCTTTCTGTTCCATAGAATTGATGATCAGATTATGACAAGTGTTCTAAACATATGGCCCTGCAAGATGGAGAATCTGGAAAGTGGAATTAAGTATCTTGGATTTTGGGTCAAACCAAATAATTACCGGAAAGAGGACTGGCTCTGGCTTGTGAAGAAGATACAGAAAAAAATCAGTTGTTGGTGTTTTAGATGGCTATCACTTGGAGGGCGGTTGGCTTTAGTAAAATCGGTGCTAGAAAGCATCCCTGTATTTTGGATGAGCTTGATTAAAATTCCCTCCTTTGTGATCAACATCATCAGGCAAAGAATGTTCCAGTTCCTGTGGTCCGATAAGGCAGAAAAGGATAAGATTCACCTTGCTACTTGGGAGTCCATTTCGAAGCCCAAAGAAGCGGGTGGTTGGGGGTTCAAAAATCTTTTCTGGGTCGGGAAAGCCTTAACTGCCAAAAACCTTTGGGGTGTCATTGAAGGCAATAGTCTCTGGAGCTTAGTGATCAGAGACAAGTACCTAAAAAATCGAGCTATGCGTGATTGGATTCGAAGAGTGGCTTGAGCTGCCCCTTTCGCCTCTTCTGCGTCTATAGTTTGGAAAAGCCTCATGAGCTCCTTCCACTGGATCTTCAAAGGTATCTTGTGGAAAATTGGCAATGGTTGTCAGGTCCGTCTTGGGAAAGACCCCTTTGTTCGAGGAAGCCAATCATGTTTCCTGTCTGAAGCCTTGATCTCTCACCTCAACTCAAACGACATCTTTCTATTGGCGCAGGCTTTTAGTTCTTTCCAGTGACCTCGGGCACTGGTTCACTTCCTCAAAATTATGGCTACAAGGGGACTTAGCCATTGAATGGGATCCTTATGTTCTCAATATGCATCTTAACGGTATCAGTCTATCAAATCATAATGATAGTCTTGTATGGGCTTGGGGCAATTCTTCAGAAAGCATCACAACCAAGTCAGTTTACACAACTATTGCTTCTTCCCATTGTCAAGCTTGTGCTAGCTGGTGGTATTCTTTAATCTAGAAATGGAATCTCCACTCGAAATTAAAAAAGTTTTTATGGCTTGTTCTGAAAAATGAAAAACAAAATTCTAACTTGGGACAATTTGCAGAAAAGAGGCTTTCAGGCCCCAATCTCTGTGTTTTTTGCAAAAGGGACGAGGAAAGTATAAACCACCTTTTCCTAAAATGTGAGGTGGCGGTGGGCTTATGGACCTCTGTGCTTGATAGCCTGGAAATCAAGTGGACTGGCCAGTTTAACTCTTTCTCTGACTGTCCTTGTTTTTGGTACACAAATATGAGAAGTGCGCACTCCATTCCTGTATTCACTGCCTGTAAAATTTGGGGTATGCGTACAAGCTGCTTTTTGAGAATTCTGAGCCAGATATTCAACTGTCCTCCTCAAAGGTCAGAGCGTTTTAGAAAGAGTTTCCTCCCAAGACCACTGATCAACGCAAAAGGAAGCCAATATGACCTAATTACTCTTCAGTACCCTGTCGCCTTCTTTGATGGTGCAGCGCAACAGGGCTGCTGTGCAAGAGGGCTTATCATTTTAATTGATAGGAATCACTTCATCAATGCCAAAATGAATTTCGAGCGGGGCTGTAATACAAAAGCTGAGCTCATGGCTGCCTAGGCAGCTATGACAATAGCAAAATCTATGGGTATTTCCAGCATAATTATTGAAGGGGCTCAAAAATAATTATAGATTCGTTGTATGGGAAATCTAACCTCCAAGTTCTAAATCTCTCTCATTGGTAAACCAAAATTGTAGAACTCTGCAGCAGTTTCCATTCTGTTTCCTTCTTCCGCGTCTATAGGGAATTCAATTTGTAGGCTGACTATCTTTCCAAAAATGGGCTTCAAATGCAGCCAGGCACCGTCTCCCTGGACGAAAGTTGTTCTGGGGAATCCATCCATGCTGGGACCTTTCAACTGTTTTGACCTGCTCAGTTTTCTATGTTGCAGCTAAATCTGTCTCGGTCTTTTTGGTTATCTCAATCCTGGAGTTCGCGTGTTTTGTGGTCTCGGAATCTCATTGCTCTGTTCGATCTGAATAAGTGATCTTGGTCTAATTTTTTAGTGCCTTACAGGGGTTTTTTTGTTCCGATGTTTCACTCTGTTGTAATGGTTCTGTTTAGTCTCAAAGTCCCTTAATGATTTGAAAGTCCAAGTTGTCTTCTTAGTCCTCTTGTTTTCAGATCCTTCTGTTGATCTGCGCCTGTGTAAATATCCTTGATTTTGCTAATGAATAGCAGGATACTGCTTTAATATATATAATTTTCACATACAAACATGAAAGTAGGCAATTAATAGTTCATTTGGTTTTGGGCATCCACAAGCCATATGAGAACAATCCTATATAGGGAATCCCCATAGAGGTGGGTCTTTGGTTGTCCGGAAGAGTGAAGAGATGAACCTAGGTGACACCGTGACAGTTGTTGGTCTTAAGTACCACAGATTTGTCATTGAGTGCACAAAAAAAAGTGAAAATTATGTGGTCATATTAAGCATGATCACTTTGTACCTTTACTTCTTATGGCTTTACAAACTTATTGTTTTGCTTTCCGGTAGATAGTGTATACTATGCAATGATAATACATTTTGTTACGTGCTTTTTTACTGTTTTATAAAATATATGTTGAAAACATCTTACACCATTCATTTAGTGTTAGTCTTCATAAAATCTCTAGGCTATTTGAAGGTTTCAGTAATCTCTGAACAACTAATTTATGTCATATTAGTTGCAATGTTTACCGCCATTGATGAAATCAGTTGTCTATGGACAACAATATAATCTATATTCTATGTTAAACCCCATTTTCATAACTCTATAATGGAAATTGGGTTAACTTGGTGACTATTCGCCTTATCGGGTGAATAAGCATGTTTTGTTTTACTGTATATAGTCATAGAACAACGAAGATGGTGTTCCCTCCAAGGGGGAGGGGTTGTGATGACCCCAATCATTTTGCTTTTGTGTAGTTATTGTAACTATTGTCCTGGTCACTATGTGCTTGTGTAAATGTTGTAAATATGGCTCGAGTTATTTTGTATTCATATGAATACTGTAAATACTTTTCCTTGTTATTTTGTAATTATGTAAATATTATTAATATTTTGGAAGTAATCAATATGCTCTTCTTGGTCATGTTGCAACTATGGAAATATACATGCACAGTGTGGTAGACCTCGTGTAAATGTTGCAAAAATATATATATATATATTTATATGAATGTAGGCACATGGGCAGGGCAAAGGGAAAATTGATTCCATGGCTGAGAATATTTTTGCTGCATAGTTTTAGAACAAGCCTTGGAGGCTGATAGATGGCAGGAAAGGGGGAAAAGGCCAAATGGCATGAGGTTGATTGGCCTGCAAGAATGGGTTGGTAGACATAAAAACCAAGGTCTAGTGACGACAGGTCCATTCACCACAAAAAAAATCTGGAAACAAAGGATAGGTGGGACACTTTAGATTGGTCCAGAGGTTCTGGGCCACACTGGACACTAACTACTTACAAGCAGGATTCAAATAGGAGAAATGAGGGGAAAATTGAGCTGGAAAGGAAGTGTGGAAGGGGATCAAACATGGAAGTGTGGAAGGTGTTCAAAGAGGAGGAAAAGTGTGTTATAGATTGGGAGATAGAGATGTGAAATTTGTGGGTGTTGGAGTCTGCGGGGAAGTAACTTTGAACCTTAATACGTACCTTGCACATTTGAGAAGGCAAGGCACGCATGCATAGCTTCCATGGAAGATTGTTTTTGAGGACATCACACATCACTGAAGGCCAACACAAACTTATATAGCTACAGGAGACTCCCTTAGAGTGCAAACTATTCAAGAAACTGAGTACCGGTGTAGAGGTGAACGTTGTCCTCAAGGACACTTGTCAGGTTGGTGGAAAATCAATCGTTGATTCAAGAGATTAGTATCCAGTTTTGTGATTGCTAGTAAAGGTTTAACTGGAGATGTAAGGCCATTGAGGTCAGCCATTTTTTTTTTTTTGCTAACTTGTTGTGATTAGTTCTAGTATAAGAGCAATTGTACTAGCTTTAATTGTTGGTATATACAATTTTGCAATAGGCTTTGGACCTTTCTTTTAAGTAGGGCCACTGTGGCAACAAATTGGGGTGGAGGTTAAACCTCTGGAGCCCCTTGTATTAATTGAGGGTGGAAGTTCTTACTTCTAGAGTCCCCCATAGGCTAGTGGGTGGAGGTTGCATATCTTTGGAGCCCTGGACTAACCTTAATTGAGGGTGGAAGTTATTACTTTTGGAGTCCCCCATAGGCTGGTGGGTGGAGGTTGCATATCTATGGAGCCTTGGAATAGCCTTAATTGAGGGTGGAATTTCTTACTTTTGGAGTCCCCATTAGGCTAGTGGGTGGAGGTTACATATCTCTAGAGCCCAAGACTAGCCTTAATTGAGGGTGGAAGTTCTTACTTCTGGAGTCCCCCGTAGGTTGGTGGGTGGAATTTGCATACCTCTGGAGCCCTGGACTATCCTTTCTTGTTGGTATATCAAATTTATAGTAGACTTTGGACTGCCTTCACCGGGTGGAGCTACCATGGTAGCAACTTCATGGTGGAGGAAATACCTCTGGAGTCCCTAGTGTGGATTGAGGGTGGGGTTTATATCTTTGGATTCCCTTAGTTGTTGGCGAGTGGAGGTTGCATATCTTTGGAGCCTTAGACTAGCTTGTGTTCGAGTATTCTGTGCTTGAAGGGTGGAGGTAGGTTAAGCCTCTAGAATCCCTAGTACATCTGGCAACTTGGTTCTTGAACAATATTCTCAAGCCCTAGAATCAAGCTTGGGGATGGTAGTTGCATGAGAAGTTGAGTTGCAACAAGTCTATGGTTGGGAGGTGAGTATTGTCCCAATCTCAATCGCTCGAGTGCATTTAGAGAAAGAAAATCATGTGTAAAGTAAGTCCTTGCTAAATCTAATCACACTTAATCAATATGGGTAATGATTTGGTCATGTTTTGTATGTCATGAATGCCCATGCATAAATAAATCGGGGATGCTTAAATTTTAGGTGCATATGAGGTATTATGCCTGGTTATTCATGCCTACAAAACATGGTTATTATAATATGATGTTTGTATAGCATGGTGTATAAGTTCTTAATATCGCTTATGGGGTTTATATTACGCATTATACATATAGTATTGTGTATGTATAGAACATATGAAATGTTCATCATGTACTGTGTGTGGTTTTATGTCGTGCATTCTTGCATAGAGTGTATGTGGGAGCACTGCCTTAAACTAAGCTTGACCCTACCCTGTAGGAGGAATACAGTCCAAACCTAATGGATTACAACTTACAACACTCGACAAGGTATAGTTTAGTTATTTTATTATCCTACAAACAAAAAATATGTATATAGTCTATCACAGGGAAATCACATATGGGACAAATTCAATATTTAACAGTTAACTATAACTCTCTTGTACGCACTCAGTACTCCATGATCAGGTGAAACCATAACACTGTTAGGAGAGGAAAAATCTCTTAATACTATGCTCTATAGCTCACATCTCCTTCCAATAAGCATTTTACTTGTTGAACCTACAATGCTCAGGATAGTACACTATCTCATTGGTTTATTGTGATGGAATAGTTGCCTCAATAGAGTAATACTGCTCTTAACTATGGCCCTCAGTGTGCTTAGATAACACTACCATGATATATGAAATTTTATACTAAAACTTTGGCAGGAATAGGGCTTAGAGTGAGTTACTAAGGGTTATAACGGTAAAGATATGACATAAATACATGCACAAATATGGAAAATTAAGCCCAATTGACTAATATATATATATATATATATATATATATATATATATATAGAGAGAGAGAGAGAGAGAGAGAGAGAGAGAGAGAGAGAGAGAGAGATAAGTTTACTGGGCACATGGACCTTGAGTTTGATTAATCCCTGTGCTAGGTATAGTTGTTGCACTAAGTGTGTTTGCCTTAATCAGTGGCGTTAATCATAGCACAAAATTTATTTAACTAAATATACGTTGGTGTGTTATCTCACATGTTATGTTTACACCGTTAAAAAGAGTGGGTTTGTTGAAGAAGCATTAATAATTTTTTTCCAAATGTGGTGAAGAACATATGTTTAATTTGGGAGCTCTTAAGGCCATTCTTGAAGTGATATTCATCATGGGCTTGCAGCAATGTCGCAGGGTTCACCGAATTTGAACCTTAAGGTTCGAAAATCGATGAAACCCAAAAAAAATCAAATTCGTTTAGGTTCGTCAAACCTAAAATCCAAACCCAAAGGTCAAACTTGATCGAATTTGAACCTAATTGAATTCAAACCTCATGTCGAACCTAATCGAATTCGAACATCAAGTTGAACCTAAAGCCGAAATTGATAAAAAATGAGGTTTTCAGTTGTGGATTATAACTACTTGCATTATTGACTTCCTTTTCTTAATTTTGAAATTTGAAGATGGTATCCATGATTTTGCAATATAGTTGTATTGTAATTTGTATGTTTAAATTTTGAAGAATGAAATTATTCCATTTCTTTTTAAATTTGCAAACTACTATGGTGTATGGGTATACTTAACTAATGTCATTGATAATTATATGTTATTATGATTAAGTTGTTCATATATGTTTACTAATCAGAATTATTACTCATGTGTTTATTAATTGATTTGATTATATATATATATATATATATATATATATATAGTTGTCGTTGCGACAAACACTCTCCAAAATTTTTCTCACACTTGAATTTTGGAGCCTCCTTGTAATCTTATGTTCTGTCGTTTCAAGTTGTTCACAATTACTTCATAATCAATTGATGTTTTTCTAAAGACTCTAAGAGTTGAAACCACTTTCTTTCACATGCTTAGATTTTCATGCATTCATAAGCACACCTCGTTCTAGCAAGCTTAGCAGTAACTGTGTTGTAGCAGCTACAACCACCCTCCAAAATTTTGCCCTAGCTTGTTTTGGAGCCTCCCTACCAACCTTACACAACACTTTGTTTTTCTTCATCAAGTACTCAAGCTTCAGTGTTTTCCTCACACAAAGGCAACATGTCAATCACAGTGGATCCATTACCCTCATAGGTTGCTTACCCAGACTTGGTCCAGCTACAAGCTGAGCAGCTGCCCCTTGAAAATTGTGCATTTCTGGAGGGAAACCAGACTTCCCTCCAGGAATTGCGCAATCCTCTCTGACAGGTTATTGGGCTCCAGGATTGCGCAATCCTGCCAGCTAACCTTCCTAGCAAGATTTGCGCAAATTTCCCAGCAGTAGGTTGTTCAGCCCAGGATTTGCGCAAATCTGGGTAGCAGTCATCTGCTCTACCCAGAAATTGCGCAAACCTCCCAGGCATGCAGCCTAGCTCCCAGTCAGAATGCACATTTTTCTCAAGCAGTTGAGCACTTGCATGCATGGACAGTCCGGTTGACCAGTTCCACCTGGGACCGAGGAAACTTGACTTGCATGCATGCATGACTTTATCTTCCCATGATTCAGGGAGCTATTTTTAGGAGCCGGGAGTTACATGCAAAGTTGTTTTAGAAGTTTCCCTTCGAGTGTCACTTTTTCCTAGATTTGTGGCATGCGCGTTATGAGACCAAACTTATTTATTTGACTCATCAGAGCTCATTCATTCACATCGATCTTGGAGCTCTGACATCCCACAGCACATCTAGGACTCTTCGACACATCTGGCTCAGTTATTCACGGGTAAGTGGCCTCAACCTGTCTTTTTCAACATTTTTTTTGCTTTTTGTGTATTCGCTTGTGTGAGTGTTGTTTGCTTGATTTCTTTCAATGCTTGTTGTCGTTTACATATATTCTAGCTTGTCCTAGCTCTGTTTTAGTTTTCATTTCTATCTCACTGTTGTCGCATGCGTGAAACTGTTTTGCATGGACGTTTGCCCAACCGATGAACTACCTCACCCACATGCATGTTGATCTATCTGCTGATTCTTTCATTCATGTTTTGCATGCACTGTTAATCACTTCTGCTATCACTTAGTGTCGCCATGCATTTCATTGTCTTACTTGCTTTCAGTTGCTCGTCGGCGAGTCAGGCCAACCTTGGCCTGGGCTCTACCTTCACCAAGGTTGCATTGCGCAATCTAGGGAAGGAAGGCTCACCTTCCTCTCCATATTTGTGCATTCTTGACCAGCATTGGTCTCCAGGACTGTTTTGCGCATTTTTGGAGGACAATGGCTGTTTGGCCCAAAAATTTGTGCATATTTGTCCCTGTGCCAACAGTCCTTCCCAACTGGAATTGCGCATTGCGTAATCCCAACAGCCAGCTACCTGACTGGATTGCGAATTTCAAAGATCCAATAGTCAATCCAGCCTCCCAGATAGCCTAGACTGCCTTTTGCATAGTTCTAGTAGCCAGTCACCTAGCCTCCCAATGAAATTTGCGCAATCTCGCTCATCAGTTCCCCAGGTATGTGTTGTGTCCTTCCTCGGATTTGCTTTGTTTTCACTGACATATTTCTCTCCATGCATGCTTCTTGTTTCCATATCTTTTAGGTGTTCATCTGTCTCAATGGCTTCCAAGAGGACAGGATCTCAGGACACTAATGGTATTGCAACTGGAGTAGCAGTTGAGCAGGTGTCCTCTAATCTGCCAATCTACGAAGATACGAAGTTGTATCTAGACAAGGACATCAAACTGAAGTGGCAAGAGGTGAATGAAACATTCACAGGTACTTTTGGGGAAGACCTTGAAGACCGTTAGGTGTACGTGAACATTCATAAGTCTGGCTTGTATCGGATTGCATGCAGATACCCTGCATTCCCATGCGCAGACATGATTCACTAGATCGTTTCTCACACTGACCCTGAGACGATGACCTTGAGCAGTGTCAAGGGGATGAAGATTGCAACCTTCTGGGCATGAGATTACGATGAGATGTATCAGATGACCGAATCCATGACTGTCATGACTCCTCCATTCAGCTTGCCCAACAGTAGAACTCACTCCAGAGACATTCTAAAGGATTAGGTAAAGGAGCCAGCTCGCTTCAGGATGACACCCAACCAGATCTACAAGACAAAAATATTGAGGAAGGTATACCAATACTTGGTTATATTCGCATGTCGACTGAGTGGCCAAGCAAGCATTGAGACCTTCACTCAGAGTTGGGTGATCGCGTTGGACCAACTGGCTAGAGAAGGAAGACCATGAAACTGGTCCGACATACTGGCTCATGCGCTGAAGGAGCAAGTCACGAAGGCTTGACAGTCACCCGATGGTATGCATGTAGAGATTTATATGTCCGCTTACATTATACATGCAGTATGTGCCCAACATGAGTTCCCGGGCTTAGAGTGGGCATGGTCATCGGCGGAGACTGTTGTGAACATGTATTTCAAGCTGTTGTCTGAATGCAGCTTCAAAGGAGTGATAATGCGGTTGTCCGATCATTTTGTCACCCCAGTATACAGGTTGATAATCGAACAAGATCCACCTTGCATGTCAGAGGAAGCGATGAAGGCGTTGATAGGCATTGCAGATTGGTATGCCTCACTATCTAGCACGTTCATCCGAGTGTTCAGTGCAAAGAAGTCTCTGTATGTTCTGCTTGGATGTGCTTGTCATGCAGGAAGTAGCATTCCACATTTTGGCAGGATTAACAGCTAGACTGCAGTGGAAGAAGAAGGCACCTTGGCCTACTCTTCTGTTGCGGATTGGGTTATATGAGATCCAGAGTATCAAGCAAGTGGATGTCAAAGCAGAGTAGATGAGGAAGTATCCTTTCGACCTCCGAAGCTTCAACCCGTATGACCCACATTGCATTGTGAAGGATCACTGCGCGAGAGTTCAGTTCAACTGGATCCATGGGGCATGTCATTGGGTCAAGGAGGACTCATGGAGATACTATTACAATTCCTCCAGACCCAATGAACAGGTTAGCTTCACCGTAGAGTGGTTATCAAAGAAACATCAATGAGAGCACCAATAGTAGCAAAAGTAGCAGAGGCAGCAGAGCCAAGCATACCTGTGCACGACAAAGGGAAGAGGAAGATTGTCGACCGCATGGAGGAAGAGCAAAGCTGCAAGTTTTGAGCAGATCCACTTGTAGAACAAGCAGTTATGGCTATTTAGGCAAAGAGGCAGTAGCATGAAAAGCAAATCGTGCAAAGGCATAGGGATAAGAAGAGAATGGAAGAAGTAGAGAAGGAGTTGCATGAGCTGAGGGAGCAACTCTGGAAAGAACAAGAGCTACACCAACAAGAGCAGGAAGCACAACAACAATAGATTCAGCAGGGGGCACATAATGTGCAGATAGACGAAGTAGCGCCCGTACAAGTAGTTGATTCATCTGAACAACTGGCATTAGACGAATAGGGTGAACCATCACAAGGGCAAGACTTCGATCATGAGATAGAATAGGCACTTGAACAATTGGATGCAGACATGGAGCAACAGGAGTTGAAACAAGATATTGACCTCATGCCTCACCACAAAGAGGTTGACATGCTCGCTTCATTGCATCCCGATGATGAGCAAGTCTCGAATGACCAAGGAGGCACTGAGATCCTTGGTGGTCAACCGGAAGCAGAGATGCACAACATCTCCTTTGACGAATCTCATCACAGAGTTGTGCAGTCTCAAAGAGTACCGACTTCGGAGGACCAAACATCCCCTGTGCAATTTGAAGAGAAAGTGATCATGACTGATGTGCACAAGCATCTAGTTGCTTTGGCCGATGCAACTAGAGTGTATGCCAAAGCCACTAGCTCAAGTGTTCATTTTCTCATAGCTGAGAATGAGCGAATGGCGAAGGAACTACAGGTGGCCAAGAAGGGAGGAGACTTGGTGACAATGTCCGCCCGAGCTGAACTGAAGAAGGCAATACTAGATGAAGTATTGTCCTTGGACACAATTATGCGAGCATTGTACTCCAAGTTTGGTACCATGCATCAAGCAGTCGTTCATCTCCACGGATGGCAGCAGCGATGTGCAAGAAGAGCACGCATCTTGAAGAACATACATACTGTTGTTGATAACATGCAAGCATGGACGATGAAGTACAAGGGAGCCCCACTTCACTTGCCAAAGATGATGAAGGCCAATGCGGTCGAGTTGTAAGCATGTATCTGGAGTCAAATCCAGAACTATGAAGACCTACCGCAACTCATCACTAGCATACAGGCTTCCCATGCACGAGTATTCAAAAGCATGGAGGTTATAGTGCACACTCATGCGATCCCATCACTTGGGACTCTCACCTAGGCGAAGACCAAGAAGCAGGTCCGACAGGAGCTTGACTCATACTTCGACGAGTTGATGCACACCGCCACCAGCCCAGACTTGCCTATCAATGCAGACATCATGCGCAAGTACGTTGCTGGTCCGGCCACACTGAAGACAATGATGTGCATGCTCACAGACAAGTTGGATAGAGGAGCCCGAGTAGTGTACCCAGATGCTATGGAGGCAAGGTTCAGGTTTTAGATGGATGTCACAGCAAAACACACGGACACTCTCAAGGACTACCAATCTTGGCATCAATATGTCACTGTTGATTAGCATGAGGATGTCGAGCAGTTGGACTTCTATGGTTGTCTAAGTCCGAATGATGTTTAGTTTGGCTTGTCCAAGCCATTGTTCACATGGGTACATGTGTATTGTAATGTTGAGTCATGTCAAATGTACGTAAAGTGTCAAGAGTTGATGTAACAGTCATAGAGTAGGTGAAGAGTCATGAGAGTAGTTGAATGGTCACCAAGGGGAATGTCAAGGGTCACCCCACCCTTTGATATAAATAGTCCCTCATAACTCATTGTATAGTCTTTTGGTCAGCCAAGCTTCTACTAAGACTATCTTGAAGAAGGCTTGGACAATATTGTAACGCGCCTTGGCTTCTCCATTGCATGGAGCTAGTACATCTCTTTGGAGGAGCAGGCAAATGTGGTTGTAACGTTCCATTGTTGGGGCTAGCAGGTTTACATGGATGTATTGTATGATTGTGACTTACACTTCTTTATATAATAAGAGCCAGCACATTTTCATGCATATGTTGTTATTGTAGTTGGACTGCTCCGGTTGCTTTAATGATATATGTTGTTTAACTTACGTACTTGTGTATGAAATGATTCACATGCAATTATATGAATCTTGTTGTTAATGTGTTGCATATGTTGTTAATGTTGTCGTCATTTGTGTCGACTGCTCTGTCAGACATCAGATATACCTTTCACTTGAACCTTGCCATAACAACCGTCGCACTCGTCTCGGACTAATCTGTGAGTGTTGTATGGGTTATCTTACTTTGTATGTTGTGACTACTGCATCCAAGTGGACTGCTCCGCCGGAAGCTGTGTATGTCCTTTGTGTTGTGTGTTCCTAGCTGAGTTGGGACTGATCCCTTTCAACCTGGATCTCACCTTCACCTCCTTCCCCCTTCGAAGTTTTGGAGCCTCTCATACACCTTCCTTGACTCACTCCATCAGTCACACCCTTGCTGCTGACAGAGTTATTCTACTTGCCTCTGTGTGACATCGCGGTCAAGGCATTACCTTACGACCCACTGCTGGGACTCCTACACCAAATAGTCTGAGGTCTAATTGGGACTTCTTACTGGGGAGATCCCCTTGACATGTTGGCAGGTCCAGCACCGTCAACATTTCTGGTGCTAGAAGGAGGGCTTGATGACAAACGATGTCCTATCATCCAGTTTTGAACCTTTGCATATCTTTCATGGAGTCTTGCATTCTTCTTCCCCTAAGGTGTTTTTCAAATCGCGAAGATGTCTCCATCTCGGGGAAGCTTTTCAATCTCTTGTCCACTCACACATATGATGATGAAGGCGAAGTGCCCTGGCTTGAGAACTTATATAAATTTATTTCCATGATTCATGAGGAAGATGATTTTTCTGACAAACATGTGGGTTTTCTGCTTGCATACACACTTCGTGAATCTCCATTTCGTTGGGTGCTCAACCTACCGACTAACACCGTGCACTCATTTTAGCACTTTTGTGATCTTATTGGAGACGTGTTCTATCATTTTGATCTAGGCCATCTTGACTAGAAACTATTATAATAATGGAGGGCTCTGCATGAATCCGTTATTGATTTTTGGCAGCGCTTCCATGACTTGCAGTTTCAAGCTCTGAGGAGCCAAATGAAGTTTGCTTATCTTTGGGACCAGTTTGAGTATTGCCTTAAGAAATCTGCCCATCCCGAGACAAAGCTTGATATCAAGCCTTGCTCAACATTCTTCATTGATGGAATTGTGCAATCTCTTGTGGGAATAGGCACTGTCTCAACTGATTGTCCGCCTCCCTCTCATTCAACAGCTCCACCACTACTCAGTGATGTTGAGGATCATGCTCACACACATGTTCATCCTTCACACTCTCCCAACATCACTCCACTCAATTTTCATGCAGATGTGGTTGTGAGTCCTTTGAGTTCTCATATGCATTATTTTCTTTGACCTCGGTCTTCGCATTCAGGTGTTCCTCCGGATGATTCTATCTTATGTTCGTCCATTCCAGACTCTTCACTTGCTCTGAACGAGGAATAACCCACTGACGGAGTTGGTGTTTCACAACCAACATGCGCTGTCATCTATGAAGAGTATGAGTGGGAGCTTGAACATCAATACTCAGCAAAGGATGACTCCCTTTCGTCTGAGCCCCCTCCGTTCTTTCTTAACCTCTTCGGTGAACCTGCCATCCATGATTTTGCATGTGTATCTTCATCCACGGATGCACCCACTTTTGATCACTCGTGGGACTCGCTAGATGTTATTCCATCATTCAACAACGGAGAGGATAAGTTATTCATTGAAGATCCACTTGATCCTTCATCTATCTTTTCCAGAAACACAGAGGATGAGTTTGTTCACTTTTCATCTACCCCTCTATTTGATTCATCTAATCATGAGGATGCCAAAGAATTCATTTATTTTTCTGGTCGTGGCAATCGTGATCCCCTTGGTTCCAATTTTTATCATGATCATGAATCTATCGCAATTGATATTTCGAAGCCACCAGTGTATGATGATCTACCTAATGATGAAGTTGAGACACCCAAGACTGTCGAGGCACTTCAACCCGAGCTAATGGTTATGTCAGGCCCTTGCTCTCTTGGGGTTAGTCTCACTTCCGATCATGAAACTGTTCAATCACCCAAGGCTCCTCATCACTCATCTGTATGCATTGAAGATCCATCTCACTCACAGATCACACTTCCTCCACTCGAACTGCATGATCCCATTGCTCATGCTTTGGAGGAGTCTTACATTGCAAGCACTTGTTCGTGACGTAAGTTATCTTTGTTTCTTTCGTTTGCTTGCATGTCACAATCAAGAGTGTGCTTATGCTTCAAAGTTGCACGTAGTGTCACACAACACCATGAGAAGTCCATGGACTGTCTGTCATGCACTTGCACTCACTTATGTCATGTGGGCACTTTGAAACACAAAGTGTGGTTGTCTTCATTGTTATATCTTTCTTGCTTGCTAGTTCACACCACTGGGTTGCTCGCAGACCAAGCCTTCACCAACATGGGTCTACCAATGCGTCGGTGGCTGCATTGGAAGTATCACTTCACGTGATCAAGCCCATGCACCGTTAGTGTAGGAGTAGGAGTAGTGTTTGCTTTCAGTTGTTTGCTTGCATGCTTGTTTGCTTATATGCTTTGTTTGCATGTTTGTTTGCTTGCTTGTTTACTTACCTTCTTTTCTTTCACTTTAGCTTCTGCTTTTGCTTTGCTTTGATGTTTGTTGGTTTGTTTGTTTCGTTCGTAGGTTAGCCTTGCATGAAACCATGTATGACTCTTGAATCGAGCTGGGTAAAGTACAAGAGGACTTGTACAGCTATAACTACTTGGTTATCTGTCATCTTGCCTCTGTATGATAAACTTGTCACTCTTAGTCCATGATATGTCGAAGGAAAATACGTATTGTTCGAAGTGAACCTTGGTGTAAACACAACGCTTGTGTGCTAACTAGTGTCACCTTCTCTAGTCGATTGTTTTTGGGTTAACCCTTGTTAGCTCAGTCAAGTAGAGTAAGGTGAGGGGGAAAACCTTAACAGGCACGTCAGAGGTACAATAAACTACTTATCTACTGGAAAAACCTCCTCTGCTCTCAATAACTCGGGATCCCTCTTCCACCTCTGAAATGAATAAGTGCTATGCACAGTAAAAATGAAAAATGAAAAGTCAAAAAATTAAAAATGAAAAATAAATAAGACGAAAGAAGAGAAAGGCTTTTTTCACTGGGAGGTGATGCAAGTAACTCCGTCGGAGTACTGACCAGGCTCGTTGGTAGCAAAACCATGCTTGTGTTCCTATGTGACTCCATCGGGGTACTGTCCAGGTTTGCTGGCAGTGGAGCAACACCAAAGATGAAACTAAGACTCTGACGACTATACTTCTTGTGCACCTATATACCCCTCAACCCCAATCGAAACAATTGTGTTGTCTTGGCTTGGAATGTGTGTCAATCGAGCAAGGGCTTGGCAGATGTTACATCTTACAATCAAGTTAGTGTGAAACCAAGATGAGCTGAGAACTGAACAATACTTCCAGAGCTGTTAGACTTGCTTTTCAAGAACAAGGTCTATGCAGAGAGTTAGATTTCTACCAGTATGTCACCAAGTGTTGTAGTGGCTACAACCACCTTCCAAAATTTTTCCGTAGCCTGTTTTGGAGCCTCCCTACCAACCTTACACAACACTTTGTCTTGCTTCGTCAAGTACTCAAGCTTCAATGTTTTTCTCACACAAAGGCATCCTGTCAATCACAGTTGATCCATTCCCCTCGCCGACTGCTTACCCGGACTTCATCCAGCTGCAGGCCGAGCATCTTCCCCTTGAAAATTGCGCATTTTTGGAGGGAAACCAACCTTCCCTCCAGGAATTGAGCAATCCTCTCTAATAGCCTGCTATGCTCCAGGATTGTGCAATCCTTCCAATCAACCCTCCTAGCAGGATTTGTGCAAATTTTCCTAGCAGCAGGCTCTTGAGCCCAGGGTTTGCACAAATCTGGGCAACAGTTAGTTGCTCTTCCCAGAAATTGTGCAAACCTCCCAAGCAGTCATCCCATCTCCCAGATAGGAATGCGCATTTTTCCCAAGCAATTGAGCACTTTCATGCATGGACAGTCTGGTTGACCAGTTCCACCCGGGACCGGGGAATCTTGACTTGCATGCATGCATGACTTGATCTTCCTGGAATAGCAAGAGACAACATGCATAAGGCATCCCATGATTTAGGGAGTTATTTTTAGCAGCCATGGGTTATATGAAAAGTTGTTTTAGAAGTTTCCCTCCAAGTGTTGCTTTTTCCTAGATTTGTGGCATGCGCGTCATGAGACCAACTTATTTATTTGACATATCAGAGCTCATTCATTCACATCAGTCTTGGAGATCTAACATCCCACAACACATCTAGGACTCTTTGACATATTCGGCTCACATATTCACGGGTAAGTGGCGTCAACTTGTCTTTTTTAGCATTTCTGTCGCTTTTTGTGTATTCACTTGTGTGTGTGATGTTTTCTTGATTTCTTTGAACACATGTTGTCACTTACATATATTCTAGCTTTTCCTAGCTCTGTTTCAGTTTTCGTTGCTATCTCACTGCTGTCGCATGCATGAAACTGTTTTGCAGGGACATTCACCCAACCAACGAACTGCCTCACCCATATGCATGTTGATTTGTCTGTTGATTCTTTCATTCATGTTTTGCATGCACTATTAATCACTTCTGCTATCACTTAGTGTCACCATGCATTTCATTGTCTTACCTGCTTTCAGTTTCCTGTTGGCGAGTCGGGCCAACCTTGGCCCGGGCTCTGCCTTCACAAAGGCTGCATTGTGCAATCTGGGGAAGGAAGGCTCACCTTCCTCTCCAAATTTGCACATTCTTGACCAGAACTGTCCTATAGGACTGTTTTGTGCATTAAAAATTTGCCCAAATTTGTCATTGGGCCAGTAGCCCTTCCTAGCTGGAATTGTGCATTGTGCAATCCCAGTAGCCAGGTTCCTGATTGGATTGCGCATTTCGCAAATCTAGCAACTAGTCCAGCCTCCCAGACAGCCCAGATTTCCTTTTTCACAGTTCTGGAAGCCAGTTACCCAGCCTCCCAGTGAAATTTGCACAATCTCGCTCATCAATTCCCCAGGTATGCGTTGAGCCCTTCCTTAGATTTGCTTTGTTTTCACTAAAATATTTCTCGCCATGCATGCTGCTTATTTCCATATCTTTCAGATGTTCATATGTCTCAATGGATTCCAAGAGGACAGGATCTCAGGACACTAATGGTATTGCAGCTCGAGCAGCAGTTGAGCAGGTATCCTCTAATCTGCCTATCTACGAAGATATGAAGTTGTATCTAGACAAGGACATCAAACTGAAATTGCAAGAGGTGAATGAAACATTCACAAGTATTTTTGGGGAAGACCTTGAAGACCGTCAAGTGTATGTGAACATTCATAAGTCTGGCTTGTACCAGATTTCATGCAGATACCCCACGTTCCCATGCGCGAACATGATTCACTGGATCGTTTCTCACACTGACCCCAAGATGATGACCTTGAGCAGTGTCAGTGGGATGAAGCTTGCAACCTTCTGGGCATGAGATTATGATGAGATGTATCATATGAATGAGCCCATGACTGTCATGACTCCTCCATTCAGCTTTCCCAACAACAGAGCTCACTCCAAAGACATTCTGAAGGATTGGGTAAAGGAGCGAGCTCACTTCAGGATGACACCCAACCAGATCTACAAGACAAGGATATTGAGGAAGGTGTACCGATACTTGGTCATATTCGCATGTTGACTGAGTGACCAAGCAATCACTGAGACCTTCCCTCATAGTTGGGTGATCGCGTTGGACCAACTGGCTAGAGAAGGAAGACCATGCAACTGGTCCGGCATACTAGCTCACTAGCTGAAGGAGCAAATCATGAAGGCTCAACAGCCACCCGATGGTATGCATGCAGAGACTTAAATATCTGTTTACATTATATATTTAGTTTGTGCTCGACATGAGTTCCTGAGCCTGGAGCGGGCATGGTCACCAGCAGAGATTGTTGTGAACACATATTTCAAGCCGTTGTCTGAATGCAACTTCAGAGGAGTGATCATGCGGTTGTCTAACCATGTTGTCACCCCAGTATCAGGTTGATATTCGAACAGGATCCACCCTGCATGTCAGAGGAAGCGATGAAGGCATTTCTAGGCATTGCAGATTGGTATGCCTCACCGTCCGACATGTTCATCCGAGTGTTCAGTGCATAGAAGTCTTTGCATGTTCTACAAAATTTAGTCTTGAACGTGCTTGTCATGCAGGAAGTAGCATACCACATCTCGGCAGGATTGACAACTAGACTGTAGCGGAAGAAGAAGGCACCTTGGCTCACTCTTCCATTGCAGATTGGGTTATATGAGATCCAGAGTATCAAGCAAGCAAATGTCGAAGCAGAGAAGATGAGGAAGTATCCTTTCGACCTCCGAAGCTTCAACCTGTATGACCCACATTGCATTATGAAGGATCACTTCGCGAGAGTTCATTTCAACTGGATCCATCGGGCATGTCATTGGGCCGAGGAGGACGAAGCAACGCCCGTACAAGTATTTGATTCATTTGAACATCTGGCATCAGGCGAACAGGGTGAACCATTGCAGGGGCAAGACTTTGCTCATGAGGTAGAACAGGTGCTTGAATAGTTGGATAAAGACATGGAGCAACAAGAGTTGGAACATGATACCAACCTCATGCCTCACCACAAAGAGGTCGACTCACTCGCTTCATTGCATCCCGATGATGAGCAAGTCTCGAATGACCAAGGAGGCACTGAGATCCTTGGGGGTCAACTGGAAGCAGAGATGCACAACATCTCCTTTGACAAATCCCATCACAGAGTTGTGCAAGCATTGTACTCCAAGTTTGGTATCGTGCATCAAGCACTCTTTCATCTCCATGGATGGTAGCAATGATGTGTGAGAAGAGCATGCATCTTGAATAACATACATACTGTTGTTGATAACATGCAAGCATGGACGATGAGGTACAAGGGAGCCTCGCTTCACTTGCCAAAGATGATGAAGGCCAATGCGGTCAAGTTGTAAGCATGTATCCGGAGTCAGATCCAGAACTATGAAGACCTACCGCAACTCATCACTAGCATACAGGCTTCCCATGCACGAGTATTCAAAAGCACGGAGGTTACAGTGCACACTCATGTGATCCTATCACTTGGGATTCTCACCTAGGCGAAGACCAAGAAGTAGGTCCGACATGAGCTTGACTCGTACTTCGACGAGTTGATGTGTATTGCCACCAGCCCAGACTTGCCTATTAGTGTAGACATCATGCACAAGTACGTTGTTGGTCCGTACACACTGAAGACAATGATGTGCATGCTCATAGACGAGTTAGACAGAGAAGCCCGAGCAGTGTACCCAGATGCTATGGAGGCAAGGTCCAAGTTTTAGATGGATGTCACAGCAAAACACATGGACACTCTCAAGGACTACCAATCTTGGCATCAATATGTCACTGTTGATCAGCATGAGGATTTCAAGCAGTTGGACTTCTATGGTTGCCTAAGTCCGAATGATGTCTGTTTTGGCTTGTCCAAGCCATTGTTCACATGGGTACATGTGCATTGTAATGTTGAGTCATGTCAAGTGTAAGTAAAGTGTCAAGAGTGGATTTAACAGTCATAGAGTAGGTGAAGAGTCATGAGGGTAGTTGAATGGTCACCAAGGGGAATGTCAAGGGTCACTCCACCCTTTGATATAAATAGTCCCTCATAACTCATTGTATAGTCTTTTGGTCAGCCAAGCTTCTACTAAGACTATCTTGAAGAAGGCTTGGACAATATTGTAACGTGCCTTAGCTTCTCCATTGCTCGGAGCTAGTACATATATTTGGAGGAGCAGGCAGATGCGGCTGTAACGTTCCACTTTTGGGGCTAGCAGGTTTACATGGATGTATTGTATGATAGTGACTTACACTTCTTTATGTAATAAGAGTCAGCACATTTTCATGCATTTTTTGTTATTGTAGTTGGACTGCTCTGGTTGCTTTAATGATATATGTTGTTTAACTTACGTACTTTTGTATGAACTGATTCACATGCAATTATATGAATCTTGTTGTTGTGTTGCATATGTTGTTAATGTTGTCATCATCTGTGTCGATTGCTCTATCCGAAATCAGACAGACCTTTCACTTGAACCTTGCCATAACAACCGTCACACTCGTCTCGCACTGATCTGTGAGTTTTGTGCGTGTTATCTTACCTTGTATGTTGTGACTACCGCATCCGAGTGCACTGCTCCGCCAAAAGCTGTGTATGTCCTTTGTGTTGTGTGTTCCTAGCCGAGTTGGGACTGATCCCTTTCAACCTGGATCTCACCTTCACCTCCTTCCCCCTTCGAAGTGTTGGAACCTCTCACACACCTTCCTTGACTCACTGCATCAGTCACACCCTTGCTACTGACAAAGTTATTCTACTTGCCTCTGTGCGACATCGTGGTCAAGGCATTACCTTACGACTCATCGCTAGGACTCCTACACCAAACGGCCTGAGATCTAATTGGGACTTCTTACCGGGGATATCCCCTTGACATGTTGGCGGGTCCAGCACCATTAACACAGTGTCTACCCTTAAAGAGAGGCATTGCGCAATGTTGGAAAAAAGTATTTGTGCAATGTTTAGAAATATAATTGTACATACCTTACGGGTGGACATTGCACAATCCCTGAGGCAGTAACTACATAGTTGTTAGGGATAGTGACTGTGTAGTCTTTATGCACATTTTGTGCACAATTCTAGTTGATAGTGAGAGTGCAATTTTCAAGTCAGCAATGCCAGACCTCTTAGTGACAGCTACCTCACTATTGTCTGCTCTCCTTGTATAATGTAATGTCCCTAGTTAAAATTTCATGTAATAAAGTTAATAAAGGAAAAAATAAAACCAAGGTCGTGGGACACGTATTCCAAACTGAATGTTGGGCAAAACATCCTATTGGGTGTACATTTGGTTTATTATAACTAAGGGGAAATTGGAAAAGGCTAAGAGGCATTAATTGGCTTTTTATTTATGAAAATAAAGTGAAATAGGAGAAAAGGAAGGTGAAAGGTCACAGGTTGCATGTGAGGAGGAAATTGAAGGAAAATAATGGAAATTGAAGAAAATAGAGGCCTCATTGATAAAAATTATTTTGAGGACTAGTTCACAACCTTTTTTCAGTTTTAGCTTGGAGCTCTCTCTCTATTCTCTCTCTCTCATAATCTTGCACACTTAGAGCATTCTTGGAGCACTCTAAAATTGGAGAAAGGAAGGCAAAGGAAGGAAAAGAAATCAAAGTAAAGCAATGAAGAGTTGGATCAAGCGACTACAATGGGATTACTTGTAGGTATCGAGTTGCATGTATGATTTCCTTGCTAGTTTTGGCATGCATGGTATATGCATGTGTGTATTTGGTTCTCTTGTTGTCATTGGCATGGGTTTTTCTAGGTGTGACAATGGTTTTCAACCTTTCCTTGCGATTTCTGGATAGTCATGGTGTGATGGGGTTCTTTCATTTGGTTGAGTTGGATTGCCGAATGGTTTTGGAACTGGGTGAGGTGGTCTCAGGAAAATTCCCAAGGGCCTAGGAATCCCTTGACCAGTAATGGTGGTATACATGGTAATGTTAAATTTCCACAATCTTGGGTCTAGGATAGAATCTTAGAATCTCTGACGCTACCAAACCAAGAATCTCAACAAAAGCTACTTTTCAAAGCGGAAATAATAAAGCAGTAAATCACACATGCATAAGTATAGACAACTTTTTACAAAATATTGCACAAATATGTACAACAACCCAATGTTCGTTATATTAAACCAACTAAGTAATACAATAGCCTAGGGCTCTCAGACAAAGGATATAAGATACAATGACAATCTCGATGCAGTCTTTATGTCATATCTTGTCCTGTCGGTCCTTCGCTTCCATTATCCTCTCTATATGCCCTTTCCTCCATCAAAGGAGGGCTTCCACCTATCACTGCTACAAGTCGCTTTTTCTATAATGAACATAGGCTGATCCAATCTACTCTTCTAGGTTGGCCAACACCTAATCTTCAATCTGCCAATCTGGCAGTCACTTTCGTCCATCAAAATGTTGCATGTTTGGCTTGAATCTTCACCCAACCTTCAGCTGTTAATGTCACTATATGAATTCTTGTCAAGGGCTACTTTGGGTAGCCAACACGTTGCCCTCCACCAGTACAATGGCACCCAATACTTCACTACAAGATCTACTCCTGGGATAAGTTTTCATCCAACAAGACAAGCCTTCCAATAGGCTCCCATAAGCTGCTCATAAAACTGATCCAACATTGGTCAACACTTGATCCAACACAAGGAAAATGTAGTTGTGAGCACCTCCCAAGTCTGATGTACAAATGTTGTATGATTGTGACATGGTTAGGGCATCACTGTGACACACCTCATGCCTAAAACATACCCTCATAGTCGCTTACATAGTTTTGGCATCCTTCTATTAGTCTCCTATGCTTCCATGTTGATTATTTGGGCACTTATTGTCCTCAAACAGACCCACCCAACCCTGCAACAAGGTGTGTAAGGCCTGCGCAGGCCTATCCACACCATACTCTTGTGCTCACAACCTGCATAAAACAGTGTAATCCATACACAAAATATGCCACAACGGACCCGTGTCTTACCTCTACTTACTCGGCCTTCCTATAGGATGAGATAACCCTTCACACAATCATGGAAATACTACTAAACAACCCTTTCCCTCCTCGTTGAAATGCCTTTTCTCTTACGGCCAAATAGAGGTATCCTTCCTCTCTTAGCCAAGTTCCTATCTCACTCCTACATTTACCTTGTGTTGCACAAGATGGATGCTCAAATGAAACATATTCACCTCTTATTTATTCCTAACAAGAGGTCTCAAATACTTCTCCAAGTGACATGTCTTTTGGACATTTCCACTCCAAGCCTACATGACTTGGATGCCCAACAATTCATTTGTCAAATTCAAAAATTCATAACTCACTGAGGACAACTCGTATTTTGATGATTCTTGAAGCGTTTGATTCTCCTCCTCGTCCTCTATCATCTACATCCATCACATGTCCAAAATTCTCCATGGTTTTGGCCCAAACATCGATGGGTGAAAACCCTAACCTTGGGTTCCAAGCCCATAAGTGACTCTTATGGTGCTCCATCCTCCAAACCTCGAACCCTAGGGCTTGGAGTACCTCCCAAGCTACTAAAAAATAAGCACTCCCTCTTAGTGAGGGAGGTACTTCCAAGACTAGGAAGTAACTCATCATCATCACCACTGCTCACAACACTCACCCAACTCTTAGCGCTCACCACTGCAGAAATCCCTGTAGTGTGAACTACATCTCTCTCGGAATTGTCGTTGTCACTAGAAACATCCTACTTCTTCTTCTTATCGTGCATCGATTTCCAATCCCTCCATGCTTGCTTCTTGGAAAATGTGGAGGCACCCTTGCTCCCCATTGACCACACTCTCTTCTTGGGCTGCAAAGTCTTCCTCTGAATCTGTAAGCTCCCGCTAGAAATTTTTCTCCTTCTGAGCCTCTGGAACCTAAAACTTCTTCTTTGGAACCTATACCTACCTCTCTGAAGCCTACAACTACACCTACTTCTTTAGAACCTACACCTGCTCCTCTTGCTTCTTCTTCCCATGATCCATAGGCTTGCCTGTCAACATGTATAGACCATGCTCTTTAACTCCAAGCACAATACCCGAAGAGTTAGAGCCTTTAGGTATGAGTCTTGCCTTCCCATCCTAGAACAAGACCTCAAACCCCTTATTCTCGATCATTGAGATATATATCACACTATATCTGAGTCTTGGTATAAACAATACATCATGGACCCGCATCACCTGTCCTGTCTCCATCCTGAATGGCACAACTCTCGATCCTCAGATCTCCTTCTGCCTCTTGTCACCCAATACCATGTGCAACTTCGAGTCCCATTCAACTAGAGTCTCAAAAACCTCCCGTGACCATGTCATATGTTTTGATGCACCACTGTCCAAGTGTCATCCATCCTCATTGATAATACCCTGCAAGAAATGAGAGATCATAGCAAAGTCCTCCTCCTCCAATCTCCTAGTGAGAGCATCTATCTCAACAAAGTGGCAACACCAACGACCTGATTCCCTTTCTTCTTCTTGTCATCTCCCTTCTTCTTCATCGAACATATAGACGAAAAATGACCCATCTCACCACAGTTAAAAAACTTGACTTTACTCAAGTCCTTCTTCTGCTTACCCTTCATTCGTACTGCAAGTGCCATGTCATCATCTGAAGCCCTCTTCTTTAGATGAAGATCCTCGTATCACAACTCTTCCTGAATGAAGTCGTCCCACAGCCTATTCCACTTTGGAAAATTCTTTCTATAAAAAATCCCTTTGATGAAGGGATTCCATTCCTTGGTGAACCCTTTCAAAGCAATCATCACCATATCAGAATCTGAAATAGTCACACCAATAGTAGCAAGCTCATCTTTGACCTGAAATAATCTAATCAGATACAAGGTCACTCCTTCACCATGTATCATCTTGGTGGACTTCAACTTATCCTCCAATACCAATACCCGGTTCTCGTTCTTATTTTGGAACAAATTCTGAAGAGCCATCCACATATCATGTGCGGTGTTCTTCCCGAAGAAATGAGGTATTAGGGGATCCTTCACGCCATCTAGGATGATCAATCTCGCCCTCATATCCAAATACTTGTACGCTTCCATATCCTTTGGGTCAGTTGGCTTCTTCATGAATTTCTCGGTGAACTCCCAGATCTTGTTTACCTGCAAGACCAACTTGATCCTTTCCTTCCATGGAATATAGTTGGAAAACCCCTCCAATCTGTTCTCATACCAAAGACCAACCTGCAATTTCGAAATTGTAGTGAGCCCTTCACTACAATGTGACCAACTCCCTCTTAATTTGTACTTCCTTGTGCATTGTGATGATTCAATATCTTCCAAAGTAGCTCAGACACGCTCTGATACCATGTTGAATTTCCACGATCTTGGGTCTTGATCCAAAATGGATCTAGAATAGACTTCTAAGTCTAAAGTGTTCCTCATAGAGGAAAATGAAAGTCCAAAGATGCTCTTGGAAATAGTCCCATTGCATAGATATTCTCATTTTGAATCTACTGCAACTTGAATGGGCTAAAACGAACTTCAGATAATGAAGTTATCGCAAAAAGAAGTTTGCCTTTGTTCCTTTGAAAAGGAGGCAAATTCTTCCAAAAATGGCATAAAAGGCCTTATAAAGGAAAATCGTATTGGAAGGGTTAAGCGGAAGACTTAAGGCAAGGGTAGAAGAAACCCCCGACTGCGATCTCCGACTTATCGCATCAGAGGTAGGCCTTTGCCTGATATCGAAACCCTTGGGCCATAGCTAATGCGATTGGCAATTGGAGCCGATAGCGATGATCAGAGATATCGGCGGTCGGCAGATCGACGAGCGGAGAAGGTTGAGGACCATGCCCCTGGGCCGTTGCGACAACAATATGTGATATGCCAATGGGGCCAATAGCAATACGCTGATATCGGCGATCGACGATCGACGACTAGTAATCCCCGATACCAAAGGGCCAATGCAATGCGATATGCAATATCGACCGTCCGATCAAGAAGTAGATCAACGGTCCAGATTTAATCAATGATCGACGATCCCTGATGCCTAGGCCAATACGATTGTGATAGTGGTATGCCGATAAGGGCTGGACCCGATGGGTTTATAGACCCGATTTCATAAATTTTGAAATCCAGGAATTCAGGATTTTTGTGTATTCCCGTGTATTGAGGTTTTTATACCTCCCGCCTATGCGATTGCGATATGCCGATGAAAGGAAGACTAGATAGGGTTTATAGGGGCGATTTCATAGATTTTGAAATCCGGTTTTTGCGCCCAATAGTGTTTTTCCTGTGTATTTCTGTTACGAGCCAGAAATGCATGTTTTCGTGGATTTCGTTTGAGAAGAGGCCACCTATGTATTTCATTTGTAACTGTCCCATTCTCCTTGCCATGCTGTAAGCAGGCGTTTGTAACAATGATGCGTTACATGCACAAAGCTATAGAGCCAGATGGCCAGACACAGAGCCACAAAGCCAGAGCGCCAAAGGGCCAAACACAAAGCCACAGAGCCGGTGAGCTAGAGGGCCAGTTGAAGAGCTAAAAGGCCGCAAGGGAATGATTCTTCATGATGAGAGATAGAGGAACGACTGGAGGAGTTGCAGAGTGGGAGGATTCCTCACAAAAACACAGAGAGGACAATTAACAGGGGGCGCTCGACAGAGAGCTCAAGTTATGCACACAGAGGCCGAGAGCAATGCGCAGAGGCAGCTTGGAGAAGCCTAGAGCTATTTGAATGCTCAAGAATCCAAAGGGAAAGCTCAGTGTATGCCGAGAGGGCACAGAGAGTGCTAAGAGTCACTTGGAGGTTGAGTGAACCAGGGAGCTCAATTGACAGTAGCGTAGAGATTCTGAAGGTCGTTGGAAGGTTGCTAAGGGACGCTTGGAGGTCGAGCGATCCATTGATGCACACAGAGGCCGAGAGAAGTTCATGAGAGCCAGAGCCAGAGCCAAGAGCCAGAGCTAGAGCCAGAGCCAAGAGCCAGAGCCAGAGTTAGAGCTAGAGCCAGAGCCGATAGTCAGAGCAAGAGCGAGAGCCAGAAAGCTGGAGAGCTTTAGAGCCAGGGATAAGATGGTGTTCTAAGCCCATTGTGTTCTGTGTAAACCAGTGGAGTTGAGTGTGGAGCTTGTAAAAGGACTTTTCCATAATCCCAAAGAGCCTAGTCGAGTTGACTAGAGCTCAAGGAGACATAGCCCAAGAGTTTTGGGTGAACTCCATATTACATTGTTGTTCCGTGTGTTTATTTTATTGCTACATTATTTACTGTCACATGTATTTACATATCAGCATAAAAAATCGAATTTAAAGCAATGATTAGTTAAAAATAAACACAAGCGTACACCTATTTCAAGCATTATTAATTCCGCAATTGGTTAATCATAATATCTGGGGAATATTTAAGCTTTGGAAGTGGGGGAGGTTCTTATAAGCTTGACAAGAAGCCTTTAGTGCCCCATTTTCATATCAGGTCTAAGATAGAATCTTAGAATCTATGTTGCTACCAAACCAAAAATATCAACAAAATCTACTTTGCACAACATAAAATATAAACTAGTAAATCACACATGCACAACTATAGACAACTTTTTACAAAATATTATACAAATATGTACAACAACCCAATCTTCGTTATATTAAACCAATTGAGTAATACAACAGTCTAGGTCTCACAGACAAGGGATACCAGATACAATGGAAATCTCGCTGCAATCTCTATGTCGTATCTCGTCCTGTTGGTCCTTCGCTTCCATTTTGTTGTCTAACTACCCCTTAGTCCATGAAAGGACAACAAATAGAGTCTCCAGGAGGGATGCCACTTATCACTGCTGCAAGTTGCTTCTGCTACAATGAACACTGGCTGATCTAATATGCTCTTCTAGGTTGGCCAACACCTGAGCTCTAATCTGCCAATCTAGCAATCACTTTCGTCCATCAAAGTGTTGCACATTAGGCTCCAATATTGACCCAACCTTCAGATGTCAATGTCATTTTATGACTACTTGTCAAGGGCTACTTTGGGTAGCCAACACGTTGCCCTCCACTAGTCCAATGGAGCACAATACTTCACTACAAGATATTCTCCTATGATAGGCTTTCATTCAACAAGACAATCCTTCCAATTGGCTCCCACAGGCTGCTCATAAATCTAATCCAAAACTAGTCAACACTTGACCCAACACAAGGAAAATCTAGTTGCAAACACCTCCCAAGTCTGGTGTACAACTGTTGTATGACTGTGACCTGGTTAGGGTATCATTGTGACCCACATCAGCGCTAAAACATACCCTCACAGTCCCTTACATAGTTGTGGCCTCCTTCTATTAGTCCCCTATGCTTCCACATTGATGATCTTGGCACTTATTACCCTTAAACAAACCATGCATCCCTGCAACAAGGTGTTTAAGGCTTGCAACTGATCCAAACCATACTCATGTGCTCACGACTTGCATAAAATAATGGAACCTATACACAATATATGCCACAAAAGACCTGCAACTTACCTCTACATACTTGGCTTTCCTGTAGGATGAGACAACCCTTCACACAATCATGGAAAGGCTACTAAACAACCCTTTCCCTCCTCACTAAAATTCCTTTTCTCCTGCAACCAAATAAAGGTATCCTTCCTCTCTTAGTCGAGTTCTTATCTCACTCCTACGTCATGCTTGTGTTGTACAAGATGGATGCTCAAATGAAACATATTCACCTCTTATTTATACCAAACAAGAGGGCTCAACAACTCCAAGCCTCCATGACTTGGATGCCCAATAATTCATTTGTCAACTTCAAAAATTCATAACTCACTAAGGAAAACTCCAATTTTGACTATTCTCAAAGCGTTGGACTCTCCTCGCCATCCTATATCATCTCCATCCATCACATGTCCAAAATGCTCCATGGTTTTGTCCCAAACATCGATGGGTGAAAAATCCCAACCTTGGGTTCCAAGCCCACAAGTGACTCTTGTGGTGGTCCACCCTCCAAACCTCAAACCCTAGGGCTTGGAGTACTTCCCAAGCTACTCAAAAATCAACCGGTAAAGCCTGAGGGTGGAGATGAGAAAATTCCTCAAGGTATTGGTAAAAAAATCCATGCTTGTTTAGGGCCTAGTGATCCCTTGACTAATTTTGGTGGGATTGCGATAAATCCGGATAGTGTATATGTATTGTTTGGGCCTAGGAATCCCTTAACTGATAATTGAGGGATACAATCCTAGTTGTATAGATGAGAATTTCGGGCCTAAGAATCCCTCAAATGGTAATGGTGGGATACACTATGAAGCTTGAGGAAGCCCTGGTTGTTTTTTTGTGAGTGCCACAGTCACGCTTGGAATATGACGACTGGAGGGTTACAATCAAATTTCTGCAATGTTGTGGTAGACAACGTCTGAGAGTCTAGATTAGTGAAAAATAAAGTTAAATCAAGGTTTGGGAACCTAGAGTGGTTAATTGTCTCTTGGGGGCCCTATAGCACCTGAGGGAAGTCAATAGAGTTCTGGTTTTGTCGATTCCACTTCCTTAAGGTGATCTAGGAGGTTGAGTCTTATCATGGTAACTCTTCGTCACATATTTACCCCGGTGGACCGATGAACTTAGGTAAGTGTGGGAGTTGGGTGTTACAAATTGGTATCGGAGCATGGTTCAACACTTGGAATTGATGGGCAAAATGTGTTTGTCATGCATACATGAAGTTTATATTTGTGCTTATGTATGCATGGTGATGGTCATTTTTACAGTTGTGTTGACATGTAGAAGTATGGATGTTGTTGGGATGTGGTTTTCATGAGTGCATGTTGGTTGTATATGCATTTTTTGTACATGTTTGTTGTCTATGTGGATGGTATGCATGCATTGTCATGGTTATGGTTTT
This sequence comes from Pinus tabuliformis, assembly GCA_031772625.1. Taxonomy (NCBI): domain Eukaryota; kingdom Viridiplantae; phylum Streptophyta; class Pinopsida; order Pinales; family Pinaceae; genus Pinus; species Pinus tabuliformis. The sequence continues at coordinate 709,747,246 of CM062806.1, read as the reverse complement.
CATGCATGAGGTCATGGTATGCAGTTGGTATTGTCATGCATGGTATCTGAATAATGATTGAAATATGTTGATATATTGTTATGATTATGATTATACATGTATTGTGCTAATCTAGTTGACCTTGCAGACGAGATATCCTCCCTTGAACTTCACTGAGGTGTGATGCCAATTATGTTTATATTTTTGTTTATTTGACATGGTATACTTGCAGGAAGAAGAGGATCAAAGATGACTACCAAAATGGTGGATTACAATTCATGTGACGCCCCTTAAAGATCAGATGAGTGTCCAAGAGATGAGTACTCCGCTCAGATAGAAAACACTTTGAGAAGTTTGAAGGCAAAAATAAGAAGTTTCAAAGAAGACATAATGACATAATCATTCAACCACAAGAGATACTTTCCAAGACACAAGAGAAACAAGTAGAGGTCAATGCAGTTATTCTTCAGAGTTTTTCAAACCTACAGAGACAGGGATAGTGATAGACCAGTTATAGATGGGAGGGCAGGACTAATGGGCAAAATGGCAACAGGTCTCATGGTGGGTACAGGTCAGATACATATGACATGGTCAAATATGGCATGTTCTTGGATACACCATATAGGAGAGGTGATGGATATGGGTTCTACTCTAGTTCTATTTCAGACATGTGTCATGGTCATTATCGTTATCATCCTTACAAGAGGAATGAAAAGGGATATTTTCCATACGAGTTCAAGAAATTCAAGCTACCTATATTTGAGGGAGAGTTGAAGAAGACGGAAGATGTAGAGGCATGGTTACTTGGGATGAAGAAGTTCTTTGATTTGCATGACTATACAAAGAACATGAAGTCCACGATATATATTTTTAGCCTCAAAGGGAAAGCAAACATCTGGTGGGAAGATGTGAAGTGGTTCAGAGACATCAGGACAGAGGAGTTGAGTTAGCATGAATTCAAGAGACTCTTGAAGAAGAAGTACTTGTCAGAGAGGTACTATGATAGTAAAGCCAAGGAGTTCTATGAGTTGAACATGGGATTGATGACAGGGGACAAGGACATGACTAAGTTCTTGAATTTAATGAGGTGTGTACTATATCTTGAAGCGAACACGACCTTAGAAGCCAAAAGGAGAATTACAGTAGAAACCTTAGTGAATTTTGTAACGAAAAGAACTAATGCTCTGAAATCAAGCAATTGAACAAGTTAAAATGCAGTGGAAACACTTTGGGCCTGATGAAGCTACATGGGAGATGGTTGATCATATGTAGGCTATGTATCCTTCATTGTTTTCCAGTTAAGGATAAGAATTTTTTGTATATGTATATATTTATGTATGGTTTCTATTGTAAATACCACAATGAGTTGTGTTATAAATCTCTAATAAGCAATATGGTTGTCATGTTGTTTGTTTGTCATGTTCGTTTTGCTTTTCAATAGGTTGTTCATTTTAAATGTTGCATCGAGCTAAGTTATAAATCCCCATGGGCAGTATGTTTTGGTTTCACTGTCTTGTTGGTTGGTGTCATTGAACACCGAGGATGGTGTTCCCCCAAGGGGTAGGGTTCCATAACAACCTTATTTAAAAGTTCATGTAATAAAGTTAATAAAGGAAAAAATAAGACCAAGGTCATGAGACACGTATTCCAAGCTGAATGTTGGGTAAAACATCCTAGTGGGTGTTCATTTCGTTTATTATGGCTAAGGGGAAATTGACAAAGGAAATGGAAAAGGTTTTGAAAAGGCTAAGAGGCATTAATTGACATTTTATTTATGAAAATAAAGGAAAATAGGAGAAAATGAAGGTGAAAGGTCACAAGTTGTATGTGAGGAAGAAATTGAAGAAAAATAATGGAAATTGAAGGAAATAGAGGCTTCATTGATAAAAAGGTTTTTGAGGATCAATTCACAACCTTTTGTCAGTTTTATCTTGGAGCTCTCTCTCTATTCTCTCTCTCTCATACTCTTGCACACTTGGAGCACTCTAACATTGGAGAAAGGAAAACAAAAGAAGGACAAGGAAGCAAAGGAAACAAATATCAAACAAGGAAGAGTTGGATCAAGTGACTACAACATGATTATTTACATGTATCGAGTTGCATGTATTATTTCCTTGTTATTTTTGGCATGCATGGTATATGCATGTGTGTATTTGGTTCTCTTGTTGTCATTGGCATGGAATTTTCCAGGTGTGACATTGGTTTTCAGTCATTCCTGTCCATTTCTAGATAGCCGTGGTGTGATGGGGTTCTTTCATTTGTTGAGCTGGATTTCTAGACAGTTTTGGAACCATATGAGGTGATCTCAGGAAAATTCCCAAGGGCATAAGAATCCCTTGACCGGTAATGGTGAAATACACGGTAAATCTTGAGGGTGGATACAAGAAAATTCCTCAAGGTATTGGTGAAGAAATTTGGAGGCATCCATGATTTAGGGCCTAGTTATCCCTTGACCGGTTTTGGTGGGATTGCGGTAAAGCTTGGTAGTGTATGTTTATTGTTTGGGCCTAAGAATCCTTTGAACAATAATTGCAAGATACATGGTAAAGCCAGGTTGTATAGATGAGCGTTTCGGGCCTAAGAATTCCTTGACTGCTAATGGTGGGATACACAGTAAAGCTTGAGGAATCCCTAATTATTTTGTTGTGAATCCCACATTTACACTTGGAATATGGCATGGGGGTGATTGGATGAAAGAAAGATTTGGTTCAACCCAATCTATGGTTAGGTGGTACGTGGAAGTCCCTGAAGTGTTGGATTTGCATATGTTAATAAGAGCTCTTTTCCTCTTGTACTTCATGAGTATTTATACTTGTTATTATGTAGCTTTGATGGTTGTTCTATCATTGTTATTATTTTGGTTATATGTTGGTTATGAGCATGGTTTTATGGCATACTTTAGTTATGGCTCTCATCATGTTTTGATTAGTAAATGAATGGTCAATGAATGTATAACCTAATAGATGATAATGCAACTATTGTGAGAGGGCATAACACCTTATTGACGATTCTCAGATAATATTGAGTTCCATATGTTGAGATGTTTAATTATGACCTGTAGATTACATGTTCATGATGTGTTTGACAGAATGATTGTCATAGTTAGGCCTTGCTAGGTCAATTTATTATCTGTGTTTTGTATGGAAGGCTTTGTCTTTGTGTCATTCATTGTTCTGAAAAGTTTCATTAAGTTATGGGGAGTTCTGTAGAGACTAACCCTGAAAAAGTGGCTCATATCTTGAGGTATCAGGCATAGAACTAGGTGAAAAGGAGTGTAGTCACTCCCTTGCAGTCTTATGCATGTGATTGGAATTCCTGCAATGTTGTGCCAGCGTCTGGGAATCCAGATCAGTGACAAGGAAATTTAACTTAGGGTTTGGGCACTTTGAGTGGTTGTTTGGCTCTTGGGGGTCTTGTAGCACTTGAGGGAAGTCAGTGAGGTTTTGGTTTTGTCGATTCTACTTCCTTAAGGTGATCTAGGAGGTTAAGTATTAGCATAGTAACTCTTCGTCACATATTTACCCCGATGGACCCGTGAACTTGGGTAAGTATGAGAGGAGGGTGTTACATATAAAGAGTCTAAATCAGAGTTATTTCATAGTCATATTTTTATTTTTAGCTTTGTGAACTTCGAATCATAAGGAGCATTCTCTCACTTTCAATTGTAATTGTACTATCATTTGGGTGAGTTCTCTCAATTGTCTCTTTTGTGCAATTTTGTTTTCACAAGTGTCACTTTCACTTTCATGACCATCGTTTTTGTTTGCTTTCACTTTGACAAGTGTCACTTTTGTTTTCTTTTGCTTTTGCATGTGTCTCTTTAGATTTTGCAAGTGTCATTTTCACTTATTATTATTCTCACAAGTTTCACTTTTGCCTGCTTTCATTCTTACATGCGTCACTTTTGTTTTCTTTGTGATTGCATATGTCGCTTTCACTTGTTTTCATGCATCTTAAAAGAAATAGAGGCATCCCAACATAATATCTTGCACTAGTTTATGTTATTATCATTAGGACATGTGTTGGACACATTCTTATGGCATAATGCACCTTTTGGTTGCATTGTGACACTTGTGTCGTAAAGGTACATCTTAAGTGTCACACTTGAAAATAAGTGTCGTTTCACTATACGCTTATTGGTTCTTAATACTTTGAACCTTCTTGTCATGTGCTTGGGTATTTATGTGTGTGTGATCATGTTCAAGACTTGTTATATACTCTTACTCTCTTGTCACATTGATCTCACACTTAATCATTTTCATATCTTACACTATCCTTGCAACTTGCTCGATCATGGAAAACCCTTCAACCCTTAGCAACTACTCACTACACAGTCCTAAGCCACAGTGAAGCACTCTCTACCTCCTAGAACTGTACACTATGTAGTCTTAGAGGAAAATCTCCCTCAATTGTGCACTATGCAATTGTAATGCTCAATAACTCAGTTCTGTCAGTGTCACTTTCAGTAGTATCCCTAGGGGGGATATTATGGGGTATGGGGTACAAAGGGAGGTACACAAGGGAATAAGGTAATAAGGTGATGGGCCATAGTTAATAAATAAAGTGGTTAACACACATCATGTAAGGGACCACTAGTAGTTAGGAATAATGTGATAAGCCCATTGTATTAGATATATGGTATTGAGAGACCCAGGGTATTGTATGTATGAAGACTATATAGAGGCTAGAGACTCCCCATTGAGAGATGTAAAAGATTATTGTATTGGAAAGCATATGGATTTTGGAGTGTTCTCCTTCCTTGAGGAGCGATTGTGTGGTGTTACCCTACATTAAGGGTTTTGATTAATAAAGAGAATCATTTATATATTTAGATCTTGTTGTTTCTGGGCATATTTCTATTTTCATATATTTGCAGGTCAGATCTACTACAAGTGGTATCAGAGCCAGGTTCATAATGAGGATATATCATACCACTTTATTTATTAGCTATGGCCCATCACCTTATTACCTTATTCCCTTGGGTACCTCCTTGTGTACCCCATACCCCATAATATTCCCCCTAGGTATACTACAATACATCCTCAATATCATATATCTAATACAATGGGATTATCACATTATTCCTAACTACTAGTGGTCCCTTACATGATGCGTGTTAACAACTTTATTTATTTACTATGGCCCATCACCTTATTACCTTATTCCCTTGGGTACATACCTTTGTACCCCATACCCCATAATATCCCCCTAGGTATACTACAACTTCTATTGAGCTGCTAAATTCCTTTAGCAAGGAAACCCTACAACTTCCTTCATGCGTGGAGATTTTGATGATTAGGAATAACTATAATGACAAACATGATGCATAACAATTTAATTCAAACAACATTAAATATACTAGATCAACATCTTATCTATAGGAATAAAAAAATTGACAAACTCAAAACCACACCCATAATAAATTTGACAAACTCAAAACCATTCCCACAATAGGATAATCACTAACCATTACTAAGGAAAGCCTAGAGCTTCTATTGATCACTAAATTCCTTTAGCAAGGAAAGCCTAGAGCTTCTATTGAGCTGCTAAATTCCTTTAGCAAGGCAATCCTACAACTTCCTTCATGCCTGGAGATTGTGATGATTAGGAATAACAATAATGACAAACATGAGGCTAAACAATTTAATTCAAACAACAATAACTAGACCAGATCAACATCTTATCTATAGGAATAACAATATTGAAAAACTTAGAACCATTCCCATAATAAATTTGACAAACTCATAACCATTCCCACAATAGGAGAATCACTAACCATTACTAAGGCAAGCCTTGTATGAAAGCATAATTTCAATAATTCTTAACTAAATGCATGCAATAATTCTGCAAATAGTTGCATCTATGGAAAGAGTTAGTTATGTTGCTCATACAAGGAGAAGTGGCAGGCGAGTGACCAGGGATGCCCAGCTGCGATGCCCTTCGTTAGATGAGGAAAGGACAGGTGATGTGAATGTCAACAATGCTCCCAACAATGTTGTTGATGATGACGATGTGAATGAAGTTGAAGTTGTCACACCGACAACCACAGAGCCACCATCAACCACAGTCTAAGGGGCAAGTTCAACTAAAAGGATTAGTGCTATAAGAGGTTGGAAAAAAGAAGACATGTTAGCTGTAATTGACGACATAGAGTTTAATGGACATTCAATTCGTGCATCTGCAAAGAAACATGGTATTCCTCCCTCATTAGTACATTATTGGATAAATGGGCTCACTCATACAAAATGTAGAGGGCCTCTTATAGTTATGACTGGAGAGGAGGAGGTCAAGGTGGTTGAGTTGTGTAAAGAGATGGCCCAATTAGGACATGGGCTAGAAATGAAACAACTCAAATCCACAATTTCTCAAATCTGTTAAGGGAGTCCAAACCCATTAAAAGATGGGGTTCCTGGTAAATCTTGGTGGTTTGGGTTTTAAACAAGACATTCAGACCTTGTATTGCATACAACTGAGGGCCTTGATAGAGACAAATCATTAAATTTGTGCCCTGTAGTTGTATGTAAGTTCTATGACACTCTTTCTAGTGCATATGATAAGCATTCTTATGGTGCATACCATATATGGAATTGTGATGAAATAGGTTTACATGCAGGAAGGAATTGTGGCATGCGGGTAATTTCCAAGAGAGGGAGCCGAAACGTGCCAAATATTTTGCCTAAGAGCAGGGAGTGGATAACTAATTTATATTGTATCAATGTAATTGGTGCTTCAATCCCAGGATTTTATCTATTCAAAGGTAAAAATAAACCCAAAACTATATACAAAATTGTGAACCAGGTGCATGCATGGATGACTAAAGAAATTTTCTTAAATTGGCTTTGTCACCTTGTTGCATTTGTATCAAGTGGTGTCTCTCCTAATAACAGACACCTATTGATATTAGATGGCCATGGAAGCCACATTGTTGTACAAACAATTGAGGAAGCAAACAATCTAGGCATCGACCTGTTAACATTGCTTTCTCATACCACTCACAGATTGCAACCCCTTGATTTCAGTGTGTTTGGCCATTTCAAGAACTATTTCAGGTCAGAGCGTTCTGCATGACTGGCAAAGAATCGAGGGGTTGAGGTGAAAAGGTTCAAGCTAGCAGATCTTGCAAGTAAAGCATTTAAAACAGCTCTGACACCATCAAATATCAAGGCTGGCTTGGGAGGGCTGGAATTTGGCCACTAAATTATGATGCTCTTATGCATGATACTAGTTGTAGCCAGGGATTTCATGTGGATGGTCAAGAAGAAGCGCATGTCCAAACAAGTGTTCAAGTGCAAGAAGAAGTAGATGAACAAGATGATGTGGTTGCATGTGGTAATATGATTTTCCTCTCTCAAGGACACTTATGTGGTGATAATGATGAACATGTATGTGAAACACAATAAAATCATGAACCAATTGACAGTAACATGGAGGTCGTTCTACCAACTGAAGCACTTTGAACTTTTGTTGTTGATATTGTTAATGACATTGTTGAACATGCAGTTGACAATGATGATGTAGTTAAAAATGACATTGTTGATATTGCGCTAGGAAGCAACAATGACCAATTGAAATGTCCAAGCCAAGCAACCCCACCATCATAGCTGGTAGAAGCCATGATTAATTTTAACAAACATAGTGTCTCAAGAACGAATGAACATACCTTCACAACCAGAAGAATTGAATAATGAAATTGTTCATTTTTTTTTGGACAATAGATCAATGGAAGAACATAGTGCACATAATGAGGCATTAGATGAAGAGAACAATATAGTTCAAATAATTGTCTCAGATACTGAAAGGCAAGTGCCAAGCAATGACATGCAGGTGGGAGGGGTGGAGAAGTTACTTGGTTGGTTCCTAAAGCTACCAGTAGAGAGAGTGCCAATGAAAAAAAGCAAGGAACACTAGGCAGTCTTCGTTTGGGCTGAAGTTCACAGTTACTCACCTCATAAGACTATATAAACTTATTAGTTGAGTCTTAAAAAAAAGGAAATTTGAAATTCAGGAATTAAAATAGAAAAAGAAAAATTTGGCCAAGGAGAAGAAGGCAACAAAGATTGTTGTAGCACAACATCGAGCAGATGAAAGGCTTGAAAGAGAGAAAGTAAGGCAAGAGAAGGACCATAAAAAAAAATGGCAAGACAGGAAAAGGAAGAAAGAAAGGCTAAACAAATGCTTGAAAAGGAACAACGGATGACCGATATGGTTGAAAATGATGCAAGCACAACTGATGAAACCAGGACTATGTCAAACACATTGGACAATATTGCAGATAATACACCATTTTTCCAAGACCTCATAAACAAGCAAGTCCTTCACTATCAAAATGGGGATTTACCCACTTTCTTTATTCCTACTAGAGCAGGTGTCAATTATATGTATTCTCATCATACACCTCCACTTAATGCAGGGGTTAGAAGCACAAGTGTGAGGTATGGGTACTCAGTTAATTTACTTCAATGTTCCTTTAGCATCCCAATGACAAATTCCAACTATATCCAGTAGAAATCACATTAACTTATAAAAATTGACAGTAAATGCAGATAGAACATAAAATCATATGCAGAAGACAAGCCAAGACAAGAGGACAAAATATGTGATGGATGTCAGGGACAAACCCCAATGTAGGGAAACCCTTTGATCAAATATTCTTGTTATTTTTCAATAGTTCGGTAGAGAGAGAGAGAGAACAAATATAAGCCCAAAAATAGTTCTTCCAAATCAGCAGTCAAATCAGCCCTAACCAGAAAGTCAACGGTGGTCAAAGTTGCCCCAAAACATCCTCCAAGCAGCAATCCAATACGACCTTCCAGGAGAGTCAAAGTCAACCCAAATTCTTTGGTCAAACCCAGTCAAAGGAGAGAGAAAATTGTGTTGTTATTTTCTTTGGTCGAAACAGAAGTCAATCTGAAGTCAATGTTGGTCAAACTATCCTCAAACACCTCGATTTATATGCCAATAAATGTGACCTCCTAAAATCAAACATCTGGCACAAAAATCGAGGTCAACACTGGTCAAATCACCCAAATTCAACGCTGGTTAATGCCCTGCAAAATTCGACCTATTATGCCAAAAAAAATCAGCCTTTGACCACACGTGCGAAGTAGAGAGAGAAGGAGAGTTGTCACACATGCAAAGAAAGAGAGATGCCTCCAATGTTGTATGACCCAATCAAGAGAGAGAAGAAGATGTAATGAGATGATGTCCAAATGATGAAAAGGTCTCTCCTATTTATACACAACGTTGAGGGTGAAGAGACACATCTATTGGACTTCATGAGCTTACATTTTCCTGGAGCCGACCTTGATAATTTGTCCATAAGAGAAATAAATTCATAATTCCATTTCTGCTTATGAGAATGAGATGATCTGTATATAAAACTTGTACCTCTCCAAAGGAGGAATCCAATGTAATAATCATCTCCATCATATGAGTTGTCCTAAGGTGGAATTTGGCCCTAGTTTCCAATTTTAACAGTCCCTCTCAACTAGAGATAATTCCACCTACCAATCCATCATGCCAACCTGTCATCATGAACCATCATGGCATCATTGCTCTGATCTGTGGAACCATGAAGTAATAATGAAGAAGAAGTGATCAAGAGTGTATCATACCACTCTCCACTGTCTAAAGTCAGTCCTTGATCCCAGATCAAGTTTTTGAACACCATGCATCATATTCATAGGGATTACAGTAGTACACGATGCGTCCATCGATAGTGCTATGTTCCCTAACTAGCTTTTCCCAACTCATTGGCCAGATAAGAGGTACTTCCCATGAGTCTCGGACTCTATAGGTAGGATGTGTGTCGGGGCGTCAACAGGAGAAGGTGAACCACTCATCTTATGTATATGTCAACTATAGTGGAAGGTGAACCACTCACCCTACATGTATGTGTCTGGGTATGGGAAGGTGAACCACTCACCCTACACACATGTCAACTATAATGGGGTATCACACAGGAAGGTGAACCACTCACCTTGTATCTAGCACACCACTATGGGAAGGTGAACCACTCACCCTATATCTAGCACACCACTAGGGGAAGGTGAACCACTCACCCTATGGTCGCTCATTGCTAGCTCAAAGAAGTACCCCATGCCCCGAGGAGCTCCCAAAGCTCTATGTCCAACTCATACGGGACCCTCATAAGAGATTCGTTCCATGACTCTAAGTCTCTCTCTAAAGGTTAAGAATTTGACCTTCCCGAGAGGCTTCGTGAGAATGTTTGCAACCTGCTCATCTGTCCTAATGTGATGGAGCCTAACTGCTCCCCATTGTACCATATCTCGGATAAAGTGGTACCTGATGTCAATTTTTTTGGAGCGGTCGTGGAACACGGGATTCTACCACTTTGGTTGTCGCAGAAGATCACAGTCGTATCTAGCACGTGCCCAAATAGCTCATTGAAGAGCTTCCTCAACAAGGCTGCTTCACAAAATGTCATACTTATATAAATGTATTCAGCCTCGGTAGTGCTTAGTGCAAAATATTTATGCTTCCTGCTCATCCAAGATATAGAAGCAGATCCTAAAGAGAAGCAACGCCCAGACGTTCTCTTATGATCCACCACACTGTCAGCCCAATCAACATCTAAATATCCACGTGGTCTCAAATCCCCAACAGTGTATCTCAATCCATAGTGGATTGTGCCCTGAAGATATCTCAAGATATTCTTGGCAGCAATCCAATGAATGTGATTAGGCTAGACCATATATTGACTCAATGTGTTCACAACGAAGCATATGTCAAGACAAGAGTTATCCAAGAACATTGTGCCCCCACAAGTTGACGATACTCAGTAGGGTTTTCCAATTTGGGCCCAGCAGCACTTCCACATAGCTTCTTAAAGTTGAGTTCCATCAGATTAGTCACAGACTTGCAGTCCACCATTCCACATCTCTCAAGTAACTTCACAATATATTTTCCTTGAGATAGGAAAATCTCACCTGGTTTTTGCCAGACCTCCAACCCTAGGAAATAATGCATCAGTCCTAGGTCCTTCATCCAGAACTCAGAAGCCAACTCCCTCTTACATTGATGAATGAGAGGGTGATCACCTGTCAGAAAGAGATCATCCACATAAAGGACCAGGATGAGAGGTTTGTCCTTTTCAACTTTGAAGTATAGGTTCGGGTCAACATCGCTTCTCGTAAATCCTAGCTTCATAAGATATTTGTCGATCCTCTCATACCAATCCCTAGCGGCTTGTTTCAACCCATAGAGGGATTTCTTCAACATGCATACATGTGTCTTACAATCTTGAACTTCGAACCCCTCAGGTTGTTCCACATATACTTCCTCCTTAAGCGAACCATGCAAGAAGGCAGTTTTGACATCCATCTGATGAAGGTTCCATCCTTGTGAGGCAGCAAGGGCTATGATCGAACAGATGGTGGTATATCGGGAAACTAGTGCAAATATCTCATCATAGTCTACTCCTTCCTTTTGAGAGAAGCCTCGAGCTACAAATCTGGCCTTGAATTTCTCAGCACTCCCATCAGCTCCATGTTTGATCTTGTAGAGCCATTTCGAAGTGACCACAAACTTATCCTTGGGTCTAGGAACCACATCCCATACATCATTCTTCATGATTGACTCATACTCTTCGTTCATTGCATCCTTCCAAACATGTTGCTTCATGACTTCTTCGAATGTACAAGGGTCAGATTGTACTTTGGTACTCATGGAAGCTAAGTACCCTTGGTACCTATTCGGTTCCTACTTTCACGAAATGTTCCCCTCGGTGCAATGTGCTTCTTGGCATCTTCAAGAGTATATTTGAGCCAAAAAGGCCTCTTTATTGTAATAGAGGGCTTACTAGGATGTGAATCAATGGGATCCATCAGACCTTCAACATTAGGCATCGATTCATCGGACGAAGATTCATCATGTTTTTCTGCATCAACATCATCATTGGCCTTCCTAGGAATAGGAAGATCTCAAATCTTTCCAAGTGCAGAATCTTCATCGAAAGTGACATCATGACTTAATTCCACTTCCCTTTGACTAGGCACATAGATTCTATATGCCTTCGAAGTTTCATTGTAGCCCACAAATGTTCCTTTCTTCCCGGATGCATCTAATTTGTTTCTCTTCTCTTTCAACACATGAATGTATACGAGACATCCAAAAATTCTAAAATGAGAAATATCACGTTTATTACTAGTGAATACTTCTTCGGGGGTCTTGAAGTGCAAATCTTGATGTGGGCATCGGTTTTGTACATACACAACAGTGTTGGTAGCTTCTCTCCATAAGAACTTCGGAAGACCTTGATCATGAAGCATAGCCTGGGTGGCTTCAATGATAGTAAGATTCTTCCTTTTGACAACACCAATTTGTTCAAGAGTATATGCGGTGGTAGTATCCCTCTTAATGCCAGCTTCTTTACAATAGTCTTTGAATTCATTAGACTCATATTTGGTCCCATTATCGGTCCTCAATATTTTGACCTTCTTTCATGTTTGATTTTCGACCATGGGTTTGAAGGAGAGGAACCATTTGAATACTTTGGTCTTCTTCTTTAAGATATATATCCATGTCTTGCAAGAGAAGTCATCCACAAAAATAGCATAATACAAATATCCACCTAAAGATGTCATAGGCATAATACCTGATAGATCAAAATGAACCAATTGAAGAATATCAATGGTTGGAGTCTCACTTGAGGGGAATGGTCCCCTTGTATGTTTTCCAGCTTCACATCCCTGACAAACACCTTCATGATTTAATTTGAATTCGGGCATCTCTGTGACCATCTTCCATACATCGGGTAAGGCTTTGAAATGAAGGTGAGAAAATCTTTGGTGCCATAATTTGGATTGAAGAGAGGTCACAAATCATTGCTGCCAATGGACTTCCTCCAACCTGATAGAGACCTTCAACCCGTAATCCTAGAGTGAATGCATCTCTTGGATTCCTTTGCCAAAGATGAACCTTCCCATCAATGAATGACACCTTAAAACCTTTTTCTTTCATCACAGATATAAAAACAAAGTTCTTTTTCAAGTCATGTACATATAGAACTTCTTATAGGTGAAGGGTTTGACCTTGATGTAAGTGAAGAGTAATGGTCCCAGTTCCTTTCACAAGATAAGTGCCATTATCCCCAAGTATAATCTCCATATTTTTCTCCTTCTCAACCAAGTTTGAGAGAGCTTATTTATACCTAGTGAAGTGCCTTGAGTCACCACTATCAATCAACCAATGGTCCAATGTATCTAGAGGAGAGGCGGTGGAGAGGGAAGAAATAAGATAAAATTCATTTTTCTTTGCAACATTAACTTCATCATACTTGGATTTTCTCAACTTCTTGGGAGGATGACCACCTCCATTTTGACCGGCATGACCATTCCTCTTTCCTTTGTTATTGAACATATCATTCCTTCAATTGACATTGCCCTTGAAGTTGTTGTTGTTATTGTTGTCATCATCTCTTGGAGTAAACTTCTTGTGAGGACACTCTCTAGCGAAGTGGCCAAACCTGTTATAATTGAAGCACCTTCCTTTTCTTCCTTATTTTAATCCTGGCTTGAACCCTTATCCTTGATTCCTTGGACCGACATTGTTCCTTCTTCTAGAATGAGTGGAGAAGGTAGTAGGATTGTTTCCATTTGAGGGCTTGTCTCTTTCCATCATACTTATTTCTTCTTGAGTGCATCTGGCCAATAGTTCCTCAAATCCTGGAATCCTGTCATTGTTGAGAATGGTATTGTTGAACACATCCTAATCCCTTGTAAGGCCCCCAAGTGCAATAAGGGAGAGTTCCCGACCACCAGATTTCTTCAATAGATAGGAGATCATTCTTGATCTTGTTGATCCTCATGAAGTAGGACTGGATGGATTCTCCTATATCCATCTTGATGTCTTTCAACTTGTTCTTGAGAAATAGAATTTGATTTGCATTGTTCACTTTGAACACCATCTCCTTAGATGTTTCCAAAATAGAAATATATGCAACCAAAGGCTTATGAATAGAATCAACAATAATATTCTTAGCTTTTACCTCACCTTTCTTGTACTCGGTTTGAGAAGCAGCGGATGCACTTGAAGGAGGCTCGGTTATTCTTCCTTTGACATTGTCCATGGCATCATTCTCTTCCAAATTCAAATCCAAAGTCATCTTCCATGCATGATAGTCGGATTTGTCCTTAAGCTTGTCCTCGGATTTGAAGAAAGATGTAGTCGTCATTGGGACTAGCTCCAAGTCCTTATCCAAAAACTTCCTTTAGGGATTGTTTTGCTTCACTCTTGCTTGGGCTTTGTCTTCACCTCATCTCTGATACCATGTTAATTTTAGATAACAATGGTATGTTCTATGCTTAATACAATTTACTTATATGTTCCTTTAGCAGCCCAATAACAAATTCCAATTATATCCTGTAACAATCACATTCAATTATAAACATTAACATTAAATAACGAATAGAACATAAAATCATATGCAGAAGACATGCCAAGGCAAGAGGAAACAAGATGTGGCAGATGCAAGGGGCAAACCCCAATGTGGGGAAACCCTTTGATCAAATCTTCTTGTTATTCTTCAATAGTTCAATAGAGAGAGAGAGTACAAATATAAACCCAAAAATAGATCTGTCAAATCAGCCCTAACCAGAAAGTTAACAGTGGTCAAAGCTACCCCAAAACATCCTCCAAACAACAATCCAATACAACCTTCAAGGAGAGTCAAAGTCAGCCCATATTATTTGGTCAAACCTAGTCAAAGGAGAGAGAAAGTGTTGTAATTTTCTTCGGTCAAAACAAAAGTCAACTCGAAGTCAACATTGGTCAAATTGTCCTCAAACACCTCGATTTATATGCCAATAAATGTGGCCTCCTAAAATTGAACTTTTGGCACAAAAATCGAGGTCAACACTGGTCAAATCACCCAAAGTCAATTTTGGTTAACACCCTGCAAACTTCGACCTGTTTTTCTGAGAAAAACTCGGCCTCTTGCCATATGTGCAAAGTAGAGAGAGAAGGAGAGCTTCCACCCGTGCGAAGAAAGAGAGATGCCTCCAACGTTGTACGACCCAATCAAGAGAGAGAAGAAGATGTGATGAGATGCTGTCCAAATGAGGAAAATGTCTCTCTTATTTATACACAATATTGAGGGTGAAGAGACACATCTATTGGGCTTCATGAGCCTACATTTGACTGGAGCCGACCTTGACAATTTGTCCATAAGATAAATAAATTCATAGTTCCATTTTTGCTTGTCATAATGAGATGCTATTTATATCAAAATTGTACCTCTCCGAAAGAGGAATCCAATGCAATAATCATCTCCATCATATGAGTTGTCCTAAGGTTTAATTTGGCCCTAGCTGCCAATTTTAACAGGACTCAATCATATGGCAACAATCCACCGCATCCTAATCAACCCTTTTTAGGTAGGCCAACCTACTTGGCTCAAGCAGGCAACTCAGGGAGTTTTGGCACTGAAGATTCTCAAGGCCATAAAGAATAGGGGTGTCATATGTTTTTAGTTGTAACCACATTATGAGGTGGATTTTGGATGGAGGAAAATTTTGGCCTACAACCTAGGATGTTTTATTTCATATAGTTTGTGGCATTATAACCAAAATCCATTTTAGAAGGAACATCTATAGTCTATTATAATGGATAAATCTTACCTGAGAATGCAAATGGGATTTTTTGTTATGCCTCTACACACCAAATTATTTACAATACATTTATAACTAAGTTGTTAATTAAATGACAAACGAGTGAATAATGAAATCTTGAACAAGTCACTTGTTTTAATATGAAAATTCCATAAAATAGTGAACAGTAAAAGTACCTAACTTCACACCTCATATGAAACCTCATTTACAGTAATTTAACTTAGAAGACAAACAGAGTGCATGTTCAGTGAAGCATCAACAAGCCAAGAGAATAATTAAATGAAAAGCGAGTGAATAATGAAATCTTGAACAAGTCACTTGTTTTAATATGAAAATTCCATTAAAAAGTGAACAATAAAAGTAACTAACCTCACACCACATATGAAACCTCATTTACTCTAAGTTAACTTAGAAGACAAACAAGGTGCATGTGCGGTGAAGCATCAACAAGCCAAGAGAATAATTAAATGACAAACGAATGAATAATGAAATCAACAAGTGCCCACTGGGCTTTGGATTGACGGTGAATGGGTGCACTGTCAAGGAACTCCTTGCGATAGGTCACTGGTTCAAATCCCCCCTGGGTGCTTACCTACCAAAAAAAAAATAATGAAATCAACAAGCATCAACTGAGTTGTTAATTAAATGAAAAACGAGTGAATAATGAAATCTTGAACAATTCACTTATTTTAATATGAAAATTCCATAAAATAGTGAACAGTAAAAGTACCTAACCTCACACCTCATATCAAACCTCATTTATTGTAAGTTAACTTAGAAGGCAAACAAAGTGCATTTGCGATGAAGCATCAACAAGCCAAGAGAAGAATTAAATGACAAACGAATGAATAAAGATGGATAGTCATTTGTAGATTTCATGAAGATGGAGGAAGATGGAGGACAACCAAAATTATGTTTAAAAAGGAAATGAGGCAATATTGTCTCATAGAAGTGATAAAGAATCAAGGTTGTTGAGGGAACCAGAGGTAGAAGAAGAGATGCCCATTGCATCTAAAGGGGAAAAGATGACTTTTGGTCGTAAAATTGATTATGTATATGAAGGGTTTTCAAGTCAAGAGCATGAGCAAATTTTCCTCCAAAATGACCATAAGAAAAAGAATTCCACAGGGGATAGACAATCCCAAAGGGTTTTCCTAAAAGAGGAAGAAAGTGCAAGAATTGCTTCTCAGAAGCAGAGGCAAGAAAAAACAAGTTTTCAACCCTACAAGCAACATATAAAGATAGTCATGGCATTAAAAATAACAATGGTGACTTGTGGAAGTTTCCATGCTGAAGGAGGAGAATAGATCTCAAAAGCTGAAGTGGAGAACCTCATAAAAAGAGAGGAACAACTATTAAAATTTATGAGAGACTTCGGCTTTGTAGATGATGGATAGTCATTTGTAGATTTCATGAAGATGGAGGACATAACCAAAATTATGTTTAAAAAGGAAATGAAGCAATATTGTCTCATAGGGGTGATAAAGAATCAAGGTTGTTGAGAGAACCAGAGGTAGATGAAGATATGCCCATTGCATCTAAAGGGAGAAATATGAATTTTGGTGGTAAAACTAATCATTTAGAAAGATAGTGCAGAAATTGCTTCTCGGAAGCAGAGGCAAGCATAAACACATCTTCAAACCTACAAGCAACACTACAGGCAACATATAAAGATAGTCATGGCATCAAAAAGAGTTAAACCCATGAATAACCATAAACCTTGCTAAACCCTACCATAAACCCTGCAACAAGAGCTAAATTCCCAACAACAAATTCAAGTGTTGAAAAACACAATAGTGCAATAAGAGCTAAATTCCCAACAACAAATTCAAGTGTTGAAAAACACAAAGTGGCTGGTAGGATTTAGAATCCTACCAGAGAACTGCAGAAGCCACCACCACGTCCAAACCTCGCCCCAAACCTCGCCGATATCTTTTGTGACAACCATACAAATTACCTGCAACACAAACTTGCAAACATGGAGAGAAATTAGCATTTGGGAAAAAACCCAAAAAAAATTATAGTAAATTCGTAAAAAAAACCATGAATTTCAAGACTTACCTTCATGGACCTTGAAACCTGCATGTCGACCACCAAACTTGCTTGAATCTCCCACTGGCTCCTTCATAAACAATAGGTCGCATGGATGAAACAACAACAAGCGTATTTGTAAACCCCCCACAAAGCTGAACAAACAACCACGGTGTCGTTGGTTAACCCCCCATGAAGCAGAACGAACAACCACAGAGCCATTGTTTAACCCCCCTCGAAACAGATAAAGCAACCACACCCTAAACCCTAAACGAGAAATGAACCACTGCAAACAACATTGCCCGGTGAGCACCACTAGAATGGCGGACCAGGTGAACTAGTGTTGGAGTTGAGAGGAGCCATCATTAGCGAAGCGCACTACCCACACACCCAGCCTGAACAAGATAACACAGGGCAGCGAAGACATGCCACAAAATGCGTTAGAGGAAACCCTAGACGAAGGGTTTAAGGCTTCATTTAATGCATTCACCAACCACAACATGTGGCACGTCCCCAATTGACAAGTTTCATACGATGGATGAGCGAGTCTCCACGTCAGCAGCCAGTGTGGAAGGGAGGGGGCACAAGCAATGGCATCCCTCCCCTATCACTTTTTAAGATTTCTACTTATTAAATTTTCATAATAAGATGGGGTTTTAAGAGGCGCCCAACCATTTTAAATGACAGTTCATGATGATGTTTTTAATTATTTTATAGGTGTATTTTGTTTTTTTAAATTATTCTATATTTTAGGATTTTTCTTTAAAATTTTGTAAAACCTATTTTTTTTTTGGGGGGGGGGGGGGGGGTTTGTATTTTTTGAAATGAATACATATTTTATCCAATTTTAAGGTCACGGCCAAGCCAGACACCAAATTGGTGTATGAGACCCCCTTTTTTGTGGGACAAGGGACCCACCTTTGAGTGCTAAGTCTATGACTAGGCATGCTAGGCATACATACTCTACCCCACTCTAGAACTTGTGACCTCTTAGGAGGAAACACATACTCTTAACCATTAGACCCACTTACTATGAATACTTTCAAAAATACTTAATTGTGTACAAGTTACATATTAAATGTATAATTTTAACAATATTGATTAAAATTTAAGTAAACTAATTAGAAAATATCACTTGAAAAAAAAAACATTCAAAACTTAAAATAATTAAATAGTTAAATTATGACATTGCTGTACAATGAAAATAGCTATAACTTTTCATTTCAGGATAATAAAATCAATAAAAATATTTATTTTATTGTAATAATATTTTAGCTGTAACTTTTCATTTCATGATAATAAAATCAATAAAAATATTTATTTTATTGTAATAATGTTTTAATTTCATTTCATGATAATAAAATCAATCAAATCGACATTCGCGGATAGCAGCCAGAGATGGTTGTCCTCACTGTTGGTTTGACACCTGAGTTTGATAGGTTTTGCCACCTTCGGAAAAAAAAATAATAAAATCAATAAAATTATTTATTTTATTGTAATAATATTTTAATTCATTCCATAACTAGGTTATTGTTCGATCACTTCAATGGCAGGATAACGTGATCGTTTCCTAAACACGCATTTTTCCCGTGTGTTAAACTGTGAATTCAAAAACTAAAAATAGAATTGTGTGCTAAATCGTTAATGAAATTAAATGGTCATTCGTGATAAATGCTTACATCAGATCATTCACAATGGTGATAAACCATGACGCAAATAAATTTAAATTTTATATTGATTTTATTTTTCAAATTCCTATTTATTATAATGCCTTATTTCATTATAAAAAATATTAATAGAATGAATAAAATTTAATACATGAATTCAATTATATTCTATATGATATTTTTCTATTGTTTAAATTCTAAATATAAATTAAATATATAGAAATTATAAAATTTAGAAAAATAAATTTTATAATAAAATGGTAATATTTGCATACATCAATTTTAATTATGATAAAAGTTTAAAGTAAAAATTTTGTAGCGGAAAGATTTTTATCAAAATTTTAAATTTATTTTTTAGAATTAAAATTTTAATTTAGTTGTTATTTATTAATAAAAAAATTATTATTAAAATAAATGTTTATTATTAAAGAATATATGTTTTATATTAAATTTTGGTATTGGTTGGTTTTATTGTCAATTAGTATAATCACATTAAAAATATTAATATGGTTGATATAGCGTCTTCATAAAATAACAAAAAAAATATTGTAACACAAAGAATGCCTTACTAATGTACACATTTACGTGATTAACCATGTATACAAAAATTATGGATCAATTATCAACTTTAATTTGAAAAAAAAAAAAAAATTACACATCTTACTATAAAATGGACCATTTTGTTAAATAAAATTTGCTTATATATTAATTTTCTCATCTCATTAGAATATGAATATATTAGAATTGAAATAATCTCAAATCCCTAGAAATTGGTGTGCACTGAGCTTGACACAAATATAATTTTAGTCTTGACGATGAACCACATTGTGTAACACACTATAGTCATTGATAAACATTAAGACAAAGAATAGGCTGAGCATATTCCCTTGAGAATCAATCTAATCCATCAATTAAAATAAGTCAACAAATCCTCATCCACCTTAAGTTGAAATAAGAAGCCTTTGGCAATTACTTAATATAGATCTTCAAATAATTTATTTAAATCTTTTGTTGAAATATTTTTGAAAAGTATAAGATTTAAACGTGTTACACGCTTTTTTTTTACATGCCTTCGACAATTACTTAATATAGATCTTCAAATACTTTATTTAAATCTTTTGTTGAAATATTTTTGAAAAGTATAAAATTTAAACATCTTACTTACACTTTTTTTTACTTCTAATTACTTTACAACATGTTCATTTTTTTATTATAATGGACATTATTTTTTAATTTAGAACATATTTTTTATTTTCTATTTTTATTTTATTTTAAAGAGTGACAGATGAAAGGACATACTTACACATCCCCTCATATGGGGTTGTAGAATGAGCCTCTAGGCTCAAAAATATAAGAATGATTATATATGTGCGATCGTCTTAGATTTCAGAAATACTTACACATCCCCTCATATGGGGTTGTAGAATGAGCCTCTAGGCTCAAAAATATAAGAATGATTATATATGTGCGATCGTCTTAGATTTCAGAAGATTTCATTCATGGTGTTCTTCTGTAAAATGGACCATTTTGCTAAATAAAATTTGTTTATATATTAATTTCCCCACGTAATTAGAATATGAACATATAGCCACGTGGCACACACACACACACACACATATATATTTTTAATTTATTAAAACTCAATACAACCTAACAAACTCTGTAACACACTATAGTCGCTGAGAAACATTAAGACTACCCATATGTTGAGCACATTCCCTTGAAAAACAGCATATTCCCTTGAAAAACCAATCTAGTCCCTCAATTAAAAAAATAAAAAATAAAAGTCAACAGATCCTCATCCATCTTAAATTGAAATAAGAAGCCTTAGGCAATTATATCTTTTTTGTTTGTACTATTTTCTAATTAAAATTCTTCTAATAAAAAGATGTTTGTCATTAGAATAAATGTCTCTTACTAAAAACTGTTATGGTTAGTTTAACTATCAATTGTATGTTTGTGTTTGTTTGTTATCATTTTCTAATTAAAGTTCGATTTTTTTTTATCCTCTTACTAAATAACAAATGCTTTTTGCTAAATTTGGCATAATTAGTTTTAATATCAATAATATGTTTTTTGTTTTATTTTTGATTAAATATTTTATTTTTTCAATTTTTTTTTTTTACAAAATTTTTTTACTTACAATTTGATCTAAATAAGCAAAGAGCTCCCCGTCAAATACATCAGCAATGTGTCACACTAAAATAAGCAAAGAGCTCCCCGTCAAATACATCAGCAATGTGTCACACTAAAAAACTTAAAAGAATTGTTGGAATTATAAATATATAAATTATTGAGATTCCATAATTTCAATACATTATAGGTATTTAAAAGAGAGAATTCATTTATGTTTTCACAATTTAAATAATAAAAAAATTATAATTTCATTAACAATTATATAATTTGATTTCAATGAAATTATGAAAAAAAAATTCCAACAAATAATATGTTTAGACATGTTCTTAAAATAGAATGCCTAAAAATACATGTTATCATGCTCTTAAGTTCTATACCAATTCTATGCAAAAATTGGTGTATACGCAATTATATTTAATTTTAGATTATCTTGTCATTGAAATTAAATCGCAATAGCTAACTACCATACCAAATCCTCGTGCTTTTGGATGATAGTGTAGGTTTCTTTGAAATATGAATGGTTTGTATAGATTTTAAGGATTGCTATCATTAGAGTTGTTGTAGAAAGAATTTTCATGTTTGGGATGGTATGAAGGGATTGTTGTATGTTTTGTATTTTTTTTGTTTAAATGTTTTTAGGGATGGTCATATCTTTTTGTTATGCTTTATTTATATAGTTTTAAATATTTTTTTGTATTTGTTAATTATTTTTTATTAAAATTATTTAATATTATTGATATACACATTTCATTATTATGATTAGAAAAGGGGATTTTTTTTTTTTTTTTTACTATTTTTTTTTTAATATTGCAGTCTTTTCTTTCCCTTCTTATTTCACACATGATGATATTTGTTTTATTTAACAAATAAATTAAAACTAAAAAAAAGCTATCAGGAAAAAAATCATAATCTAAAATAATAGAAAATCAATTCAACTCATTTTATTTGGTTTTTAGTGATTTTGTTTATTACAAAACCTAACATTTATATAATTTTAATTTACATATGAGCTTACAAAATCTATCATATACCTTATAAAAATATTTTAAGTCAAATTTGATTTTAAGCATATTTCAATAAAAAAAAAGAAAATGTGCTCTGCTCTCTATTTTTGGGAGGTTAAAATTCCATTAAAAATAAGAATATTTACACAGATCAAAGGAAATAATTAGAAGTTTTTATATTAAAAAACTTTTATTGATTTTTGGAAGTTTTATATTAAAAAACCTTTTATTAAACAATAATTATTTATGGCTTTTGAATTTTGACTAAAAAGTGTTATTATATATGCATTTTGTATTTTGTTTATGGTGTATTTAACCCAGATAATTTATTTATTTATTTTAGAATAATAAAATATGAGCAATTTTTCTATTAAAATTGAAAAAAAATTAGTGTATTTCATCTTACTAAAATATTGGAAATTTAAATGTATAAGTGAAGATGCATTAGTATTAAAGATTTTAATATAAAAACATTAATGTGATTTATTTAAGACTATTATTGAAATAAATGAAAATTTAATATTTAATATTAAAGCTTAGATAAGTATATTTTAAATTAAAAAAATAATAAATAATAAATTTAAGTTTTGATTTTAAAACTTAAATATTTATCTTTTTATTAAAAATATATATAAATGGAAAATTTGAAGATACAACAAAGATAAATGTTTTCGGAACAAAATCATTTGAAAATAAATTTATTAGTGAGTTATTTTATTTGTAGATATTTTGTTTTTCTGTAAAATGATTCAATTTTTAAAATGGTTTTTATAAATTTTTAATAATAGCCAGATTCATCTTAACTCTACATCTACCAATAGATCCGGAGTAAAGATGGATCTAGGTTGGTTTAATTATTAACCTTTAAATATGCTACATTGAGAAGAATACCATAAAATATAGTTTGAAAATGTTAAATAAAGCATTAATTTTATTTTGTTTTGACTAAATCAAAATATTAAACATTACAATATCTCCATCATAAACACCTCTTGACACGATCATTTTGAAGATCAAAATTCTAATAATTTTATAAAAATAATTATTTAAAAAAATATTTAAAAATAAATATTATTAATTTTATTTTCAATTTTAATTTTCTTTTAAATAACAATACGGATTGAATGAATTTTCGCACTATTCTATTTGATGGTACTCGTTATATTTAAACAACTATAGCTAATTATGCCATGAGAGAGAAATTCTTTTAATGCCCATCATATGATCTTCCCGAGAGACAATTTTCCATTACCTATTAGGATGGATAGGTCACAATTTTCCCGCACCGCCCGATAATGTATTGCACCTTTATCAAAATATATTTATTATTTTCTTATTTGCTCACTTATATTTAATGAGTATTTTTTCTAATCAGAACATTAATCACATACTCTTTATATTATTTATATCTCAAATAATATGTATTATTATTAATATTTTTGAAGCATCATGGAAAGATCAAAACATAAAATGTGTTGGATTAAAAAAATGATTATTTTTCAAATGTGTGATTAATGGTAGAATCTCACATTTTCAAGGTTAACGAGAATTTTATTTAGTTTTCATTGTTTTTTAGAGGTCACATCAAATCATGATTTTTATGTTTATTTTGAAAAATGATAATGCAATATCACATTTTTTTCAATTTAAGGTTAAAATTCTAATATTCTTCAATCATGATATTAAAAACAAAATATTATTATTATAAAAGACATGAAAAACATGTTGAAAAGCAAAAGTGGTGATCTCTTTGTCTTTTCACGATTGAAATTCAAACATTTTTTAATCATAGCATTAAAAACCAAATACCATGACTAAGAAAGCCATCAAAAACACCTTGAAATGCAAAAGCTTTGATGCAACATCACCCATTTTTTAAGGTTAAAATTTAAACATTTTTTACCTTTGCATTAAAAATTAAATATCATGATTACCAAAAGCCTTAAAAATCAACACTTATAATTTGTCTACCTTCTTGTTTCTTTCCTTTCTTTTTCAAACAATTGTTTTTAAATGTTTTTCAAATTTGGTTTTTTTTGTTACAATTACGAATTAATTGACCATTGATACCATCAAAAATAAAATCGTAAAATCTACTATAAATCCAAAATTGGTATAGATAAGAAAGGTTATTCTAACTTATAGACTAAATGGTATAGTCCATTTATGCATTCAAAAATGTATTTAAAAAATAAAAAATCTTGCGAGATTTTGATGAATTCCCGTGAAAAAGGCTATTTCCTCTATAAGTTAGACTATGTCTATAAGAAATCACCTTTTTACTGATAAAAAACACTAAAAAGCACTAACTTAGAAAGAAAGAAAGAGAGAGGAGAGTAACATTCTTTATTATAAAAGAGAAAATAGCATTATAGCACAAAATTAAAATTAATAGCAAAAAAATACCTAAAAACTAATAAAACATTAAAAATTTGAAATATAGAAAAATAAAATAATTTTTAAAAACTATTGATATATTTTTAAAAATTATAAACCCCTAAGGGGAAAGCTCGATTGGTCGTGATATGAAGTCTTTGTGAAGTATCTAGTTCGAACTTCAAATCCTCTTGACTAGTCATGTGGATTGTGCATTGGAGCACGCATGGGTTCATTTAGAGCTATAGTGGTAGCAATATTCCATGTCATGCGAGTACAAGTAAGCCCGGTTATTAATCTAGGTCTTAGGTCATTAAAATATTTCTTTATATTCAAAGAAAACGACTTCTTAACCAAATATAAACAGTTTTACAGCATATTCGAAGCTAAATAATAATTTTTAATATATATATATATATATATGTATATGTATATGTATATATATATATATAATTGTAGCTTTTTTAGTTATTTTTTAAATGAAATATTTGTTTATTTTATTTTAGTGTGGGTTAAAATTTTTATTTTTGTTATAGATATATATGTTTTTTTAATATAAAAAAATTCAATAATTTTTTAAATTCGATATTTTTTTTAAATTGTTTTTTTTTTTTTAATTAAGTTTTTAGGGTGCTTTTGTGATTTTGTATAAATTAATAATAATTTTATAAGTTATTGTTCAGAAAGTATTTTAATTTTAGAATTTTAGCGCTCTATTGAAAGTGGATCAACTTGTCTTAGGATAAGATTTCGAAAGAGCTATACTTTTAGTCTTTAGAAAAACAATGTTCTCGGTAGAATGACTCTTTGATTTAGGTGTTGACTTTAAACTTTTTTTAGTCATGATATTTGGATAATAATGCCATGGTTGAAAGCAGTGTTGTCATAGCCAAAATGAAAATTGGTGGAACCGACCGTTCCTATCAGTTTGTGGATCAAACCAGTCCAGTTCGAAGTATGGAACTAGAAATGGTTGGTTCGGCTCCGACCTTGTCGATTTTCTAAATGAAACCAAGGACGTTCCAATTGTAGTTAAAAAAAAACAAGAATTTTTTAGTAGGGTAGCCTAATATTCAAGCCTACGTCCCTACTGTTGTTGTGCAATTAATGGTAATATTAAATTCTTAAAATAAAAGTGGTATTCTCCTTTATCTTTCATTTTCATCTTTTTACTTAAATCTTTAACATTACTATTAACCGACTTAGGATGTTTGAGAGTAGTTTTGACTTCATTGGATTTTATATGAAGAAAGTATAATTTTAGATCTCATTCAAAATCTAGCAAGCTTAACAGTTTTCATGATTTGAGGATTAGAAGGATTGCAATATTTCCATTTGATTATGTCGTGTATTAGGGTATGGAACTAGCATTTAATCAAAAGCATTAAGCCCTCTATATACCTTAGTGTTAGTAGCATTGAATTTTGAACTCCTTTATCATGACCCTAATAAAAATGCACCCATCACTCAAACAAAATCTCAATTTGATATGTGAAGATTTTTCTATCTTATTCTTATTCTTTTATTTCTTTCAGTGCTGGAAATGTCCGACAGAGAAATCGTGCTTGGAGTAGTCTCAACAGATGAACATAGAGCTCCATGAATGGATCGCATGACTTGTGGGGAAGTAACCCGACACATAGTCGTTAGACCAAGAGCCTGTGGCTATATCTTATTTTAATGCTTAAAGGGTGATTTTGATAATGAAGATCCCAACATAAACAATGTTTTTTATTATATGTAGGTATTTGTTGTAGCATTATTATATTTACACTTGATGCTATCTAAAATGTTGTGTTTTTGGTTCATAAATGTATTACACTAAGTGTTATTTTAGTTATATATACTTTTATTTACTATATAAATGAGAAATTTTACATATTCATGTATAAATGGTTAGGCTATATATATATATATATATATGACTGAAATAAGTAAAAAACCATACCAAAAATCTAGTTGACCAAAAACACATAAAATATTCAAATTATATATATATATATATATAATTTGAATATTTTATGTGTTTTTGGTCAACTAGATTTTTGGTATGGTTTTTTTACTTGTTTCGGTCATGTTATGACTTGTTCCTAGTTAAGAGGGTTTTCTAGTTCAATCACTGATTTAGTTTCGGTAACATCAATTGAAAGTTGTTGGAATTTTGAGGTTTTTTGTATTTGTGACATTTGGTTTTAATTCCATGGTTGAAAAATGTCATAATTTTAAGGTTTTTAAGAGTCATGTTATTTGATCTTTAACACTATGGTTGAAATCATTGGAAGTTTACGGTTTTTCATGATCATGATTTTGGCTTTTAATGCCATGGCTGAAAATTGTTGGAATTTTAACATTTAAAAGAATGAGTGATGTAACATTGTCAATTTTCAATTTCAAGGTGTTTTTCATGTTTTTTGCATAAAAATGTTTGTTTTTGGGGGTAGAGTTCTTATTTTGAGGTTATAGTTCTTGTTAAGTTGGAAACGTTGTTTTCATTCTAAATGATGGAAAGCAAGTTCAAGAAGATAATTGGAAAATGAAAACAAAACCCTAGGTAATGTATACAACCTTGATGAATTCAAAGGAGAAAAATGTTGTATGGGACAGGTAGACAAAAGTTTGTAACGGCATTGCATGACGGGTCATATAAACTTTGACAATCTAGTAAAAAACAACAACACACAAATAGTAAGAGATAGCCAAGGATCTCAAAACCCACTGACACTATGTACAAACCATGTCAACATGGGAAGCAGACAAGAGTTAACTTCAAAACCAAAGAGTACATTTTTATGGTAGTGAGATTACTTATATCCATTGATAATAACATAGACTCCTACTAAGCTTTGAGGTACGTTATTTGAAAAAATCTTAGGTGTTTCTTCCATGATTTGGACATGTCATTTTGATAAAAGCTTATAGTTATTAATAGTTGGATTTATATGTGGAGTTGTAGTTTATGATAGAAACTACCAAGGTATTTAAATCTCACAAAAACACTAGATCATAAGTGATGTATAATCCACCCATTTCCTTATAGTGTGTGATAATCATCCATGTTGGAAAAATTTGACATGATAATCCTCTTAAGGATTGTGGATAGATGATATCATTCAATCCAATGGCTATTGGCCTTTGATTGATTTGCACCAAACACTCGCAAAGATGTCCCAATACATCATCATGCCCTCAATTTTGAGCTAATCTAATAGTCCTTAATATTTTTGTTATAAGTTGTGAGATCTCCATCATAAGCATTGATTCGAATATATGAAGGGAACGTAATGAAATACAAATTTAAAATGAAAACACATTGATACAACGAAACTTGGCTTCAATTAATAAATGGAAATGTTAAAATTGTACATGCAAAATGAAGACAAACTAGCTTGAACAATGGTAGCTTATCTTTGAGAAGAGATGTGACATCTACATGCCTTCTTGAACTATGTTACAATGAGGCTTGGAGGCCTTTTTAATATGAAGAATAAATGAAAACCCTAAACATCCAAAAACTTAACCCTGGGAGATGACATGCCAACGGCTTATGGGCCTCGATGGGGTAAATTGGAATGTCAACTTCTTGGGGCCGTAACTTTGGCATCTGATCTTTGTTTGCTGTGCATGATAGTATGTTGGAAATTTATATTTGAAGAGTATATTTTCTATTTTTCATGGCCCGTTTCCCCGAAAATTTCCATTTAGGATCTCAAAATGGCTTCAGAAGTTCAAGACCTAAAAATTGCCAAAATATTAAAATTATGTTGTGAGCCAATGGAATATACGGGTGGCCACAGATATCCACCTATATTAGTCTCCCCCCTTAGGAAGCAATGGTATCCATTGAATTGAGTGCCTCCATGAGATGGGGAAACTTTTGCTAAACTTGGCCCTTGGTGCAAGAGTTGGCCTACTTTGACAACCTGATACAACAAAACCCTTTGTTGGCGAGTGCTCTTAATCTGTGTCTGCGATCTAATCAATTATGGCATGTTCAATGCAATTTGGTTTGAGCTTTTTCGGGGTTATTTTCTCTGCAATTTATGATGTGTCCAAAAATGGTGGAAAGTATGGTCAAAGGTGGTCAAGGAATGGGGAGATACTTAGCTCAAAATAGTTGTCACCCACAGCCTTGGTCATGGTATAAGGCCCATAGTAGAGTGGGTGAAGCTTATGATGGACCCTTGCAAGGCATTCCTTTTGTAGATGCAACTAAACCTTGTCTCCCACTTAAAACTTGTGTGGCACTTAGTGTTGATCATTGTGTTGTTTATACTTAGTATTAGCTTTCTGCAAGATATCATGGACTTGTTGGTGGATGTGTTGAATTCATTCAATAAACTTGGTATATTTTTCAGCTCCAAATTGAGTACATGTAGACTTTGCTTATGTACTTTCAAGGGGCGGTGCGACATCAATGTGAACTAATGGTTGAAATCCCAGACCCACCTGAAACAAGTTGTGGCCAGTTGTGTTATGGAGAGCTTTGTTATAGCTATTTTGAACATCAGGGAGACTGTCATACCATGTGTATAGATTCTTGGAGTTGTACATATGCAAAACATGCATGATCATTCTTTTTATGACCTTCGTTTGATCATCAGTCTAACATTTAATGATCCAGGTGGCTCTAGAGACACTCAGAAGTCAAAGAGGGCTCATAATAACTTAAAAAACAAAGTTCTCAGATTTCACCCAAACTAGGACCAGGTCATAGTGCTCATTGTCGTGGTTCGAACGGTGTGAACGAAACTCAAATCTGAATTCGCATTCTCAAGATATTTGCAGTCAAAGTTCGAGTCAAATTAGGCCAAGTGGAAGTCAATAACGAGACAACAATTTGGTAGAGACACGGCACACGGAATTCGGCGCCGAACGGGCGAATATGTTGCCTTGTTAATTTTTCCGGTAAACCCCAAAAACCAATCAATTTTTTTTAATAAGTTGTTTAATAAAATAAAAAATATAAAAAAAGGGGTGGCATGGGGGACCCCCAGCGGAATTGATATATTATAATAAAAAACATGGTGGGCCAGCCACCCAATGGCGGACCCGCCCAACCAAATGGTGCATACAACGTGTATGAACCGAGGCCGGCGAGGTTTGAACTCGCCCGGCCAGCTGGCTGCCCTGCCACTCGGGCAACCGCATACCAAACCCACTTCAACATTAAACAACATAACCATAAACGGTTACGCCAACACCTACGCCACAGTTAATAAACTAAATAACACTCCCAAAATTCAATACCTCCACCCAATTATTGCAATGGCCCTATTACACTGAAAACAAAAACATGTCGAATCAAACAAACTGTCAACGACTTATTCCTTTGTAAAATTCGCCCAGGTTTGTATTTAAACCCAAAATTTTTCATTTGCCCAACGGAGGAGAGAGGACGCAGAATAGTGCACATGTGGAACCCGGAGGCAGAACTGTGCCCAAGTCGGGAATGTTTTTTTAGGAGAGAATATTCTAAGGGAATATTTCTTAGAATATTCCATAGAATATTCCTTAAAATATTCCTTAGAATATTACACAAAATATTCTCATGCAAAATCTTGGAGAAATCTAAAAGATTCCCTAGAGGCTGAATTTTTCTTAGTGATAGAAACATGTAAACTTTATACTCAAAAGAGCCAAAATTTCGCATAGAACGTGATAGTGTGGTCTACTTCCCCATGTGAGCAACAGAAATTCAGGCGGCCAACAGCAAGAAATCTTTATAGAATCTTGTGGAATCTAAAAGATTCCCTTGGAGGATGCTTTTTTACAGAGGCGGAATGATGCTGACTTTATAGTCATTTTTCACAGAATTTTGCAAGGAGCACAGTGGTGTGCTAAGAATTTTCATCCGAGTAGTGGATTTTTAGGCCATCTCCAAGAAGGAATCTTCAATATCCCAAGGGTCCAAATTTTGACTGTGTGAAAAGGGAGCCAAGTTTATGTTGAAATATGGCAACAAGAATATTCCAATTTAATTTATCCTTGAATTAAATTGTGAATTAAAATCGAATTTAGTCTTAACAGCTACTTGGAAATAATTAATTAATTAGTTGGAGAAATTCAAGTTAGAAGTCTTTCTGAAGGCATGCAAGAGTTATCCCTTAAATTAAGGAGATAAGATTGAGTTATATTTGAGTTGTAATTAGTTAACTCAGTTTATTGAGTTAAGTCCAATTAAATTATTTGCAAACTATTTGAGGAACTAATAGAGAGTTAACAGTCAGTTGATCCATGCATGCACTCAACTAGTGCTACTACAGTTAACTGAAGATTCCCTCATCAGAAACTCATGCATGTCTATTATGAGAAAGACCCAGTTGAGATTAAAGTCAAGGACAATGTACTATCAATTGCATGTGTTTTCTTATAAAGAAAACTCATGCATGCAGTCAAGGAATCATTCCTTGAGGATTGCGCAGTTTTGGAGGAGGTCATCCACTTGGTTGAAGGAAGATCATCTACAAGGAACAACGTAAGGAAATAGGAGCTTGGAGGGCAGATAGGAAGGCTGGAGAGGAGCCAATATTGCCTGTGAGCATCTATGAGGATTGTACTGAGAGTTGGCTAGCTGTGAGAGCTAAGGCTTTGTATAATTCCTATGTATTTCCACCTTGTATGATAATACAGATAGTGGGGTTTTTAGCTGAGGCTTTCCCCAAAGTATTCTCATGTGTATTGTGCATTGATTCTTCTTCTTCTGGTTATATTGTTTAGTTCAATATTTAAGCTTCCGAAAATTGATAGTAGAAGTAGGTTATAGTATTCTGCTTTGATTTATATTTCATTATCGGGTTAACCTACATCATATTTTCTACTTGGTATCAAAGCTGAATTTGTAGAAATTTCTACATGGTATCGGAGTTGTGAACAGTATACCGAGAAGAGAATTTGAAGCTTGAAGTTCGGAGTTGCTGGTGCAAATCAAATTCATATCATACTTCAAGGTTGGCCAATGGCGTTCTATGGCTTGAGACTCGAGTATGCCTTGGAAGGTAGCTCGAGTTACATAGCATGGAAAGATAGAATGGATGTTGTATTAGAAGATAATGGCTTGAAGGAATTCATTAATGAAGAAATCCCAAAGACAACTTCAACTAATGCAAAAGAGTTGGCTGAGTGGAAGAAGAGTGTGGCGATGGCGAGACAGATCATCCTTGAGGGAGTTCGAGACCATATTGTCTCGAGTCTCCATGGGAAGGATACTCCATTTTCAATGTGGAATACATTGAAGGACCTCTACCAAAAAAGCAGCGACCAGAGGAAATTGGCACTCAAGGATAAGCTTTGAAGAATCAAGATGGAGAAGGGTGATACTATTTCCACATATCTGAACAAGCTCACCACCTGTAGAGATGAGCTTGGCAGTGTGGGAATAACTACTGTCGATGATGATATGGTGAGGCTCGCTCTCCTTGGTCTTCCAAAGAGTTGGAATAGCTACCAGGACTCTGTGAATGGAAGGGATAAACTGTCAGATTGGGAACGACTGTGGTCAAATCTTATGCAGGAGGAGCACATGAGATGGTTCTTCATCCAAGAATGATGATGAAGAAAATCTGGCCTTAGCAAGTAAGGCAAGGAAAGGGAAGGGGAAGGCTTCCCATTCCAAATCGAATTCTTCTCATGGAGGGAAGAAGGGTGACATGTCTAAAGTAAGATGCTTTAATTGTCATGAGATGGGACATTATGCAACTAATTTCCCATCGAAGAAGTCCAAGAAGGGATCCTCGGAAGGATCGAAAGGTGAGGCATTAGCCTCTCAGTTTGAAATGGACTTTACCCTCATCGCATGCATGGTGTCATCGATGATGGGTTGTGTCTGGTATCTTGACAGTGGAGCCTCATTCCACATGACCGACGATAAAAGTTTATTCAGTGCCTTGGAGGAGAAAGACCTAAAGATGCGCATAGAGATGGGTGACGACGGAAGGTATAGTGTTTCAAGAGTGGGCATGGTTTCTTTTCAGAGGGAGCATGGACCTCCTATCACCTTGAAAGATGTGATGTATGTGCCTAGAATGAAGAAGAACTTGGTATCAGCCGCGATGTTGGAGGACAAAAGCTACGATGTTGTCTTCAGTAAAGGAAAGGTGTTCCTAAGACACATAGCCACGGGTCTGAGAAAGAGGATAGGGATTCAGGTGAAGAATATCTATAAACTAGAGGTAGTTGATTGTGCAGCTTTGAGTACAAAAGCAGAATTGGTGCAAAGCCAAGACATTGGTGAGTTGTGGCACAGGTGGTTGGGCCATTTACATCATTGGGCTTTGAAGATAATGCAACAGATATCTACAGGACTTCCCAAAGGTAAACTTGAGAAAGTTGACACATGCAAAGGTTGTACCTTGGGAAAGTACACCAAGTCGTCCTTTCATGATCGAGACAGTCGAGCAAAGGCTATCTTAGAGCGAGTTCATACTGATGTGTGTGGACCATTCTTAACGGCATCCACAGTGAAGCAAAAGTATTATTTGATTTTCATTGATGATTATTATTGTAAATGCTAGATTTATTTCATGCAGAAGAAGGACCAAACCTTCACAAAGTTTTGTGAGTTCAAAGCTTTGGTCGAGAAAGAGTCAGGGAAGAAGATCAAGGCCTTGAGAAGTGATAATGGTGGAGAATATGTCTCGCAAGATTCTAAGGACTTCTGTGCAGCGGAAGGAATTAAACGAGAGTTGACGGAACCTCATAACCCACAACAGAATGGGGCGGCCGAGAGGAAGAACAAAATTATTATAGGGGCAACACGAGTGATGCTAGATGACCATGGCCTACCACTTCACTTGTGGGCTGAGGCATCCAACACAGCGGTTTATTTGCAGAATAGAAGCCCGCATCGCATACTTGGGATGAAGACACCAGAGGAAGCTTTCTCCGATAAGAGACAACATGTGGGTCACTTCGGGATCTTTGGCTCATCGGTATATTTCCATGTGACAAATGATGCACAGAAGAAGCTTGAGGCGACAGTAGAGTTGGGGATACTTGTGGGGTACACTGATACACCTCACAACTATCGGGTGTACTTGCCTACCAGTCGAAGGACACTAGTTCGCAGAGATCTCAAGTTTGATGAGCAGAAGGCCATGCGAGTTTCCCTTGGGAGGAAGCTCCAACCACAGGCTGTGGAGGAACTGTTGGTTCCTAAGGAGGAGGAGCCTCAGACTAACGCAAAGCAGCTGCATGCAAAGGTTCTAGGAGTGGAGACATCTACTCAAGCAGAGTCTTCCAGAGATGGATGGAAGTGCACAAGAGAAGCTGACAGATTGTTGGAGGATGAGAGAGAGAATGTGGGAGCACCATTTTCTCAGTGTAGACAGAGGAGGTCACCTAAGAGGTACACTGGATACATGGCCCTTACTGGGGAATTTGTTGAGACCGAGCCATCTTCCTTTGAGGAAGCAGTGCAGAAGCCGATTTGGGTTGATGCTATGGTGGAGGAGTATGACTCCATAGTTCATAACAGTGTTTTGGACGTGGTTCTGAGACCGGAGAACAAGTTAGTTGTGAGTTCCCGTTGGCTTCACAAGGTAAAGCAAGCTATTGATGGTATTGTGTAGAAGCATAAGGCAATATTTGTTACCCATGGCTTTTCACAGATCGAGGAGGATCATGTTGCTGCAGTGTATATTTCGACAGAGGAGCAAGATGATGACATTTTGACAAAGGCATTGTCAAAGTGTAAATTCGAGTTCCATACAGACAGGATCGGGTGGCAGATAATCCCTTTCTTGTTGAGAGGGAGTGTTGAAATATGGCAACAAGAATATTCCAATTTAATTTGTCCTTGAATTAAATTTTGAATTTAAATCGAATTTAGTCTTAACATCTACTTGGAAATAATTAATTAATTTGTTTCTAAATTAATTAGTTGGAGAAATTCAAGTTAGAATTATTTCTGAAGTCATGCAAGATTTATCCCTTAAATTAAGGAGATAAGATTGAGTTATATTTGAGTTGTAATTAGTTAACTCAGTTTACTGAGGTAAGTCCAGTTAAATTAGTTCCAAACTGTTTGAGGAACTAATAGAGAGTTAACAGTCAGTTGATGTATGCATGCATTCAACTAGTGCTACTCCAGTTAACTGAAGATTCCCTCATCAGAAACTCATGCATGTCTATTCTGAGAAATACCCAGTTGAGATTAAAGTCAAGGACAATGTACTATCAGTTGCATGTGTTTTCTTATAAAGAAAACTCATGCATGCAGCCAAGGAATCATTCCTTAAGGATTGTGCAGTTTTGGAGGAGGTCATCCACTTGGTTGAAGGAAGATCATCCACAAGGAACAACACAAGGAAATAGGAGCTTGGAGGGCAGAGATGAAGGTTGGAGAGAAGCCAAGATTTCTTGTGAGCATCTGTGAGAATTGTAATGAGAGCTGGCTAGCTGTGAAAGATAAGGCTTTGTATAACTCCTATGTATTTCCACCTTGTATGATAATACAAATAGTGGGGTTTTTAGCTGAGGCTTTCCCCAAAGTATTCTTATGTGTATTGTGCATTGATTCTTCTTCTTCTGGTTATATTGTTCAGCTCGATCTTTAATTTTCTCCAAATTGATAGTAGAAGTACGTTATAGTATTCTTCTTTGATTTATATTGCATTATCAGGTTAACCTACATTATATTTTCTACATGGTATCAGAGCTGGATTTGTAGAAATTTCTACAGTTTACAGTCGTTTGACACGATTTCGCACCACGAATTTAGCGGTGCAGTCAATTTCATCCGCAGAACTACATTTTCAGGCCATCCCTGAAAGTGGAGGTATATGATGCAGTTATGCCATGTCTTCATTTTGATTTATAGAGATGATTATTTTGTTGTCGAGATCATTGTTACCGTTATGTTGAAGGATACTTGTATGCCATGTCATGTGGGAATTTATTAGCTTGTCATGTTAAAGGAGGACCCATGTGAGTAAGAGTTCCTATAGGAGAACATCTCATGGAGAGACGTGTCACTCTGGTTGAGGGAATCTATCCTTATAATGAAAAATAATTTACTATGTACTCATCATCATCTTGCATCATTTAATGATCAACCTCCCCAGTCTTGACACCAAGCCCGGAGACATAACCCACACTAGGTGAACTCCATTATCAATGTGTGTGTGTTCTTTGTTTTGATGGATGTCGTTATGTTTCATCTTCTTTACAGTATGCACATGTGGCTTTTCATACTCTTTCATATGAAATTATGCTAACATCACAGAAGTAAAAGATCTTGGTTAATTCTGGTAGTTGAAGAGATCTGGATCAAGTTTGGTATCAGAGCGGTCTTCTCGCTGATGTGAATTGCGAGTGTGAATGATTGAACGTGCAACAAGAAGGGAAATGGAGAACAACAGAGATCTCTACGAGGACCTCCTTAGGATGGCATGCATGGTGGACATAATGTATGCATATTATGAGGAGAAGATGGCAAGAGAGGAACAAGAGAAAGAAAGAGTAGAGGACAATGCTCCATCTACCCCCTCAAGTGAACATTCTTCTTCTTCATCATCTTCTCATCATTCGAATGAGGAGATCAATTAGAGCCTTCAAACAGAGAATGTTGAATGGAGGAGACTTTTATGAAAAAATAAAAAGAGGAGAAGAAGAGATTGCAACTTCAGCTACGAGTCATGGAAGAGGCCTTGGAAGAGTTGAAGCGCAACGAAGGCTTAGTGAAGCCATCATCACTTATTTCATAATTGACAGTTGAGGTAAACAATGTTAATCATTCTTCAGTTTCATTTTCACATGAAACTATTTCTGTTGGAAGCCTTGAGGTACCCATTTCAGGAACCGACCTAAGACTCCTTACCAAGATGGGGTATAAAGGAGGAGGACTTGGTGTTAGTGGCCAAGGAATGACTTAGCCATTGGAGGTTGTACAAAGACCTCGATTTGCAGGTTTGGGGTACACTGAAGGAGAGTGCTCAAAGGTAGAAAAATATTCCAAGACATTGTCGAAGCCATCAGAAAAAGAGGATGATTTGAACACATCGCAATCCTCCCATGACAGTGAACATTGCAAAGGGAGACTTGAGGCAAGCTCTCATCACCTTGATTGCACCAAAGATAGTCAAGAGAGGTATAAAAAATCTTAGTATTCTACAGTTCATTTTGATTACAAGCATATTGTTAATGATGAGTAGAAATCGTGGTGTAGAAAACCAGGTAGTTTTTTTGGTTTGCATAACCATTTGGTTGCTGAGTGCTGGAAGAGAGTGATAGAAAGAAAGAGGATGAGGCATGAAGGGCCTTCTTCACATCACAGAAAGAAGAAGGTTAAGCAGGTATGGAGGAAGAAAATTTTGCAATCATTACAACATAGGTAGACATAAAAAAGCCACGTGTTGGAGGCTCCATCTAGAGCAGCGTCTTAAGGACAAAGCGCTTGTTCAGGAACCAGTTGGAAAATTTGTTCAACAAATGAATCAATTCAAGGAGGATGACCCATTCACTTTTATGAGTGAGAGATGGTTTTTCTAGATATAGTAGCTTTTCATGGCCGCATTTTGTAAATCATGTGTTGCAATATAATTGTAAAAGTGATGATGTGTTTTCCATTGTTTGTTAAAGCAATGATGATGTTTTTGGACTTTTATTGATAGTTGGGGTATTGGTTTCTATTATGATGTAAACTTGACCAAAGAGTGTGTTATAAACTCTTGGCAAGTATGGGGATGCTTGGGCCATGTTTGATTGAGCATGTAGTTTGCAAATATTGTATTACAGGTTTGCAGAGGATGCAGGTGTCGACTCATCACTTATAGCTCTGAAGAACAAAGTTGAAGGAGAAGGAAATGTGACTTGTCAGGACACTTGTGGTGTAAACAATGTAACACAACAGTTGCAAATTATGTTCATGATTTTGGAGGACCAAAAGCTCCTTAGTGGGGAGGAATGATCTAGGTGGCTCCAGGGACGCTCAGAAGTTAAAGAGGGCTCAGAATAGCTCAAAAATAAAAGTTCTCAAATTTCACCCAAACAAAGATCAGATAGTAGTGCTCATCGTCTTGATTCCAACAACATGAACGACACTCAAATCCAAGTTCGTATGCTCAATATATTCGCGATCAAATTTCAGGTCAAACTAGGCCAAGTGGAAATCACTAACGAGGCAACAATTTGGCGGAGAGGAGGTGCACGAAATCCGACACCCAAACGGATGAACTTTTTTCCTCATTAATTTTGTCGGTAAACCCTGAAAATTGGTCAATTTTTTTTAAATAATTTGTTTAATAATATATATATATATATATATATATATAAAGGGTGGCAGGGTTGGCCAACAGAATTGATATATATTATAACAAAAAACATGGTGGGCAAGCCACCCAATGGTGGACCCGCCCAACCAAACGACACATACAATGTATATGAACTGAGGTCGATGTGGGTTGAACCTTCCCAACGAGTTGGTCGGACCACCACTTGGGTGGCCCCATACCAAACCCACTCCAACATTAAATAATATAACCATAAACGCTTACGCCAACACCTCCGCCACAACTAATAAACCAAACGACACTCCCAAAATTTAATGCCTCTGCTCAATAGTTGCAATGGCCTAGTCACACTTAAAACAAAAACATGTCGAATCAAACAAACTGCCAATGACTCGGTCAATGGTAAAATCTGCTCAGGTTTGTATTTAAACCCGACATTTTTCATTTGCCGAATAGAGGAGAGAGGGAAATGAATAGTGTGTGTGTGGAAACTGGAGGCAGATATGTGCCCAGTTTGGGCATATTTTTCGAGGAGAAAATATTATAGGGTAAGATTCCCTAGAATATTCTATAGAATATTCTCATGCTGAATCTTAGAGGAATCTAAAAGATTCCCTAAGGGTGAATTTTTCACAGTGACAGAAACACGTCAACTTTATACTCAAAAGAACTAGAATTTCGTAGGGAACGTGATGGTGTGGTCTATTTCCCCATATGAGCAACAAAATTTAGCCGACCAATAGCAATGAATCTTTGCAAAATCTTGTGGAATCTAAAAGATTCCTTTGGAGGTTGATTTTCAGCAGAGGCGGAATGATGCCGACTTTATAGTCATTTTTCACAAAATTTCGCAAGTGGTGTGCTCAAAATTTTCATCCGAGCAACATATTTTTCGACCATCTCAAGGAATCTTTGGGGGAATCTTCAAGATTCTCGAGGGTCTAGGTTTTGAAGGTGTCAGAAGGGGGCCAAGTTTATATTCATTTGACATGACTTCACGCCACGAATTCAGCGGTGTGGTCCATTTTGTCCACTGAATTTTGCATTTTCAGGCCATCCCCAAAAGTGGAGGTATATGATGTAGTTATGCCATGTATTTCTTTTGATTTGTTAAGATGATGATTTTGTTGTCAAGATTCTTGTTACCATTATGTTGAAGGATACTTGTATGCCACGTCATGTGAGAATTTATTAGCTTGTCACGCTAAAGGAGGGCGCATGTGAGTGAGAGTTCCTATAAGATAACATCTCATGGATAGACATGTCACTCTGGTTGAGGGAATTTATCCTTGTAATGACAAAGAATGTACTATGTACTCATCATCATCTTGCAACATTTAATGAAGCGACCTCCCCACTCTTGACACCAGGCCTGGAGACATAACCCACACTGGGTGAACTCCATTATCAATGTGTGTGTGTTCTATGATTTGATGGTTGTCGTTATGTTTCATCTTCTTTACAGTATGCACATGTGGATTTTCATACTCTTTCATATGAAATTTTACTAACATCACAGAAGTAAAAGATCTTGGCTAATTTCGGTATTTGAGAGATCCGGATCAGTGAAAGTAGTTGATTTGGTGAGCTTGGTGTTCAACAATGACGAGAGGCTCAACCAGAATGTGCTTAGGAACATGTTATCCCTATTTGTGATGATGTTCTGTGGGACCCTAAATGTACCCAAACTTGTTTGAGGAAGAGCTTGGCAGTGGCTTCTCTCATGATACTCTTCTTGTAGGCAATCAAGATGGCCATATTAGAAAATCTATCATCAACCATAAACACACAGTCATTAACATGCTTGGTAAAAGGAAGACCAAGCATATAGTCCATCGATATAAATTCCTAAGGCCAGTTAAGAGTAGGAAAAGGGGTGTATAGGCCTTGCTTCTTAATGGTTGGTTTGGAAATGGTGCAGGACCTGATATACTTGTAAACATCTTATCAAAGTTTCGACCAATATAAATCCTTTTGTAGTAATGGCACTATCTTCTCCACAACAAAGTTCCTTGTTACCCAACTATAATCCGCCTCCCAAATCAGCTTGACCTGCTCACTTGAAGGAACACAAAGATGTCCAAAGTAGCACAATATTTCATCTTGGAGGTGGAAGTCTAGAACTTCATTGCTTTCTATCAACATCTGGTATGCGGAAATCAATTTTGGATCATTGTTGTATAGTTTTGTTCATCTATAGGTCTCATGCCCCCAAGAGTTGAGAACGGTGGTCAGTACCACAATCGGGAGCCGACTAAGGCAATTTGCAATGTGATTAGTGCTACCCTTCTTGTATTTAATGTTCAAATGGAATTGTTGCAGATATATTTACCATTTTTTATTGTAGTCGTTAACTTCCCTTATGTCTACATAAATTAAAGAGGTTGGTGATCCATGTGGATGATCGTCTCCCTCCCCAAAGTATAATGTTTTCATTATTGGTAGGTCTGCGGGATGGAATACATATTCTTATCATAGGTGGGATATCTTCGTACAATATTAGAGACTGTCTCACTGTGATAGGCCAGTGGATGTCCTTTCTAAATGAGGATTTCACCAATAACATAGTCAGAGGCATCTCTCTCAATCTCAAATGGTTATTGCAGGTTTGGCAGAGTGAGGACTAGTGCAGAGCAAAGGCAGTGTTTCAATTCATTGAATGCCTTCTGTTATGACTCGAACCAGAAAACTTTGATTTTTCTCCACCCTCTGTAACTTGAATTAAGGTTTAAGTGGCATAAGAGAACCCCAACACGAATATTTGGTAGAAATTAGCAAGGCCCAAGAAGTTGTGAATCTTTATTAGAGTAATTATGGTTGTCTAATACCAAATGACTTGGATCTTAGCTAGATCCACATGCACACCTTTCTCATCAATAATGTAACCTAGATCTTGGACCTTATCCATGTCAAATAAGTGTTTTTCCAAGTTAGAACATAGTTTTTGCAACCGCAAAGTGTGAAGGACCTACTAAATATGCTATAATTTCTCCACCCAATTCTTGTTGAATATGAGGATATCATCCATATATACAACCACAAAAGAGTTGGTGAAAGACTACAAGATGTCATCCATCAGCCTCATGAAATTTGTTGGGGAATTTTTCAAAACAAAAGGGCATAACCAACCATTCAAAAATACGTTCCTTGGACTTCAAAGCGGTCTTCCACTCATCAGTTGGTTCTATTAGAACTTGGATATAACCAAACTTCAAATCCATCTTACTAAAGTACTTAGCCCCCTTAAGCTAGTCAAGAAGGTCGTCAATCTAGGGAATTAGGCACTTTTTCCTCACTGTGACTTTGCTTAGAGCCCGATAATCAATGCAGAGTCTCCATGGCTCATCCTTCTTTTTCATGGGTACAATTAGGCTCCCATAGGGTGAGTAACTTGGTCAGATGTTCCCTTTTTGTAGTATCTCTTGGATCTACTGCTTGATTTCCTCATTTTCCAGAAGAACGCAACAATAAATTGGCCCATTGGGTAGAGATTTGTTGGGGGGTTAGATTGATTGAATGCTTGACCTGATAGTGTAAAGGTACCCCCGTGGGTGAGGAGAATATGTCTCTGTAATCTTCCACAACCTTATCCACTTTCCTCCACTACGTGGAGGAACCATCTATGGAGGCCATGGATGTGGCCATGATATTTCCTTACTTTGAGAGCGAATCAGGAAGAAGAAAAATTCTATAGCCTGCTAGATGACCTTACTGCATTGCTTAGCAGAGATCAAAGAAACGACAGCATGTGGTACTACCTCTGGTATCTTGTATAATTTTTTCGCCAAAGTAATAATAACACTATGAGGTTTAGATTTCCCTCGGATCTGGGTGCTTGTGGGAGGCCAGACACACTCTCCTAGATCAATCGACGACGCTCAACAGATGGCATGGGTCACTCAATAAATTCCATTCATGAGGAATAAATCTCTCTACACTCATTCCCTAGCATTGTACCTTACTCTCGAGTCTGTCAACTCTGGCATTAAAATCTGAAAGGGCATGGACTCCCGAAAATTTCTCCCCTCGGTGTTTCTTCTCAAGGAACCCTCTTCTCCCTCCTACTACTGCTTTACGCCGTGTAACCCCTGCCACCCAACCATGAGGAATGACAAAGGCATGGAATGACACCCAAGCAGAGGCAAGGGTTGTGGACGTCCCCCCACCACCTTTGACGAGGCATCCATTGCTGCTCTTTTTTACTATGGCATTCTTGATCATATAAGGAGAAAGGTGATTGTGATGGAGGAGGAAGAGACTCGCAGAGGCCACCCAATGCTCTTGGACATCCACAACCTTTTCTCTCACCAACTCAAGGAGATCGAGCAAGAAAAATCAAAGGCCACCAGTTGGATTGTAGTACTATTTGCCTACCAAATCCACTCCTCCTCCCTCAAGCATCTGGCCAGAGACCTCAAAATTGACTATCCCCCCAACATACCTTCCTCCACCTCCCCAACTCTGTCCCCCTCGCACTCCCCTCTGGTTGGCTCGTCCTCCCTGCCTCTCAATGGAGCTTTGACAGTCCCTCCTCCCTTTGTGCACTTTCCCTCCCCTCTAGTGGTCGATGCTCCCCCCCTCTCTCCCCCCCATCCCAGTCCCTATGGATTTTACATTTTGGAAGAAGTTTCAGCGGACTCTAGAAATGTGCAAGGTCACGGAAGTGCCCAAGTTCATGGAAGCTCTAGCATGGCTTCAATACTGCTCCACTGCAGCATGTGCTAACTTTTGGGGCACTAAGGCATGCAATAGGTTGGTTAACTTCAATCTGGTCTAGTTCACTAGCAACTGTCATGGCACCTGATTTTGGCTTGATCCATGTGCACTTGGTATGGAGTCACCAAGCTCACATTCTCAATTTTGTTCCTTATCAACATCAGTTTAAAGGGTATATATACACATAGATACAATGAAACTTGGATTCAATTAATAAATGGAAAATGTTGAAGCTATATACATGTAGAATGAAGAAAAACTGGCTCAAATGATGGTAGCTTATTTATGAGAAGAGATATGATAGCTACGCGCCTTCCCCAACTATGTTACAATGAGGTTTAGAGACCCTTTTATTATGAAGAAGCAATGAAAAACCCCAAACATCCAAAAACCTAACTCTCAGAGATGAAGCGCAAAAGGCTTATGTGCCTCGATGGGGTAAGTTGGA
The DNA here is from genome assembly GCA_031772625.1 of Pinus tabuliformis. Taxonomy (NCBI): domain Eukaryota; kingdom Viridiplantae; phylum Streptophyta; class Pinopsida; order Pinales; family Pinaceae; genus Pinus; species Pinus tabuliformis. Next base: position 709,704,034 of record CM062806.1, on the reverse strand, counting down.
ACGTCAACTTCCTGAGGTCGTAACTTTGGCATACAGTCTTCATTTGGCACACACAATAGTCCATTGGAAAGTCTCTCCAAGGAGTACAATTTTTTTGTTGTTGATGGAACCTACAATTGTTGTAGGCATATTTCCCCAAAAACCACCATTTAGGGCCTCAAAACAGCTCTAGAAATTTAGGACCTAAAAACTACCAAAATAGGAAAGTTATGTTGTGGCCAATGGAATAGGTAAGTGACCACCAATATCTACCTGGATCAAGCAATGACTGCCATATTTTGGGGTTGATTTGCAAATAAATAGGTATCACACAACCTCCTCCATCACCTTATGCCCATTATGTTTAGTTTGTTAGAATCTCATTTTTATTATCATTAGATGTGAAACTTTTGTCCATGTATGAATAAATAAGAATCCTTCATTACCTATAACGTGGACCATCCAAATTTTCTTCTTATGTTATCTTTTTGCAATGTATCCCCACATAATTCATTTTGGTGTTCCCCTTCCCTTATTTTGAGGGTTTTCCAAAAAAACATTAGGTGTGACGCACCACAGGTATTTGGAAATTCACAATTCCGATTTCCAACCATTCAAAATAAGTTTAGATTATTAACGGGATTATTAACTGTCATTCAAACAACCAAACATTTTGGGTATTGCAATTAAATAACTTAAACAGAGAAAAGCAAAAGATAATATCAAACTCTTTAAAAGCTTAGTAACTCCTTTGGCTTGACATTCATGCATTGTTAGTCTTTAACTAATAAGCATAGTTCAAGCTATTGTCCTTCCTAGATTCAACCATGTATGACAAAATACAAAACAAATTGTTACACAAACATTGTTTCACCATTCAAAATTACAGATTAAACATAAGATAATAAATAATTTTAATATCAAAATAAACAAAATATAATAATAATATTCTACTTAACCATAACCTACAAAATACATCCATTCAATTTAACATTTGTTATGATTCAATGCAACTAAAATAATATGAAACATTGTATAGTCACCTACAATAATATTGCAAGAAATGTCACCTACATTAAGGTTGCAAGTAATGCATATGCATGCATAATGACCTACAAGTTACAAATAACTTTCATTGCTATCCATGATCTTAAATCACATAGGAGTGTAGTACACAAAGGTATTTGAGCCTTAAAGGTGTCTGATAAAACAAGTCTTAACTATTGTTAACAAGTGAAAAAAATTTAATGAGATAGTAAGCTCTAGAGCATGTGACAAGATTGGTAGGATCATCACAGGCATACTTAGAAGCTCTAGGACATGATTTTTTAGAGCTTAGTGAAAATAGTGTGTTTGCACATTTAACAACTTTCATAGGAATTTGTGCAACAATATCGAGGCATGCTAAAGGAAAAGCACATGTTGTTACAAGCCATAATATGGCCATGTTTTTGTTCACCTAATAAGAAGGTGGATGACTTAGTTTTAAATCACTAATGCAAGTCGTGCATGCAGAGTTGTTCAAGCCTTTGCGAGGAGCTCTAGAAATGGGAAGATTGTAACCAACCATGGGAATGAGGTTGTAAAAGAATTAAGTCAAGGGTGTACCGAATAAGTGTGGCATGTGGTACACCTTTGGGACCATTATAGAAGACTTGCAGGCTCTGCATTCACTCGTGAAGCAAAGGTATCCATTGTGAAAATCTTGTATTTCACCTTAATATCCTCCAAAAATACTGATAAAAAAAAAAAGAACAACCATAACCATCCTATATTTGACTTGACCATACCAAGGGAGAGATAATCAACAAAGTTTGTCAAGGCATTATGCAAAACCAACCATTGGAGAGCAGTGCCTTGTGACACTCAATATGATAAGAGGTCACATTGAATACTTTCCTTTGTTCAACAATGTAATCATCATAGTAGAAAAATTGCTTCTTCCTTGGGAAACAACAACACAAATTCATAAAATGACATGCAAGTGTCAATAAATTCATGTTGTATAAGGATTATCCAAAATGTTTGTAAAAAATTATTTTCATTAGAATCCAACAAAGTAATAAATTTATATTAATCTAGTGAGTTTTAGATTTTTTGAAGCTTTAAATTGATTTAGAGACCCTCAAAACCCTTAGAGGCAGAGAGGAACAATGATCTAAACTTCTATTCAAGTACATATTTCATAACCGCTAACAACTCATGTCAAAATTTCACCTAAATTGTTTGTGAAAAAAGATTGGTTTTGGATGTTTTTTATTTTTTCTAATTGACTTATCACTACTAAAACATTTCAACCAAAATGTTAGTAAAATACACAGGTTTTTTCTGATGTAATATGAAGAAGAGGAGAAATGAAACATGATGGGAAAAAATTTCCCATTTGAATTTACTTTGAAAAACAAGAAAATGGATGGACTAAAATTTATGATGGAAAATGAAGGAAGTTGGAAACTTGTATTTTGCTCCAATTAAAATTATTATAATTAGCCAACAAATAAGGATATAGACAATTCCCCCTATATGAGGTGATTGAAACAGGACATGGGGGAGTATGTGGTTGTCATCCCATAGGTATTAATGCAAATATACATGGCAACATGTCCCCCCATGTTAATCACCACATCCATCACATTAAACTCGCAGTTTAATGGGCCATAACTCCTATGAGATAGTGGAGGTGCTTTCCTCCACTCCTAGTTTAATGATTGATTTATGAAGACAAGTTCAGATATCCTGCTAGGATATGGTTCATTGTCCTCAACCACTAGATGCCACAGTTTGGTTAAGGCCTCCCATGTGTATTGGTCATTTTTAGAGGTTGGAGGCTCTCATCATGAATAGTGCCACCACCCTACATGCATGAAGAAAAGACTGATGCTTAATAATGTTGTAACATTTTGTTTTATGAATATCCATGGATAGTATGCTCACTGCTCAATGAATTATGGTGCAGATAATTTAGGATATTTTCATTATGTTTACTATTTCTTGCTTTTCTTAGTGTAACCCCTTGACCTCCACGGTGGGAACACAGGACTCTGTGGTTGTTTCCTTTTCTGATTTCAAATATGTGTAGTGGGGCGAGGCTTCCCTCTCTCTTTCCCCTTTCTTGTTGCATGAAACTTTGTGAGGCTCATTCTCTAGTGCTCCCTTGGAAATTTGTATCCCTTCAATACCATGGTGCTTCACCCTCCCTCTCTCTCTCTAACTCACTCAAGTCACCCTCTTGTAAGTTGCATTCCCATCACTCGAAATTTGTCATACATAGCTCTATGTAGCTTTCTCTTTCAAGTCAAGCGAATATCCTTCTAGTTGTGGAAAGTATGCCTTGCCAGTGAATTCGAGTTCAACACAAAGCTACTTATTATCAAGGGCACGAAAGCTCTTGTGTCAAACAATGAAAATAAAGCTTAATAACCATATATAGAGAACACACCTAACAACTAGTGGAAGAGGAGATTGTTCAAGTGGAAGAGGACATTGTTCAAGTGGAAGAGGAGATTGTCAAGTGGAAAGGTAAATTGTTGATGAACACCGTTATTTAATAGATTCAGAGGTTTTGGCTAAGGTGGCTAACTGGGTCCCGGACATGGGCCACACCATGGGCCACTAAAACTAATATATGTACACCATTGACATATACTAGCATCTAAATTTATATTGGGTAAGTGCTAATTGATAGAAATGAAGCTAAAGAAGAGGTTGTTTTAGTGTTAGATGGATTGTAGTTGAACATGCGCTCCATGGATGCCAAACTTGCGAAAATTGAGGCTCACTTAGGCATCTCTCTTGACCCTATGTGCTCCCAAGGTTGCAACCATGAGCCAATTTTACTAGGGGTGTCAGGAACTGATAAGTTCTAGAGATTATGTTCTTGCTACCTTATTTTTAAATCTCTATTCTATGTTTTTTTATTTTTAATACAAGGATGGCCTTGGAGGTCTAATATGTCAAATTTCCCTCTATGTTTTTTGGATAGTTATTAGTAAATTTTTACTTGTTGTTGGTAAAACAAAAGTCTTGTCTTTGGTCTGGTTTGCCTAGTGGCATACCAAGACATGCTTCAAATATTTTGTATCTACATCTCTAAATTCCAAGAATAGAAATTTCTATCCTAATAAAAAATAAATAAAATGATATAGACAATGCCACCAAACAATACTATTAAGGTATATATAGAACTACAATGCAATATTGGGCTTGGATGTGGGAAGGAATAGAAGCCTTTCCTAAGGGAGATGGGCCATCAGGAGCCAAATTGATCCATCTCAACTAAGGACACGGGGGTTGATTTATTGCTACAGATCCACAAAGATTTCATGAGATCACTACAAAATTCTGAGTGGGATGTAACAATGCAGGAGGAGTACAATTCTCTAATGAGAAATTGTACGTAGGACCTAGCATCAACTACGAGTGAGAATGATGAGTCACAAAGATAGGGCCAACCTTTAAATGAATTAATTGTTGGGTAATCTAATTGTAAATTAAATTACTTAGCATTAAATTATCAGTCTAGGTTCATACACTTGCAAAATATATGTTAGGAAAATAACTTTCAATTTTGAAAGAGAATTTAATCTATTGAACGAAATTATGAAACTAAAATAAAATCTTAATCATGAACTGATATCTAAAATGAGCACACACATGCTTTCTTTCTCAAAAGGCAATGATTAGAAAAGCATAAAATGCTGAATTTAGAAAGTAATGAAATCTTTAATCTATTGAATTGAAATGAAAATTTTGTTCTCGGAAGAATAAACACAATTCTGTGAATTTTTCTAAGTTCGAATCTAATGAACCATAAAACCAATTTATGCTATGGAAATCATAAAGTCTACTCTATGAGCATTCAATTGACAAATCTGGTCTAAAAAGCAATAAACTCTAATTCTTGGAAAGCAATAAATTCTATTTCTAGGAATGCAATAAATTATATTTCTAAGAAAGCAATGAACTTTATACTATGAGTAGTAAGGGCAATATATTCTAGAATAATAAGAAAATGACTCAAATGAGATCACATTTATCAAAGCGAGTTGAGATTATTGATGTGTGCATTCCATATTATAACCATTCATGACTGCTAATTGTCTATAAATATGAGAATAGTCAAATCAAGAAACAACCAAATATTTTTTGTTGTTTTTCAATTTTATTCAAGCACTTGACCTCTAAAGAGAGGAAAAAAAAACAAGTAAAAAGCAGATCGTATTAACTAATCAAAATAGAGCATAAATCTAAAGTAACTAAACATGGCAGAGCATGAGAAATGCAAGGAAAACCAAACTACGTTAGCTAGTACTTCTGCAGGGGCACCCTCCTGCAATGTGTGAGTAATTTCAAACTTCATTGTTGGGTGTGGAGCTTGATTATCTTCTTAATTCAGAGGTCTCAGCCGCATTGGACCCCAATTCCTAAATGGGGCGTTAACGACACCTGTATGATAGCTTTCAAGGGGGTCTACAACTACTTTTAAAGAGCCCCCCCCCAGGCAAGGGTTCGGGGGCAGTGCCCCTGAAGCTAAAAATAGATGAAAAATTGCCTTGTAAAATATTGTAATTTCATAGTCAATTTAGGTCGTTCATTAGGCGAATGATATGATGGTAGAAGTTATGTTAATTTAGGGCTTTTTTCCCTAGAAGGCAACCCTCAATTTATATGAGGGAATTGTATTGTTGTTTGGTGATGATTATTCTGGAGAGAGAGAGAGAGGAGGAGGTTGTGTGGGAGCGAAGAGTAAATTACAGCAGATATGTTGTAGGTTGTCTCTCTTCATTTTGTTGAATAATATAAAAGGAAGGACTGGATGTTTCTCCGACGTAGCTCAAATTGGGTGAACTATGTATATTTGTGTCTCTCTTGTTTAATGCATTTTTGTATTTGTGTTTCCACAATATTTATGTGTTCCATTTCTCTATAATATATAATTTTCTAACAACTAGTGTCAGAGTCGAAGGTCTATTTGGCTAATAAAGTCACAAGAGAGAAGGGTTCCTAGTTCGAATGGGAGAAACGGCGGAAGATGGTAGGTTTACGGTCGAGAAATTTAACGACCAAAAATAACAGCTATGGAAGATGAAAATGGAGGATTATCTATATTAGAAAGGCCTATACCTACCATTGAGCGGAAAATCAAAGAATTTGACGATTATGATGGATGCAGAATGGGATATTCTCGGCCGAAAGGCATTAGGAAGAATACAGTTGTGTCTGGAACCGTCGGTGGCATTCAACATTTCAAAGGAAACAACAACAAAAGGTTTAATGACGACATTGGCCAAGCTATATGAAAAACCCTCAGCCTAAAATAAGGTATTTCTTATGAAGTGTCTATTTAATATGAATATGTCAAAAGGTGGATTTGTTTTTGATCATTTAAATGAGTTTAATACGGTTGCCAGTCAACTAAGTTCTGTAGGGGTAAATTTTGATGATGAGGTTAGGGTTATGTTATTTTTTTGCTCATTTCCAGAAAGTTGGAATGGCTTAGTTATAACTATTAATAACTTTGTCTCTAGATCTAGTACTTTAAAGTTTGATGATGTTGTTGGTGTTATCCTTAGTGAGGAAATGTGACGGAAAATCGTCGGTGAGACATCAGGTAATGCTTTGACTGCAAAGACTAGGGGAAGAAAAAAGGAAAGAGAAAGGAGCCCATGAAATTGCAGTAAGTCAAGAAAAGGCATATCCAAATCTAGATAAGGGATAATGTGCTGGAAATGTGGAAAGAAAGGACACCCTAAGAAAGACTGAAAATCTCAGAAGGGAAAATAAGGAGATGGACAACAAGAGAAGAATCATGAAGTGAATGTGAGAGGTGATGTGTTGCAATATTCTTTGATTTTTTCATTAGAGAATATTATTGATGCATGGTTGGTAGATTCAAGGGCCTCATTCCATGCCACACCTGGTAGAAAAAAATTTCATGACTATGTTCAAGGATATTTTGGACAGGTTCGTCTGGGTGATGATAAACCCTGTAAAATTGGTGGAATGGGTAAGGTGTTTATAAAGAAACAAAATGGAAACCAATGGTTATTGAAGCAGGTAAGGCATGTTCCAGATCTAAAGAAAAATCTAATTTTAACAGTGCAGTTGTGAGGTCAAGGTTATGTAACTACTTTTACAGACAAAACCTAGAAGGTCACTAAAGGAGCCCTCGTAATAGAAAAATGAGAAAATATTGGTATATTGTATTTATGCAATAATATTTCTAGTTGTGTTAATGCTTTAACCTCCACAAGAGCATATGTGACACTCTGACATCATAAGCTCAAGAACATGAGTGAGAAGGGGATGCAGTCTCTTCACTCAAGAAATTTGTTGCCAGGTTTGAAGCATGTTGATTTGAATTTCTGTGAAAATTGTGTTTATGGAAAGCAGAAGAGAGTCAATTTTATCAAAGTTGGCAAAGAAAAGAAGAGAGAAAAATTAGAACCTGTGCATATAGATGTATGGGGACTTGCTCAGGTATTATCTCTAAGTGTCTCTCATTATTATGTTACTTTTATTGATTATGCAACTAGGAAGACTTGGATTTATTGATGCCAACCAAAATTTATTGGAAGCCAGCCAAACATGTGTTGAGATACCTTAAAGGAACCACTCAGTTTGGTCTTTGGTACAGACGGATAGAGGGAGTAAAGCTTCAAGGCTTCACAGATACAGATTGGGCAGGGAGTCCATCCGACAGGAAGAGTGTAATGTCCCTTCCTAAATTATTTTGTAACAAGATTGATTTCTAAATTTTGGGGCCAATTTTGGAGGACATGGGGCCCATTCGATTTTATCTAGAAGACTTAGGAGTTAGAAGTAAGTTATTTTGGTTTGTTAGTAGCATGTGGGGGCCACCACACTAGGAAATACACACTCCCTAAGCCAATGGGTCGAATTTCATGAGAGGGAAATCAAAGGCTTAGTGAGGGACCCACGAAGGAGGGAAAAAGGCTCCACAAAATCTATAAAAGGAAGGCAACACTCCTCATTTCATCATCTTTGGCATATCAAATTTCTTCCTGGTTGCTCGAGCTGCTTAGTCGGGTCACTTTTTGATTAGTAAGATTTTTCCAAGCAGAGAAATCACCCTTTTTTGGGGGGAATTCGAGTGCCACCCTAGAGAGGTTCATCCATAATATTTCGAAGGTGATTTTCAATGTGGTTTCTAACATTTGTATTCAGTGTCTTTAGGTGGTGCGTATTTTTGGTGGATGCAATAGGAGAAATTGAGTTGTGATTTTGGAATTCTTCAAGGAAGATTTGGTCGAGAGAAATTCTGGAAGAGAAGCTTTGGTGATTTGTTTCCCTTTGGGTGAGTTTTGGGGCTGGAGGAGAGAGCTATCATTCAGTGGAGATTTCGCACTTCCTGGGCTAGCGCATAAGGCAGAGATTGGGCACATGTGGGAGGTGGAGACTCAGCCATTGAGGTTGATCCTTGTCGGGGGAGATAAGGGAAGCATTAGTGGAGGTGATTTCTACCTTTCTGGAGTGTTTGAGGAGGATTTTGTTGGTGTATTGGTAGGCAGTGTGCTTCAACAGTTTTGGAGGGCATAGGGCCTTTTGGGGGTAATTTTTGGGAGGTTAAAATCAAGCCAAACCATTTCTGGGTTTTTGTGTTTTTTTCCTTAGGAGCCTAGATATAAATTTGAATAATTTTCTAAGAACCAGAGGTGGGGTTTTCATCCATATCTTTGCAGTAGACATTGTAGAATTGTTGGGGACTACGCAATGCAGCAGTTGGTCAGTTGCTTGTAGCTTCTAGTTGTCATTGCTTCACCTGGGCTTTGCTCCACTTGCCTTCAAGGCAAGGGTGCATTCCTTCCATATTTTGTACTCTTGCACTAGTTTATAGTCAAATGGCTCAGCTGCTTCCATATTTCTAATAGTTGTGAGTGTTTTCTAATTGTTTTGAAATTTATATGGTGAAAATTCTTATTTGCTTGCATATCACTGTTTTTCCTATTTTGGAACATTATAGTGGTATCAGAGCTCAAATCTTGGCTCAGTTGTGGGGTATTTTCCTATGAGTGAGGAGGACCGACAGAACGTTACCTACAGGAGGCAAAGGTACCAATGTAGGGAGAGGGAGCTAGATATCACTCCAGAAATGGAGGACTGTGGGAAGGCGGTGGTACCAAAAGACATGGGGGATCCCAAGGGAAGAGAGGAGATTGCCTTTGACAGTCTCTTGAAGGCTCTGAGCGATTTAGCAAAAGGGAAAAAAGAGATGTTAGATGAGATCAAAATGCAGAACTGGAAGCAAAGAACTCATCGAGATTTTCCATTTGGAGAGACTTCAGGAACCTCTCAACAATTTGACCACCCTTCACCTATTGCGCATCCACCATCCTCTAGCAGACCAACTAGAGCAACGTTACCTTGTTTTCTACCCTTGGCACAAGGTGAACAAGGAGGAGTTGATGATCAATCACATATGGGAGAGCATTTCAGGGAGTGGCAGTCCATGGGAGCAGAATTCAGAGAATCACTATCTTTTAGAGACTTTTTCCAACTCAAGAAAAATGAGTAGGGGAGGAGCTATGGAAGCCATGGTATGTAGAACTATGAGCTGCAGTGCAACATTAGGAAAATGTACTTCCCCACATACAATGTTACTACCAAGTGCCTAACACGTGCTTGGGTGGAGAAGTTGGACACATATTTCCAGCTCAACAGGATGATGGAGGTAGAGGCCATTAAAATGACCACTTTGCATTTGGAGGGGGAGGCACATGACTAGTGGTTTCACGGATTTTCCACTCTGGGGCATGCTAACGTGACCTCCTATGAGGATTTTAGACAAAGAGTAGTGGAGCAATTTGATCAGAGGGATCCAGAGGCTCACTTCAGGGAGTTGACCCAGCTTAGGCAGACAAGACATGGTCTCTGTCATGGTACCAGATTTGTCGAATGCTTCGCAAGTATACACATTTGTGGAGGGGCTGACGAAGCCACTGCATGGACTCGTGAAGTCACACAGACCCTCTACTCTATTGGAGGTCGTGACTTGTACGAGAGACTTGCAGGGGTCCATCCCCAAGACCTGGGAACCCTTTCCACCATGCATTCACTACCCTCATAAGGGTAGTGACACTAGAGAACCCCAAATATAGAGAGTAGCCCAAGGGAGAGGGCAGTTGGATGATGATACTAGGAGAGACCTCAGGAGGAGGAAGTTGTGTTTCACATGTCGGGAGCCATGGGCACTGGGCCATTGATGCATAGCAGGAAAGGCTCATTATTGAGGCTTTCTCCGACAACGATCAGGAGGATGAGGTGGAGTTGGAGCAAACTGAAGAGATACAACCTACAACAGATCCGCTGTAACTCCCTCTTCACTCTCAATCTCCTCTCTCTTCCTCACTCAGAATACAGATATACATAGACACAATACAATTCCCTCATATATAGTGAGGGGTTGCCTTCTAGGGAAAAAATCCTTAAATTAAACATAACTTCTACCGTCAGATCATCCGCCTAATGAACAGCCCAGATTGACTAGAAATTAGACTTTTACAAGGCAATTTTACATCTCTTTCTAGCTTCGGGGGCGCTGCCCCTGAACCCTCGCCAGGGGACCGCTAGCCCCTGGACCCCCCAGCTAGGGGGATTAGCCCCCCCCCCCCCCCCCCCCGCCCCCGCGAGGAGACAAGTCCCCCCCGCACTCCCCCGTGTGGAGGGGTGTACAGTCTTCCTGGGGTATACATTTGGCTGAAACCTCTGAATACAGAAGATAATCAGGCTCCACACCCAACAATCTCCCACTTGGAGACTGATTATAGCAACTCCACTGCTGCTTCATTTGCTAGACAACGACTCCACTTTCAACCTGGCTGTTTCTCATCTTCTTCATCATACTTGAAGACCAATTGAAAATGAGCAGATTCTCAGTTTCTCCCTGGTTACAACTTTTGTTAGCATATCTGCAGGATTCTGGCTAGTGTGTATCTTTTCCAGCTTCAACTAGTCCATCTTCCGATGCTGATCGTATGAAATGGTACTTGAGCTGTATATGTTTGGTCTTGGAATGAAATGCAGAGTTATTTACAAGATGTATGGCACTCTGGCTGTCACTGTATAACCTGCCCAACTCCTGCTTCTTACCCAATTAATCCAGAAACCTTTGTAACCAGATCATTTCTTTACTAGCCTCTGTAGTAGCAACATACTCTGCTTCTGTTGTTGAAAGTGCAACAACTCTGGATTTTTGAAACCTAACTGACAGCTATTCCACCTACAGTAAATACATATCCTGTAGTGCTCCTCCTGTTATCTCTGTCACCTGCCATATCTATATCGACATATCCCTGTAGAGCAATGTTTGAACCACCAATGCATAATGCTTGATTTCTGGTACCTCTCAAATACCTGACAATCCACTTCACCACCATCCAATTTTCTTTTCCTGGATTGTTCATGTACCTACTTACAACTCCCACTGCATGTGCAATATCAGGCCTTGTGTAGGCCATTGCATACATTAAGCTTCCAACTGCTAATGCATATGGAAATTTAGACATATGAGCCATTTCTTCCTGAGTCTTGGGACACGCCTCCTTACTTAACTTGAAATGGCTAGCCAAAGGTATACCAATTGGTTTTGCATTCTGCATATTAAACCTTTTCAACACCTTTTCTATGTACTCACTTTGAGACAATGTTAATTTGCGATTCTTCTTGTCTCTACTTATTCTCATACCAAGGATTTGTTTTGCAGCACCCAAATCCTTCATTGCAAATGAGTTTGCCAATTTCCTTTTGAGCACATTTATTTCCTGCATGTTAGAACCTGCAACAAGCATGTCATCTACATATAATAACAATATAATATAGCTACCATCATTTTGCCTTTTGAGATAAACACAATGATCAGAGTGACACCTAGTATAACCTTGTACAGACATAAACCTGTCAAATTTTAGATACCACTACCTTGGAGCCTGTTTTAAGCCATACAAGCTCTTCTTCAACCTGCACACTAGTTTCTCCTTCCCTTTTACCTCATATCCTTGTGGCTGCTGCATATATATATCTTCCTCCAAATCCCCATGGATAAAAGCTGTATTTACATCTAACTGCTCAAGATGCAAATCTTCAACTGCTACTAGACTTAAAATAGTTCTGATTGAAGTTATTTTAACAACAGGAGAAAATATTTCATCAAAATCAACACCTTTCTTCTGTGCAAACCCCTTCACCACAAGTCTAGCTTTGTACCTCTGTTTTCCTCCATCTTCTTCCTTCAGCCTGTAAACCCATTTATTCTGCAATGTTGTTTTACCTGCAGGCAACCTAACTAAGTCCCAAGTCTGGTTATGTGCTAAGGAATCCATCTCTTCTTTCATGGCTTGCTCCCAGTTCTTCCTGGTTTCTACCTGCACTGCTTCTTCATAACATTCTAGTTCACGAGAATCAATCAGCAATACATAATATAATGAAGGAGAGTATCGTTCAAGGGGTCTACTTATCTTGGTAGATCTTCTAACACCACTTTCAGGTGTTTGAAGTGCTTGTTGCTATTGTGGTTGTTGTTTTGGTTGTTGATCATTATGATTTTCAGGCACCATCACTTTTCCTGTGATATCGTCAAGTACTGTGTATTCTTTGTTTTTTTTTTCTTGTTTCTTTTCTTGCAACTGATTCTTATACAAGATATTTTCATTGAATATTACATCTCTGCTCCTAATGATTTTTTGATTTTCATAATCATATAAGTGATAACCAAAATTATTAACACCATATCCAATAAAGGTACATTTCTTTGATTTTGCCTCAAGCTTTGTTCTATTTTCTTTGTTAATGTGGACAAAGGCTTCACAACCAAAAGTCTTAAAAATTGAGTAGTTTACCTTTTTACCTGTCCATGTCTCCTTTGGAATACCACCATCCAAGGAACTTGAAGGCCCTCTGTTTATTAGATAAACAACAGTATCTACAACATCTGCCCAAAATTGTAAAGGCAATCCTGCATGCAATCTCATGCACCTTGCACGCTCCATGATTGTCCTGTTCATCCTTTCTGACACACCATTTTCTTGTGGTGTTCTTGGAACTGTCTTCTCTATGCGAATTCCATTCTCTGAACAGTACCTATCAAACTCTTTGCTGCAATATTCATCTCCATTATCTGATCTAAGACACTTCAACCTTTTCCCTGTCTCATTTTCAACCAAAGCCTTCCATTTCTTAAAAGTATCAAATACATCATATTTGTTTTGAATATAATAAATCCAGGTTTTTTTGGTTGCATCATCAATAAAAGTAACATAATAACGATAGCCACCAAGAGATGATACTTGAGCAGGTCCCCATACATCTATATGCACAAACTCTAATTTTTCGCTCTTCTTTTCTTTCCCAACTCTAAGGAATCTGACTCTCTTCTATTTTTCATAAACACAATTCTCACAGAATTTTAAATCAACATGCTTCAAACATGACAACAAATTTCTTGAGTGAAAAATTTGCATCCCCTTCTCACTCATGTGCCCGAGCCTATGATGCCACAATGCCGTATCTTCTCCTGTAGAGGTTAAATCATTAACAGAATTAGAAATACCATTGCATAAATACAATGTATCAACCTTTTCTCATTTTGCTATTATTAGGGATCCTTCACCACTGGAATGTTGTCCAACGTGGCGGTTTTGTCTTTTTGATTTGCGTAGCCCACCTGAATAGCATAAATCTGACATTTCTTTTTGATGCATTTAGCTAGCTGGGACGCTGTAATGGGTCGAATCCGTACGGGGTGCTTGATCCCTTGCAGTTCTTGCTGCTCACCAAGATCATTCTTATAGTAGATGGTTTTAGTCTTGCAGTTTACTAATGACCAGTGTTTCTCCAGCCAGTCCATCCCAATCAGGATGTCATATGAACCCAACGGTAGTACATTCAGATCCACTACTATTGGCTGTCCTGCTACGGTTAAAGAGCAATTATTTATTTTTGCCAAGACCCGTCTCTTGGCTCCCGTAGCTAGCTGGACCAACCATGGATTTCTGAATTTTTCAGATTGTAACTTACACTGTTCTACTATCTTTGGGCTAATATAACTTAAAGTAGCTCCTGGATCAATGAGAATAGCTATAGAAAGGTTTGAGATTTTACCTTCAAATTCCACCATAGTCGGCTGGTATTCCGCTTGGCGATCATCCAAGGCTGCGTTAATCCTTGGTACACTACGTGCCACATCCCCAACGGTCGATGCTTCGTGAATCTGGGATATCTGGTCCGTACCCTTCCGCTGTGGGCAGTTCTTGACATAGTGAGTTCCTCCACAGCCCCAGCATTGAACTGGAGGTCTGGCCATTCCTTCACCCTCCGGCCTAACAGGCTATTCACTTACTCTAGTCTCACTTGTTGGCCTAGCCCGGGGCGCACTTCTTGCTACAATTCTGCTGTTCAATCCTTTACCCGCTCGCTTACCACCATTACTGCGACCTCCTTTGTTGTTTCCGACAATCCGACTACTCCTTCTTTCATTCCATGTTTTATTTGGAGCATCCCCCTTCTGTTTATTCTGCTGGTAACAGATCCTCGCTTTGCGGATAGCTTCATCCATTGTCCTAGGATTGTCAAACTCAATCCTTTCTCTTATATATGAAGGTAAGCTGCTCACAAACCTCTGCACCTTGGCTTCTTCCTCCTTAATATAGGGTACATATCGAAGCAAAGAAGTAAAACGATTAATGAATTCGTCCATAGTCTACTGTCCCAACCGTAAATCATGGAATTCTCTTGCCTTTTCATCGTAGAAGCGCTCGGTCAGGTATCTCTCTTTGAAGTATTTCTGAAACTTCTCCCATGTGATGGTTCGTTCACTTACCCCCTTGACAATCTTGATTTCCTCCCACCACAGGGTTGCTTTACCTTGCAACTGGAAAATAGCCAGTCGCGCCTTCAAGTTATGATCATACTCGTACAACTGAAAATATTTGTTCATGTTTATTAACCATGCTTCAGTCGCTTCTTCCTGTTCCCCATCAAAATGTGGGGGTTTAATTTTTCGAAATTCTCCCTGCAGCTCCATCCTCTGACGTTTTGAAGTCTGTTGTTCAAGTACATTATCAGAATGGTCCTCCTTACCTTCTGAATTTTCAGGTCCAGTTTGATAGTTCTGTTCTTCCATCATCTTCTGTTGTTCCACACTGGGATTAGCTAAGGGTGGGTTATGCCTGTCCGACAAACTCTTCAGAATTCTTTCTTGTTCCACCGTCAAGCGCGCGTTGTCTTCTCGTAATCGTGCCATCTCATTTTTCAACTCCTGAACAGTTTCCAGTATTGCGAGATTTGTACTACGTGTTTCCTCGCCCAGCTGTACCCACAGCTCTGGGTTTTCCCGAGGGGTGCTGCCGGCTCCCTGCATTTCACTTCTTTTTCCTAGCTGTCTATCAGCTGTTGTGTTCCTGTATCTCACCCCTAAAATAGGCAGAAACAACAGTTAGTTGTTTTATTAACTCTCTATACATATGTATGGTGTAATTTTCTGCACAGTGAAACATGTCGTTCCTGAGGCCACAGTGTTGAAACTGGGCTCTGATACCAATTTGTCACACCCACATATACATATACATAAAATAGTAAAAAAAATTTAAAAATGGCATGTATGGTAACTCTACTATATCATATGAGTTTGCCCCCCCTAAGCCTTACTGTATGTTAGCTGTGTTAATTTATATGCTGCATGGTGAATATAATTATGGTTTGGACATATGATTTTGTTTTCAACCCTAAGCTCATCAGCCCTTCAGTACGTGGCATGTATTAAATTGGCGCGGTGATTCTTGGTCCGACCGCAGCCTCTGCCGGCGCCGAGTCATTGGTTGCCTTTATGGTTCATGTCCACACTTTGGCAGGTGGCATGGCTTACCCACTTGGCCATGTGACACCTCGGGTTTCGACTTCTCGACCTCCCCGCTCCAGCTTCCCGCGCTGCATCAACGGCCGAGATCCATTCCTCAGATCGAAGGGCTGAGGTGAGTTCAAGGGTTTAGGTTAATACTTAAGCCCGCGGAAGCAAGCCTGGGGTTCATTTGCTCCATAAGGCCTGCTCGACCCCTCTCTGGTTCTCAGACACCGGTCCGAATCCACCAGCGCCGTCCTCAAGTCCTGTTGACGTCCCTGAGGCCGTGGGTTTGCCCATCGAGAGCTTGCACAGGTAATGCGTTTCCATTGCTCGCATGATTCTTCTGCTTTTACCTCTGTCGTTCGCGCTCAGAGTTAAGATTGTTTGCCCGTCAAAAAGCTCATACTAACTTTGGTTTTCCTTGCTGGAAGTGTTTGCAGATGGGCTCGCTACGAGCCCCTTTCCTGACGGCGGAAGGTTAACCTCGGCGCCTCAGCTCTCTCGGCAATTTACAGGTAAGAGGTTACTTCTTGTTCTTTTTTTTTTCTCCTGGGTGCGAGAGCTCTAAAGCTCCTTCGGCCATAATGTATCAACATTTGTGATTATTGCAATCTATTTCCTGATGCTGGTTTTCTCTCGTTTTCGCCCTGATGAGGTGTTTTCCCGAGGGGATCCTCACGGCTTCTGTGTATTTTAATCTCAGGGTTATATCCACGACCTGCTCTGGTGAGATATGATACACGGCAGATCTTCTGTGTTTAAATTTCATTCAGCGGTGAATTTGCTTTGGGCATTTCTACCCTTTCGGGATATTTGGGCTTAAATGCCTCTGTGTATATTTTTTTTTTCTAATGGCAGACTGTACATGAGCTGGTTGTAATGCCAAACTTGTTGGTTAGCGCTTTTCTCAAGTCGGACCAGTCTATATATTTTTGTTTTCAGTTATATACAAAGGTTTACATTTTCAAAGTTATATTATCCGAGTTCTACTCTAATATTTGCATTCGATGTTTGTTGTTCTATCTGAGCCCCCTTCTGGGTTGCTTGCGTTTTGAACACTATTAATATGATTCGCTATTGTCATTGCTCGTTAATGGTTACCGCCTCCGAATATGGTTAAGCTTGCCCGTTTCTGTGACGGCAGGGTTCTTTCAAGTTTACTTATATTTTTTAACAGTTTAGCTGTAAATGGTACCATTGTCTCCGTGTAACTATGTCATAGAATAGTTCTGTTATTTGGTCCTCGGCTCGGTCTATACAATAGCACCATATTTCTTTTCTTTGCTTTGTAGAAATTGGGTTATAACACAAGTAGGAAGTTTTACATTGAGGCATGCACAGGTACTTTGTTATTGTTATGGGTCACTTCGGAGGAATTCCACGCAGCCGTGCTTACAGCTGCGGTTGCGCATCCTCCGAGTTGTGTTAACCCTAGCATGGATACTGATCAATGCCCCGTTTCTTTGTTAATCTGTATTCGTTTGATTTCCTCTGTTGGTTATAAGCTTTGAATATTACTATTAACGGCAATGGTTGTATCTGGTTTATCGTATGGATCCATCATTTCTTGCAATCGCAGAGTTTGTTTCTTTCCCTAAAGTAATGTGTTAAATTTCCGAGTTTTTAACAGTCTCTTACATTTTAAGATTTGTTTATCTCCTTTCTGTCGGAGTTCAAAGGGAAAGGTTTACGGCCGGCATTCCTTGCACAGGCTCGATATGTCTCTGTCACTTGCTCTCGGCACATCAACAGCTGGTTATGCCCTATGGCATTCTGGACCGCTTGTCTTATTATATGTTTTTCTTTACTTGGGGCTACCTCTGTTACTCTGTTCATTTCTTATTTATGTCTATCAATAAATAGTTTGTCATTTAAGTTAGTTCTACCCGCCTGTTTAGCTATATTAACAGCATGATAGTAATTTAAGGTTATGGGACACACAGTTTTATCCCTTGACTACTATAAGCCCACTGTGTAATCAGCATACAATATTCAATTAAATTCTCTGCAATATGAATTCGTACCTGGTTCGCCAGTGTCGTGAATAGGTACTATAGTAAGTTCACCTGCATTCCAATTCCGCTCTTACCACCCAACCATGAGATCCATCCATAAGTCTGGATTCTCCCCCCGAGCCATCTTGCAGGCCTACAGCCCTCAACAAGATGTGTGCACCTTGTGCCTGGTTATCTGGTCCTCACCAGACTTAACCAGTTTCTTGTATCCTTTTTCCTTTTTTCTTTTCTTCTGGAAAAAAGATCCTTCTGTCTGTCCCAACAGCACAGAACTTCCTCCCCACTCCCAGGACTTTTCCTGTTTGGGAGGGTGGTTTCAATCAGTTATCACAACTGACTTCTTTCTTTAAAATCCTCCTTTAAGAGGCTGCCAGCATTTCAAGAAAATATTTAAATTTCTCAATGAAGTAGTATATTAGAGTTTTGTTTTTTTTTTGTAAAATAAAAACAGCAACTACCACACTATCTTTTACCTTTGTAAAATTCCACATTTACATCTTCCGGGGTCATTACATTAGCTTCTTTATATTTACACATCGATTTTGGGCACGTCAATGAGCATAAATTCAGATCGTTGGGAGTTCCTAAACCGAAGCGTTGTATGTGAGGCCCACTGTGTACAGATGTCAGTGTAAAAGTAAAGGTCATATGGTGAACAGATGTCACGCTTAAACAGAAAAGATGGACGAAAATCGTAGGTAAACTGATTTCAAATTTTTTTTATTATTATCAAATTTCACATAAATGTGATAAAATAGATAATATAGAACATTTAAACTATGAAATAAAATAATATTGTTGATGCAAAATGAAAATAAATAATTATAATTTTTCATTTGATGGGAATAGGTCAATCAAAATATTTATTTTAAGATAATAATATTTTAATTATTGAAATAAAATAATATTGTTAATTTTTCAGTTGATAGGAATAGGTCAATCAAAATATTTAAGATAATAATATTTTAATTATTGAAATAAAATAATATTGTTAATTTTTCATTTGATAGGAATAGGTCAAGTTAGAGAAAGATTTCGGCGAAAATCACATGGAATCTCATTTGTCGACGCGTTTCGAACCAACCAGTGTGGTTCATCGTCATGACAAGTTGGTTCGAAACGCGTCGACAAATGAGATTCCATGTGATTTTCGCCGAAATCTTTCTCTAACTTGATATGGATCACAGAAGCCTAAACTCTATTAAGGAATAGGTCAATCAAAATATTTATTTTAAGATAATAACATTTTAATAAATTCGATAATTAGTGTTATTTTTTTCATCATTGTAATCGCAGGATAATGAGCATGCATTTTTCACTTATTTTTCATTTATGTTAAACAGTGTATTTTAAAAACTAAAAATGGAATTTTGTTAAATTGTTTATAAAATTGAATAGTTATTCATGATAAAAGTTTATATTTGATTAGTTCTAAAATATAGTTAGTTGTTTGAGTTCCAGTTGTTAAGTATCTTACCATTGAGAGGTCATGGAGTCAAATCTCTTAGATGCCTGGCCTGGATAACCACACTTGAATTTTTTTTTACATCTAAACATTTATAATAATAATAAACCATAATGAAAACCTTGAATTTGAATTTAATAATATTTTTAACTTTATATATCATAATTTCTTAAAATCATTATAAAAAGCATTAATGTAATGAATTTTATAGTATTTTTTATTACTATATATTTTCTTTATATCATTATAAAATCATTAATATAACTAGTAAAACTCAAAACATGAATTCAATTATATTTTATATAATATTTTTCTTATTTGATCTAAATTTAATATATATATATATATATATATATATATATATATATATATATATATATATATATCTATATAGATATATATATAAGAAAAATAAATATAAGAATAGTATAATCTTATAATAAAATGATAATTTTTTAATATATAAATAAAAGTTCAATATTCCAGGATGGGGTAGAGGATCATCACATGAGTGAGGGGATTGGGGTGGTTGCCACTTGACTGATTCCCGAGATCATTAAGGGGTGATGTGATCTACCCCATGCTTTATATGTGCGAAGGATGATTCTTTTCATTATGACTCATGCTGTTAGCTTGCAATTTCTAGATCATTCGAATGGTTTATTCATGAATGTATGTGGAGCAGGGCAAGCGTGGGTCACATGAGAGCCACTTCGGTATTGCTGTGAGTTTGAGTTATGGTTTGGCTAAAGGCATTAGCTTGGTTCTCAGGGAGTCTACAAAGGAATGCTTGGAACAAAAAAGGGTTTCTAAAGGTTTTTTGTGTGCTTCCTTACAAAGGCGAAAGCTTTTCGTCTCAGGGTGCACTTGTATTTGGTCATTGCTCAGTGGTCGCCAATCTTAAAACGACAGTTGGTGAGAAGTTGGCCTTTGATAATCGTGAAAAGCCTAGTAGTGTTTAGAGGGTCACTATGGCTCAATATTTTGGAGCTAGTCTGGGGTTTGGTTTTCTCTTTTGTTCCAACCCGCATACTGAGGTAACCCTATGGCTTTGACTTTGTATGTATGGACATCTAGTTATTATTAGTTGCCTGGTGTTTTTGGGACTTATTATCCCTTTTCTAGTAGAGTTAATGGGTACCCGCTGACTCAATCATACCTATTCCCTCTTGAATTTTGTGTCTTTGTATGGATGATTGTCCATTGCCTTCACCTCTTGTGCACCTTTCTTTTGTGGTAGCGGCTCTGGTGTGTTGGTTCTATTTCGATATTTTTTAATTTTCCTGTAGGGGTTTCAAGTGAGGTATCTGGTATGTGGTTTTGAAGAAGTGGGGAGAGTCTTGACCCCTTTAATTGCAGGAAACTTTAGTTTATATTCTTGAAGTGTAACTATCTTTGGTCATTAGGGAAGCACATCTGTGGCCTTCTCGGGGTTTACAAAGTGTTATGGATTTTCTGGTTTATGATGCCTCGACAACGAGGCCATCACTGTCGAGGTGCTGGAGTGTGGCTAGTCTACTAGGACTCGCTCTGAGGCTCTTGCTTAAGAGGCGACAACTGTCTACTGGGCTGAAATCCCCCCATGCATATAGGTGAATATTCAAAGGCTTGAGAGAAATGCCCATAGGGAAAGATAGACAATGTCACATTCTGAGGCTTTGGAAGAAGTTTCTCATTGTCTCCTGGACCGTGGGCACACCAGGGGTAGGAGAAATTGTTAACCTTCATTGGCCGCTGAAAAGCTACTGGGGCAAGTTTTAAGAGAGAAACATGATGATAGAAATGAGATCACCACATTCCTTAATGAACTTCAAAGTAATCAATGGAGAATGCAGGACAACCTAGATTGTCTGAAAGCATATGGAAAATCACATTAAGTGTGAACTCAAGTTCCCAACACCTTCGTGCATTGGGCTGGAAAATCCTGCTCCTGTAACGTCTTTAAATCGTAAATATCTATCCTTTTGATGTGTTTATGGTGTTTATTTGGGTCTCTGGATATATGGTATGACAGGTTATGCAATCCTTGTGGTTGGATGTAAGAATTTTGCTAGTTAACATATTAGCCAACCAAATTGTTAGAGTAAGGTTGATAAATTTTGGAAATCTAACTATGTAACACCCCTTTATTAATGAAAAAATCCCAACTTACAAAAAAAAAGAAAAAAAAAAAGATAAAAAGAAAAAGAAAGTTTAATATCAATATGAATTGAGAGTAATATAATCTTATAATAAAATGATAAATTTCTTTTCTGATATAAAAATCTGATAAAATTTAATGTAAATTAAAAATGGTTTATGGGGCAATTTTTATTTTTTACTATTTTTATAAAATATATTCCTATCCTTAAAAATTATGAAAATTTTAGATTAATAAAAAAAATTGCTTCTCTTTATTACTAGATTCCTAAAATGGAAAAGATGTTTGTCATTAGAATAAATGCCTCCTAGTATAAACGCCTTCTACTAAATATGGTATCATTGGTTTTGCTATGAATGGTATGTTTTTTGTTTGCATCATTTTCTAATTAAAAATTCAAATTCTTTTGTTTGTCATTAGAATAAATACCTCATATTATTAAAGAATAAATGTTTTCTACTAGTGGTTTTACTATCAATTATATGTTTCTTTGTTCGTGTCATTTTCCAATTAATTTTTATTCGTTTGTGTTGAAAAATGTGTAACTAGGTTCGGTCTTCATAAGTATGAAATGTATTCTTGTAAATATAAAATGAAAAAGAAATTATTATTATTATTGGAGCATGGGTTTCACGCTCAAGTTCTTTTATTTTATATAGGTCAAGCACCCATTAAGTGCTTCTAGGGTTTGTCCTAGGTATAAGAGTCATTGTCATATATTGAAGACCCTATGGGGACATTGTAAATTGTAAAGAAAAAATTATTTTGTCTTTAAAGTGTCAATATACCTCTAAGATCAAGTCGTCCTAATGAGCTATCAAGTTGGCCTACATGAAGAGCCACGTCCACCCTTGAGGAAGCTTATATATAAGAAGAACTCGTCCTCCATTAGGATAACTCACTCACTCATCTCTTATTCGAAGAAGCAGAAGAAGATGAAATCAAGAAGGAAGTGTGAAGAAGAGGAGGTCAAAGAAGTCGAAGTGTTTTTGGGCCTTATCTTTTCTTTTGGAAAGATTGAAGTTAGGGTTTTCTGTGCTGGATCTCCTGGGGTTTGATCTTGGAAGCAGAAGAGAAGGAAAGGCAAGAAAATGTCTCTTGGGGAATCTTACTAGCCCTAGGAATCAAGTCAAGGCAAGCGAAGTCAAGAGGAAGGCTATTAGAGGGAGATCGAAGTCTCTTAGAGAAACAACAACAATTGCAGCAATTGCTAGTGTTAGGAAATTATATATTACAGAACAATGGAACATATAAAATATTGCATAAATATATACACAGAAAACACATAAAACAAGAGAGACACAAATATACGTGGTTCACCCAATTCGGGCTACGTCCACGGAGAAACAGCCAATCCTTCTTTTATTATATTATCCAGCAAATTGAAGAGATACAACCTACAACAGATCCGTTGTAACTCCCTCTTCACTCTCAATCTCCTCTCTCTTCCTCACTCAGAATACAGATATACATAGACACAATACAAGTCCCTCATATATAGTGAGGGGTTGCCTTCTAGGGAAAAAATCCTTAAATTAAACATAACTTCTACCGTCAGATCATCCGCCTAATGAACAGCCCAGATTGACTAGAAATTAGACTTTTACAAGGCAATTTTACATCTCTTTCTAGCTTCGGGGGCGCTGCCCCTGAACCCTCGTCGGGAGACCGCTAGCCCTCGGACCCCCCAGCTGGGGGGATTAGCCCCCCCCCCCGGGACCCCCGCGAGGAGACAAGTCCCCCCCGCACTCCCCCATGTGGAGGGGTGTACAGTCTTCCTGGGGTATACATTTGGCTGAAACCTTTGAATACAAAAGATAATCAAGCTCCACACCCAACAATCTCCCACTTGGAGACTGATTATAGCAACTCCACTGCTGCTTCATTTGCTAGACAACGACTCCACTTTCGACCTGACTGTTTCTCATCTTCTTCATCATACTTGAAGACCAATTGAAACTGAGCAGATTCTCAGTTTCTCCCTGGTTACAACTTTTGTTAGCATATCTGCAGGATTCTGGCTAGTGTGTATCTTTTCCAGCTTCAACTAGTCCATCTTCCGATGCTGACCGTATGAAATGGTACTTGAGCTGTATATGTTTGGTCATGGGATGAAATGCAGAGTTATTTACAAGATGTATGGCACTCTGGCTGTCACTGTATAACCTGCCCAACTCCTGCTTCTTACCCAATTAATCTAGAAACCTTTGTAACCAGATCATTTCTTTACTAGCCTCTATAGTAGCAACATACTCTGCTTCTGTTGTTGAAAGTGCAACAACACTTTGGATTTTTGAAACCCAACTGACAGCTATTCCACCTACAGTAAATACATATCCTGTAGTGCTCCTCCTGTTATCTCTGTCACCTGCCATATCTACATCGACATATCCCTGTAGAGCAATGTTTGAACCACCAATGCATAATGCTTGATTTGTGGTACCTCTCAAATACCTGAGAATCCACTTCACCACCATCCAATTTTCTTTTCCTAGATTGTTCATGTACCTGCTTACAACTCCCACTGCATGTGCAGACCATTGCATACATTAAGCTTCCAACTGCTAATGCATATGGAAATTTAGACATATGAGCCATTTCTTCCTGAGTCTTGGGACACACCTCCTTACTTAATTTGAAATGGCTAGCCAAAGGTATACTAACTGGTTTTGCATTCTGCATATTAAACCTTTTCAACACCTTTTCTATGTTCTCACTTTGAGACAATGTTAATTTGCGATTCTTCCTGTCTCTACTTATTCTCATACCAAGGATTTGTTTTGCAGCACCCAAATCCTTCATTGCAAATGAGTTTGCCAATTTCCTTTTGAGCACATTTATTTTCTACATGTTAGAACCTGCAACAAGCATGTCATCTACATACAATAACAATATAATATAGCTACCATCATTTTGCCTTTTGAGATAAACACAATGATCAGAGTGACACCTAGTATAACCTTGTACAGACATAAACCTGTCAAATTTTAGATACCACTGCCTTGGAGCCTGTTTTAAGCCATACAAGCTCTTCTTCAACCTGCACACTAGTTTCTCCTTCCCTTTTACCTCATATCCTTGTGGCTACTGCATATATATCTCTTCCTCCAAATCCCCATGGATAAAAGTTGTCTTTACATCTAACTGCTCAAGATGCAAATCTTCAACTGCTACTAGACTTAAAATAGTTCTGATTGAAGTCATTTTAACAACAGGAGAAAATATTTCATCAAATCAACACCTTTCTTCTGTGCAAACCCCTTCACCACAAGTCTAGCTTTGTACCTCTGTTTTCCTCCATCTGCTTCCTTCAGCCTGTAAACCCATTTATTCTGCAATGTTGTTTTACCTGCAGGCAACCTGACTAAGTCCCAAGTCTGGTTATGTGCTAAGGAATCCATCTCTTCTTTCATGGCTTGCTCCCAGTTCTTCCTGGTTTCTACCTGCACTGCTTCTTCATAACATTCTAGTTCACGAGAATCAATTAGCAATACATAATATAATGAAGGAGAGTATCGTTCAAGGGGTCTACTTATCTTGGTAGATCTTCTAACACCACTTTCAGGTGTTTGAAGTGCTTGTTGCTATTGTGGTTGTTGTTTTGGCTGTTGATCATTATGATTTTCAGGCACCATCACTTTTCCTGTGATATCGTCAAGCATTGTGTATTCTTTGTTTTCTTTTTCCTGTTTCTTTTCCTGCAACTGATTCTTATACAAGATATTTTCATTGAATATTACATCTTTGCTCCTAATGATTTTTTGATTTTCATAATCATATAAGTGATAACCAAAATTATTAACACCATATCCAATAAAGGTACATTTCTTTGATTTTGCCTCAAGCTTTGTTCTATTTTTTTTTGTTAAACATACATTTTTTCTCTTTATGTTGATTAACTTTAAAAACTAAAAATAAAATTTTGTAAAATATTTTTTGATAGATGTTTTTTTAATAAATTATTTTAGAATATATAAATTAATTCAATATTATAAAAAAATAAACTTTAAAAAACTAAAAATAATTTTTGTTATATGTTTTTTTAATAAATTATTTTAGAATATATAAATTAATTCAATATCATAAAAAAATGATGAAATATTTAGTTATGTAGAATTTATAATTTAAATAAATAATTTTAACAATTTTTTATCCAATTTCACATAAATTTGATAATAAAAAATAATTGAAAACTTTTCAATGTAGAACATTTAAACTATGAAATAAAATAATATTGTTGATGCATAATGAAAATAAATAACTATAATTTTTCATTTAATGGGAATAGGTCAATCAAAATATTTATTTTAAGATAATAATATTTTAAATAATTTAATAATTAGGGTTTTTTTTATCATTGTAATGGCAGGATAACGTGTTGATTCAGTACGCATTTTCCTCTTTATGTTAAATGGTTTAAAAATTAAAAATAGAATTTTGTTAAATTGTTTATGAAATTGAATAGTTATTCATGATAAAAGTTTATATGTGATTAGTTTTAAGTGATAGTTAGTTGGTTGAGTTATAGTTGCTTTAAGTGATAGTTGGTTGGTTGAGTTACAGTTGCTAAGTATTTTGCCAAGTGGGAGGTCATTGGGTCAAATTTCTTTAATGCCCTTAGAGTTAGATTGAATAGAACCCTTTGGGTGGATCTGCGCGCATTATTACTCGTGAATAATCACACTTGATTTATTTTTTTTACATCTAAACATTTATAATAATGATAAAACATGAATTTAAATTTAATATGTTTTTTAGCTTCTATTGATCATAAATTTTTTAAATCATTATAATAAAATATTAATGTAATGAATTTTATAGTATTTTTTTATTAATTTTTTTTATTATTATAACTTTTCTTTATGTCATTATAAAATCATTAATATAAAGAGTAAAACTCAAAACATGAATTTAATTATATTTTATATAATATATATATATATTTTTTTTATCTAATTTTAAATTTAAAATATAAATTATAAATTTTAGAAAAATAAATATAAGAATAGTATAATCATATAATATAATGATAATTTCTTAATATATAAATAAAAGTTCAATATTCCTGGATGGGGTAGAGGATCATCACATGAGTGAGGGGATTGGGTGGTTTCCACCTCACCAATTCCCGAGATCATTAGGGGGTGGTGTGACCTGCCCCCATGCTTTATATGTGCGAAGTATGATTCTTGTCATTACAACTCATGCTATTAGCCTGCAATTTCTAGATCCTTCAAATGGTTTATTCAAGAATGTATGTGGAGCAAGACAACTGTGGGTCACATGAGAGCCTCTTCGATATCGTTGCGAGTTTGAGTTATGGTTTGGCTAAAGGCATTAGCTTGGTTTTGAGGGAGTCCGCAAAGGAAAGCTTGGAACATAAAAGGGTTTCTAAAGGTTTTTTGTGTGCTTCCTCACAAAGGCGAAAGCTTTTCGTCTCAGGGTGCACTTGTATTTGGTCATTGCTCAGTGGACACCAATCTTAAAACGGAAGTTGGTGAGAAGCTGACCTTTAATAGTCATTCAAAGCCTAGTAGTGTTCATAGGGTCATTGTGGCTCAGTATTTTGGAGCTAGTCTGGGGTTTGGCTTTCTCTTTTGTTCCAACCTACATACTGAGGTAACCCTATGGTTTTGGATTTGTATGTATGGTCATTTGGTTTCTATGAGTTGTCTGGTATTTATGGGTCTTATTATCTCTTTTCTAGTTGAGTTAATGGGTACCTTGCTGACTCAATCAGACTTCTCCCCTCTTGAATTTTGTGTTTTTCTATAGGATGATTTTCCATCGCCTTCACCTCTTGTGCATCTTTCTTTCATGGTGGTGGCACTAGTGTGTTCGTTCTATGCCAGTATTTTTTAATTTTCCTGTAGGGATTTCAAGTGAGGTATCTGGTATGTGGTTTTGAAGAAGTGGGGAGAGTCTTGACCCCTGTGATTGCAGGAAACTTCGGTTTGTATTCTTGAAGTGTAAATGTCTTTGGTCTTTAGGGAAGCATGTTTGTGGCCTTCGCGAGGTTTACAAAGTGTTGTGGATTTTCTGTTTTATCATGCTTCGACAATGAGGCCATCACCGTCGAGGTGCCGGGAAGTGTGGCTAGTCTACTAGGACTCGCTCTGAGGCTCTTGCTCAAGAGGCAACAACTGTCTACTAGGCCAAAATCCTCCCATGCACATAGGCGAATATTCAAAGGCTTGAGAGAAATACCCATAGGGAAAGATAGACAATGCCACATTCTAAGGTTTTGGAAGAAGTTTCTCATTGGCTCCTAGACCGTGGGCACACTAGAGGTAGGAGAAATCGTTAACCTTCATTGGCAACTGAAAATCTACTGGGGCAAGTTCTAAGAGAGAAATATGATGATAGAAATGAGATCATCGCATTCCTTAATGGACTTCAGAGGAATCAATGGAGAATGCAGGACAACCTAGATCGTCTGAAAGCATATGGAAAATCACATTAAGTGTGAACTCAAGTTCCCAACACCTTCGTGCATTGGGCCAGAAAATCCTGCTCCTGTGACGTCTTCAAAATCGTAAATGTCTATCCTTTTGATGTGTTTATGGTGTTTATTTGGATCTCTGGATGTATGGTATGATGGGTTATGCAATCTATATGGTTGGATGTAAAACTTTTGCTAGTTAACATATTAGCCAACCAAACTAGTTAGAGCGAGGTTGATAAATTTTGGAAATCTAACTATGTAACACCCCTTTATTAATGGAAAAATCCCAACTTACAAAAAAAACAATGTAAACTTTGAAACGGGAACTATAAACTCAAAACGGGAACTCTGACCAAAAAACCCTAAAAAACATCAAAAACAGTGCTAAAAACGAAAAGTGTGTATACTGGAAAGATGTTTTTTTTTAGGCGTTAATTTTGAACATGTTTTAAAAATGGCAGTGACTACGAAATTTACTATGAAATTTTCGTGCAAAATATAGCTTCAAAATGAAAGTGATGATACTAGAATAATGATTTATTTTTTTAGGGTCAATTTTCAAAATTTAAAAAAAAAGCTAACAAAACCAAATTTTTATGTGTCAAACAAAGTTGTTTATGAAGAAAAAAACACATTAATGTTTTTGGTAGAATATCATTTTTCTTTCCTAAGTATAAATTTAACATGTTTTCAACCATAACATGCTAGATACAAAAGAAATTGAAATTTTTTCAACTATAAAATTAAAAAACCATGACATTATGAACAAATTACATCACTAAATGAATTCAAAAGTCATTATTTGTATATTGAATAAAACATACATTATATCTCTAATTTAATATTGCATTGTAGATATTTTAAAAAATAAAATTTATCATAATTAAGACATATAATCCAACAACATAAAAATGCCTCAAAACTTCTCATTTAACACCATATGGAAAAAGATACAATGTATACATCAGTGATATAAATTGTCTTAAACAATTATTCAAAATCACTCATATTTTCTTTCACACCATCAGAATTCACATCTTTAGATGACTGACTGGATGCTGACGAAGATGTTCCATATTCTTCTCTTTCATCAACTAGTGCCCCATCTGAGTCCACATGCATGCCCAACATTTCAGGTTTCAAAATTCTTCTAGATCTACGACTGGTTTCAGCAGACTCCCATGTCAACACTGTTCCTTCTGGTAACAACCTTTTTAGAATCTCTATCATCTTGAAGCGAAGAGTTCCTCTCTTTGTTAAATTGAAGTCATAAACAAGTATGTCAACATCCTCCAATTTTAATATGTCTGTGTGGCGGCAATTTATATTTGTACCCTTTTTTTTTCTTTTTCCGCCATTTTTTTTGTCAACTACCATCTCTGGCTTATACACACCATTGAATGAGTGTGTATTTGTGGCATACCAATGTACTTCAACACTTGTAACATCCTCATTTTATGTAAAGACCTTTATAACTTTAGCAACCCAAAATGGAATGAAACATTTTGAAACCTCTTCTACAGATAAATAAAGTCCCAATATGATAATCATAACCTGATAATGTAGATTGCATGCACCCAACTAAATATGAATTTTGCATGCTTTTATTCATTGATAAATATCTCTTCCTTCTTTCTAATGCAAATTTGAAATCCATATGTTTCAAGCAATCTTTTTGGCAACATTCACTTGAAATGAGAGCACTGATAGAACTTCTTCTCGTCAAATATTCTGCTCGTCCCCTTTTATAACTAGAACAACTTGCATTGATAAGAAAAGGTCTGCTCCTACTCCTCGATACAAT
This sequence comes from Pinus tabuliformis, assembly GCA_031772625.1. Taxonomy (NCBI): domain Eukaryota; kingdom Viridiplantae; phylum Streptophyta; class Pinopsida; order Pinales; family Pinaceae; genus Pinus; species Pinus tabuliformis. Next base: position 709,674,333 of record CM062806.1, on the reverse strand, counting down.
ATTTCTTGGCAACATCTCCATCATTGGATCATCATTTGTATAAGGCTTTTCATCATCATTAAGAGGAATGGTATCCACACTATGATCAACTTTGCTTTTCAAATATTGACTTGGAGGATATTCTTCATCTTCTTCTTCTTCAGTGCTACTGTTGTAGTCCTTAAAATTCGGACTGAATGGAAAATCTGACTCGATGTTTAATGGATATTCTTCCTCATGTGCATTGTCAGTGCTACTCTCATAGTCCATAGAATTAGGACTACGTCGAAAATGTGACTATTTACTTATTGAAGATGCTACATCCTGTCCTTTGTCACTGCTACCTTTATACTCATTACAATTAGGACTAAGTGCATCATCCTGTCCTTCATCACTGCTGCTCTCATAGTCCTTAGAATTAGGACTAAGAGGACACATTGACACTCCATTCTTTTGAAATTCATCATCGCGCTCTTCATAACTATTTCTCTCATAGTCCAGAGAATTAGGACTAAGTGGACACTGTGACACTCCAATCTTTTGAAATTCATCATCCGACTCTTCATCACTGCTGCTCTCATAGTCCTTAGAATTAGGACTAACTGGACACCGTGACACTCCATACTTTTGAAATTCAACATCATGCTTTTCATCACTACTACTCTCATAGTCCTTAGAATTAGGACTAAGTGGACACTTTGAAACTCCATTCTTTTGAAAATCGTTATCACGCTCTTCATCACTACTGCTCTCATAGTCCTTAGAATCTGGACTAAGTGGACACTTTGACACTCCATTCTTTTGAAAATCGTTATCACGCTCTTCATCACTACTGCTCTCATAGTCCTTAGAATTAGGACTAAGTGGACACTGTGACACTCCATTCTTTTGAAATTCGCCATCATGCTCTTCAAAACTGCTGCTCTCATAGTCCTCAGAATTAGGACAAAGTGGACACCGCGACACTCCGTTCTTTTGAACTTAAGCATCATGCTCTTCAAAACTGCTGCTCTCATAGTCCTCAGAATTAGGACTAAGTGGACATCGTGACACTCCGTTCTTTTGAACTTCACCATCATGCTCTTCAAAACTGCTGCTCTCATAGTCCTCAGAATTAGGACTAAGTGGACATCGTGACACTTCGTTCTTTTGAACTTCACCATCATGCTCTTCATCACTGCGGCTTTCATAGTCCTCAGAATTAGGACTAAGTGGAATCTGTGACTCTTTATTTATTTGAAATTCTTCATCCCCTCTTTCATCAGTGTTGCTCTCATAGTCCTTAGAATCAAGACTAAGTTGAAGAATTGACTTTCTATTCATAGTGGAAGAATGCCCGCTATATTCATCGATATGAATAGAGTTGTTACGCGGTGAAGATGTTGATGGTGTATAAATCAAAACTTCACTATTAGAACAATCCATCCCTTTAAAATAGAAGATGTTGAATGATACAAATGGAGAGTCCCCTAAAGATACTATATAGCTTAAAGAATGAAATTTTCCCTCCAAAAAGTTTCACGAAAATATTTCCCTCCAAAAATTTTCACAAAAATATTTCCCTCCAAAAAGTTTGTTAGATTTATTTACCTTCATTATTTTGTTCTACAATTTATTGAAAAATGTAAACTAAATTTTTTTATGAAATAAATCATTAAAATTAAAATTGTAAACTACAACTTCTACATTAATTATTTTAATAGTTAAAGTATATAATATTTACCAAACAATTGAATTTTTATTTTTTAGATTTTTATAATATATTCTAAAACAAATTATCCCACATTCAACCTGTTGTAAAACAATTTTACAATATTCACTTTATAATATTTTAAAACAAATTATCCCACATTAACCATACGGTAAAACATCTCCGTAATTTCACTAATATATTAAAATTTCATTATAACTATTACTCACATCACATCCAAGCTTTCTGAAAAAAGTTGAAAGACTCGTGAATTTGTGGAGCAGCTACATCGCTATCAACAACATATTCAACGAAGAATTCTCGCAATTGAAAGGTAAGTTAAATTTTTTTCCTCAAAGATTTTTTTTTTTTTTTTAATTAATAATTTTTCTAAGCCAAAATAACAATTACATCCGTCGTAAGCATGGTGGGCCCGATCAAACTCAATCGCCCAATACTTGTGGGTGGACCGCCATGGTGTCACGGGGGCGGGGAGGTCGAGCGAGCGGGCGGGGTGTGAGGGTGTGGGGGGGGATAGGCGGTGTGGGGGCGGCCCAGTAGCTCGCCCACCTATCATGGGGTTGGGTGATTCTTAGAATCGCCCAATCCCTGCGGTGGGCGGGTGAGCTGTTAGGGTGGGCGCAATAGCCCGACTCGTCCCCTACCTCCAAACCCCTTCCCGACACCCTCACTACCTTCACTAACACCCCGCGCCCCTGCCCCATTAATCCCTACCAACCCAACCCATTGTCCGCCCGAGCGCCCTCACCCTTCCCCTTGCCCGGCTCGGGCGCCCTCACAACCCCCCGTGCCCCAACCCTCCCTACCCCCCATGCCAGCCCGGGCGCCGTGCTACACCCCCCCCCCCCCCCTCCCGGGCGCCCACACAACCCCCAGTGACCCAACCCTCTCAACCAACCCCCCCCCGGCCCGGGCACTCTCACCGACCCCCCGTCCCCAACGCCCTCACCCGCCCCCCGGCCCCGGCGCCCTCACCCATCCTCACCTGCCAACCCACCCGCCCCCCCGCCCGGGCGCCCTCACCCGCCTCACCCGCTCGGGCGCCCTCGCCCGCCCGCCCGGTGCCCTCACCCGCCCGCATCACCCGCCTGGGCGCCCTCGCCTACCCGCCCGCCCGCCCGGGTGCCCTCACCAGCCCGCCCGCCCGGCGTCCTTGCCCGCCTCACCCGCCAGGCACCCTCACCCCCACCTAGCCCGGGCACCCTCAGCCGCCTCACCCGTTTGGCGCCCTCACCCGCCCGCTTGGCGCCCTCACTTGCCACCCGCCCGCCTGGCGCCCGCTTGCCTGCCTCGCCCGCCCGCCTGCCTCACCCGCCCACCCACCCGCCCGCCCGCCCAGCGCCCTCGCCCGGCACCCTCACCCGCCTCTCCCACCCGCCCACCCGCCAGGCGCCCTGACCCGCCTGCCTCCTCGGCCGAGCGCCCTCACCCGCCCGCCCTCCCCAGCGGCCTGACCCACCCTCCCTCGGCCGCGCCACACGGGCCGCCCTCACTCCCGGCCGGCAGGCTGTAGGGCGATTCCAGGAATTGCCCTACCGCCTGTCGGGCGAGGGCGAGGGCCGCCTGGGTGGCATGGTTGAGGCCTGCGCGACCCGGGCGGCCCTCGTCCCCGCCCGGTAGGCAGCAGGGCGATTCCCGGAATCGCCCTGTTGCCTACCGGGCGGGGGCGAGGGCCGCCCGAGTCGCGCGGCCGCCTGGCAAGGTGATTCCGAGAATGGCCCTGCCGCCCGGGTCGCGCAGGCCTCGGCCGCGCCACCCGGGCGGCCCTCGCCCCTGCTCGGGAATCACCCTGTCGCCTGTCGGGCGGTGGTAAGGGCCACCTAGGTCGCGCAGGCCTCGACTGCGCCACCCGGGCGGCCCTCACTCCCGCCTGGAATCGCCCTGCCGCTTGCCAGGCGGGGACGAGGGCGGCCCGTGTGGCGCGGCTGAGGGTGGGTGGGTCAGGCCGCCGAGGAGGGCAGGCGGGTGAGGGCGCTCGGGCTGGGAGGCAGGTGGGTCAGGGTGTCGGGCGGGTGAGGGCGGCGGGCGGGCGGGTGAGGCGGGTGAGGGAGCCGGGCGGGCGGGCGAGGGCGCTGGGCGAGCGAGCGGGCGGGCGGCTGAGGGCGCTGGGTGGGTGAGGCGGCCGGGTGAGGTGGGCGAGGGCACCCAGGCGAGTGAGACGAGCGAGGGCGCCGGGCGGGCGAGTGAGGGCGCCGGGTGGGCGGGTGAGGTGGGTGAGGGCGCCCGGGCAGGTGAGGCGGGCGGGCAGGCGAGGGCGCCAGGGCGGGTGAGGCGGGTGAGAGCGCCCGAGCTGGGTGGGGGCGCAGTTGAGGCATGCGGGTGTGTGGGTGAGGCGGGTGAGGGCGCCCGGGCCAGGTGGGGGCGTGGTTGAGGTAGGCGGGCGGGAGGGTGAGGGCGCCTGGGCCTGGTGGGGGAGCGGTTGAGGCAGGCGGGCGGGCGGGTGAGGGCGCCCGGGCGAGTGAGGCGGGTGAGGGCACCCGGGCCAGGTGGGGGCGTGGTTGAGGGTGGGTGAGGGCGCCCGGGCCAGGTGGGGTGGCGGGTGAGGATGGGTGAGGGCGCCGCAGCCGGGGGGCGGGTGAGGGCGCCGGGGTCGGGGGGCGGGTGAGGGTGCCCGGGCCGAGGGGGTGGGGTGGTTGAGAGGGTTGGGCCACAGGGAGTTGTGTGGGTGCCCGGGCGGGCGGGGTTAGCACATCGCCCAGGCCGGCAAGGGGAGTAGGGAGGGTTGGGGCGCGGGGGGTTGGGTAGGGGGCGCCCGGGCCGCTGGGGGGGTTGGGAGGGTTGGGGTGAGCAGGTGGGTAAGGCCGCCTGTGCCGGCTGGGGGGGTTGCGAGGGCGCCCGGGCGGGTTGGCGGGTGAGGGCACCCAGGCCGGGCGGGGCGGGGAGGGGGTGGGGGTTGGGAGGGTTGGGGCGCATGGGGTTGTGAGGGCGCCCAGGCGGGGGGGTGGGTGAGGGCACTCGAGGGTGTGGTGGGAGGGTTGGGCCGCAGGGGCACCGGCGGGGGGGGCTGCGTGGGCGCCCGCAGGGGGGCCTGGGTGGGCGCGCCTGGGGCGCTGAGGGGTTGGGGTGAGGCGCCATTACATATTTTTTTGTACTTATTCGTGATTTACCTTTTTTCCACTAGAATGTTAATGCATGCCCTTTTGGAATGTGAGGGGCGGTCGGTGGGGCGATTGTTGATCATACAAATAAAAAATTTATGATATATTTTTGTTGTTAATTTAAGTTAATATGTTTTTATTATTTACTAATTTATATGTTTCTATTTTTCAGGAAAATGGCATCAAAGAGAATTTCAGTGAATCTTTCTAGACCAAAGACTCTTAAAGGTGCATCTTCAAGAAACATTGGTGAACGAACTCCACCTGAGCTCATGACTACAAATCTTTCAAGTGATAAGAAGATGATTTCAGACTGGAAGAATTCGAAAGAAGTGAAATTTCCATCAAGAATCTGGTATGTGAAAGAAAAAGAAAGGACAAATGTGAATATATATCTATATATTGATATACAGAATGATAATGGAATTTTTGAGGTGATGGGAAGAGTCATAGATATGTGTTCGGTACCGGACACTGAAGTTGTTTACATACTTACAAAGGCTCCCAAGTCACATGAAAGGATTAAATACCGACTATCATATTCATTGTATGACACGAGAGAGGTATCTACAAAGTTGTGTAAACAAATCGTAAATGAGATGACATAAAACATCGTAAGTATTGTTATTTATATTTGTATTTTGCGTTCTTGAAAGTGTCTCGCTATATTTTTTAGCTTTGTTTTTTATTGACATATGATATTTTGTTTGGCAGAATTTTGTTGAAAGTTGTTCAATTAGGTTGGGAGGCATTCATTTCATAGAGCATGATATCATGAAAGTTGTCAGCAGTTTTTACTCAGTGTCAGAAGACGATATGGAAAATAGGAAAAATGTAGTAATTGATGGTGCTACAAAACTACATCCAAAGAATTAGAAAAAAAAGGCCTCTGGTGGATAAATCTAGCAAGGGTAAACAAGTTACTTTTGAGAACGATGAAGTTGAAATTGACAGTGAAGCATATGTTGTCATTACTGAAGATGACATTGGAACTGAGAAGAGCCATAAAAAACCAAAAGTAACAATGCCCAAGAATAAATCTGTTGGGAATGTTATGACCAAGAAAAGTAATGTTGAAAATTTTGAAGCAGTCATTACCAGCAGTCAAGAACCTAGTGAAACTTCAAAAGAAAGCAGAGAAATCATTACACCAAGAGCTGATTTAGAGGATGGAATTATCAAAACAAAACAAAATGTCATTTGAGGGAATTTGACAAAGAGAAACTTAATTGATGGTGGTCGCACATTTCAGCTTAATGTCAGGCAAACCTATAAAGCAAGTGAAGGACAATGTCAATATCAAGTTAGAAAGCCACATCATCTACATGTTCACAACTTGAAGACATTGATGAGATACAATCCATATGCTCATGTGATTAGTTATGTGCTTCTTGTTGATCCACTTCAAGTTCCCAACAAAGAAGCATTTGATAAGTCAAAATGTTTTGAATACAATTATTATGTGCTTGGGGGGAACCATTCTGTAGAAGCTCAAAGACAATTGATGGATGAATATCCTAATAACCCACGTTTTGAAACAATGAAATGTATCATTTACGCTGGTTTATCAGATACAAAAGCAAAGTTACTGGCATGGGATCATAATTTAGATAATGAATATAGGATGTCTATGACTTTCATCCAAAGGGTTAGATTTATTCATAGTGAATTTGAAGAAAAATGTGGTGGGGATAGGGTAAATGTTACTCCAAATTTCCGAAAGGAATGTTGTATGGAAATAGGATATCAAATTGAAGAGAAAACAAATTCAAAAGGTGGAAAAGGAAACAAAAATAGTGATTTATTCAGAGGTGTTGATAACATTTTCCAATTGGCATTTAGAACTGGAGATGTTTAGAAGTTGATTGATGAGATTTTTAGCATGTGGGAAGACATTTCCATTAAAAACCAAAGGGTCAAAAAGTCTAAGCCATTGATATGTGGCAATAGTAAATTAGCTCCTGAAGTGAAGCAACTTCCAGATGATATGACTATCACACCTTGGAGGGCGATGCAAGGAGTGAAAGATGATAAAATTGTCAAAACAATATTATCTCGTGTGAGGTCAGGGGAATTATCATTGGAGGAAATGTCTAAAGAATTTCAAAAGTAAGTTTGTTGAATTATTTTTATTTATTTCTAGATTATAATTATATTTTAAATAAAACATGTTGTTCTTGGTAGTACTTGTTACACATATCATTATATTGACTTTTTATTACTTTATCTATGCAGTCACAAAGTTTATATGAAAATTCAAGAACAAATGGTTAGATTGTTGAATGAAGATAGTTGGGATGATGTTGTACCCAACTATCCAGATTCAAGTTCTACATCAACATTAAAAGCTTTTTATCTTGCATTTAAAAAGGTATCTTGATTTATACATTCATTTTTATTCACCTGTGTACTATTTTTAATTTATAACTTACACATATATTTGATTATTTTATAAAATATGAGGAAGGATGATAATGGAGCGCCAGATAGTTTCAAAACCTTTATTGAAAAAATAAAGATTGAAAGAATCAAAAAGCAACGTATTAAGAATGTTCAACTTGATCCAAGTTTTAATCATTTCATTTGGAATGGGCTAGACATTATTCAATATCAAGTAATACAAGGCGACTATGAAGACATTGCTAAACTCATACCTAAAATGGATTATGCCCTATTCATTGCAGATATTCCCCATGGTTTCAATATTCCAAACATTGACTATGATAGTGACTCTTATACTTATCAAGCTTTTAGTAAAGTGGTTGCGGGATTTGTAGAAGTCACGTCATCACCATTATGGAGATTTGTGACATTTCATTCAGACACACAATTGGCATTGATATTGTCAAGCTTCAAGGGAAAAACAAATTCAAGGATGCAGCTTACATGGTAAGACGTTTAAAATGTATATTTGATTAATGTTGAAAAATTTATTTATGTACAAGTTAATTGAACTTTTACTATTTCATGTTACAGGAAAAAGCCAAATCTTCTTAACAATGAAGATCAACAATTTATAAATGATTGTGAGTTCATTCATATTGATAGTTGGGCAAAAGATGATAGCCATATGTCTATGATTTTTAATCGGGTAGACGGAAAGAGTCATAGCCAAATACTAACTTATGATGCTGTTGTGAGAAAACTAACGTATGAAGACAAAGAAGCAAAAGGAGAGATAGTTAACATTTATCAAAAACCACAATTATTGATTAACTATCTTATAGACATATGTTCGGATGAAGGAGATTGGGTTCTAGATTTATTTTATGGCTCAGGTAAGTTTTATTATATGGAATTGAATTTCAATATATTATTTTTTAATTAATATGTCATTGTACTAATTTAGTTCATTATTTCTTTTGTGCTTGATAATTAGGTACAACACTAGCATGTTGCCTTCAAAAAGGAAGAAACTGCATTGCAATTGAAAAAGATCCAATACAATGCAATTTCATTTAGCAAAGAATTAATGCTCTTCAATTTCTTCCAGATGCAATGCAAGAAATTGGGTTGAAGAAAGGGGACTTTAGTGAATCGCGTGTGGCAAAAAAGGGAAAGGAACCCCAACCACCATTACATGGAATGTTTGGAAAGACATACATTGAGAGATTCATAGACATCAAAGACTCATTAGAAGAGGAATTTGAGCAAAATGAAACAGAAAATATTGTGGAAGAAGACAATGATGAAACTCTAGAGGACGAAGAGTTTGGATTACGTGACATTGTTGATTAAATTTAAGTTATGCTTGTAAATCAAGCTTTGCAATGTTTTGACTTTGACATTTTATGAGAAGAATGAACACTCAATTAGGGTCGTTATACATTCAATATTTGTAATATGTGATTTTCGCATTGATTTTTAAGTTAATCATTATTTTTTGAAAAAAAAAGTGACTATTATTATTTTTTTGACATGAAATTCATAAAAAAAGTTATTATTTTACCATTTTTAGTTAAAATTATCGTATAAAAATTGTGATTTTGACATGTCAATTCTAACAAAAAATTATCAAAACGTGTAGTTTTTTAGTTATATTTATGTTTAAAATGGTTATTTTTATGTCCATTGTTAAAAAATATTGTTTTTTAGAAACAATTATTTCACGTGGATTGAAAAATTAATTAAGGATGTATAAATATGTAGAATATCGAAAATTCTAAATATTGACCTCCTAATTTAAAAATGCAAAACAATAAAAACCTCATTAAAAAAAAAGTTAAAATAAAAATAAAAAACAAGAAAATGTGAAGAAAACGACCACTTCAAAAATGATCAAATTTACAAAATAATTATTTACATTTTATACATTAGAAAATTTAAAGCCAAAAAACAGGTCTTTTAAAAAAGGGGGTGATGCAGAATACTCACTTTTTTAAATCAGCATGAAAATCACTACCATTCTAAAACGATTCTAAAACATAATGTACATAAAAAATTAAAGTGCCAAAAACTATGCTCTAAAAAAAACATGTTCGTTCTGCATCACCCCTTTTCAAAATCAAGTCACTTTTTTGCTATCTCTACGAAACGGGTAACAGTATCAGTTCCCGTTTCAAAGTTTACATTGTTAAAAAAAAAAACAAAAAAAAGTTCAATATCAATATCAATTGAGAGTAATATAATCTTATAATAAAATGATAAATTTCTTTTCTTACATAAAAATATGACAAAATTTAATGTAAATTAAAAATGGTTTATGGAGTATTTTTTATTTTTTATTTCTTATTTCTTTATAAAATCTATTCCAATCCTTAAAAATTATCAAAATTTTAGATTAATAAAAAAAAATTGCTTCTATTTATTACTAGATTCCTATAATGGAAACGATGTTTGTCATTAGAATAAATGCCTCCCAATATAAATGCCTTCTATTAAATATGGTATCATTGGTTTGCTATGAACGGTATGTTTTTTGTTTGCATCATTTTTTAATTAAAAATTCAAACTCTTTTGTTTGTCATTAGAATAAATACCTCTTATTATTAAAGAACAAATGTTTTCTACTAGCGGTTTTACTACTAATTATATGTTTTCTTTTTATGTCATTTTCAATTAATTTTTATTTGTTTGTGTTGAAAAATGTGTAACTAGGTTTGGTCTTCATAAGTATGAAATGTATTCTTGTAAATATAAAATGAAAAAGAAATTATTATTATTATTGGAGCATGGGTTTCATGCTCAAGTTCTTTTATTTTATATAGGTCAAGCACCCATTGAGTGCTTCTAGGGTCTATCCTAGGTATAAGAGTCATTATCATATATTGAATACCCTATGGGGGCATTGTAAATGGTAAAGAAAAAATTATTTTGTCTTTAAAGTGTCAAAATACGTCTAATATCAAGTCGACTTAATGAGCTATCAAGTCGGCCTACATGAAGAACCACGTCCACCCTTGAGGAAGCTTCTACATAAGAAGAACGCGTCCTCCATTTGGATAACTAACTCACTCATCTCTTATGCGAAATAGAAGAAGAAGAAATCAAGAAGGAAGTGTGAAGAAGAGGAAGTCGAAGAAGTTGAAGTGTTTCTGGGCTTTATCTATTCTTTTGGAAAGATTGAAGTTAGGGTTTTTTGTGTTGGATCTCCTGGGGTTTGATTTTGGAAGCACAAGGGAAGGAAAGGCAAGCAAAGGTCTCTTAGGGCATCTTACTAGCCCTAGGAATCAAAGCAAGGCAAGAGAAGTCAAAAGGAAGGCTATTAGAGGGAGATCGAAGTCTCTTAGAGAAGCAACAACAGTTGCAATAGTTGTTGGGAAACATAATTTCGGATCTACTAGGAGGTCGAAGATATTGCAACAATAGGTCATGGTAGATTTGATCTTGAAGAGTATTTGTCTAAGTCTAGGTAATGATATTCGTCAATTGAAAGATCTGAAAGATAAGAAGAGATTTACGGGTTTTCCCCTCAAGAGGAGGGGTTTTGGCCCTAGCTTGCAGCCTATATACTGTGTCACTGTGCTTGCTGTTTTGGTAGTTGTTTGATGTATTGCATGTTGGAATAATAAGGAATAAAGCTAATAAGAAAAAGGTAACACAAACAATTATCTAGTTAAGAGAATTAACATATTCATTGCCCTATTGAATTCTCAACATGTTATCAGAGCTTTGGTTCTCTAAGGGAATCATGAAGATCTCCTCAATAATGAAGAAATTCATCAAGAAAATTGCAAACCATCTCAAGAAAGGTATCAAGGAAGCATGGAGTTTCTTATTCTCTACAAAGAATGTATCATTCGAAGAAAAGGATGAAGGTATCTTCTTGTCTCTCTCTAGTACATTCCAAGACGAAGACATTTGGGTAATTGATAGTGGTGCATCAAGGCACATGACTGGCCACTCCCATCGATTGAAGACCTTATCAAAAGGAAAATATGCTTATTTTGTGGAACTTGGAGACAACAAGAGCTATCATGTGAAGGGCATTGGATCAACTTCCATAAGACTCGAAGATGGAAGCAACATCCACCTCAACAACATTCTATTTGTTATAGGTTTGCATAAAATTTTACTTTCTATTTCAAGTTTAGAAGACAAAGGAGATACAATATCCTTCATTGATGGAAAAGTAGTTGTTTGGGGAAAATACTCAAGCATAGATCAAGCAAAAGTTATTGGTATCCGAGAAGGAAGGATTTACAGATTAATATCTCCCGTAAACCAAGCCATAGTTCACACTGAGATTAGTCCATGTGAAATTTGGCATCGAAGGTTTGGCCATCTACATTTCAAAATACTTCCAACTTTAGGTTCCATAGTAGGTGGAATACCGAATTTGAAGGATGATCATGAAGGTGTCTGCAAGGGATGTGCATTGGTCACGAATACCAAAATACCATTTGGAAGTAGTCCTTTGCAATCGAAAGAAATATTGGATCTCATCCATTATGATGTGTGTGGCCCTATGACTCCAAAATATCTTAGAGGCCATCTGTACTATGTCACATTCATAGATGATCATTCAAGAAAAACCTAGGTTTACTTAATGAAAACCAAGGATGAAGTATTAACAAAATTTCAAGAATTCAAGGCTGAAGCGGAGAACCTTACATAAAGAAGAATCAAGATATTGAGATTTGATAATGGAGGAGAATACACATCCAAAGAGATTATAGCATTCTTTAAGGAGTTTGGGATTAAGAGGGAGCTGATAGTCCCATACAATCCCGAACAAAATGGAGTCACAGAAAGAAAGAACAGATCCATTGAAGAAAGTGTAAAATCAATGTTACACGATCAAGATCTACCTAAGTTTCTATGGGGAGAGGCAACAAACATAGTGGTCTACATTCAAAATCGATGTCCTCATAGATCTCTAGATAACAAGACTCCGAAAGAAGTGTTCACTAGGAAGAAGCCATTTGTAGATCATCTCTGAATCTTTGGGTGTCCTGTGTATATTCATATACCAAAGGACAAAAGAAAGAAGCTGGATCCTTTCGGTATGAAGGGTATATTTGTTGGGTATAGTAACTCATCAAAGGCCTATAGAATCTATATGAAAGATGGACATCACATTGAAGTTATTCGTGATGTCATATTTGATGAGAGTATAGCATTCAAGAAGTCAAAAGAACTTTCCATGGATTTTGATGACGAAGAACTTCCGATATTTGAGGAGGAAGTTGACAAGGAAGGAGAAGGATCACACCATGATGAAGAAGGGCCAAGTGAACCTGTTCAACCCGTGGTCATTCCAAAAACAAGGAAAAGACCTAATTGGTTGAAATCCACACTACTTGATGCAAAAATTCATGGGGTATCACATGGATCATTTAGAGAAAGTAAGAGACCCAAGAAATACTCTGGGTATGCTACATACATGACAAAATTAATAGAATAAGAACCATCCACCTTCGAAGAGGCTGTAGAACATCAAGAATGGAAGGATGCCATGAACGAAGAGTATCAATCTATAATGAAGAATGGAGCATGGGAGATCGTACCTAGGCCTGAAGACAAACCTATGGTTACTTCCAAATGGATTTCTAAGATCAAGCATGCAACTGATGAAAGTATAGATAAGTATAAAGCAATATTTTTGGTTAGAGGTTTCTCTCAACTTGAAGGCGTCTACTATGAAGAACATTTGCTCCAACAACAAGATATACAACAATTTGATCATTAGTCTCTCTGGCAACATCGATGGGATTGAACATCCACCAAATGGATGTCAAGACTACGTTTCTGAATGAAACCATAGATGAAAAAGTGTATATAGAACAACCCTTGGGATTTGAAGTCAAAGATAGAAAGAGATATGTTTGCAGATTGAAGAAAGCATTATATGGCCTCAAGCAAGCACCAAGGGCATGGTATGCTAGAATGGATGCATACCTCCAAAGAATAGGCTTCACAAAAATTTATGTTGACTCGAACCTTTATATTAAGGTTGAAAATAATAAAACTGTAATTATTCTTCTGTATGTAGATGATCTTCTCCTGGCAAGTGTAGAAGGTCGAATTGAAGAATGTAAGAAGAAATTGGTAGCAGAATTTGACATGAAGGATATTTGGATGATGCATTAGTATTTGGGACTAGAATTCTGGCAAGGACTGAATGAAATCTATTTGGTTCAAGGAAAGTATGTGATTGAGATTCTAAAGAAGTTCAACATGATGGATTATAATCCAATGACCGCTCTGATGATCACAAACTTGAAGAGACTGAGGAGTTCTAAATCAAGCCATGTGGATCATTCCAGGTATAGGCAACTTGTTGCCTCATTGATGTACTTGGTGAATACTCGACCAGACATATGTTTTGCAGTAAATGTACTCAGTCAATTCCAAGTGGAGCCGAAGCATGATCATTGGATAGAAGCAAAGAATATTCTGAGATATTTGCGAGGAACCATCAACTAATGTCTGAAATATGATAGAAGGAATGATGTTCAATTGCTTGGTTATACAAATTTCGACTGGGGAGGCATGAACAAGATGGAGGAAGCACTACGGGAGGATGTTTCAGTTTAGGATCCTCTATGCTCTCATGGATGAGTAGAAAGCAAGGCATTGTTGCTTTAAGTAGTGTTGACGCTGAATATGTTGCATCATGTGAAGTAAGCAGAGAAGCAGTATGGTTAAGGAAGTTGTTATCCGACTTGTTTGAAGGACCGATGAACCATGCAGTGATACATTGTGATAAAACAAATTGTATTCGTTTGTCTGAGAATCCAGTGTTTCATGGAAAGACAAAGCACATCAACAACAAGTATCACTATATTCGAGAGCTAGTACAAAATGGTGTGTTGCAGCTACGGTATATCTCCACTAATGAACAAGTAGCTGACATATTGACAAAATCACTTCCGAACAAGAAGCTTGTATACTTAAGGGACAAGCTTGGTTTGGTGGATTTTACCTCCCTAATTGAGAGGGAGAGATAGACACTACATTCTTTTCTTCACTTGGGAAGAAAGAATGGAGGATTGGGTAACCATCTGGCATTCGATACTCTTTGAGAATGTGGTAGGGCATTCAAGACAAGAGTAGTCGTGGACCAATATTATTTGAGGATTAGCTACCCAAGATAAGAATAGTCCAATGGGAGGTCATACTCTGTGAACACCTGGGTGGAGTATGTACCTTGGGAGACAATGATGATGGTGTCTATACATCATTGGTCTCACCAACATTGTGCTATGATCTTGTGGAGAGATAGAGTTGTTATTCAAGGCCTTTGCTATGTGACAATCCTAGCTAATATGATGCTAGACAAATTGGTTACCAATCCGACTCTTCTTATGAGATCTCTTTAGATTGAGAATGACCATGTACCTCTTATGAATACCTCCCTAGTTAAGAGGGAGTGTTGAAAAATGTGTAACTAGGTTCGATTTTCATAAGTATGAAATGTATTCTTGTAAAGATAAAATGAAAAAGAAATTATTATTATTATTGGAGCATGGGTTTCATGCTCAAGTTCTTTTATTTTATATAGGTCAAGCACCCATTGAGTGATTCTAGGGTTTATCCTAGGTATAAGAGTCATTGTCATAAATTGAAGACTCCATGGGGACGTTGCAAATTGTAAAGAAAAAGTTATTTTGTCTTTAAAGTGTCAAAATACCTCCAAGATCAAGTCGGCCTAATGAGATGTCACGTTGGCCTACATGAAGAGTCGCGTCCACCCTTGAGGAAGCATATATATAAGAAGAACTCATCCTCCATTTGGATAACTGACTCACTCGTCTCTTATGTGAAGAAGCAGAAGTCAAGAAGGAAATGCGAAGAAGAGGAAGTCGAAGAAGTCAAAGTGTTTATGGGCCTTATCTATTCTTCTAGAAAGATCGAAGTTAGGGTTTTATGTGCTGGATCTTCTGGGGTTCGATTTTGGAAGTAGAAGAGAAGGAAAGGAAAGCGAATGTATCTTAGGGCATCTTACTAGCCCTAGGACTCAAGTCAAGGCAAGCAAAGTCAAGAGGAAGGCTATTAGAGGGAGATCAAAGTCTCATAGAGAAGCATCAACAGTTGATGGGCAACAGAATTTTGGATCTACTAGGAGGCTGAAGATATTGCAATAGGAGGTCGTGGTAGACTTGATCTTGAAGAGTATTTGTTTGAGTCTAGGTCATGGTATTCATCAATTAAAAGATCTGAAAGATAAGAAGAGATTTACGGGTTTTCCCCTCAAGAGGAGGGGTTTTGGCCCTGGCTTGCAGCCTATATACTGTGTCACTGTTCTTACTATTTTGGTAGTTGTTTGATGTATTGCACGTTGGAATAATAACGAAAAAAGCTAATAAGAAAAAGGTAACACAAACAATTATCTAGCTATGAGAATTAACATATTCATTGCCCTATTGAATTCTCAACAGTTTGTCAATAGAATAAATGGTTTCTACTAAACTTATTATAGTTGGTTTTACTATCAATTGCATGTTTTTCAGTTGCATCATTTTCTATTCAACTTTTTTTAATGGAACATATTTCATTCTCAGCTAAACATTTTACTTTTCAATTTTGTTTTTCCATGCACATATTTTTAGACAATTTTGTTAATACCAAGTTAAAATTGAGAAAAATTGGTGAAATTATAAACATTAATTATTAAAATTCCGTAATCCCAACACGCTAGAATGTTTGCAAAAAATTGAATTCATATATATATTCAAGAATGCAATTTAAATAATAAAAAATTGCAAATCCTAATAATTATATAATTTGATTTTAATAATAATTATTTTAAAAAATCCAAAAAATAACATATTTAAACTTGTTATTAAAATAAAATACTTGCTATGAAGCTCTCCAGCTCTATGCAAAATTGGTGTATATGCCATTATAAATAATTTTAAATTATCTTGCAATTGAGATTAAATTCTAATAACTACTTACCATATCAAACCCTCTCGATGCCTTATATTTACTTTATAAAAAAAAAAAATTGGACGCTATGGTAGGTTTCTTTGAAATTTGAATGGTTTATATAGATTATTGTTATCATTAGAGTTGATTTATGTCGTAGAAAGAGATTATCATGTCTTTGATGATATAAATGGATTATTGTGTGTTTGGTGCTTTTCATTTATATGTAAATGTTTTTATGGATGGTCGCATGTTTTGTTATGGTTTATTTACATAATATTTATATTTATTTTTTTCATTTTATTATGATAAAACTCAATATAATTAATATATAAATCTTATTATTATGTTTAAGAAATGAGGTTTTCTATATTTATTAATGTTGCAGTGTTTTCTTCTTATTTCACATACTTGTTTTATTTAACAACCAAACTAAAAAGCTAAAATGAAAAAAAACTAACTAGCTTAACATTTATATGGTTTTTAATTATTAGAGATTAAGAATGGCTTCTATTAATACTTCGATTCAAATTTGATTTTAAACTTTTTTTTTTTTTTTTGTATGCTGGGGTAGGACCTTTTTTACATCAATCTCGAGTTTTTTACAACAATTTCTCAATACATCATCAACCGCCTGCCTTCGGCAGGATTCGAACCTGGGTGGGGGGTGCTACAGGC
The DNA here is from genome assembly GCA_031772625.1 of Pinus tabuliformis. Taxonomy (NCBI): domain Eukaryota; kingdom Viridiplantae; phylum Streptophyta; class Pinopsida; order Pinales; family Pinaceae; genus Pinus; species Pinus tabuliformis. The sequence goes on along the minus strand of CM062806.1, from coordinate 709,657,554 downwards.
AACCGCCCTCAGGATTTTAAACTTATTTTGATCAAGGAAGAGAGCGTGCATTTTTTTGAGTAAGTTAGTATTCACAGATATTTTCAGTATTATATTTTTTTTTTGGGTCAATAATAATAATTTTTTGAGATATGTTTTGTTAAATGTAGTTGTTTATTTTAGTAAAAAATAACTGTTTTTTTATTTATTTGAATGGTTGAGTTCTCTATTTAACTTGTTGCTATGATTTAATTCTTCATCTTGCTTTGATAATGAACCACATGACAAATGAATTTTGATGTGATTATGGCCAAAAACATGTCCCAAAAAATTGATATGGATCACAGAAGCCTTGATTCAATAAATAATAATAATATAATAAAATTAATTATTATTTAATTATTTAATTGATTATTTAATTATCAATTATTTTGATTGAATTTTTATTTACTTTTGTTAAATTTAACCCAATTTTATAATTTTTTGGGATTTTTTAAAAATTGAATATTCCAATTTATCTTGTTTTTTAATAAATATTTATTTTATTCAAATTAGTCTTTCAGTCTAACCGTTAGAATTTATTATTTCTCTATGATGCTATCTCTATTTAATCTGGTGCCTAGATCCATATATTTCTTAATAAATAATTTTTTTCAAAATTTTTAGATTTAAATTTTTTTTATTGGATGGTTTTTGAATTTGTACTTAAAAAGTGTTATTATCCATGCATTTTGTTTAGCATTTATTTAACAAAAGTGATTTATTCATTTATTTTAGGATAATAAAGTTTTTTTTTTTTTCAAAATTTTAGTTTACTTCATTTGACCAAAATATCTAGAAATTTGATTATATAAGTGAAGATGCATTAATATTAAAGATTTTAATATGAAGATATTAATGTTACTTTATTTAATACTATTATCTTGGAAGTAGTTTAACATGTGACTATTATCATTTTTTTACTACTAGTCATTTAAAATTTATAAATGAAAATTTATTTATATTTGTTTAGCTATTTTCTACTTAAAATTTATAAAGGAAAATTAAAATTTAATATTGAAGCTCAGATAATGATCCTCTTTATTTTCCCAAATCTAGGCGACTGTAGTTCTTGAGATGGGGTAGCTGTCACATGACTGCGCTGCATGATGACATAAGGGAAATGGTAAGGTGACATCCATTTCTTGACCTCACCTCAAGCCACAATCAATGCAACCAGACCATGAGCGCTCGGTTGACGATAGAGCATTTACGCCCTCTACATGATATGGATTTGGACATTATTGAATATATATATATATATATATATATATATATATATATATATATATATATATATATATATATATATATTCAAAGAAAATTAATCAATTAAAAAAAAAATAGGGTCAACAATAAAATATGGGGTTGAGGCTCCTTAAACAAATAACAGAAAATAATAAAAGGAGTTAAGAACGAATAGGATGATAAAATACATAAAAACATGAAGGATCAAGAAAATAAACTCTAATGAAGAATAAATCAACAACAAATACTATAAAAAGGATGTCAATACCTACATAGATAAACAAACAAACAAAATAAATCCCAAAAAGAAGCCTAAAAAACTAGGAGGACAAGACAAGGACCCAACTTCTACTAATATTCCAACCATCATCTTTATTCAAATTATTGGGTCTTTTTCAATTTCTAGGGCCTCCCTCAATTTACGATGATGGAAATTACTAACCCTAGCAACGACTTGGGCCTCCTCAATGCATATGTGATGCTTAGATTTATCTGCATGCTCTACCAAAGCAGAGGAGCGGGTCCTGCCATGCTTGACGTCAGCGACATGCTCAAGAATCCTTTGTTTAATCGAGCGACCGGTCTCACCAATGTGGGGAGTCCCATAAGAGCATGGGATAACGTAAACACCCTTCATATTCTTGGGGTCCACTGGGTCTTTTATAGATCTAAGGGAGCTCCGGATGGTATTTAAAGGCCTAAAGGTTGAAGCCACCTTATGCTTCCTTAGGATCCTCGCAATCTTGTCAGTGGTCCCTTGGATAAAAGGAAGATGAACACCAGAAAATCAATCCTTGGTATCTTTCTTAGCATTATGACCTTTTTCAACTCTGAGGAAAGCCTTAGTACATTGGTGTCTACTATACCCATTATTAAAGAAAACACTTAGGAGATGTGCTTTCTCTTCATTGAGATGGTTGTCATCAAAAACTCTTAAAGCTCTAGTCGCTAAGGTGTTGAGAACACCAAGCTTTTGAGCTGGGAAATGATGAGAATTAGCATGAAGATATTGTTCCATATGAGTTTTCTTACGAAATACTTGATGAGAAAAAGAGCCATCATCATTCCTTGAGAGGAGGACGTTAAGGAAGGGCAGACTACCATTACATTCAAATTCCATGGTGAACTTTATGGAACTGGAATAATTGTTAAGATGGAGGAAAAACAATTTCAACTTTTCTTTACCATGGGCCAGATGACACAAGTGTCATCCAAAAACCTCTTCCACTTCTTAGGCAGAAGATGAGAAGAAGTTAAGGCCTTTGATTCAAATTCCTCCATGAATAGATTAGCTACCACAGGGGAGAGGGTGGAACCCATGGCGACAATGAAAGTTTGCTTGTAGAATTCCCCATCGAATGAAAAGAAAGTAGAAGTAACACAAATACCAACTAAATAAGTTGTATCAAGATCTGTGATGCACCTAATGAATTTGATGGGCTCGTTGATAGGGATATTAGTGTAGAGGGAGACCACATCGAAGCTCACAAGCTTGTCATATGGATCAAGATTGAAACTCTTTAACTCATTAACAAACGATGCAGTCCCTGACGAAGGATTTTGTATGGCTAACAAGGGGCTTAAGCTTCTAGGCTAAATATTTAGTAAGAAGATAAGTTGGCCCTCCTATTGCGTTGACAATGGGTCTCAAATGAGCCCCTTCCTTATGAATCTTTGGAAGGCCATAGATTCTATGGGTAAGAGGGAAACTTTCAATAAGCTTATGACTGAACGAGCTGACCAAGCTACTAGCAGTTATAGCAAGAGCCAAAGTTTTGGAAATCTTCTTCAAGGGATCCTTGTTGAGTTTCCTGTAGCTCCTGCTATTATGGAGGTGGTCCAACATCTTTCGACGGTAATCATCTTTATCAAGAATAACCACAACACCACCTTTGTCGACTTTGAGAACAACAATATTCTTATTATTGTTTAATGATTTGAGAGCATCAAACTTAGGTTTACTGATGTTGTTCTTGGGGGGCTTTGCCTTTCTAAGGACAACCCACAATGTTGACGAATGATATATTTAGTGACGCCCGGTAAGTCTCTAATACCATATTCAATGTCACAGATGATATCATCGACCGAGATCTTTCTAGGAGCAAGAACAAAATTTATACCTTTCTCCAAAAGACTAAAGACAATGGGATCAAAAGAAAAGCTAGAGAGATTGACAACCCTTAATAAAATTAGAACAAACAATATTATCCAAACCTAGAGTCTTATTACCAATCCTATTATTATTACAATTATCAGAATTGAAAACAAAGTCACTAACCTCATTAATATTATTATTATTAAGCCCAGTGATATTATTATTATTATTATTATCCAAACATAAAGTACTATTGTTATTCCTAATATTATTATTCTTATCTGAAGTGAGAATACAGTCATTATTATTATTATTACTATTAAACCAATTATTATTATTATTCAATTGAATATTATTATTAATAGAACCACTTCCACTATTTTCTAGACCAACAAAGACCAAAGAAGAATTAATGGACAACGAACCTGAGGGAATCCAACCCGGTGAATTTGCAGAGTTATTATAGCTGAAACCCGAGACTGTTCTAGCTTCACCATCAATGGCGGAAGGGTGAGAAACACCGTCAACCCAAGATCGAAGAGCAAATATTTGATTAGAATTAATTCTACTTCTGGAAGGACCATGAAAGCAACCATACTCATTAGGCTGTGAGATCAATTTCTCTGAGAGCTTACTAAACTTCTTGGACTGCTTTACTTTCCATATTTCTTCTAGACGAGTAGATTTTAGTGTCGAGCATGCCTCAATCCTTGACCAAAGGGGAGCAGAGATCTCATTTGAAAGTTCCAAATGGAGAGACAATAAATCACGAGAAATGAAATCCAAAACCTTTCTCACCCTGCTAATCTCCAAACGAACCAATGCCATGCTAGCATTAAGAAAAATACGAAAGTAACTAGAATTATTAAGAGGGTGCTTAATCTGAGCGAACAAAGGAACAAGGGAAGAGTCTCTACATTGTTTTAGAAAAGCCAGATCTGTCTTCAACTTGGAAACCCTTATGCGAGACCGTTCAAAGTGATGAACTTTAATAGTAGTGGCCCTTCCGTATAGGGTAGTAATTTCTGTATTCAGGCTTCTGTGATCCATAATGAATTAAGCAAAGTCTTTCGGTAGAAATCACATAAGAGAATTTTTTGGTGACGCGTTTCGAACCAACAAGTGTGGTTCATCCTCAAGACCAGATACATAATTTCAAGTAACCGCTATATCTGAACAATAATATTTAAATTATAATATCAATTTATTAATATATTAAAAGAAAATATTATTAACGGCTAGTTTTTGAAAAATAATATTTAAATATGAGTTATTTTGTTTAAGAATATTTTTTAGATATTTTTTTATTGTGTAAAATAGCGAAACTTTTGGAATGAATTTTAAATTTTTTAATAATCATTTTAAAAAATCAAGATTTTAATAGTTTTATAACATGATATTAAAGAAAACAAAATTGCAATTTCTTTTTTTGCTAAAGCAAGAGTCGGTCCTTCTATTATCTTGTCACTAAAAATATATTACATAAAATACATCGCGCCCAAAGAGGAAGCGGGCTGAAAAATTAACAATTTCTTCCAGCTTAGGGAAAAGAGTCATCTTTTTTAGAATCGGGCCTAGGGACCAAGAAAAACAGAACACACGGCCTCCACCGCCCGAACCATGATTCGAGGTCAAGTGGTCGAGGGGAAAAATAGAGCGAAAACAAGAACTCAAAAAAACTAAAAGCAGACCCAAAGAGGGGAAAAGAGACCTTATCGAAAAGATTTCGGGTCCGCTGGGCATCACCCAGACCCACTAACCTACTCATCGAACCACAGTCATTGATCAGCAGCTACATGATCTAATGGCTGAGGGAAATATTGGGCGGAGAAGAAGCAGGAGGAATACCCGCCCGATGAGGGCAGTATTCTCTCTCCTCCGAGAGCCACGTGTTGAACGCTAAGTGGCATCGGATTCATTTCTGAGAAACCACTTCGGTTTTTAGGATGCCCGATAACCCGGAAATTGCTTTGACGCCTGCAATTTGGAAACCACGGAAACTCTGAACCTGTTGCCTTCCATTCCACTGAGCCACCAATTAGAACAGATTATCACAATTTTCCTAGCGTTCCGCTCACTAACCGAGCTCCCTGTAGAACCAATGAGAAGGAGATCTATGGTATCCCACTGCAAGACCCGAAAATGCCAAATCTCATGTTATCTCTCTATCGAACCCCTGTTGTCTATTGATTAAAGGTTAATTGGCAGATTCATTTTCTGTGTTGATAATGCTCCTTGTTTGTGAGGGCCAGAGTGTAATAGCCCTCACGCAGTTGACCTGTGGGTACCGACTCCCACAAGCAGCACCTGTTGTCTCTTGTGCATCTTACCCCTTCATTGGCTAGCCAGTCCGCTACTTTGTTGGCATCTCTGCGTACATGAACAAAACTAAAAGTTCTTAGAATTCTTAGGTGCGATTGAACTCGGTAATAGACCTGCAAAAATATCCAGTGTTTCGAGACTGTCTAGTGCAGTACTTGTGCTTAGCCGCTTGAAAGAAATTGCAATTTCATTAATAAGATGATTGAAAATTAAAAAAATCTAATCAATTAAAAATAATGTTTAAAATTTATATTATTGATTACATTTTCGTTTTCATTTTCAATTTTCTTAAAAAATAATAAATCAATCGATTTTCACACCATTGTATTAAATGGTATTTGTTATATTTAAACACCAATTGTCCATAATGCCATGAGAGATGAATCCTTATATTGCATATGATAGGTTTGACTAAAATTTTAATGAATCCTCGTACTATCATGAAAGATGCATCGAGAGTCACAATTTTCCATTGCATATTATGATAAAAGTGTCTTTCCCCGCTCCAAATTGTGTTACACATTTATCAAAATACATTTATTATTCTCTGATTTGCTCTCTTATATTTTGAGTTTTGCTAATAAAAACATGAAGTATATATTTTTTAAACTATTTAAATCTCTGATAATATGTATTAATATTAATATTTTAAAAGCATCATGAAAAACTAAAATAGAGAATGTTTTCTATGTTAAAGGGTTAAAATATAGTTTTCTAAAATGTTTGTCAAATGTGTGATCAAGGGTATAGTTTCATATTTTAAATAATATTATTAATTTAGCAAGAATTTTATTGTGTTTTATTTTTGCAGGTCGCAACAATTCATGATTTTCATGTTGATTTTGAAAAGTGGTGATGCAACATCACTTTTTTTTCAATTCAAGTTTTTCAACCATAGCATTAAAAACCAAATATCATGTTACAAAAGACATGAAAAACTACACTAAAATGCAAAAGTGGTGATGCAACATCACTTCTTTTTCCTTTCAAAATTGAAATTCAAACATTTTTTAATCATTGCAATAAAGACCAAATATCATGATTATAGAAAACTTAAAAATCAACACTTAAAGTTTGTCTACCTTCTTTCTTTCTTTTTTTAAACGCTTGTTTTAAAGTGATTTTCAATTTTGTTCAATTTTTTTTTAGTGTTAAATCTACCAATTATTGGACCATATAACCTTGACTATTGATGCTTTCAAAAATACAAACCATAAGGTCAATTATAAATCCAAAATTGACTTGATATAATTTTTATTTAATTATTAATTAATTACTATTTTTATTTTTTAAATAATTTGCATTAATTAATTAATTAATTTAAAAGTAAATAAATAAAATCACCCTTTTATTCTAAAAACATTGAAAACACTAATTTATAAAATAAGAGAAATATAAGAAAACAAATTATTAAAAAAAATTATAATACAAAATAGTTGATAAATAAATAAATTTTACCCAAAAAAAACTAAAAATAACTTAAAAAATAAAACTAATAGACCAACAAAAAAAACTAATAAAATATAAAATAAAATAAAAATAATTTTTAAAAGCTATTGATATATTTAAAAAATGATAAACTCTAAGGGGTAGTTTTATTGGTGATGGTCGTGATATGAAGTTTTTGTAAAGTATGTGGTTTGAAGTTTAAATATGGTTTGAAGAGCACATGAGTTCACCTAAAGGTATAGGGTAACAATCCAAATTGGCCGCATGTTAAGCAAGTACAAGCTTGGCCTAGTTGTTAATTTCTCCACCTAATATATATATATATATATATATATATATATTAAAAAAAACTTTAAAAAATAAAAATTTAAAATAAAAATAAAAAGAAAACAACCCATTTAATTGTAATATATGGAGGTCGACATTTCCCTCCCACTTTATATCACATATTTCATTTTCGTTCTTTCTATTATTATAATTATTATTTCATTTTTATATTATTTTAATTCAGTTTATAATTGTAATATATATATATATATATATATATATATATATATATAATTTTCTAGGTTATGTGACTTCACCAGTGAGACACGACCTAGTGGTATCTCTAAAGTGTCAAAATCACTTGGGAGGCCACCCTGTCACCATCTTCTTTATGCCCCATAAACATTTTAATATGTATCTTTATTTTTATTTTTTAATATTTTGATGTTTATATATATATATATATATATATATATATATATATATATATATATATATATATATATTAGGTCATTGTTTTTTAAATTGTGGACCCCAAGGGCCTAGAGGAGATTTGACCCCGTGACCTCTCAAATGGTTAGATACTTAGCAATGGGAACTTGACCAACTAAGCTAACCCTTGAGGCTATTTTTTTTCTATTTTTGTTTAAACTAATAATGGTTTTATAAGTCTGTGTTAAAAAAATATTGCAATTTTAGTGCTCCATTGATAATGGATCACGTTGTCGTCCACATGGGGTAGCTCAAGCGGCAAGGGCTGTGGAAATGAAGTCTCACCGAACCGGAAGTCTTGGGTTCAAATCTTGGGCTACCCCTCCCCCGTAGAGGGGTACATAATGGACATGTAAATCAGAGAGTCCCACCCAACTTACAAAAAAAAAAAAAAAAGATAATGGATCACGTTGTCTTAGGATAAGATCTCAAAAGAGCTATACTTTTAGCCTTTGGAAAAAAAATGTTCTTTGTAGAATGACTCTTTGATTTAGAGGTTGATTTTTAAGGTTTTTTAGCTATACTATTTGAATAATAATGCCATAGTTGATTGTAATGTCCTCGACCCACGAGGAGTAGAATAGACACTGATGGGGTGTACTGTTAAGGCAATCCATAATGTGAAGGTCATTGGTTCAAAACTCCATGGGTAAAAATCAGGCCATATTAAAGGTTGGTGTGGCCCAGGACAGGTGCGATTCTTGGGTGATTTTGACGGCTTAGATGTTCCTGGGTTGTAGTTTCTCAAGCCAAAGGTTAAGAGTGAAATCATCTTAAGGTTCACACAACTTAGCAAATAGAAAAAAGAAAGTAGTGTTATCACAACCAAACTGAAACTAGTGGAACCCGTTGATTCAACCAGTTTGGAGATTAAATCGGTCCAATTTGAGGTCTAGAATTGGAAATGGTCGGTTTAGTACCGAACCAACTAGTTTGTAAATGTGACCGAAGATGTTTCAAATGCAATTTATTAAAAAAAAAAGAATTTTTGAGTCGGGAAATCTAATATTCAAGCCTATGGCCCTATGATTGATGTTCAATTAATGGTAATATTAATTTCTTAAAGTAAATATGTCATTTTCATTTATCTTTCATTTTCATCTTTTTACTTAAATTTTTAACATTAACATTATGTTGGCTGTTCAAGGGATATCTCTCATATGAAGTCCCAACTAGACCTCACACCATTGGAGTAGGAGTCCTAAGAGTGGATGGCATTCAAGGGATATCCCTCATATGAAGTCCCAACTAGACCTCACACCATTTGGTGTAGGAGTCCCAAGAGTGGATGGTTTGACTGAGGAATCGTGCACCCATTGAAATCTTGTAATAATACTCAGCTTGAAAGGAACACACAATCGAAATGACATCACAAACTAAAATGCAAAATAGTCAACAAATTAAAGTGATGAGTTAATCCAACAACACACATTTAACATCCATTACTAAATCCATGAAAAACCCTCCAAAAACTGTTGCGTGAAGTTATCGGAAACACTAAAAAGTGCCCAACTACGATAAAAGCTTAATTAATTAAAAACACCACATATTGCAATAAATAAAATATCGCCCTTCGAAATTCAAATTTGAAAATCTTGTCGCTACACTAGATTAAGTATGGTATGACTACAAACATTATTTATTGACCATCATGCTTATGGGGATCGTGTGGCATCCACATAAGCCATGGATGATGGGTCAACCCATTTCCGGAACCGTTAACCTGAAAGTGTGTTCGCTGGAGAAATTATGTACACCGGTTTAAAGTGAAAGCAAATAAGAGTCCGTCCTCAAGACTGTCCTTAAAGTATATTAATGGACGTATAGCATAGGAAATATTGGTTGTCCTAAATTTTTGTGGACCTGAATAACAGAATACGACAATCATCACGCATTGTGCGGCATGTTATCATCGGTCTAGGTATTATAGACCTGAATAATAGAAGACAGAACGATGCAACCATGACTTATTGAAGGTGAGTTTTGCCATACAGTCTTAATTTTAGTAGACACGAATATCTAAATTTCTATATAACAACACCACTGAATGCACAACCATCACAGACTTTGCCACCTGTTACCATCAGTGTAAAGTTTTTCACTGGAGATAGAAGATACAACCAGGACTCCTTGAAAGTGACTTTTGGCAGTGCAATCTAAATTTTAGATCTGAATAGCAGATGATAGAACATACGACTTCTTGAAAGTGACTTGTACCGACTCGCGCTCGCCAGCAACGGTTGAGTGTGAGGGATGGACATCAAATCTATCAGACCAGAGAAGCACAATATCAAAACGAGCGCATTTTTATTTCAAAGCACATGCTCGCTTGCTTACAGTTTACGCAGCACTTCAAAGGACCTTCCATGGATCTGCTTGCCCGCCTGCGCATCATTTCGATATTGTTATTATTGGTGTCGATGCATCCATTCATGGAGATCGCAATGTTACAATTCACAACCGCCCTTCATCATATCTTTTCTTACATCGATATGTCTTCCTGCATCTGCACCATCTTAATATTAACAGCATTTCTTACAATCCATGCATTCATCGAGATTCTATTGGCAGAGGATACGACTATCCGTCATCCTTCTGCGTCCTCGGCGGGCTGCTCTGCGTCCACTTCTTATACCCATTATGACGTGTTCATAAATTATAGAGTCCCAGACCTTAAACACACTTTGGCCCTCCCTCTCTACCATAGTCTTCAATCCCAGGGATTGAGCGTCTTTCTTGACCAGACCGAAATGGTGGTTGTGTTAGAAAACTAATAAACTACGATTCTGCATGTGGAAAGAACTGAAAAGAATCGTTGAAACTTAATTCCCAGGGATACGGGTTACCTCCAGCTATTGGTGATGTTCTGATGGAAGCGACAATCCACAAGCTTCTTCTTCAGCACTCCAGCTTCAATCCAAGCAAAAAGAAAAAGAACACAAAAATTCTGAAGGCACTTCCAAGCTCTGCTATCTCAGCTAGATGGTGTAAAACTGAAGGGGATTGGGATATGAGCTTGGGGACCAAACAGATGAATTTGTAGCCAAGCTTCCATCAAGCTTCTGATAGCTATGTGTCAGATGTCCCACAGATCAAGGCAGAGAACTCCAGATGGGAGTAATGGACCACTTCAGTAGCTCCTAACAATAAATTTATTAGCTGCAGTTGATTTCCTTAACTTAAGGAAACTACTGCAGTTGGTTTCCATAAGTTAAGGAAAGACTGCAGTTTAAATTCCATAATTTTAGGCAGCAATTTTGCATAAACTAATGGAGCTTAACATTCTCCCACTTGGTTCATACTTCCAAACTTAATGTCTCAACTTAAAAACCATTGATAATCTGTATTAAGTAATAGATACATGAATCATGGCGATAAGTCCTCTAATGACGAGTATTATCTTCCATGTATTACTATGTATTTATTCTTATTATAATTTATGTGGCCACAATTTCTTAATGAATAAACCCTATGTTTATTCTTGGTCCTTCTTAAATGAATTTTCTCAAATCAACTTAAGGTGCACATAAATATGAGAAAAAACATCACAATAATTAAGAATTTCATTAACATTGTCCATACAATGAAAAACTGCATAATGGAACCAAGTCCCATATTCAATACATGATCCTTGAATTTAAACGGTGGCATGCCCTTAGTCAAAGGATCAGTGATCATTAACTCAGTGCTGACGTGCTCAATGACCACTTTCTTTTCTTTAACACGTTCCCTTATAGCTAAATACTTAATGTCGATGTGTTTATTTCGACTCCCACTTTTTTAGCCATAAAACCAACAGCTGAATTATCACAATATATTCTCAATGGCTTAGAGATAGAATCCATAATTCTAAGCCCAGAAATGAAATTCTTAAGCCATACACCATGTAAAGCAGCCTCAAACAGGATATACATAAGCATGTAGTCTTTGGTCCCTTGAAGGTACCTCATTACTTTCTTTGCAGCTCTCCAGTGGTCTAAACCTGGATCACTCTGACATCGTCCCAACATTCCCAATGGGAGCTACACTTGGTGAACAATCCTTCATCCGAAATCTCTCTAAAATTTTATTAATATAGGTTTCCTGTGACAGACCCAAGATGCCTCGAAATCTGTCTCTATGGATCTTAATGCCAATGACATAAGATGCCTCACCTATATCCTTCATATCAAAACTTTTAGAGAGGAATTGTCTCACCTCATGTAGCAAACCCTTATCATTGGTTGCTAGCAAAAAGGTCATCCACATATAAAACAAGAAAACAAATTTTACTCCCACTAACCTTCACGTATATACATTGATCCATAATGTTTTCTACAAAACCAAAAGAAGAAATTACATTATGGAATTTCAAATACCATTGGCAAGATGCTTGTTTTAAACCATATAATGACTTCTTGAGCTTGCAAACCAATTGCTCACCATCACTAGAGGGAAATCAATGAAGATGTGTTATTAATGAAGAAGTGTTAATAACCATCATCTTTTAGTGCCAGTGTGAACATGCATTGAATCATATGTGACATTGTTTTGTAAATTAATGCAGTAAAGACCATTAGACAAAATATCATTCCCAACATAATCAGATTTATAGAATAGGCTGAAAGATTTTTCTGAAAAGTTTAAGGAATATCCAAAGGTACAAGCCTTGAAACTGAAATCAAGTTTCTAGAAAAACTTGGAACATAAAAAGTCTTTTCTAACTCCAAAACAAAACCACTACTTAAAGCTAAATAACATGTTCCTATAGCTTCCACATGCGAGCCCATCTTGTTTCCTGATAAGATGCTTTGCTCACTTCCCACTGGCTTCCTTAGGTTCTGCAAACCCTGCAAGGAATTCGAAGTGTGAATTGTTGATCCAGAATCAATCCACCATGTGTTAATATTAACGTTAACCATATTAGCTTCATAACAAACAAACGAGATTAAATTACCTTTGTCTGCAAGCCATTTCTTATATTTGGCGCATTCCTTCTTTATGTGTCCCTTCTTCTTACAGAAAAAACACTTGGAAACCTTTTTGATATCGGCTTGGGGAGGTGCTTTACCTTTCCCTTTCCGATTGGCTTGAGATTTTCCCTTTCCACGCGTTGCCAGCATTGCACTCTCTCCCAGTTCCATCACCAGTCTCTCTTCCTCTTGAACACACATAGTCATGAGTTCATTAATTGACCATTTATCCTTATGTGTGTTGTATGAGATTTTGAAAGGTCCATATTGGTGCGGAAGGGTGTTCAGGATGTAGTGCACTAGGAAGGACTCCGATATTTCAACCTCGAGTTTCTTCAATTGAGCCACAGTGTCCCTCATCTGCATGATGTGCTCGCGCACACCTTTCACACTGGTGAGCCTCAGGGATGAGAACTTCATGATTAGGGTGCTTGCTAGTGCCTTGTCTGAAGAGACGAATTGTTCATCAATGGCCTTCAACAAGTCTCGGACCTTTTCATGCTGATCAACGGAACCTCGAATACCAGCTGAAATTTTGGTCTTAATGAACATCATGCTTAGACGATTGGATCGCTCCCATCGTTCATAAAGCGCGACGTCCGCTGCAGTGCTGGTATTAGTGAGTGCCGATGGTTCATCTTTCCTGATAGCATAATCTATGTCCATCCACCCTAAATGAAGGAGAATTCTCTCCTTCCAAATCTTATAGTTATCTCCCTTAAGTTCGGGAATGTCACAACGAATTTCAGAGAAATTTGCAGGTTGTACTGCTGCATCAAAAGGATCACATGCTTATGTTAAAATTGAGGCTTAATAACTTTCATGTTTTACCAATGTAAATCATGCAAAAAAGAATTGAATCAAATGACATGAAAATTGCCTGTGGGCTAAATTTTCAATTCAAACAGACTCAATAAAACTTTATGAACTTTCATGTTTTACCAATGTAAAACATGCTAAAAAGAATTGAATCAAATGACATGAAAATTTCCTATGGGCTAAATTTTCAATTCAAACAGACTCAATAAAACTTTATGAACTTTCATGTTTTACCAATGTAAAACATGCTAAAAAGAATTGAATCAAATGACATGAAAATTGCCTGTGGGCTAAATTTTCAATTCAAACAGATTCAATAAAACTTTATGATGATGCTAAAAAGAATTGAATCAAATGACATGAAAATTGCCTGTGGGCTAAATTTTCAATTCAAACAGATTCAATAAAACTTTATGATAAAACTTATTAATTCATAACTCCTGTGGGTAGGTTATGAAATTTTATCCTAATTAATCACATAAATATAATAAAAATTCCTGTGGGATAAAATTTATTATATTCAGTGTAATTAATTACAATTTAATGTCTAAATAATCTTTATGTGATCTTGCCAATCAATATATAATTTTATTTAATTAAAGATGTTGTGGCTATTCTCTAATTAATTAAAATCATATGGATCACTAGACATTATTTTGTTGCATAAACAAAACTTAACCAGAGAGAAAAATAATTTTTACTAAAAGGAGTAAGTCAAAATGACATTTTAATAAACTCCATATAACTGTAATATTTTTCCAGCAAATCAAATTTACATTCCTTAGTCTAACTGTCCCATAATTTATTTAAGACTAATTCTTAAATTAATTGCAAAATGGGCTCTAAACAATTTGCAAACAAAACTGCAAATTTGAAATATTCAAAACAAAAGACTAAATCATTTCAAATACCGAAATATTGAAATATAGATCACATTAGCAAAAGATCGATGTGATGTGATGTGATCACATATATTAACTTACAAAAGAACTATGGATCACAATAGTTTTAACAACCTACACATCAAAATTCAAGTGCAGGCTTCAAATCAAAAACTCAAGAATCATACCCTTCTTGTAATAAACCATACAAAAGGAAACTCACAAGTTTCAATAAGAAATCAACATATGCTTTATTCCGGCACACACTAAAATAAATCGATCTCGAAATAATGTTACAAAAGCACCCTATAATAATAATAAATTTCACAAGCTACACATCATAACATAAAGGAGCACTTCAAATCGTATTTCCTTTAACATGATTCTAATTCTGAATGCGGAGCCATAAAATACCAAAATTTAACATAAAGTATTTCCTTTCAGAATCTGGCACGTTTCTTTAATGTGTGGACATAATTAAAAATGCTGAAGAACTTTGGAATTATAAAATGTTACTTCAACAGTTATCTTCGCATCTAATGGCACAATTTTATACCCTACTGTCGTTTCACGACTATGGTTCACACGATTACATTCCATTAAAGTAAATGCAAATAGGAATACGTGTTGGGTATTTTTGGGTGGGAAATACCAAAACCAAGCAAATAAACACAACAGAGGCAATGCTCTGTTTCCTTTCTTCCAGGACCTTTACACAGGGAAGCTATTAAAAACAAATATACTCATAACAGTCCATTACATAGCCATAAAAACATTTCTATTGCTTAAAATATAAAGCCTAATACAAACTTCATCCTCTTTCACTCAGAGGGATTTACCAAAAATACATTCAGCCAACTCTGATACATATTCATCCTCTTTGCTGAGAGGGATTCACCAAAATTACTTTCACCCATCAAAAACAAAACTATGTCTCCACCTGAGAATTCACTGTGTTGGGTTTACTGCAGTAAAACCCCTTTTTTACATTTACTGGTGTAAAACTGTTTTTACACACAGCTGTAAAACAACAAAATTTACATATGCTTCCTCGGAAATATTATGTGCTCCACTTCGTTTAAAAAAATAAACTTACATTTCAACCTGGTTGCGTTGCACTGCTGTGCATTCACTTTCACACTGTTGTAAAAAAAACTTATATTACACTTGCAAGCTCTCCCCTGTTCTTTTCACTCGCATCGTTGTGCATTCATTTCCTCCTTGCAAAATCAACAGAGATCTACGCATAAAAACATTCACATTCACTTATGCACTTCTGTGCATCACCATAGTTTTCTTGCAAGTCAACATATTTTTTCTTGCTGCAGCAAAAACTATTTTTACGCACTCTCATATGCGTTCTTTTCATTGTTCTTTTCATTGTAATTCATATATGGAAAAATAGTCAACACACCTTTAAAAAAAAATATGACACATATATTATATGCCCATACGTCCGTGTAGTTGAATTTTAATGTTCTGCCAAAACTTACGAACCATAATAAATTCCATTTAAATCCTTTTGCAGACAGGAGTGGCGGTCAACCAAACTTAGTCTTCACTCCACGCAATCCTTGATTTGATGCAGGCCCGTATGCATCTTGGAGCAATCGACGACGGAGGTAGATGGAGTAAATCAGACGGCTGACAAGAATATCGGAAGGCCTTTTGCTGCAGGACTTTAGCATCCGATAAATTACGTTGGCTGATGTCAGGCGAGAGACACGTGCCGCCACCACATCGTATCGGAGTCGATCGCCTGAATATTCCTTCACCGGAAGGCTGGTGCGAAAAGTTTCGGGCGGCCGGAAAACGCACGATTGCTGCGCTTGTTGAGTTGGCATCCGTTGCTACCCACGTCCGCCTGTAACCTGCAACCTGCAGTTGGAATTATCATTCCAACAATACGCATACAAATTACTAATTTCTTACTTGATAAAGAAATATAAAGAAATATCCTATTACGCATACAAGTTTCTAATTTCAATACAAATTACTTTCTTATTGATATTGATATTTCTTTATAAAGGAATACGCATAATTTCAATACAAATTACTAGTATGCGTATTCCTATTGATCTGGAAATGGAAATCTAACTAATAGTTAAGAATTTAATCAGTGACTTTAAATACAATGATCGATTAAATCAAAATGCTTGTTAAGAGTCTGTCTTTTGAGTTGCACATCTAGGATGTGCCCACGATTTCTCTTTACAATTGACTATTTCTCCTCTCACAGTAAATATAAAACAATAGCCATTTATATGAAGAAATTGCGTAAAAACGGCGGTTTGTCTATCGTTTCTCTTTAAAAATGACCATTTCTTGATTCTTCCCGAGTATATAATCATAATTGAACTTATGAAAACACATAATTACTCAAGTATAAAAAGATTTTAATAAAACATAAACTAGATCATGGCATTCTTCGTTTTATAAATAGAGCTTGGACTAAAACTTGGATGGTTTAATCTATTGTTAAAGTTAAACCATGAAATATCTGAACAATTTACTCCCAAAAATAGATAGATTAGAATTAAATGCTATGTTGCTCTATTTTATTATTAAAACCAGAAACGCAACTAAGCAGTAACAAGACACTGTTTAATACACCTAATTGAACGATTCTAACGCAGGTCTGGTTTGGCCACCGGCACCGATTTTGTGGATCGCAATTGCTTTCATATACTGATATGAAGAAGGAAATTTTTTAATTCGTCTTGCTTTTCAGGAAAATATACTTTTCATCTTCACTGTTCTATAAGGCGAGAGCCAGAGAACGGCTTTGGGTATTCATTGCTTTCAGATATTCTAACAGTCTTTTAGTTTTAGACGATACTTGGTATTAAAGCTATGTACGTAAAAAGCCATAATCCTTGAATTTCGATCGAGAAACGAAATAAAGAACCGAAAAGTGTGAAGCAAAACAGGGTACTCTTTGAAGTCATTATTTATAAGTAAATCTCACACCAAGACAGAGGTAAAATTCTGCTCTGATACCAATTGTTAGAAAACTAATAAACTATGATTTTGCATGCGGAAAGAACTGAAAAGAATCGTTGAAACTTAATGCCCAGGGATACGGGTTACCTCCAGCCATTGATGATGTTCTAATGGAGGCGACAGTCCACAAGCTTCTTCTTCAGCACTCTAGCTTCAATCCAAGCAAAAAGAAAAAGAACACAAAAATTCTGAAGGCACTTCCAAAAATTCTGAAGGCACTTCCAAGCTCTGCTATCTCAGCTAGATGGTGTAAAACTGAAGGGGATTGACATTTGAGCTTGGGGACCAAACAGATGAATTTGTAGCTAAGCTTCCATCAAGCTTCTGATAGCTATGTGTCAGATGTCCCACAGATCAACGTAGAGAACTCCAGATGAGAGTAATGGACCACTTCAGTAGCTCCTAACAATAAATTTATTAGCTGCAGTTGATTTCCTTAAATTAAGGAAACTACTGCACTTGATTTCCATAAGTTAAGAAAAGACTGCAGTTTAAATTCCATAATTTTAGGCAGCAATTTTGCATAAACTAATGGAGCTTAATAGGTTGGACGCAACATTTATGATCAAATAGTAGCCGCTACTAGTAGGGCCTCTGTTCATATAGCCCTCCTCTCTCCAAATTATGCAGAATCGGCTTTTTGCCTTGATGAGGGGGCTATCATCATTCCTGTATTTTACGATTTAAAACCTGAAGTCGTGTGCACCGCCGAAGATAAAAGTGGAGCGTACGATAAAGCCCTTGGCGCACACGAACAGACACAGAAATACGACAAGAACAGAATTCAGAGTTGGAGAGACGCTCTGTCTCATGTTGCAAATATAAGCGGCTTGGAGCGGGAGGCATCGAATGAGTGAGTATCCTAATCTGTGTAAAGCTGTTATAGCTTGTAGTGTGTAGGATTCTCAATAGTTATCTTACGCTCTGAATATGAACATACAAGGAACTCTTGCAGAAGGTCGTCGAGAACGTGTTGAAATTCTACACGCCATCGGTGAATTGTTGACAGCATCCATCGTGGTTGATTGGCGAGAGAATCACGAATATCTGAGTTAAGTGATGATGCGTAGGAATTCCATTGCACAAGCTAGCATATGGCACAGGTTTTTCTATTATTAAAGAGTAGGTTTGGAATAAAACTATGTAATGCCCAGATATACCATAGCTATTTAAGAATTAGTAGGGTTGGAATAAAGCAATGTAATGCTTGGATATGCGATATATTTTGAAGAAGAGTAGTTTTGGATAAAAAATTTGTTTGTGGTTATTTTTATATTTAGATTTTCATGCGTGGGTTTTTCTTTTCTGTTTTTTTTTTCTTTATTGTTTCTTCTGTTCTTTGTTCTTTTTCAGTGGGAGGGGTATTCAGTTGCCATTCACTTGAACTGTGAGGTTGGATAGGGGCAATACATTAGCTACAATGCCTAGATGTGGGTTGCCATCCTTTAAGAAGCTGTTTGATAGAGTTAACTGGAAGGGTAATTCTCATATTCTTGCACTCATGGAAGTATTTATCTCTTTTTACCAATCTCACAAATCTACATGTCTGGTTGTGTAAGTCAGACAAATACATCTAGTGGGGCTGATGCCTTTGAATTGTTGTCTCCAACTCAGCATATCAGTGTTTAACCGGAGGTGAGCATAACACTGCGATGGGCTTTTCCTGCCTCCTGCCTGCAATTGCCAATATTTGATCCCTCTCTTAGATTCGAAAGTCGCTGCAAAAACAATGTGCCATCCTTTCCTAGTTACAGGTCTTCATTAGAAGGTTGACCTTACCTATCCAATGAACATCGGTATCTCGCTCTCACTCAACGAAAAACTAAAGACTTTGGCTCTGAACCAAGACATATAGAGTGGATGGAAGAAAATCCGTAGAACCTTTAGCTAAGACTCTCACCCTGAATCGCCTAGATGAAGGTAAGAGTGTGGTGGATTTGTAGTTCAGGAAAATAGTTTCCTGTGAAAGCTTCGAGCGGGCCAACAAAGAAGAAGATGCCTAGGGTTAGCTCTGCGCACGGACTTCTGCTCGACGGCTAGGGTTTGTGTAAACAAAAACAGACAAACCCATTGCTGCGGAGAAAGAAAGTCGACTTGGAAACCTTCTGGGATCTTCAAGGACAATTCCGTGACTGCTGGCTCGACCTTTGATTGGCTTACAGCCTCTGACGTCTCCCTTCATCTGCGCTCGGATGCTTAGCCCAAATTAAAATAATGAAAAAGATAACAACGGAGCGGTAAAACTCAAGATAGTGGTATTATTATTGTCAAAAGAAACCCAAGTTTACAATCGATTCAGATTAAATTTACAGAGCCATGGGCAAGAGATTGGTATTATTATTATCCAGGAAACCAAGGTTACAATATATTCAGATTAAGTTTACAAGAACAACACTACAGTTCTCTCGGGGTAACATAGATGTATGTTTATTATGGCATTGTCACATTTGTGACAGTTATGTTAATTTGAATTATCAAATATTTACCCTTTATGTTTTGTTTTTCTGGACTATGTCCATGATGTGTGGATTTGTCATGTGACCCATGATGTGTGGATTCAGAGTTTTTGAGTTGTTAAAATTATTAGGGAATTGCATTTGATTTGAGCAATGTCAACCTTTAATATAGTTAGATTAGTTTTGAATCTTCAACTCTTACTGGAGTATTTCAACAGTGCACCTTTTCATTATCTATTCTACATCTTAGATTTTTATAATAATATTTTCTAGTTTACATATTTGATTTTTATAATAATATTTTCTAGTCTATATCTTTGATTTTTATAATAATATTTTCTCGTCTACATCTTTGATTTTTATAATAATGTAGATTTTTCTAGTCTACATCTTTGATTTTTATAATAATATTTTCTTTTAATTAGACTGAAGACGTCAATTATCTAACCATTAAAAGTTTTTGTCATTATAGCTAATACAATTTTACCATAAATTGTAAAATTTAATGGTTTAAAATAAATTTTTGGTTAAAAACCTACAACATTCAATTTGTAATATCCCTATAATAAATAACTTTGCGTAAAAGTAATTTTAGAATTACGAATCAGTTACAAAACTGATTCTTGATATTCAAGAAACTAAATTGAGGATGAATTAAGAAAAGGAGGGGAATGGACAGGGAAGGGTGGAGCATACTGTCTAAAATGCAGGAACTGAAGCCATCGCTATTCCACAAGAAAATATCAAGAATTCAGTCGTAGAACAACAAGTGGGGAATGAAGTATTGCTGCCTTCCAAAGCTTCTCCTGATCTAGTAATGGCATTACAGATTTTCAAGAAGGATGCCTATGGTGTTGCTGGGAGCTTAACCTCCCTTCTATCCTCTCTTCGCCTTGCTCTATCTCAGGTTACTGGAAGCTCTATAGACTGCATGTGATGCTACAATGATGTTGCAAGCCAAGTGCAAGAATCCGCACCTGATGCAGCATCGAAAGGGAATCGCTTCATTAATGCATATTGAATGAAGAAATGACAGACCTGGGAAGTTTAGCGGCTCAGCTTTTGTCTCCTAACAGTGGTTAGCGGGAAGAGATGTCTCATCCTAATTAAAATCTGCAAGTCTGCCTGTTGGAGTGAGGCAAAAGTACAGATAAGTAACTTGCAAATTATGTGTTTATTCCCTTTCATTCTGAAGGATAGGTATACATATATTATTTACATTCTATTTCTTGAAAAGAAAAGATGCAATATGAATAATTATTGCACATGGAATTTAAGTAAATGGTTATTCTTCAACTAAGAAGTGAGCAATTTTTATGAAAATGCTTTAAAGATATTTGACAAATTCCAGAGAAACATAAGTACACATGTTATGTAGATTCTATTTCTTGAAAAGAAAATAGGCAAACAAATTCTATTATTTAGATTCTATTTCTTGAAAAGAAAATAGGCAAACAAAATCTAAGTAAACGTGTAGATTTTATTGTAAAGAGTACATGTGAATCTGGTGTGATTTGTCATTTTCTTGGAATATAATATAGTGAAGATGCTTTGGAATTTATCCTTACACAAAACTCATACTATTTTTCTTGGTAAAGGGAGTAGGGTTTTACTATAATAACCTAAAGTGGGTTTTTACTTAAATAACCCAAGGAGAGATTTTACTTAAATGACCCTAGTATGGTGATTTCAATATATTATTACATGTAGAGTAAGGATAAATATTCCTTTTGTGAAGAAAACATGTTAATGCATGCAGTAAATGATTAAATATTTTATATGTTTTCTTGGTGGAGAAAACATGTTGATGCATGCAGTAAAAATTAAATATTTTATATGTTTTCTTGGTGGAGAAAACATGTTGATGCATGCAGTGAAAGATTAAATATTTTATATGTTTTCTTGGTGAAGAAAACATGTTAATGCATGCGGTAAAAGATGATTATTTTTATATATTTTCTTGGTAAAGAAAATAGGTTAATATGTTTTCTTGGTTAAGGAAGTATTTAATGAATCCATACTTCTTTCTTGAAAAGATTATATGCATTGCATATATTAAAGAAGGGATATTAGTTAAGCTAATGGGTACTCAAAGAACAGTGGTTGTGTTATGGAGATGTGTTCTTTATATGTTAGAAAAACTATGTTAATTTCTTGAAAAATAACTATGTGAAAGGAACGCATGTGCAAAGGTGCAGAAACAATAGTTTAATACCTGTATAGTGTGAATAAGCCTTGTGACAAGCAGAACAAGAATTTACTTGAATATATGTACTAGTTAATTAGTATGTCATGCTTGCTCATGCAGATGAGTAGGTGTTAAAAGAAAAAGATTGATGTTAGAGGTTGCTTAATGAATGATTAATAATGTATCTAATATTGTTGCCAAAGCTTGTTGACAACTACATTGACAGGAAACGATGGCGGTTGGTGCCAAAGGGGAAGTGATGTTTAACATTATGGCAGGAAAAGGATTATTGGTCCATGCAGAGGAGTTCAAGTTTTCAGGATTGTCCATTACTAGAACAATCATGCCACAAGGAATGTTGCATGTGGCGGTATGTAAGTGAAAGATTACATGGAAATTGTATTAGCTTTTAGCTAGTTATGTGATAACATAATGATAACTTATTGTAATGATTTTATAACAATGGTTAAGGGATGGAATCCCTTATAAGCCATTGAGTGAGGGGTGAAATCCCTCACGAGCGTTTAATAATAAGATTAAACGTTTAGGGTAAATTGGTGTTCAAATGGTGTGATTGCCTTTTGTGTCCATTGATAATGATGAGTCCTTGATGATGATGGTTCTTTATTTGATGTGACAACTATAATGTCTTAGTACATGATTATCTAATATGTTTAAGGATATCAAGAAATGGATGCAAGGATGTTTAAAGATATCAAGAAATGGATGCAAGGATTCATGAGACAGTTTATGCAATGGTTATGAAACTTACTGTCTTTGATGGCAATTTACTTGATGTAATAATGAATAGTATATCTACGATTAATGATGATTTGTGGAGTTGTGAATTGATAAATTACTTGTGGTAATTGTATAAAAACTTCTAACTCCCTACTTTTACATGCGAGGTTATCGGGGTATGTGACACAATCACTGTGGATGTCATTCAATCCATGTAAATTACATTGCTGAAACTTAATCATTCAAGATTCCCAGAAATTTTCAACCAACTTCCCACAAAATTGACGAGAAAAGAGGTCCGGAAAAAGGCAAAATGTACAGTTACGCTGCCTTTAACGGGAGAGTAGCAAAATGTACATTTACGCTGCCTTTAAGGGGAGAGTAGCATATTCGTCTATCTAGAGCTTATATGTATGTCACTATGTGTCACGTTTTTTTTATCTACAACGTATCGCATGTGCCAAGCGTCATTTGTAAAGAACTTGGCACCGTCACCTGTCTCCGTCGTTGACGTCGGTTCCAATACGGAGTATATCACGCTGAGTGGGAGGAAGCATTTAGTGAATCCAAACTATTGGATACACATTTCCGCCATAGTTATCAAATTTGAATTTTGATATGGAAAAAATTCGTTTCTATAAAATTCAATACCGAAAAAATTCGACACTATACATATTACAAATACTTAAATATATTTAATTTTTTTTATTTTTTTATAAATTTAAATAAACAATTTTCATATTCAAAATTTTAATAAAAATATAAAATTGATTTTTTTCCAAAATAGAAGTTATTGTTTTTTTATATTTTACAGTTATTGATTTACAATCAATTTGCTATTTTATATTTTCTTGTAAGGTAAGAATTATCTTTTTTCCTAATTACAATTTGTCATTTTATAAAATTTTCTAATATAGAAATTACTAATTTTTTATTTTTTCTATAAAAATTATATATTTTTTTTATTTTTTCCAATAAAAATTATCAATTTGTTAAGATAGAAAAAGTTGATATTTTCTGTATTCAAGCTTCAGCAATCACATAATGAATTAAGCAAGTTGATATTTCTCATTAGAAAAAAATAAAAAAATAAAAAAGACATTTTTATAGGAAATATATATATGTGAAAATTTATAAAAGGTAATTGATCTTAGAATTAGCTTTGCCTTTCTCTACATTATTTCAATTTTCCAATAAGGTTGCCTAGTTCCAAACTTGTTTTGCCCTTCCCTGTATTAATTTCACCAACGTTGCGTAGAACATAACTTGTATTTTTCCACTGAATCAACAAAGCAAAGCTAGAATTAAAAATTTACCTTACCGATTCCTATTCAACAATTAAAAAGTAAGTTCAATGACGTATTTCCACTAATTCAACTATTGAAAAATAAATTTTTAATTTAATGAAATAAATATAAATTTTAATTTTTAATAAAATAAATTAAAAAAAATAGATCAATATTTTTAAATTTATATACGTCCAACACCATAAACCATGTTTAAAAATCCTTTCAAATTCATATTTATTTAGTCAACCATATAGATATGTATATCTCAAACTTCCAGATCTAATCACTGTATACCTTGTGTATGGCTATTGTTCGGTGTAACGAAGTACAGGCCATTGTTCAATAAAACGAAATACATTACGTATTCATGTTCGGGGGCAAACAGGAGACAGCGAACTGGAGCAGGAGGCTTTCACAAAATATTGCACCGTACCGAATTGGAATTCACCAAATTAATCGCGGTATCGAACCGAACTGGCAAATTAACGTATTTTTTTCGCCGATACGGACGAACTTGGTAACTATGATTTGCGCCGAGTATTATGTCGTGATCCAAGACTCAGGAGTCAGGACCGTCTTTGCTATCTGAATATGCAGCTTTATTGCCGTTCCTTCTTTAAATCGATTCCAGCGCGTTTTGCAGAGATCTCCATTGCGATTTTCTCGCATAAAAGCTGAGACGATGGCCCTGACTGTCAAGAATCTTCGCGATTACTTTGCACTACTATGTTCTTTGCAGCTCTGCCACAATTAAATCTGGGAAAGCGAGATACAGTTACTGAGCTGGCGTATAAACCCGCCTCCCTCATCCTCAAGAACGGAGAAAGAATATAATATATATTTATACGCGGAGATCTCCATTCAATTCCAAAACAGCTAGCGGTTTCCCGTACGTTTAGTGAAACGCACTGAAGCAATGGTGGTTTTGAAGATATCGCCTGGCCTTTGGACAGCGGGAACTGTCATTGTCGTCCTGTTTGTCAATGTGCGAGGTTCTGGTATTTATAAATCGATGTTGGAGATTAGGCGAGTCCACGTAGACGAACAACTCAACAATACATTATACAACATTTAGTCAATGCCATTGATGGTTCATTTGGCCAGCTAAACATCCGGCTTACTCTAGCGGTTCCTCAGGTGACCTTTATAGCTTTATAGCTTATGGAATCTGATCAACCTTACCAGTGGAATTTAAATTCCACTTGTATTTGCGTAGGATAAATTATTCCTCTCTTTCTAAAGCCGGTAACACCGGTAGAGAAGTGAGGCTTTTTTAGTAACAGGTAGAAGCGGAATTTAAAGTCAAGGGAGGGTGATAACACCTCTTCTAGAGCCATTGAAGTTTACATTTGAGAAAAAAAAAAATCTTATTAAAGACTAAAATCTTAAAATTTTTATTACTTTCGGATAAAACACCATCTTCGCTTTTGTTAATTTTCAATTCATTTTTAACGATTTTTACTTATTAGCAATAGTTTCAAAAGGTGTAAAGAGGGGTTAATAATATTGTTATTTCTGAATTGTTGAATTGAAAAAGTTGTATTTTGGTTTGAAATAATAATTATTAGATTAGATTTAGGTTTTTTTAGCGTGTTTGTATTAAGTTGGTAATATACAATCAAAATAATAATCAAAATATTGAGATGATGAAAGTCCCATAATTTTTCTATATATACATCAAACAACCCATGATGCCACATGCACACTTTTCTAAAAGAATGAGAAATGAGATCTTCTTGTCACCTACAATATAAGATGTGACAATTATTCAAAGGATGGTTCTTTTATAATTCTACATCATCTAATGGACCGGAAAATGCATGGAGCTTTTGTATAAACTCTTAGTATGGGATTCACCTAATTTTTACATTATTAACAAATAATTTGTCACTTCAAAGGTAAGTAGAACATATTTCTACTCATAAGCAAAGACACTAGTATTCTTTACAATTATGGATAGACAACATTGATGGGTATCATTTAGAAATCATGACCCAAAAACAAAAAGCAAAAAAAATATTTTTAGTATTCAACCCAAAAAATTATCACTAGTAACCCATTTTTTAAATCCAAATTAAATACATTTGAAAGATTCTTTTTCTTTTTCTTTTTTTTCTTTTTCTTTTTTTTAAAAGGTGGGAATAACTCAATTTTTTCAAACTAAGAGTGAGGACAACCATCTCTAACTGCTAACCGCGAATGTTAGTTTGACACATCACTATCATTCAAGGAAAAACCACGCCACCTAGAATAACCCGTTGGGGGCAGGCTTCCACTCTTGCTAGATGCCTCTAGGTCTTGGGTCGTTAAGGAAGACAATCTCTTAGCCAAGCAGAAGCAGTATTAGGGCATACTCAAGACCCAACATTTGAAAGATTCTTACCATAAATCAAAAAATGTTTTTTATTGGAGTTGGGTTTTGAAAAACATTTAATTCATTAGAAATATAATTAATATTATAATGATAATTTTTACAATTTAATTAAAATCAAATGTAAAAACAGAATATCTCATTACAAACATTTTTCCTAACAATTTTTAGGCAATTATATTCTGCCATAAAAACATGTGAGTAAACCCTTCACCAATATTAGTGCCCCCCATTAAACTGACAAACACCAGTACCCTCATGGCTTGTCCTTCAAGTTCGCTTCCCTACTATGACATCCTAAGCCATGGTTCATTTATTTGCCTCTTATTGTTGTTTTTTTCCTTATGCAAAGATTTAAACTTTTGTGAGAAGTAACTAATGGAAAATATGTTATTTACTAAGTATAAAATATTTTTAAAGATTTTAATTTTGAATGATTTTCTTGCATGAGTTTAAGAATTAAAAATTACTATACCTATTTAAACATCATGTATGAATATAGAAACCATATTTAGAAATAATAACTTAAAATATATGAGGCATAATGAAATTATTGATTTTATCAAAAAGGAAAAAAGAGTCGAACTCCATCATAGATTGAAAATATTAAAAGAAAAATATTATTTATATTTTTCAAATTTTAATTTCATTTTAATGGCTATACAAAAGAACTATACAATAGATAAAATTGTTACTTTGTAAATTAAGTCAATTAATTATTTGAACAAATTAAGTCAATTAGTTATTTGAAAATAATAAATCATTGAATAAATTCCAGCAATCGTAATACCCTACCCCACAATCGAGGGAAATTAGTGAATGATAATTAAATTTTCATAATATGATTTGGTTGAAAGTGGGGGTCAACAATGTTAAATGGAAGCCCATGATGGGCACTGAAGAACACGTTTTTTAATTATTCTAAGTTTATTTTATGTTTTTTAATTATTGGCCCATGATGGCTATTGAATAAAACGTTTTTAAAATTATTTTAGGTTTATTTTATGTTTTTTAATCATTCGCCCATGATGGCTATTGAACAAGACGTTTTTTAATTATTGTAGGTTTGTTTTATGTTTTTTATTATTCTATATTTTGAAATTTCTTATTAGATAATGTTTTTTAATTTATTTATTCTGGAATGTATAAAAGGAATTATGAATGTTTTGGGAATATCTAGTTATGTAGAATCTATAGAGTATTATTTTAACATTTTTTTTCTAAATTTAAATAGATTTTTAAAATTTAAAATGATTAAACTACGACATAAAAATAATACTATTTGTACATGAAAATAAATAAATTTTCATATTATGACAATAAATCAATCAAAATATTTATTTTAGTATAATAATATTTAATTAATTCAATAATTATTGTTATTTTTAAATTTAGGTTTATGTAATCCATAATGAATTAAGAAAAGTTTTTAAATATAAATCACGAAATCACATAAGAGAAATTTTTTGGTTAGAACCAACAAGTGTGATTCATCTTTAGGACCAAGGTAGACCATGGCAAAGGTGTTGTAAAGACAATAATATTTAAATTATGATATTAATTTATTAATATATTAAAAACAAATATTATTAAGTAACAACTATATTAAACAACACATTATTGTTAAGTAATGACTATATTAAACAACTAGTTTTTGAAAAATAATATTTAAATTATGACATTAATTTATTAAAAACAAATATTAATAAGTAACTACTATATTAAATCTCTAGTTTTTAAAAATAATATTTAAATTAATTTATTAAAATCAAATATTATTAAAAAATTCTATTAAAGAAGTCAAAGATTATAAAAATAAGATCATTTAATAAATAAAAATAATAATTTGAAAAATGACTTAAATAACTACTATATTAAATCTCTAGTTTTTGAAAAATAATATTTAAATTAATTTATTTAAATCAAATATTATTAAAAAATTCTATTAAAGAAGTCAAAGATTATAAAAATAAGATTATTTAATAAATAAAAATAATAATTTGAAAAATGACTCAACATCCTAAATGGAAACATGATCATTTCATAAATAAAAATAATAATTTGATTTTGATTTTTTGATTCTTGTTAGTTTAATTTTTTAATAATATTTGATTTTAATAAAATAATTTGAATATTATTTTTCAAAATAATAATTTGTTCCATCATTTAAAAAATAAAAATAGTAATTTGATTTTGATTTTTTGATTGTTAGTTTAATTTTTAATAGTATTTGATTTTAATAAATTAATTTAAAGATTATTTTTCAAAATAATAATTTGAAAAATGAGTCAAAATTTTAATGGAAACAAGATCATTTAATAAATAAAAATAATAATTTAATTTTGATTTTTTTATTCTTATTAGTTTTTTTTAATAATATTTGATTTTAATAAATTAATTTAAATATTATTTTTCAAAAAGTACTAACCAAAAATTTGTTGAACATACATTTTTTTTACTTTCTTATGTTGATTAACTTTAAAAACTAAAAATAAAATTTTGTAAAATATTTTTTGTTAGATGTTTTTTTAATAAATTATTTTAGAATATATAAATTAATTCAATATTATAAAAAAATCAACTTTAAAAACTAAAAACTATTTTTACAAAATCAACTTTAAAAACTAAAAATAATTTTTTGTAAAAATAGTTTTTGCTATATGTTTTTTTTAATAATTATAATTTTTGTTAGATGTTTTTTTAATAAATTATTTTAGAATATATAAATTAATTCAATATTATAAAAAATATTTAGTTACGTAGAATTTATAATTTAAATAAATAATTTTAACGATTTTTTATCCAATTTCACATAAATTTGATAACAAAAAATAATAAAAACTTTTAAATATAAAACATTTAAACTATGAAATAAAATAATATTGTTGATGCATAATGAAAATAAATAACTATAATTTTTCATTTATTGGGAATAGGTCAATCAAAATATTTATTTTAAGATAATAATATTTTAAATAATTTAATAATCAAGGTTATTTTTTTTTATCATTATAATGGCAGGATAACGTGTTGATTCCTGAGTACGCATTTTCATGGTTGATTTTAAAAATTAAAAATAGAATTTTGTTAAATTGTTTATGAAATTGAATAGTTATTCATGATAAAAGTTTATATGTGATTAGTTTTAAGGAATAGTTAGTTGGTTGGCTTACAATTGCTAAGTATTTTGTCAATGGAAGGTCATTGGGTTAAATTTCTTTGATGCCCTTAGAGTTAGACTGAATAAAACCCTTTGGGTGGATCTGCTCGGATTATTACTTGTGGATAATCACACTTGATTTATTTTTTTTACATCTAAACATTTATAATAATGATAAACCATGAATTTAAATTTAATACGTTTTTAGCTTCTATTTATTATAATTTTTTAAAATCATTATAATAAAACATTAATGTAATAAATTTTATAGTATTTTTTTATTAATTTTTTTCTTATTATTATTATAACTTTTCTTTATGTCATTATAAAATCATTAATATAACGAGTAAAACTCAAAACATGAATTTAATTATATTTTATATAATATATATTTTTTATTTTATCTAATTTTAAATTTAAATATAAGTTAAATATATATATATAAATTTAAATTTTAAAAAAATAAGTATAAGAATAGTATAATCATATAATAAAATGATAATTTTTTAATATATAAATAAAAGTTCAATATTCCTGGATGGGTAGAGGATCATCACATGAGTGAGGGGATTGGGGTGGTTGCCACCCCACCAATTCCCGAGATCATTAAGGGCGGTGTGACTTGCCCCCATGCTTTATATGTGCGAAGTATGATTCTTGTCATTATGACTCATGCTATTAGCCTGGAATTTCTAGATCCTTCAAATGGTTTATTCAAGAATGTATGTGGAGCAAGACAAACGTGGGTCACATGAGAGCCTCTTTGGTATCATTGCGAGTTTGAGTTATGGTTTGGCTAAAGGCATTAGCTTGGTTTTGAGGGAGTCTGCAAAGGAAAGCTTGGAACATAAAAGGGTTTCTAAAGGTTTTCTGTGTGCTTCCTCACAAAGGCGAAAGCCTTTCGTCTCATGGTGCACTTGTATTTGGTCATTGCTCAGTGGACACCAATCTTAAAACGGAAGTTGGTGAGAAGCTGGCCTTTAATAGTCATTCAAAGCCTAATAGTGTTCAGAGGGTCACTGTGGCTCAGTGTTTTGGAGCTAGTCTGGGGTTTGGCTTTCTCTTTTGTTCCTACCTGCATACTGACGTAACCCTATGGCTTTGGCATTGTATGTATGGTCATCTGGTTTCTATGAGTTGCCTGGTATTTTCGGGTCTTATTATCCCTTTTCTAGTTGAGTTAATGGGTACCTTGCTGACTCAATCAGACTTCTCCCCTCTTGAATTCTGTGTTTTTGTATGGGATGATTGTCCATCACCTTCACCTCTTGTGCACCTTTCTTTCATGGCAGTGGCTCAAGTGTGTTGGTTCTATGCCAGTATTTTTTAATTTTCTTGTAGGGATTTCAAGTGAGGTATATGGTAGGTGGTTTTGAAGAAGTGGGGAGAGTCTTGACCCTTATGATTGCAGGAAACTTCGGTTTGTATTCTTGAAGTGTAAATGTCTTTGGTCTTTAGGGAAGCATGTTTGTGGCCTTATCGAGGTTTACAAAGTGTTGTGGATTTTCTGTTTTATCATGCCTCGACAATGAGGCCATCACTGTCGAGGTGTTGGGAAGTGTGGCTAGTCTAGTAGGACTCGCTCTGAGGCTCTTGCTCAAGAGGCGACAACTGTCTACTAGGCCGAAATCCTCCCATGCACATAGGCGAATATTCAAAGGCTTGAGAGAAATGCCCATAGGGAAAGATAGACAATGTCACATTCTGAGGTTTTGGAAGAAGTTTCTCATTGGCTCCTAGACCGTGGGCACACTAGAGGTAGGAGAAATCATTAACCTTCATTGGCAACTGAAAAGCTACTAGGGCAAGTTCTAAGAGAGAAATATGATGATAGAAATGAGATCATCGCATTCCTTAATGAACTTCAAAGGAATCAATGGAGAATGTAGGACAACTTAGATCATCTGAAAGCATATGGAAAATCACATTAAGTGTGAACTCAAGTTCCCAACACCTCCGTGCATTGGACCAAAAAATCCTGCTCCTGTGACGTCTTCAAAATCATAAATGTCTATCCTTTTGATGTGTTTATGGTGTTTATTTAGATCTTTGGATGTATAGTATGATGGGTTATGCAATCTATATGGTTGGATGTAAAAATTTTGCTAGTTAACATATTAGCCAAGCAAACTAGTTAGAGTGAGGTTGATAAATTTTGGAAATCCAACTATGTAACACCCCTTTATTAATGGAAAAATCCCAATTTACAAAAAAAAAACAAAAAAAGTTCAATAATATAATCTTATAATAAAATGATAAATTTATTTTCTTACATAAAAATATGACAAAATTTAATGTAAATTAAAAATGGTTTATGGAGCAATTTTTATTTTTTATTTTTTATTTCTTTATAAAATCTATTCCTATCCTTAAAAATTATCAAAATTTTAGATTAATAAAAAAAATTGCTTCTATTTATTACTAGATCCCTATAATGGAAACAATGTTTGTCATTAGAATAAATGCCTCCTAGTATAAATGCCTTCTACTAAATATGGTATCATTGATTTGCTATGAATGGTATGTTTTTTTGTTTGCATCATTTTTAAATTAAAAATTCAAATTCTTTTGTTTGTCATTAGAATAAATACTTCTTATTATTAAAGAACAAATGTTTTTTACTAGCGGTTTTAGTATCAATTATATGTTTTCTTTTCATGTCATTTTGAATTAATTTTTATTTTTTTGTGTTGAAAAATGTGTAACTAGGTTTGGTCTTCATAAGTATGAAATGTATTCTTGTAAATATAAAATGAAAAAGAAATTATTATTATTATTGGAGCATGGGTTTCATGCTCAAGTTATTTTATTTTATATAGGTCAAGCACCCATTGAGTGCTTCTAGGGTCTGTCCTAGGTATAAGAGTCATTATCATATATTGAAGACCATATGGGGGCATTGTAAATTGTAAAGAAAAAATTATTTTGTCTTTAAGTGTCAAAATACCTCTAAGATCAAGTCGGCTTAATGAGCTATCAAGTCGGCCTACATGAAGAACCACGTCGACCCTTGAGGAAGCTTCTATATAAGAAGAACTCGTCCTCCATTTGGATAACTAACTCACTCATCTCTTATGTGAAAAAGAAGAAGAAGAAATCAAGAAGGAAGTGTGAAGAAGAGGAAGTCGAAGAAGTCGAAGTGTTTCTGGGCCTTATCTATTCTTCTAGAAAGATTGAAGTTAGGGTTTTTGTGTCTGATCTCCTGGGGTTTGATTTGGAAGCAGAAGAGAAGGACAGGCAAGTAAAGGTCTCTTAGGGCATCTTACTAGCCCTAGGGATCAAGGCAAGGCAAGCGAAGTCAAGAGGAAGGCTATTAGAGGGAGATCGAAGTCTCTTAGAGAAGTAACAATAGTTGCAATAGTTGTTGGGAACATAATTTCGGATCTACTAGGAGATCGAAGATATTGCAACAGCAGGTCATGGTAGATTTGATCTTGAAGAGTATTTGTCTGAGTCTAGGTCATGGTATTCGTCAATTGAAAGATCTGAAATATAAGAAGAGATTTACGGGTTTTTCCCTCAAGAGGAGGGGTTTTGGCCCTAGCTTGCAGCCCATATACTGTGTCACTGTGCTTACTGTTTTGGTAGTTGTTTGATGTATTGCATGTTGGAATAATAAGGAACAAATCTAATAAGAAAAAGGCAACACAAACAATTATCTAGTTAAGAGAATTAACATATTCATTGCCCTATTGAATTCTCAACATGTTATTGGAGCTTTGGTTCTCTAAGGGCATCATGAAGATCTCCTCAATAATGAAGAAATTCATCAAGAAAATTGCAAACCATCTCAAGAAAGGTATCAAGGAAGCATGGAGTTTCTTATTCTCTACAAAGAATGTATCATTCAAAGAAAGGGATGAAGGTCTCTTCTTGTCTCTCTCTGGTACATTCCAATACGAATACATTTGGTAATTGATAGTGGTGCATCAAGGCACATGACTGGCCACTCCCACCGATTGAAGACCTTATCAAAAGGAGAATATGCTTACTCTGTGGAACTTGGAGACAACAAGAGCTATCATGTGAAGGCATTGGATCAACTTCCATAAAACTTGAAGATGGAAGCAACATCCACCTCAACAACATTCTATTTGTTCTAGGTTTGCATAAAAGTTTACTTTCTATTTCAAGTTTAGAAGACAAAGGAGATAGAGTATCCTTCATTGATGGAAAAGTAGTTGTTTGGGGAAAAGACTCAAGCATAGATCAAGCAAAATTTATTGGTATCCGAGAAGGAAGGATTTACATATTAATATCTCCCATAAATCATGACCTAGTTCACACTGAGATTAGTCCATGTGAACTTTGGCATCGAAGGTGTGGCCATCTACATTTCAAAAATACTTCCAACTTTAGGTTCCATAGTAGGTGGAATATCGAAT